>CM076904.1:12962208-14162208 GCA_039519145.1 Kokia cookei
GTTCTTGGACGAACTTATGAACTTGTGAAACTTTTACAAGTTCTTTTATAACTTTGGTTCCTTAAAGTTTTCAAGATGATCCATTCCTTCGAGTAATTTTTCGAACATTCCATGCTTGGGAAATCGCATCTTTTGGTCCAAATAGTTTGTCATTTGTAAGCAACTTTTGGATTTTAGATTAAAAACTTATTTAAGTGAGACTTGTTTCTCTTTTGGTTCTTGGATGAACTTACGAGCTTGTCAAAATGTTACGAGTTCTTTTATAACTTTGATTCCTTAAAGTATTCAAAACGATCCATTCCTTTGAGAAATTTTTCCGAGCATTCCATGCTCGAGAAATCGCATCATTTGGTCCAAAATAGTTTGTCATTTTGTAAACAACTTTTTGGTCTTTGAATAAAAAACTTATTTGCATAAGAATTGTTTCTCTTTTGGTTTGGACGAACTTCCAAACTTGTCAAACTTTTATGAGTTATTTTATAACTTTTGTTCCTTCAAGTATTCATGACGATCCATTCCTTCGAGCCATTTTTCGAACATTCCATGCTCAGGAAATCGCATCATTTGGTCCGAATGGTTTGTCATTTTGTAAACAACTTTTTGGTCTTTAAATTTAAAACTTATTTACGTCAGATTGTTTCTTTTTTGGTACTTGGACGAACTTATGAACTTGTGAAACTTTTACAAGTTCTTTTATAACTTTGGTTCCTTAAAGTTTTCAAGATGATCCATTCCTTCGAGTAATTTTTCGAACATTTCATGCTTGGGAAATCGCATCATTTGCTCCAAATAGTTTGTCATTTGTAAGCAACTTTTGGTTTTTAAATTAAAAACTTATTTAAGTGAGACTTGTTTCTCTTTTGGTTCTTGGATGAACTTACGAGCTTGTCAAAATGTTACGAGTTCTTTTACAACTTCGATTCCTTAAAGTATTCAAAACGATCCATTCCTTTGAGCAATTTTTCCGAGAATTCCATGCTCGAGAAATCGCATCATTTGGTCCAAAATAGTTTGTCATTTTGTAAACAACTTTTTGGTCTGTGAATAAAAAACTTATTTGCGTCAAAATTGTCTCTCTTTTGGTTTGGACGAACTTCCAAACTTGTCAAACTTTTACGAGTTATTTTATAACCTTGGTTCCTTCAAGTATTCATGACGATCCATTCCTTCGAGCCATTTTTCGAACATTCCATGCTCAGGAAATCGCATCATTTGGTCCAAATGCTTTGTCATTTTGTAAACAACTTTTTGGTCTTTAAATTTAAAACTTATTTAAGTCAGATTGTTTCTTTTTTGGTAATTGGACGAATTTCCAAACTTGTCAAACTTTTACGAGTTCTTTTATAACTTTGGTTCCTTAAAGTAGTCACGACGATCCATTCCTTCGAGCCATTTTTCGAACATTCCATGCTCGGGAAATCGTATCATTTGGTCCAAATGCTTTGTCATTTCTTAAACAACTTTTGGTCTTTGAATTTAAAACTTATTTGTGTCAGATTGTTTCTCTTTTGGTTCTTGGACGAACTTATGAACTTGTGAAACTTTTACAAGTTCTTTTATAACTTTGGTTCCTTAAAGTATTCAAGATGATCCATTCCTTCGAGTAATTTTTCGAACATTCCATGCTTGGGAAATCGCATCTTTTGGTCCAAATAGTTTGTCATTTGTAAGCAACTTTTGGATTTTAGATTAAAAACTTATTTAAGTGAGACTTGTTTCTCTTTTGGTTCTTGGATGAACTTACGAGCTTGTCAAAATGTTACGAGTTCTTTTACAACTTCGATTCCTTAAAGTATTCAAAACGATCCATTCCTTTGAGCAATTTTTCCGAGCATTCCATGCTCGAGAAATCGCATCGTTTGGTCCAAAATAGTTTGTCATTTTGTAAACAACTTTTTGGTCTTTGAATAAAAAACTTATTTGCGTCAAAATTGTCTCTCTTTTGGTTTTGACGAACTTCCAAACTTGTCAAACTTTTACGAGTTATTTTATAACCTTGGTTCCTTCAAGTATTCATGACGATCCATTCCTTCGAGCCATTTTTCGAACATTCCATGCTCAGGAAATCGCATCATTTGGTCCAAATGGTTTGTCATTTTGTAGACAACTTATTGGTCTTTAAATTTAAAACTTATTTACGTCAGATTGTTTCTTTTTTGGTTCTTGGACGAACTTCCAAACTTGTCAAACTTTTACGAGTTCTTTTATAACTTTGGTTCCTTAAAGTAGTCACGACGATCCATTCCTTCGAGCCATTTTTCGAACATTCCATGCTCGGGAAATCGTATCATTTGGTCCAAATGCTTTGTCATTTCGTAAACAACTTTTGGTCTTTGAATTTAAAACTTATTTACGTCAGATTGTTTCTCTTTTGGTTCTTGGACGAACTTATGAACTTGTGAAACTTTTACAAGTTCTTTTATAACTTTGGTTCCTTAAAGTTTTCAAGATGATCCATTCCTTCGAGTAATTTTTCGAACATTTCATGCTTGGGAAATCGCATCTTTTGGTCCAAATAGTTTGTCATTTGTAAGCAACTTTTGGTTTTTAAATTAAAAACTTATTTAAGTAAGACTTGTTTCTCTTTTGGTTCTTGGATGAACTTACGAGCTTGTCAAAATGTTACGAGTTCTTTTACAACTTCGATTCCTTAAAGTATTCAAAACGATCCATTCCTTTGAGCAATTTTTCCGAGCATTCCATGCTCGAGAAATCGCATCGTTTGGTCCAAAATAGTTTGTCATTTTGTAAACAACTTTTTGGTCTTTGAATAAAAAACTTATTTGCGTCAAAATTGTCTCTCTTTTGGTTTGGACGAACTTCCAAACTTGTCAAACTTTTACGAGTTATTTTATAACCTTGGTTCCTTCAAGTATTCATGACGATCCATTCCTTCGAGCCATTTTTCGAACATTCCATGCTCAGGAAATCGCATCATTTAGTCCAAATGGTTTGTCATTTTGTAAACAACTTTTTGGTCTTTAAATTTAAAACTTATTTACGTTAGATTGTTTCTTTTTTGGTACTTGGACGAATTTCTAAACTTGTCAATCTTTTACGAGTTCTTTTATAACTTTGGTTCCTTAAAGTAGTCATGACGATCCATTCCTTCGAGCCATTTTTCGAACATTCCATGCTCGGGAAATCGTATCATTTGGTCCAAATGCTTTGTCATTTCTTAAACAACTTTTGGTCTTTGAATTTAAAACTTATTTGCGTCAGATTGTTTCTCTTTTGGTTCTTGGACGAACTTATGAACTTGTGAAACTTTTACAAGTTCTTTTATAACTTTGGTTCCTTAAAGTATTCAAGATGATCCATTCCTTCGAGTAATTTTTCGAACATTCCATGCTTGGGAAATCGCATCTTTTGGTCCAAATAGTTTGTCATTTGTAAGCAACTTTTGGATTTTAGATTAAAAACTTATTTAAGTGAGACTTGTTTCTCTTTTGGTTCTTGGATGAACTTACGAGCTTGTCAAAATGTTACGAGTTCTTTTATAACTTTGATTCCTTAAAGTATTCAAAACGATCCATTCCTTTGAGAAATTTTTCCGAGCATTCCATGCTCGAGAAATCGCATCATTTGGTCCAAAATAGTTTGTCATTTTGTAAACAACTTTTTGGTCTTTGAATAAAAAACTTATTTGCATAAGAATTGTTTCTCTTTTGGTTTGGACGAACTTCCAAACTTGTCAAACTTTTATGAGTTATTTTATAACTTTTGTTCCTTCAAGTATTCATGACGATCCATTCCTTCGAGCCATTTTTCGAACATTCCATGCTCAGGAAATCGCATCATTTGGTCCGAATGGTTTGTCATTTTGTAAACAACTTTTTGGTCTTTAAATTTAAAACTTATTTACGTCAGATTGTTTCTTTTTTGGTACTTGGACGAACTTATGAACTTGTGAAACTTTTACAAGTTCTTTTATAACTTTGGTTCCTTAAAGTTTTCAAGATGATCCATTCCTTCGAGTAATTTTTCGAACATTTCATTCTTGGGAAATCGCATCATTTGCTCCAAATAGTTTGTCATTTGTAAGCAACTTTTGGTTTTTAAATTAAAAACTTATTTAAGTGAGACTTGTTTCTCTTTTGGTTCTTGGAAGCTTGTCAAAATGTTACGAGTTCTTTTACAACTTCGATTCCTTAAAGTATTCAAAACGATCCATTCCTTTGAGCAATTTTTCCGAGAATTCCATGCTCGAGAAATCGCATCATTTGGTCCAAAATAGTTTGTCATTTTGTAAACAACTTTTTGGTCTTTGAATAAAAAACTTATTTGCGTCAAAATTGTCTCTCTTTTGGTTTGGACGAACTTCCAAACTTGTCAAACTTTTACGAGTTATTTTATAACCTTGGTTCCTTCAAGTATTCATGACGATCCATTCCTTCGAGCCATTTTTCGAACATTCCATGCTCAGGAAATCGCATCATTTGGTCCAAATGCTTTGTCATTTTGTAAACAACTTTTTGGTCTTTAAATTTAAAACTTATTTAAGTCAGATTGTTTCTTTTTTGGTAATTGGACGAATTTCCAAACTTGTCAAACTTTTACGAGTTCTTTTATAACTTTGGTTCCTTAAAGTAGTCACGACGATCCATTCCTTCGAGCCATTTTTCGAACATTCCATGCTCGGGAAATCGTATCATTTGGTCCAAATGCTTTGTCATTTCGTAAACAACTTTTGGTCTTTGAATTTAAAACTTATTTACGTCAGATTGTTTCTCTTTTGGTTCTTGGACGAACTTATGAACTTGTGAAACTTTTACAAGTTCTTTTATAACTTTGGTTCCTTAAAGTTTTCAAGATGATCCATTCCTTCGAGTAATTTTTCGAACATTTCATGCTTGGGAAATCGCATCATTTGGTCCAAATAGTTTGTCATTTGTAAGCAACTTTTGGTTTTTAAATTAAAAACTTATTTAAGTGAGACTTGTTTCTCTTTTGGTTCTTGGATGAACTTACGAGCTTGTCAAAATGTTACGAGTTTTTTTACAACTTCGATTCCTTAAAGTATTCAAAACGATCCATTCCTTTGAGCAATTTTTTCGAGCATTCCATGCTCGAGAAATCGCATCATTTGGTCCAAAATAGTTTGTCATTTTGTAAACAACTTTTTGGTCTTTGAATAAAAAACTTATTTGCGTCAAAATTGTCTCTCTTTTGGTTTGGACGAACTTCCAAACTTGTCAAACTTTTACGAGTTATTTTATAAACCTTGGTTCCTTCAAGTATTCATGACGATCCATTCCTTCGAGCCATTTTTCGAACATTCCATGCTCAGGAAATCGCATCATTTGGTCCAAATGGTTTGTCATTTTGCAGACAACTTATTGGTCTTTAAATTTAAAACTTATTTACGTCAGATTGTTTCTTTTTTGGTTCTTGGACAAACTTCCAAACTTGTCAAACTTTTACGAGTTCTTTTATAAATTTGCTTCCTTCAAGTATTCATGACGATCAATTCCTTCGAGCCATTTTTCGAACATTCCATGCCAGGAAATCGCATCATTTAGTCCAAATGGTTTGTCATTCTGTAAACAACTTTTTGGTCTTTAAATTTAAAACTTATTTACGTCAGATTGTTTCTTTTTTGGTACTTGGACGAATTTCCAAACTTGTCAAACTTTTACGAGTTCTTTTATAACTTTGGTTCCTTAAAGTAGACACGACGATCCATTCCTTCGAGCCATTTTTCGAACATTCCATGCACGGGAAATCGTATCATTTGGTCCAAATGCTTTGTCATTTCGTAAACAACTTTTGGTCTTTGAATTTAAAACTTATTTACGTCAGATTGTTTCTCATTTGGTTCTTGGACGAACTTATGAACTTGTGAAACTTTTACAAGTTCTTTTATACCTTTGGTTCCTTAAAGTTTTCAAGATGATCCATTCCTTCGAGTAATTTTTCGAACATTCCATGCTTGGGAAATCGCATCATTTGGTCCAAATAGTTTGTCATTTGTAAGCAACTTTAGGTTTTTAAATTAAAAACTTATTTATGTGAGACTTGTTTCTCTTTTGGTTCTTGGATGAACTTACGAGCTTGTCAAAATGTTACGAGTTCTTTTACAACTTCGATTCCTTAAAGTATTCAAAACGATCCATTCCTTTGAGCAATTTTTCCGAGCATTCCATGCTCGAGAAATCGCATCATTTGGTCCAAAATAGTTTGTCATTTTGTAAACAACTTTTTGGTCTTTGAATAAAAAACTTATTTGCGTCAAAATTGTCTCTCTTTTGGTTTGGACGAACTTCCAAACTTGTCAAACTTTTACGAGTTATTTTATAACCTTGGTTCCTTCAAGTATTCATGACGATCCATTCCTTCGAGGCATTTTTCGAACATTCCATGCTCAGGAAATCGCATCATTTGGTCCAAATGGTTTGTCATTTTGTAAACAACTTTTTGGTCTTTAAATTTAAAACTTATTTACGTCAGATTGTTTCTTTTTTGGTACTTGGACGAATTTCTAAACTTGTAAAACTTTTACGAGTTCTTTTATAACTTTGGTTCCTTAAAGTAGTCACGACGATCCATTCCTTCGAGCCATTTTTCGAACATTCCATGCTCGGGAAATCGTATCATTTGGTCCAAATGCTTTGTCATTTCGTAAACAACTTTTGGTCTTTGAATTTAAAACTGATTTACGTCAGATTGTTTCTCTTTTGGTTCTTGGACGAACTTATGAACTTGTGAAACTTTTACAAGTTCTTTTATAACTTTGGTTCCTTAAAGTTTTCAAGATGATCCATTCCTTCGAGTAATTTTTCGAACATTCCATGCTTGGGAAATCGCATCTTTTGGTCCAAATAGTTTGTCATTTGTAAGCAACTTTTGGATTTTAGATTAAAAACTTATTTAAGTGAGACTTGTTTCTCTTTTGGTTCTTGGATGAACTTACGAGCTTGTCAAAATGTTACGAGTTCTTTTATAACTTTGATTCCTTAAAGTATTCAAAACGATCCATTCCTTTGAGAAATTTTTCCGAGCATTCCATGCTCGAGAAATCGCATCATTTGGTCCAAAATAGTTTGTCATTTTGTAAACAACTTTTTGGTCTTTGAATAAAAAACTTATTTGCATAAGAATTGTTTCTCTTTTGGTTTGGACGAACTTCCAAACTTGTCAAACTTTTATGAGTTATTTTATAACTTTTGTTCCTTCAAGTATTCATGACGATCCATTCCTTCGAGCCATTTTTCGAACATTACATGCTCAGGAAATCACATCATTTGGTCCGAATGGTTTGTCATTTTGTAAACAACTTTTTGGTCTTTAAATTTAAAACTTATTTACGTCAGATTGTTTCTTTTTTGGTACTTGGACGAACTTATGAACTTGTGAAACTTTTACAAGTTCTTTTATAACTTTGGTTCCTTAAAGTTTTCAAGATGATCCATTCCTTCGAGTAATTTTTCGAACATTTCATGCTTGGGAAATCGCATCATTTGCTCCAAATAGTTTGTCATTTGTAAGCAACTTTTGGTTTTTAAATTAAAAACTTATTTAAGTGAGACTTGTTTCTCTTTTGGTTCTTGGATGAACTTACGAGCTTGTCAAAATGTTACGAGTTCTTTTACAACTTCGATTCCTTAAAGTATTCAAAACGATCCATTCCTTTGAGCAATTTTTCCGAGAATTCCATGCTCGAGAAATCGCATCATTTGGTCCAAAATAGTTTGTCATTTTGTAAACAACTTTTTGGTCTTTGAATAAAAAACTTATTTGCGTCAAAATTGTCTCTCTTTTGGTTTGGACGAACTTCCAAACTTGTCAAACTTTTACGAGTTATTTTATAACCTTGGTTCCTTCAAGTATTCATGACGATCCATTCCTTCGAGCCATTTTTCGAACATTCCATGCTCAGGAAATCGCATCATTTGGTCCAAATGCTTTGTCATTTTGTAAACAACTTTTTGGTCTTTAAATTTAAAACTTATTTAAGTCAGATTGTTTCTTTTTTGGTAATTGGACGAATTTCCAAACTTGTCAAACTTTTACGAGTTCTTTTATAACTTTGGTTCCTTAAAGTAGTCACGACGATCCATTCCTTCGAGCCATTTTTCGAACATTCCATGCTCGGGAAATCGTATCATTTGGTCCAAATGCTTTGTCATTTTGTAAACAACTTTTGGTCTTTGAATTTAAAACTTATTTACGTCAGATTGTTTCTCTTTTGGTTCTTGGACGAACTTATGAACTTGTGAAACTTTTACAAGTTCTTTTATAACTTTGGTTCCTTAAAGTTTTCAAGATGATCCATTCCTTCGAGTAATTTTTCGAACATTTCATGCTTGGGAAATCGCATCATTTGGTCCAAATAGTTTGTCATTTGTAAGCAACTTTTGGTTTTTAAATTAAAAACTTATTTAAGTGAGACTTGTTTCTCTTTTGGTTCTTGGATGAACTTACGAGCTTGTCAAAATGTTACGAGTTTTTTTACAACTTCGATTCCTTAAAGTATTCAAAACGATCCATTCCTTTGAGCAATTTTTCCGAGCATTCCATGCTCGAGAAATCGCATCATTTGGTCCAAAATAGTTTGTCATTTTGTAAACAACTTTTTGGTCTTTGAATAAAAAACTTATTTGCGTCAAAATTGTCTCTCTTTTGGTTTGGACGAACTTCCAAACTTGTCAAACTTTTACGAGTTATTTTATAACCTTGGTTCCTTCAAGTATTCATGACGATCCATTCCTTCGAGCCATTTTTCGAACATTCCATGCTCAGGAAATCGCATCATTTGGTCCAAATGGTTTGTCATTTTGCAGACAACTTATTGGTCTTTAAATTTAAAACTTATTTACGTCAGATTGTTTCTTTTTTGGTTCTTGGACGAACTTCCAAACTTGTCAAACTTTTACGAGTTCTTTTATAAATTTGCTTCCTTCAAGTATTCATGACGATCAATTCCTTCGAGCCATTTTTCGAACATTCCATGCCAGGAAATCGCATCATTTAGTCCAAATGGTTTGTCATTCTGTAAACAACTTTTTGGTCTTTAAATTTAAAACTTATTTACGTCAGATTGTTTCTTTTTTGGTACTTGGACGAATTTCCAAACTTGTCAAACTTTTACGAGTTCTTTTATAACTTTGGTTCCTTAAAGTAGACACGACGATCCATTCCTTCGAGCCATTTTTCGAACATTCCATGCTCGGGAAATCGTATCATTTGGTCCAAATGCTTTGTCATTTCGTAAACAACTTTTGGTCTTTGAATTTAAAACTTATTTACGTCAGATTGTTTCTCTTTTGGTACTTGGACGAACTTATGAACTTGCGAAACTTTTACAAGTTCTTTTATAACTTTGGTTCCTTAAAGTATTCAAGATGATCCATTCCTTCGAGTAATTTTTCGAACATTTCATGCTTGGGAAATCGCATCATTTGCTCCAAATAGTTTGTCATTTGTAAGCAACTTTTGGTTTTTAAATTAAAAACTTATTTAAGTGAGACTTGTTTCTCTTTTGGTTCTTGGATGAACTTACGAGCTTGTCAAAATGTTACGAGTTCTTTTACAACTTCGATTCCTTAAAGTATTCAAAACGATCCATTCCTTTGAGCAATTTTTCCGAGAATTCCATGCTCGAGAAATCGCATCATTTGGTCCAAAATAGTTTGTCATTTTGTAAACAACTTTTTGGTCTTTGAATAAAAAACTTATTTGCGTCAAAATTGTCTCTCTTTTGGTTTGGACGAACTTCCAAACTTGTCAAACTTTTACGAGTTATTTTATAACCTTGGTTCCTTCAAGTATTCATGACGATCCATTCCTTCGAGCCATTTTTCGAACATTCCATGCTCAGGAAATCGCATCATTTGGTCCAAATGCTTTGTCATTTTGTAAACAACTTTTTGGTCTTTAAATTTAAAACTTATTTAAGTCAGATTGTTTCTTTTTTGGTAATTGGACGAATTTCCAAACTTGTCAAACTTTTACGAGTTCTTTTATAACTTTGGTTCCTTAAAGTAGTCACGACGATCCATTCCTTCGAGCCATTTTTCGAACATTCCATGCTCGGGAAATCGTATCATTTGGTCCAAATGCTTTGTCATTTTGTAAACAACTTTTGGTCTTTGAATTTAAAACTTATTTACGTCAGATTGTTTCTCTTTTGGTTCTTGGACGAACTTATGAACTTGTGAAACTTTTACAAGTTCTTTTATAACTTTGGTTCCTTAAAGTTTTCAAGATGATCCATTCCTTCGAGTAATTTTTCGAACATTTCATGCTTGGGAAATCGCATCATTTGGTCCAAATAGTTTGTCATTTGTAAGCAACTTTTGGTTTTTAAATTAAAAACTTATTTAAGTGAGACTTGTTTCTCTTTTGGTTCTTGGATGAACTTACGAGCTTGTCAAAATGTTACGAGTTTTTTTACAACTTCGATTCCTTAAAGTATTCAAAACGATCCATTCCTTTGAGCAATTTTTCCGAGCATTCCATGCTCGAGAAATCGCATCATTTGGTCCAAAATAGTTTGTCATTTTGTAAACAACTTTTTGGTCTTTGAATAAAAAACTTATTTGCGTCAAAATTGTCTCTCTTTTGGTTTGGACGAACTTCCAAACTTGTCAAACTTTTACGAGTTATTTTATAACCTTGGTTCCTTCAAGTATTCATGACGATCCATTCCTTCGAGCCATTTTTCGAACATTCCATGCTCAGGAAATCGCATCATTTGGTCCAAATGGTTTGTCATTTTGCAGACAACTTATTGGTCTTTAAATTTAAAACTTATTTACGTCAGATTGTTTCTTTTTTGGTTCTTGGACGAACTTCCAAACTTGTCAAACTTTTACGAGTTCTTTTATAAATTTGCTTCCTTCAAGTATTCATGACGATCAATTCCTTCGAGCCATTTTTCGAACATTCCATGCCAGGAAATCGCATCATTTAGTCCAAATGGTTTGTCATTCTGTAAACAACTTTTTGGTCTTTAAATTTAAAACTTATTTACGTCAGATTGTTTCTTTTTTGGTACTTGGACGAATTTCCAAACTTGTCAAACTTTTACGAGTTCTTTTATAACTTTGGTTCCTTAAAGTAGACACGACGATCCATTCCTTCGAGCCATTTTTCGAACATTCCATGCTCGGGAAATCGTATCATTTGGTCCAAATGCTTTGTCATTTCGTAAACAACTTTTGGTCTTTGAATTTAAAACTTATTTACGTCAGATTGTTTCTCTTTTGGTACTTGGACGAACTTATGAACTTGCGAAACTTTTACAAGTTCTTTTATAACTTTGGTTCCTTAAAGTATTCAAGATGATCCATTCCTTCGAGTAATTTTTCGAACATTTCATGCTTGGGAAATCGCATCATTTGCTCCAAATAGTTTGTCATTTGTAAGCAACTTTTGGTTTTTAAATTAAAAACTTATTTAAGTGAGACTTGTTTCTCTTTTGGTTCTTGGATGAACTTACGAGCTTGTCAAAATGTTACGAGTTCTTTTACAACTTCGATTCCTTAAAGTATTCAAAACGATCCATTCCTTTGAGCAATTTTTCCGAGAATTCCATGCTCGAGAAATCGCATCATTTGGTCCAAAATAGTTTGTCATTTTGTAAACAACTTTTTGGTCTTTGAATAAAAAACTTATTTGCGTCAAAATTGTCTCTCTTTTGGTTTGGACGAACTTCCAAACTTGTCAAACTTTTACGAGTTATTTTATAACCTTGGTTCCTTCAAGTATTCATGACGATCCATTCCTTCGAGCCATTTTTCGAACATTCCATGCTCAGGAAATCGCATCATTTGGTCCAAATGCTTTGTCATTTTGTAAACAACTTTTTGGTCTTTAAATTTAAAACTTATTTAAGTCAGATTGTTTCTTTTTTGGTAATTGGACGAATTTCCAAACTTGTCAAACTTTTACGAGTTCTTTTATAACTTTGGTTCCTTAAAGTAGTCACGACGATCCATTCCTTCGAGCCATTTTTCGAACATTCCATGCTCGGGAAATCGTATCATTTGGTCCAAATGCTTTGTCATTTTGTAAACAACTTTTGGTCTTTGAATTTAAAACTTATTTACGTCAGATTGTTTCTCTTTTGGTTCTTGGACGAACTTATGAACTTGTGAAACTTTTACAAGTTCTTTTATAACTTTGGTTCCTTAAAGTTTTCAAGATGATCCATTCCTTCGAGTAATTTTTCGAACATTTCATGCTTGGGAAATCGCATCATTTGGTCCAAATAGTTTGTCATTTGTAAGCAACTTTTGGTTTTTAAATTAAAAACTTATTTAAGTGAGACTTGTTTCTCTTTTGGTTCTTGGATGAACTTACGAGCTTGTCAAAATGTTACGAGTTTTTTTACAACTTCGATTCCTTAAAGTATTCAAAACGATCCATTCCTTTGAGCAATTTTTCCGAGCATTCCATGCTCGAGAAATCGCATCATTTGGTCCAAAATAGTTTGTCATTTTGTAAACAACTTTTTGGTCTTTGAATAAAAAACTTATTTGCGTCAAAATTGTCTCTCTTTTGGTTTGGACGAACTTCCAAACTTGTCAAACTTTTACGAGTTATTTTATAACCTTGGTTCCTTCAAGTATTCATGACGATCCATTCCTTCGAGCCATTTTTCGAACATTCCATGCTCAGGAAATCGCATCATTTGGTCCAAATGGTTTGTCATTTTGCAGACAACTTATTGGTCTTTAAATTTAAAACTTATTTACGTCAGATTGTTTCTTTTTTGGTTCTTGGACGAACTTCCAAACTTGTCAAACTTTTACGAGTTCTTTTATAAATTTGCTTCCTTCAAGTATTCATGACGATCAATTCCTTCGAGCCATTTTTCGAACATTCCATGCCAGGAAATCGCATCATTTAGTCCAAATGGTTTGTCATTCTGTAAACAACTTTTTGGTCTTTAAATTTAAAACTTATTTACGTCAGATTGTTTCTTTTTTGGTACTTGGACGAATTTCCAAACTTGTCAAACTTTTACGAGTTCTTTTATAACTTTGGTTCCTTAAAGTAGACACGACGATCCATTCCTTCGAGCCATTTTTCGAACATTCCATGCTCGGGAAATCGTATCATTTGGTCCAAATGCTTTGTCATTTCGTAAACAACTTTTGGTCTTTGAATTTAAAACTTATTTACGTCAGATTGTTTCTCTTTTGGTACTTGGACGAACTTATGAACTTGCGAAACTTTTACAAGTTCTTTTATAACTTTGGTTCCTTAAAGTATTCAAGATGATCCATTCCTTCGAGTAATTTTTCGAACATTTCATGCTTGGGAAATCGCATCATTTGCTCCAAATAGTTTGTCATTTGTAAGCAACTTTTGGTTTTTAAATTAAAAACTTATTTAAGTGAGACTTGTTTCTCTTTTGGTTCTTGGATGAACTTACGAGCTTGTCAAAATGTTACGAGTTCTTTTACAACTTCGATTCCTTAAAGTATTCAAAACGATCCATTCCTTTGAGCAATTTTTCCGAGAATTCCATGCTCGAGAAATCGCATCATTTGGTCCAAAATAGTTTGTCATTTTGTAAACAACTTTTTGGTCTTTGAATAAAAAACTTATTTGCGTCAAAATTGTCTCTCTTTTGGTTTGGACGAACTTCCAAACTTGTCAAACTTTTACGAGTTATTTTATAACCTTGGTTCCTTCAAGTATTCATGACGATCCATTCCTTCGAGCCATTTTTCGAACATTCCATGCTCAGGAAATCGCATCATTTGGTCCAAATGCTTTGTCATTTTGTAAACAACTTTTTGGTCTTTAAATTTAAAACTTATTTAAGTCAGATTGTTTCTTTTTTGGTAATTGGACGAATTTCCAAACTTGTCAAACTTTTACGAGTTCTTTTATAACTTTGGTTCCTTAAAGTAGTCACGACGATCCATTCCTTCGAGCCATTTTTCGAACATTCCATGCTCGGGAAATCGTATCATTTGGTCCAAATGCTTTGTCATTTTGTAAACAACTTTTGGTCTTTGAATTTAAAACTTATTTACGTCAGATTGTTTCTCTTTTGGTTCTTGGACGAACTTATGAACTTGTGAAACTTTTACAAGTTCTTTTATAACTTTGGTTCCTTAAAGTTTTCAAGATGATCCATTCCTTCGAGTAATTTTTCGAACATTTCATGCTTGGGAAATCGCATCATTTGGTCCAAATAGTTTGTCATTTGTAAGCAACTTTTGGTTTTTAAATTAAAAACTTATTTAAGTGAGACTTGTTTCTCTTTTGGTTCTTGGATGAACTTACGAGCTTGTCAAAATGTTACGAGTTTTTTTACAACTTCGATTCCTTAAAGTATTCAAAACGATCCATTCCTTTGAGCAATTTTTCCGAGCATTCCATGCTCGAGAAATCGCATCATTTGGTCCAAAATAGTTTGTCATTTTGTAAACAACTTTTTGGTCTTTGAATAAAAAACTTATTTGCGTCAAAATTGTCTCTCTTTTGGTTTGGACGAACTTCCAAACTTGTCAAACTTTTACGAGTTATTTTATAACCTTGGTTCCTTCAAGTATTCATGACGATCCATTCCTTCGAGCCATTTTTCGAACATTCCATGCTCAGGAAATCGCATCATTTGGTCCAAATGGTTTGTCATTTTGCAGACAACTTATTGGTCTTTAAATTTAAAACTTATTTACGTCAGATTGTTTCTTTTTTGGTTCTTGGACGAACTTCCAAACTTGTCAAACTTTTACGAGTTCTTTTATAAATTTGCTTCCTTCAAGTATTCATGACGATCAATTCCTTCGAGCCATTTTTCGAACATTCCATGCCAGGAAATCGCATCATTTAGTCCAAATGGTTTGTCATTCTGTAAACAACTTTTTGGTCTTTAAATTTAAAACTTATTTACGTCAGATTGTTTCTTTTTTGGTACTTGGACGAATTTCCAAACTTGTCAAACTTTTACGAGTTCTTTTATAACTTTGGTTCCTTAAAGTAGACACGACGATCCATTCCTTCGAGCCATTTTTCGAACATTCCATGCTCGGGAAATCGTATCATTTGGTCCAAATGCTTTGTCATTTCGTAAACAACTTTTGGTCTTTGAATTTAAAACTTATTTACGTCAGATTGTTTCTCTTTTGGTACTTGGACGAACTTATGAACTTGCGAAACTTTTACAAGTTCTTTTATAACTTTGGTTCCTTAAAGTATTCAAGATGATCCATTCCTTCGAGTAATTTTTCGAACATTTCATGCTTGGGAAATCGCATCATTTGCTCCAAATAGTTTGTCATTTGTAAGCAACTTTTGGTTTTTAAATTAAAAACTTATTTAAGTGAGACTTGTTTCTCTTTTGGTTCTTGGATGAACTTACGAGCTTGTCAAAATGTTACGAGTTCTTTTACAACTTCGATTCCTTAAAGTATTCAAAACGATCCATTCCTTTGAGCAATTTTTCCGAGAATTCCATGCTCGAGAAATCGCATCATTTGGTCCAAAATAGTTTGTCATTTTGTAAACAACTTTTTGGTCTTTGAATAAAAAACTTATTTGCGTCAAAATTGTCTCTCTTTTGGTTTGGACGAACTTCCAAACTTGTCAAACTTTTACGAGTTATTTTATAACCTTGGTTCCTTCAAGTATTCATGACGATCCATTCCTTCGAGCCATTTTTCGAACATTCCATGCTCAGGAAATCGCATCATTTGGTCCAAATGCTTTGTCATTTTGTAAACAACTTTTTGGTCTTTAAATTTAAAACTTATTTAAGTCAGATTGTTTCTTTTTTGGTAATTGGACGAATTTCCAAACTTGTCAAACTTTTACGAGTTCTTTTATAACTTTGGTTCCTTAAAGTAGTCACGACGATCCATTCCTTCGAGCCATTTTTCGAACATTCCATGCTCGGGAAATCGTATCATTTGGTCCAAATGCTTTGTCATTTTGTAAACAACTTTTGGTCTTTGAATTTAAAACTTATTTACGTCAGATTGTTTCTCTTTTGGTTCTTGGACGAACTTATGAACTTGTGAAACTTTTACAAGTTCTTTTATAACTTTGGTTCCTTAAAGTTTTCAAGATGATCCATTCCTTCGAGTAATTTTTCGAACATTTCATGCTTGGGAAATCGCATCATTTGGTCCAAATAGTTTGTCATTTGTAAGCAACTTTTGGTTTTTAAATTAAAAACTTATTTAAGTGAGACTTGTTTCTCTTTTGGTTCTTGGATGAACTTACGAGCTTGTCAAAATGTTACGAGTTTTTTTACAACTTCGATTCCTTAAAGTATTCAAAACGATCCATTCCTTTGAGCAATTTTTCCGAGCATTCCATGCTCGAGAAATCGCATCATTTGGTCCAAAATAGTTTGTCATTTTGTAAACAACTTTTTGGTCTTTGAATAAAAAACTTATTTGCGTCAAAATTGTCTCTCTTTTGGTTTGGACGAACTTCCAAACTTGTCAAACTTTTACGAGTTATTTTATAACCTTGGTTCCTTCAAGTATTCATGACGATCCATTCCTTCGAGCCATTTTTCGAACATTCCATGCTCAGGAAATCGCATCATTTGGTCCAAATGGTTTGTCATTTTGCAGACAACTTATTGGTCTTTAAATTTAAAACTTATTTACGTCAGATTGTTTCTTTTTTGGTTCTTGGACGAACTTCCAAACTTGTCAAACTTTTACGAGTTCTTTTATAAATTTGCTTCCTTCAAGTATTCATGACGATCAATTCCTTCGAGCCATTTTTCGAACATTCCATGCCAGGAAATCGCATCATTTAGTCCAAATGGTTTGTCATTCTGTAAACAACTTTTTGGTCTTTAAATTTAAAACTTATTTACGTCAGATTGTTTCTTTTTTGGTACTTGGACGAATTTCCAAACTTGTCAAACTTTTACGAGTTCTTTTATAACTTTGGTTCCTTAAAGTAGACACGACGATCCATTCCTTCGAGCCATTTTTCGAACATTCCATGCTCGGGAAATCGTATCATTTGGTCCAAATGCTTTGTCATTTCGTAAACAACTTTTGGTCTTTGAATTTAAAACTTATTTACGTCAGATTGTTTCTCTTTTGGTACTTGGACGAACTTATGAACTTGCGAAACTTTTACAAGTTCTTTTATAACTTTGGTTCCTTAAAGTATTCAAGATGATCCATTCCTTCGAGTAATTTTTCGAACATTTCATGCTTGGGAAATCGCATCATTTGCTCCAAATAGTTTGTCATTTGTAAGCAACTTTTGGTTTTTAAATTAAAAACTTATTTAAGTGAGACTTGTTTCTCTTTTGGTTCTTGGATGAACTTACGAGCTTGTCAAAATGTTACGAGTTCTTTTACAACTTCGATTCCTTAAAGTATTCAAAACGATCCATTCCTTTGAGCAATTTTTCCGAGAATTCCATGCTCGAGAAATCGCATCATTTGGTCCAAAATAGTTTGTCATTTTGTAAACAACTTTTTGGTCTTTGAATAAAAAACTTATTTGCGTCAAAATTGTCTCTCTTTTGGTTTGGACGAACTTCCAAACTTGTCAAACTTTTACGAGTTATTTTATAACCTTGGTTCCTTCAAGTATTCATGACGATCCATTCCTTCGAGCCATTTTTCGAACATTCCATGCTCAGGAAATCGCATCATTTGGTCCAAATGCTTTGTCATTTTGTAAACAACTTTTTGGTCTTTAAATTTAAAACTTATTTAAGTCAGATTGTTTCTTTTTTGGTAATTGGACGAATTTCCAAACTTGTCAAACTTTTACGAGTTCTTTTATAACTTTGGTTCCTTAAAGTAGTCACGACGATCCATTCCTTCGAGCCATTTTTCGAACATTCCATGCTCGGGAAATCGTATCATTTGGTCCAAATGCTTTGTCATTTTGTAAACAACTTTTGGTCTTTGAATTTAAAACTTATTTACGTCAGATTGTTTCTCTTTTGGTTCTTGGACGAACTTATGAACTTGTGAAACTTTTACAAGTTCTTTTATAACTTTGGTTCCTTAAAGTTTTCAAGATGATCCATTCCTTCGAGTAATTTTTCGAACATTTCATGCTTGGGAAATCGCATCATTTGGTCCAAATAGTTTGTCATTTGTAAGCAACTTTTGGTTTTTAAATTAAAAACTTATTTAAGTGAGACTTGTTTCTCTTTTGGTTCTTGGATGAACTTACGAGCTTGTCAAAATGTTACGAGTTTTTTTACAACTTCGATTCCTTAAAGTATTCAAAACGATCCATTCCTTTGAGCAATTTTTCCGAGCATTCCATGCTCGAGAAATCGCATCATTTGGTCCAAAATAGTTTGTCATTTTGTAAACAACTTTTTGGTCTTTGAATAAAAAACTTATTTGCGTCAAAATTGTCTCTCTTTTGGTTTGGACGAACTTCCAAACTTGTCAAACTTTTACGAGTTATTTTATAACCTTGGTTCCTTCAAGTATTCATGACGATCCATTCCTTCGAGCCATTTTTCGAACATTCCATGCTCAGGAAATCGCATCATTTGGTCCAAATGGTTTGTCATTTTGCAGACAACTTATTGGTCTTTAAATTTAAAACTTATTTACGTCAGATTGTTTCTTTTTTGGTTCTTGGACGAACTTCCAAACTTGTCAAACTTTTACGAGTTCTTTTATAAATTTGCTTCCTTCAAGTATTCATGACGATCAATTCCTTCGAGCCATTTTTCGAACATTCCATGCCAGGAAATCGCATCATTTAGTCCAAATGGTTTGTCATTCTGTAAACAACTTTTTGGTCTTTAAATTTAAAACTTATTTACGTCAGATTGTTTCTTTTTTGGTACTTGGACGAATTTCCAAACTTGTCAAACTTTTACGAGTTCTTTTATAACTTTGGTTCCTTAAAGTAGACACGACGATCCATTCCTTCGAGCCATTTTTCGAACATTCCATGCTCGGGAAATCGTATCATTTGGTCCAAATGCTTTGTCATTTCGTAAACAACTTTTGGTCTTTGAATTTAAAACTTATTTACGTCAGATTGTTTCTCTTTTGGTACTTGGACGAACTTATGAACTTGCGAAACTTTTACAAGTTCTTTTATAACTTTGGTTCCTTAAAGTATTCAAGATGATCCATTCCTTCGAGTAATTTTTCGAACATTTCATGCTTGGGAAATCGCATCATTTGCTCCAAATAGTTTGTCATTTGTAAGCAACTTTTGGTTTTTAAATTAAAAACTTATTTAAGTGAGACTTGTTTCTCTTTTGGTTCTTGGATGAACTTACGAGCTTGTCAAAATGTTACGAGTTCTTTTACAACTTCGATTCCTTAAAGTATTCAAAACGATCCATTCCTTTGAGCAATTTTTCCGAGAATTCCATGCTCGAGAAATCGCATCATTTGGTCCAAAATAGTTTGTCATTTTGTAAACAACTTTTTGGTCTTTGAATAAAAAACTTATTTGCGTCAAAATTGTCTCTCTTTTGGTTTGGACGAACTTCCAAACTTGTCAAACTTTTACGAGTTATTTTATAACCTTGGTTCCTTCAAGTATTCATGACGATCCATTCCTTCGAGCCATTTTTCGAACATTCCATGCTCAGGAAATCGCATCATTTGGTCCAAATGCTTTGTCATTTTGTAAACAACTTTTTGGTCTTTAAATTTAAAACTTATTTAAGTCAGATTGTTTCTTTTTTGGTAATTGGACGAATTTCCAAACTTGTCAAACTTTTACGAGTTCTTTTATAACTTTGGTTCCTTAAAGTAGTCACGACGATCCATTCCTTCGAGCCATTTTTCGAACATTCCATGCTCGGGAAATCGTATCATTTGGTCCAAATGCTTTGTCATTTTGTAAACAACTTTTGGTCTTTGAATTTAAAACTTATTTACGTCAGATTGTTTCTCTTTTGGTTCTTGGACGAACTTATGAACTTGTGAAACTTTTACAAGTTCTTTTATAACTTTGGTTCCTTAAAGTTTTCAAGATGATCCATTCCTTCGAGTAATTTTTCGAACATTTCATGCTTGGGAAATCGCATCATTTGGTCCAAATAGTTTGTCATTTGTAAGCAACTTTTGGTTTTTAAATTAAAAACTTATTTAAGTGAGACTTGTTTCTCTTTTGGTTCTTGGATGAACTTACGAGCTTGTCAAAATGTTACGAGTTTTTTTACAACTTCGATTCCTTAAAGTATTCAAAACGATCCATTCCTTTGAGCAATTTTTCCGAGCATTCCATGCTCGAGAAATCGCATCATTTGGTCCAAAATAGTTTGTCATTTTGTAAACAACTTTTTGGTCTTTGAATAAAAAACTTATTTGCGTCAAAATTGTCTCTCTTTTGGTTTGGACGAACTTCCAAACTTGTCAAACTTTTACGAGTTATTTTATAACCTTGGTTCCTTCAAGTATTCATGACGATCCATTCCTTCGAGCCATTTTTCGAACATTCCATGCTCAGGAAATCGCATCATTTGGTCCAAATGGTTTGTCATTTTGCAGACAACTTATTGGTCTTTAAATTTAAAACTTATTTACGTCAGATTGTTTCTTTTTTGGTTCTTGGACGAACTTCCAAACTTGTCAAACTTTTACGAGTTCTTTTATAAATTTGCTTCCTTCAAGTATTCATGACGATCAATTCCTTCGAGCCATTTTTCGAACATTCCATGCCAGGAAATCGCATCATTTAGTCCAAATGGTTTGTCATTCTGTAAACAACTTTTTGGTCTTTAAATTTAAAACTTATTTACGTCAGATTGTTTCTTTTTTGGTACTTGGACGAATTTCCAAACTTGTCAAACTTTTACGAGTTCTTTTATAACTTTGGTTCCTTAAAGTAGACACGACGATCCATTCCTTCGAGCCATTTTTCGAACATTCCATGCTCGGGAAATCGTATCATTTGGTCCAAATGCTTTGTCATTTCGTAAACAACTTTTGGTCTTTGAATTTAAAACTTATTTACGTCAGATTGTTTCTCTTTTGGTACTTGGACGAACTTAAGAACTTGCGAAACTTTTACAAGTTCTTTTATAACTTTGGTTCCTTAAAGTATTCAAGATGATCCATTCCTTCGAGTAATTTTTCGAACATTTCATGCTTGGGAAATCGCATCATTTGCTCCAAATAGTTTGTCATTTGTAAGCAACTTTTGGTTTTTAAATTAAAAACTTATTTAAGTGAGACTTGTTTCTCTTTTGGTTCTTGGATGAACTTACGAGCTTGTCAAAATGTTACGAGTTCTTTTACAACTTCGATTCCTTAAAGTATTCAAAACGATCCATTCCTTTGAGCAATTTTTCCGAGAATTCCATGCTCGAGAAATCGCATCATTTGGTCCAAAATAGTTTGTCATTTTGTAAACAACTTTTTGGTCTTTGAATAAAAAACTTATTTGCGTCAAAATTGTCTCTCTTTTGGTTTGGACGAACTTCCAAACTTGTCAAACTTTTACGAGTTATTTTATAACCTTGGTTCCTTCAAGTATTCATGACGATCCATTCCTTCGAGCCATTTTTCGAACATTCCATGCTCAGGAAATCGCATCATTTGGTCCAAATGCTTTGTCATTTTGTAAACAACTTTTTGGTCTTTAAATTTAAAACTTATTTAAGTCAGATTGTTTCTTTTTTGGTAATTGGACGAATTTCCAAACTTGTCAAACTTTTACGAGTTCTTTTATAACTTTGGTTCCTTAAAGTAGTCACGACGATCCATTCCTTCGAGCCATTTTTCGAACATTCCATGCTCGGGAAATCGTATCATTTGGTCCAAATGCTTTGTCATTTTGTAAACAACTTTTGGTCTTTGAATTTAAAACTTATTTACGTCAGATTGTTTCTCTTTTGGTTCTTGGACGAACTTATGAACTTGTGAAACTTTTACAAGTTCTTTTATAACTTTGGTTCCTTAAAGTTTTCAAGATGATCCATTCCTTCGAGTAATTTTTCGAACATTTCATGCTTGGGAAATCGCATCATTTGGTCCAAATAGTTTGTCATTTGTAAGCAACTTTTGGTTTTTAAATTAAAAACTTATTTAAGTGAGACTTGTTTCTCTTTTGGTTCTTGGATGAACTTACGAGCTTGTCAAAATGTTACGAGTTTTTTTACAACTTCGATTCCTTAAAGTATTCAAAACGATCCATTCCTTTGAGCAATTTTTCCGAGCATTCCATGCTCGAGAAATCGCATCATTTGGTCCAAAATAGTTTGTCATTTTGTAAACAACTTTTTGGTCTTTGAATAAAAAACTTATTTGCGTCAAAATTGTCTCTCTTTTGGTTTGGACGAACTTCCAAACTTGTCAAACTTTTACGAGTTATTTTATAACCTTGGTTCCTTCAAGTATTCATGACGATCCATTCCTTCGAGCCATTTTTCGAACATTCCATGCTCAGGAAATCGCATCATTTGGTCCAAATGGTTTGTCATTTTGCAGACAACTTATTGGTCTTTAAATTTAAAACTTATTTACGTCAGATTGTTTCTTTTTTGGTTCTTGGACGAACTTCCAAACTTGTCAAACTTTTACGAGTTCTTTTATAAATTTGCTTCCTTCAAGTATTCATGACGATCAATTCCTTCGAGCCATTTTTCGAACATTCCATGCCAGGAAATCGCATCATTTAGTCCAAATGGTTTGTCATTCTGTAAACAACTTTTTGGTCTTTAAATTTAAAACTTATTTACGTCAGATTGTTTCTTTTTTGGTACTTGGACGAATTTCCAAACTTGTCAAACTTTTACGAGTTCTTTTATAACTTTGGTTCCTTAAAGTAGACACGACGATCCATTCCTTCGAGCCATTTTTCGAACATTCCATGCTCGGGAAATCGTATCATTTGGTCCAAATGCTTTGTCATTTCGTAAACAACTTTTGGTCTTTGAATTTAAAACTTATTTACGTCAGATTGTTTCTCTTTTGGTACTTGGACGAACTTATGAACTTGCGAAACTTTTACAAGTTCTTTTATAACTTTGGTTCCTTAAAGTATTCAAGATGATCCATTCCTTCGAGTAATTTTTCGAACATTTCATGCTTGGGAAATCGCATCATTTGCTCCAAATAGTTTGTCATTTGTAAGCAACTTTTGGTTTTTAAATTAAAAACTTATTTAAGTGAGACTTGTTTCTCTTTTGGTTCTTGGATGAACTTACGAGCTTGTCAAAATGTTACGAGTTCTTTTACAACTTCGATTCCTTAAAGTATTCAAAACGATCCATTCCTTTGAGCAATTTTTCCGAGAATTCCATGCTCGAGAAATCGCATCATTTGGTCCAAAATAGTTTGTCATTTTGTAAACAACTTTTTGGTCTTTGAATAAAAAACTTATTTGCGTCAAAATTGTCTCTCTTTTGGTTTGGACGAACTTCCAAACTTGTCAAACTTTTACGAGTTATTTTATAACCTTGGTTCCTTCAAGTATTCATGACGATCCATTCCTTCGAGCCATTTTTCGAACATTCCATGCTCAGGAAATCGCATCATTTGGTCCAAATGCTTTGTCATTTTGTAAACAACTTTTTGGTTTTTAAATTTAAAACTTATTTAAGTCAGATTGTTTCTTTTTTGGTAATTGGACGAATTTCCAAACTTGTCAAACTTTTACGAGTTCTTTTATAACTTTGGTTCCTTAAAGTAGTCACGACGATCCATTCCTTCGAGCCATTTTTCGAACATTCCATGCTCGGGAAATCGTATCATTTGGTCCAAATGCTTTGTCATTTTGTAAACAACTTTTGGTCTTTGAATTTAAAACTTATTTACGTCAGATTGTTTCTCTTTTGGTTCTTGGACGAACTTATGAACTTGTGAAACTTTTACAAGTTCTTTTATAACTTTGGTTCCTTAAAGTTTTCAAGATGATCCATTCCTTCGAGTAATTTTTCGAACATTTCATGCTTGGGAAATCGCATCATTTGGTCCAAATAGTTTGTCATTTGTAAGCAACTTTTGGTTTTTAAATTAAAAACTTATTTAAGTGAGACTTGTTTCTCTTTTGGTTCTTGGATGAACTTACGAGCTTGTCAAAATGTTACGAGTTTTTTTACAACTTCGATTCCTTAAAGTATTCAAAACGATCCATTCCTTTGAGCAATTTTTCCGAGCATTCCATGCTCGAGAAATCGCATCATTTGGTCCAAAATAGTTTGTCATTTTGTAAACAACTTTTTGGTCTTTGAATAAAAAACTTATTTGCGTCAAAATTGTCTCTCTTTTGGTTTGGACGAACTTCCAAACTTGTCAAACTTTTACGAGTTATTTTATAACCTTGGTTCCTTCAAGTATTCATGACGATCCATTCCTTCGAGCCATTTTTCGAACATTCCATGCTCAGGAAATCGCATCATTTGGTCCAAATGGTTTGTCATTTTGCAGACAACTTATTGGTCTTTAAATTTAAAACTTATTTACGTCAGATTGTTTCTTTTTTGGTTCTTGGACGAACTTCCAAACTTGTCAAACTTTTACGAGTTCTTTTATAAATTTGCTTCCTTCAAGTATTCATGACGATCAATTCCTTCGAGCCATTTTTCGAACATTCCATGCCAGGAAATCGCATCATTTAGTCCAAATGGTTTGTCATTCTGTAAACAACTTTTTGGTCTTTAAATTTAAAACTTATTTACGTCAGATTGTTTCTTTTTTGGTACTTGGACGAATTTCCAAACTTGTCAAACTTTTACGAGTTCTTTTATAACTTTGGTTCCTTAAAGTAGACACGACGATCCATTCCTTCGAGCCATTTTTCGAACATTCCATGCTCGGGAAATCGTATCATTTGGTCCAAATGCTTTGTCATTTCGTAAACAACTTTTGGTCTTTGAATTTAAAACTTATTTACGTCAGATTGTTTCTCTTTTGGTACTTGGACGAACTTATGAACTTGCGAAACTTTTACAAGTTCTTTTATAACTTTGGTTCCTTAAAGTATTCAAGATGATCCATTCCTTCGAGTAATTTTTCGAACATTTCATGCTTGGGAAATCGCATCATTTGCTCCAAATAGTTTGTCATTTGTAAGCAACTTTTGGTTTTTAAATTAAAAACTTATTTAAGTGAGACTTGTTTCTCTTTTGGTTCTTGGATGAACTTACGAGCTTGTCAAAATGTTACGAGTTCTTTTACAACTTCGATTCCTTAAAGTATTCAAAACGATCCATTCCTTTGAGCAATTTTTCCGAGAATTCCATGCTCGAGAAATCGCATCATTTGGTCCAAAATAGTTTGTCATTTTGTAAACAACTTTTTGGTCTTTGAATAAAAAACTTATTTGCGTCAAAATTGTCTCTCTTTTGGTTTGGACGAACTTCCAAACTTGTCAAACTTTTACGAGTTATTTTATAACCTTGGTTCCTTCAAGTATTCATGACGATCCATTCCTTCGAGCCATTTTTCGAACATTCCATGCTCAGGAAATCGCATCATTTAGTCCAAATGGTTTGTCATTTTGTAAACAACTTTTTGGTCTTTAAATTTAAAACTTATTTACGTTAGATTGTTTCTTTTTTGGTACTTGGACGAATTTCTAAACTTGTCAATCTTTTACGAGTTCTTTTATAACTTTTGTTCCTTAAAGTAGTCACGACGATCCATTCCTTCGAGCCATTTTTCGAACATTCCATGCTCGGGAAATCGTATCATTTGGTCCAAATGCTTTGTCATTTCTTAAACAACTTTTGGTCTTTGAATTTAAAACTTATTTGCGTCAGATTGTTTCTCTTTTGGTACTTGGACGAACTTATGAACTTGTGAAACTTTTACAAGTTCTTTTATAACTTTGGTTCCTTAAAGTTTTCAAGATGATCCATTCCTTCGAGTAATTTTTCGAACATTTCATTCTTGGGAAATCGCATCATTTGGTCCAAATAGTTTGTCATTTGTAAGAAACTTTTGGTTTTTAAATTAAAAACTTATTTAAGTGAGACTTGTTTCTCTTTTGGTTCTTGGATGAACTTACGAGCTTGTCAAAATGTTACGAGTTTTTTTACAACTTCGATTCCTTAAAGTATTCAAAACGATCCATTCCTTTGAGCAATTTTTCCGAGCATTCCATGCTCGAGAAATCGCATCATTTGGTCCAAAATAGTTTGTCATTTTGTAAACAACTTTTTGGTCTTTGAATAAAAAACTTATTTGCGTCAAAATTGTCTCTCTTTTGGTTTGGACGAACTTCCAAACTTGTCAAACTTTTACGAGTTATTTTATAACCTTGGTTCCTTCAAGTATTCATGACGATCCATTCCTTCGAGCCATTTTTCGAACATTCCATGCTCAGGAAATCGCATCATTTGGTCCAAATGGTTTGTCATTTTGCAGACAACTTATTGGTCTTTAAATTTAAAACTTATTTACGTCAGATTGTTTCTTTTTTGGTTCTTGGACGAACTTCCAAACTTGTCAAACTTTTACGAGTTCTTTTATAAATTTGCTTCCTTCAAGTATTCATGACGATCAATTCCTTCGAGCCATTTTTCGAACATTCCATGCCAGGAAATCGCATCATTTAGTCCAAATGGTTTGTCATTCTGTAAACAACTTTTTGGTCTTTAAATTTAAAACTTATTTACGTCAGATTGTTTCTTTTTTGGTACTTGGACGAATTTCCAAACTTGTCAAACTTTTACGAGTTCTTTTATAACTTTGGTTCCTTAAAGTAGACACGACGATCCATTCCTTCGAGCCATTTTTCGAACATTCCATGCTCGGGAAATCGTATCATTTGGTCCAAATGCTTTGTCATTTCGTAAACAACTTTTGGTCTTTGAATTTAAAACTTATTTACGTCAGATTGTTTCTCTTTTGGTACTTGGACGAACTTATGAACTTGCGAAACTTTTACAAGTTCTTTTATAACTTTGGTTCCTTAAAGTATTCAAGATGATCCATTCCTTCGAGTAATTTTTCGAACATTTCATGCTTGGGAAATCGCATCATTTGCTCCAAATAGTTTGTCATTTGTAAGCAACTTTTGGTTTTTAAATTAAAAACTTATTTAAGTGAGACTTGTTTCTCTTTTGGTTCTTGGATGAACTTACGAGCTTGTCAAAATGTTACGAGTTCTTTTACAACTTCGATTCCTTAAAGTATTCAAAACGATCCATTCCTTTGAGCAATTTTTCCGAGAATTCCATGCTCGAGAAATCGCATCATTTGGTCCAAAATAGTTTGTCATTTTGTAAACAACTTTTTGGTCTTTGAATAAAAAACTTATTTGCGTCAAAATTGTCTCTCTTTTGGTTTGGACGAACTTCCAAACTTGTCAAACTTTTACGAGTTATTTTATAACCTTGGTTCCTTCAAGTATTCATGACGATCCATTCCTTCGAGCCATTTTTCGAACATTCCATGCTCAGGAAATCGCATCATTTAGTCCAAATGGTTTGTCATTTTGTAAACAACTTTTTGGTCTTTAAATTTAAAACTTATTTACGTTAGATTGTTTCTTTTTTGGTACTTGGACGAATTTCTAAACTTGTCAATCTTTTACGAGTTCTTTTATAACTTTTGTTCCTTAAAGTAGTCACGACGATCCATTCCTTCGAGCCATTTTTCGAACATTCCATGCTCGGGAAATCGTATCATTTGGTCCAAATGCTTTGTCATTTCTTAAACAACTTTTGGTCTTTGAATTTAAAACTTATTTGCGTCAGATTGTTTCTCTTTTGGTACTTGGACGAACTTATGAACTTGTGAAACTTTTACAAGTTCTTTTATAACTTTGGTTCCTTAAAGTTTTCAAGATGATCCATTCCTTCGAGTAATTTTTCGAACATTTCATTCTTGGGAAATCGCATCATTTGGTCCAAATAGTTTGTCATTTGTAAGAAACTTTTGGTTTTTAAATTAAAAACTTATTTAAGTGAGACTTGTTTCTCTTTTGGTTCTTGGATGAACTTACGAGCTTGTCAAAATGTTACGAGTTTTTTTACAACTTCGATTCCTTAAAGTATTCAAAACGATCCATTCCTTTGAGCAATTTTTCCGAGCATTCCATGCTCGAGAAATCGCATCATTTGGTCCAAAATAGTTTGTCATTTTGTAAACAACTTTTTGGTCTTTGAATAAAAAACTTATTTGCGTCAAAATTGTCTCTCTTTTGGTTTGGACGAACTTCCAAACTTGTCAAACTTTTACGAGTTATTTTATAACCTTGGTTCCTTCAAGTATTCATGACGATCCATTCCTTCGAGCCATTTTTCGAACATTCCATGCTCAGGAAATCGCATCATTTGGTCCAAATGGTTTGTCATTTTGCAGACAACTTATTGGTCTTTAAATTTAAAACTTATTTACGTCAGATTGTTTCTTTTTTGGTTCTTGGACGAACTTCCAAACTTGTCAAACTTTTACGAGTTCTTTTATAAATTTGCTTCCTTCAAGTATTCATGACGATCAATTCCTTCGAGCCATTTTTCGAACATTCCATGCCAGGAAATCGCATCATTTAGTCCAAATGGTTTGTCATTCTGTAAACAACTTTTTGGTCTTTAAATTTAAAACTTATTTACGTCAGATTGTTTCTTTTTTGGTACTTGGACGAATTTCCAAACTTGTCAAACTTTTACGAGTTCTTTTATAACTTTGGTTCCTTAAAGTAGACACGACGATCCATTCCTTCGAGCCATTTTTCGAACATTCCATGCTCGGGAAATCGTATCATTTGGTCCAAATGCTTTGTCATTTCGTAAACAACTTTTGGTCTTTGAATTTAAAACTTATTTACGTCAGATTGTTTCTCTTTTGGTACTTGGACGAACTTATGAACTTGCGAAACTTTTACAAGTTCTTTTATAACTTTGGTTCCTTAAAGTATTCAAGATGATCCATTCCTTCGAGTAATTTTTCGAACATTTCATGCTTGGGAAATCGCATCATTTGCTCCAAATAGTTTGTCATTTGTAAGCAACTTTTGGTTTTTAAATTAAAAACTTATTTAAGTGAGACTTGTTTCTCTTTTGGTTCTTGGATGAACTTACGAGCTTGTCAAAATGTTACGAGTTCTTTTACAACTTCGATTCCTTAAAGTATTCAAAACGATCCATTCCTTTGAGCAATTTTTCCGAGAATTCCATGCTCGAGAAATCGCATCATTTGGTCCAAAATAGTTTGTCATTTTGTAAACAACTTTTTGGTCTTTGAATAAAAAACTTATTTGCGTCAAAATTGTCTCTCTTTTGGTTTGGACGAACTTCCAAACTTGTCAAACTTTTACGAGTTATTTTATAACCTTGGTTCCTTCAAGTATTCATGACGATCCATTCCTTCGAGCCATTTTTCGAACATTCCATGCTCAGGAAATCGCATCATTTAGTCCAAATGGTTTGTCATTTTGTAAACAACTTTTTGGTCTTTAAATTTAAAACTTATTTACGTTAGATTGTTTCTTTTTTGGTACTTGGACGAATTTCTAAACTTGTCAATCTTTTACGAGTTCTTTTATAACTTTTGTTCCTTAAAGTAGTCACGACGATCCATTCCTTCGAGCCATTTTTCGAACATTCCATGCTCGGGAAATCGTATCATTTGGTCCAAATGCTTTGTCATTTCTTAAACAACTTTTGGTCTTTCAATTTAAAACTTATTTGCGTCAGATTGTTTCTCTTTTGGTACTTGGACGAACTTATGAACTTGTGAAACTTTTACAAGTTCTTTTATAACTTTGGTTCCTTAAAGTTTTCAAGATGATCCATTCCTTCGAGTAATTTTTCAAACATTTCATTCTTGGGAAATCGCATCATTTGCTCCAAATAGTTTGTCATTTGTAAGAAACTTTTGGTTTTTAAATTAAAAACTTATTTAAGTGAGACTTGTTTCTCTTTTGGTTCTTGGATGAACTTACGAGCTTGTCAAAATGTTACGAGTTTTTTTACAACTTCGATTCCTTAAAGTATTCAAAACGATCCATTCCTTTGAGCAATTTTTCCGAGCATTCCATGCTCGAGAAATCGCATCATTTGGTCCAAAATAGTTTGTCATTTTGTAAACAACTTTTTGGTCTTTGAATAAAAAACTTATTTGCGTCAAAATTGTCTCTCTTTTGGTTTGGACGAACTTCCAAACTTGTCAAACTTTTACGAGTTATTTTATAACCTTGGTTCCTTCAAGTATTCATGACGATCCATTCCTTCGAGCCATTTTTCGAACATTCCATGCTCAGGAAATCGCATCATTTGGTCCAAATGGTTTGTCATTTTGCAGACAACTTATTGGTCTTTAAATTTAAAACTTATTTACGTCAGATTGTTTCTTTTTTGGTTCTTGGACGAACTTCCAAACTTGTCAAACTTTTACGAGTTCTTTTATAAATTTGCTTCCTTCAAGTATTCATGACGATCAATTCCTTCGAGCCATTTTTCGAACATTCCATGCCAGGAAATCGCATCATTTAGTCCAAATGGTTTGTCATTCTGTAAACAACTTTTTGGTCTTTAAATTTAAAACTTATTTACGTCAGATTGTTTCTTTTTTGGTACTTGGACGAATTTCCAAACTTGTCAAACTTTTACGAGTTCTTTTATAACTTTGGTTCCTTAAAGTAGACACGACGATCCATTCCTTCGAGCCATTTTTCGAACATTCCATGCTCGGGAAATCGTATCATTTGGTCCAAATGCTTTGTCATTTCGTAAACAACTTTTGGTCTTTGAATTTAAAACTTATTTACGTCAGATTGTTTCTCTTTTGGTACTTGGACGAACTTATGAACTTGCGAAACTTTTACAAGTTCTTTTATAACTTTGGTTCCTTAAAGTATTCAAGATGATCCATTCCTTCGAGTAATTTTTCGAACATTTCATGCTTGGGAAATCGCATCATTTGCTCCAAATAGTTTGTCATTTGTAAGCAACTTTTGGTTTTTAAATTAAAAACTTATTTAAGTGAGACTTGTTTCTCTTTTGGTTCTTGGATGAACTTACGAGCTTGTCAAAATGTTACGAGTTCTTTTACAACTTCGATTCCTTAAAGTATTCAAAACGATCCATTCCTTTGAGCAATTTTTCCGAGAATTCCATGCTCGAGAAATCGCATCATTTGGTCCAAAATAGTTTGTCATTTTGTAAACAACTTTTTGGTCTTTGAATAAAAAACTTATTTGCGTCAAAATTGTCTCTCTTTTGGTTTGGACGAACTTCCAAACTTGTCAAACTTTTACGAGTTATTTTATAACCTTGGTTCCTTCAAGTATTCATGACGATCCATTCCTTCGAGCCATTTTTCGAACATTCCATGCTCAGGAAATCGCATCATTTAGTCCAAATGGTTTGTCATTTTGTAAACAACTTTTTGGTCTTTAAATTTAAAACTTATTTACGTTAGATTGTTTCTTTTTTGGTACTTGGACGAATTTCTAAACTTGTCAATCTTTTACGAGTTCTTTTATAACTTTTGTTCCTTAAAGTAGTCACGACGATCCATTCCTTCGAGCCATTTTTCGAACATTCCATGCTCGGGAAATCGTATCATTTGGTCCAAATGCTTTGTCATTTCTTAAACAACTTTTGGTCTTTCAATTTAAAACTTATTTGCGTCAGATTGTTTCTCTTTTGGTACTTGGACGAACTTATGAACTTGTGAAACTTTTACAAGTTCTTTTATAACTTTGGTTCCTTAAAGTTTTCAAGATGATCCATTCCTTCGAGTAATTTTTCAAACATTTCATTCTTGGGAAATCGCATCATTTGCTCCAAATAGTTTGTCATTTGTAAGAAACTTTTGGTTTTTAAATTAAAAACTTATTTAAGTGAGACTTGTTTCTCTTTTGGTTCTTGGAAGCTTGTCAAAATGTTACGAGTTCTTTTACAACTTTGATTCCTTAAAGTATTCAAAACGATCCATTCCTTTGAGCAATTTTTCCGAGAATTCCATGCTCGAGAAATCGCATCATTTGGTCCAAAATAGTTTGTCATTTTGTAAACAACTTTTTGGTCTTTGAATAAAAAACTTATTTGCGTCAAAATTGTCTCTCTTTTGGTTTGGACGAACTTCCAAACTTGTCAAACTTTTACGAGTTATTTTATAACCTTGGTTCCTTCAAGTATTCATGACGATCCATTCCTTCGAGCCATTTTTCGAACATTCCATGCTCAGGAAATCGCATCATTTGGTCCAAATGGTTTGTCATTTTGCAGACAACTTATTGGTCTTTAAATTTAAAACTTATTTACGTCAGATTGTTTCTTTTTTGGTTCTTGGACGAACTTCCAAACTTGTCAAACTTTTACGAGTTCTTTTATAAATTTGCTTCCTTCAAGTATTCATGACGATCAATTCCTTCGAGCCATTTTTCGAACATTCCATGCCAGGAAATCGCATCATTTAGTCCAAATGGTTTGTCATTCTGTAAACAACTTTTTGGTCTTTAAATTTAAAACTTATTTACGTCAGATTGTTTCTTTTTTGGTACTTGGACGAATTTCCAAACTTGTCAAACTTTTACGAGTTCTTTTATAACTTTGGTTCCTTAAAGTAGACACGACGATCCATTCCTTCGAGCCATTTTTCGAACATTCCATGCTCGGGAAATCGTATCATTTGGTCCAAATGCTTTGTCATTTCGTAAACAACTTTTGGTCTTTGAATTTAAAACTTATTTACGTCAGATTGTTTCTCTTTTGGTACTTGGACGAACTTATGAACTTGCGAAACTTTTACAAGTTCTTTTATAACTTTGGTTCCTTAAAGTATTCAAGATGATCCATTCCTTCGAGTAATTTTTCGAACATTTCATGCTTGGGAAATCGCATCATTTGCTCCAAATAGTTTGTCATTTGTAAGCAACTTTTGGTTTTTAAATTAAAAACTTATTTAAGTGAGACTTGTTTCTCTTTTGGTTCTTGGATGAACTTACGAGCTTGTCAAAATGTTACGAGTTCTTTTACAACTTCGATTCCTTAAAGTATTCAAAACGATCCATTCCTTTGAGCAATTTTTCCGAGAATTCCATGCTCGAGAAATCGCATCATTTGGTCCAAAATAGTTTGTCATTTTGTAAACAACTTTTTGGTCTTTGAATAAAAAACTTATTTGCGTCAAAATTGTCTCTCTTTTGGTTTGGACGAACTTCCAAACTTGTCAAACTTTTACGAGTTATTTTATAACCTTGGTTCCTTCAAGTATTCATGACGATCCATTCCTTCGAGCCATTTTTCGAACATTCCATGCTCAGGAAATCGCATCATTTGGTCCAAATGCTTTGTCATTTTGTAAACAACTTTTTGGTCTTTAAATTTAAAACTTATTTAAGTCAGATTGTTTCTTTTTTGGTAATTGGACGAATTTCCAAACTTGTCAAACTTTTACGAGTTCTTTTATAACTTTGGTTCCTTAAAGTAGTCACGACGATCCATTCCTTCGAGCCATTTTTCGAACATTCCATGCTCGGGAAATCGTATCATTTGGTCCAAATGCTTTGTCATTTTGTAAACAACTTTTGGTCTTTGAATTTAAAACTTATTTACGTCAGATTGTTTCTCTTTTGGTTCTTGGACGAACTTATGAACTTGTGAAACTTTTACAAGTTCTTTTATAACTTTGGTTCCTTAAAGTTTTCAAGATGATCCATTCCTTCGAGTAATTTTTCGAACATTTCATGCTTGGGAAATCGCATCATTTGGTCCAAATAGTTTGTCATTTGTAAGCAACTTTTGGTTTTTAAATTAAAAACTTATTTAAGTGAGACTTGTTTCTCTTTTGGTTCTTGGATGAACTTACGAGCTTGTCAAAATGTTACGAGTTTTTTTACAACTTCGATTCCTTAAAGTATTCAAAACGATCCATTCCTTTGAGCAATTTTTCCGAGCATTCCATGCTCGAGAAATCGCATCATTTGGTCCAAAATAGTTTGTCATTTTGTAAACAACTTTTTGGTCTTTGAATAAAAAACTTATTTGCGTCAAAATTGTCTCTCTTTTGGTTTGGACGAACTTCCAAACTTGTCAAACTTTTACGAGTTATTTTATAACCTTGGTTCCTTCAAGTATTCATGACGATCCATTCCTTCGAGCCATTTTTCGAACATTCCATGCTCAGGAAATCGCATCATTTGGTCCAAATGGTTTGTCATTTTGCAGACAACTTATTGGTCTTTAAATTTAAAACTTATTTACGTCAGATTGTTTCTTTTTTGGTTCTTGGACGAACTTCCAAACTTGTCAAACTTTTACGAGTTCTTTTATAAATTTGCTTCCTTCAAGTATTCATGACGATCAATTCCTTCGAGCCATTTTTCGAACATTCCATGCCAGGAAATCGCATCATTTAGTCCAAATGGTTTGTCATTCTGTAAACAACTTTTTGGTCTTTAAATTTAAAACTTATTTACGTCAGATTGTTTCTTTTTTGGTACTTGGACGAATTTCCAAACTTGTCAAACTTTTACGAGTTCTTTTATAACTTTGGTTCCTTAAAGTAGACACGACGATCCATTCCTTCGAGCCATTTTTCGAACATTCCATGCTCGGGAAATCGTATCATTTGGTCCAAATGCTTTGTCATTTCGTAAACAACTTTTGGTCTTTGAATTTAAAACTTATTTACGTCAGATTGTTTCTCTTTTGGTACTTGGACGAACTTATGAACTTGCGAAACTTTTACAAGTTCTTTTATAACTTTGGTTCCTTAAAGTATTCAAGATGATCCATTCCTTCGAGTAATTTTTCGAACATTTCATGCTTGGGAAATCGCATCATTTGCTCCAAATAGTTTGTCATTTGTAAGCAACTTTTGGTTTTTAAATTAAAAACTTATTTAAGTGAGACTTGTTTCTCTTTTGGTTCTTGGATGAACTTACGAGCTTGTCAAAATGTTACGAGTTCTTTTACAACTTCGATTCCTTAAAGTATTCAAAACGATCCATTCCTTTGAGCAATTTTTCCGAGAATTCCATGCTCGAGAAATCGCATCATTTGGTCCAAAATAGTTTGTCATTTTGTAAACAACTTTTTGGTCTTTGAATAAAAAACTTATTTGCGTCAAAATTGTCTCTCTTTTGGTTTGGACGAACTTCCAAACTTGTCAAACTTTTACGAGTTATTTTATAACCTTGGTTCCTTCAAGTATTCATGACGATCCATTCCTTCGAGCCATTTTTCGAACATTCCATGCTCAGGAAATCGCATCATTTAGTCCAAATGGTTTGTCATTTTGTAAACAACTTTTTGGTCTTTAAATTTAAAACTTATTTACGTTAGATTGTTTCTTTTTTGGTACTTGGACGAATTTCTAAACTTGTCAATCTTTTACGAGTTCTTTTATAACTTTTGTTCCTTAAAGTAGTCACGACGATCCATTCCTTCGAGCCATTTTTCGAACATTCCATGCTCGGGAAATCGTATCATTTGGTCCAAATGCTTTGTCATTTCTTAAACAACTTTTGGTCTTTCAATTTAAAACTTATTTGCGTCAGATTGTTTCTCTTTTGGTACTTGGACGAACTTATGAACTTGTGAAACTTTTACAAGTTCTTTTATAACTTTGGTTCCTTAAAGTTTTCAAGATGATCCATTCCTTCGAGTAATTTTTCAAACATTTCATTCTTGGGAAATCGCATCATTTGCTCCAAATAGTTTGTCATTTGTAAGAAACTTTTGGTTTTTAAATTAAAAACTTATTTAAGTGAGACTTGTTTCTCTTTTGGTTCTTGGAAGCTTGTCAAAATGTTACGAGTTCTTTTACAACTTTGATTCCTTAAAGTATTCAAAACGATCCATTCCTTTGAGCAATTTTTCCGAGAATTCCATGCTCGAGAAATCGCATCATTTGGTCCAAAATAGTTTGTCATTTTGTAAACAACTTTTTGGTCTTTGAATAAAAAACTTATTTGCGTCAAAATTGTCTCTCTTTTGGTTTGGACGAACTTCCAAACTTGTCAAACTTTTACGAGTTATTTTATAACCTTGGTTCCTTCAAGTATTCATGACGATCCATTCCTTCGAGCCATTTTTCGAACATTCCATGCTCAGGAAATCGCATCATTTGGTCCAAATGCTTTGTCATTTTGTAAACAACTTTTTGGTCTTTAAATTTAAAACTTATTTAAGTCAGATTGTTTCTTTTTTGGTAATTGGACGAATTTCCAAACTTGTCAAACTTTTACGAGTTCTTTTATAACTTTGGTTCCTTAAAGTAGTCACGACGATCCATTCCTTCGAGCCATTTTTCGAACATTCCATGCTCGGGAAATCGTATCATTTGGTCCAAATGCTTTGTCATTTTGTAAACAACTTTTGGTCTTTGAATTTAAAACTTATTTACGTCAGATTGTTTCTCTTTTGGTTCTTGGACGAACTTATGAACTTGTGAAACTTTTACAAGTTCTTTTATAACTTTGGTTCCTTAAAGTTTTCAAGATGATCCATTCCTTCGAGTAAATTTTCGAACATTTCATGCTTGGGAAATCGCATCATTTGGTCCAAATAGTTTGTCATTTGTAAGCAACTTTTGGTTTTTAAATTAAAAACTTATTTAAGTGAGACTTGTTTCTCTTTTGGTTCTTGGATGAACTTACGAGCTTGTCAAAATGTTACGAGTTTTTTTACAACTTCGATTCCTTAAAGTATTCAAAACGATCCATTCCTTTGAGCAATTTTTCCGAGCATTCCATGCTCGAGAAATCGCATCATTTGGTCCAAAATAGTTTGTCATTTTGTAAACAACTTTTTGGTCTTTGAATAAAAAACTTATTTGCGTCAAAATTGTCTCTCTTTTGGTTTGGACGAACTTCCAAACTTGTCAAACTTTTACGAGTTATTTTATAACCTTGGTTCCTTCAAGTATTCATGACGATCCATTCCTTCGAGCCATTTTTCGAACATTCCATGCTCAGGAAATCGCATCATTTGGTCCAAATGGTTTGTCATTTTGCAGACAACTTATTGGTCTTTAAATTTAAAACTTATTTACGTCAGATTGTTTCTTTTTTGGTTCTTGGACGAACTTCCAAACTTGTCAAACTTTTACGAGTTCTTTTATAAATTTGCTTCCTTCAAGTATTCATGACGATCAATTCCTTCGAGCCATTTTTCGAACATTCCATGCCAGGAAATCGCATCATTTAGTCCAAATGGTTTGTCATTCTGTAAACAACTTTTTGGTCTTTAAATTTAAAACTTATTTACGTCAGATTGTTTCTTTTTTGGTACTTGGACGAATTTCCAAACTTGTCAAACTTTTACGAGTTCTTTTATAACTTTGGTTCCTTAAAGTAGACACGACGATCCATTCCTTCGAGCCATTTTTCGAACATTCCATGCTCGGGAAATCGTATCATTTGGTCCAAATGCTTTGTCATTTCGTAAACAACTTTTGGTCTTTGAATTTAAAACTTATTTACGTCAGATTGTTTCTCTTTTGGTACTTGGACGAACTTATGAACTTGCGAAACTTTTACAAGTTCTTTTATAACTTTGGTTCCTTAAAGTATTCAAGATGATCCATTCCTTCGAGTAATTTTTCGAACATTTCATGCTTGGGAAATCGCATCATTTGCTCCAAATAGTTTGTCATTTGTAAGCAACTTTTGGTTTTTAAATTAAAAACTTATTTAAGTGAGACTTGTTTCTCTTTTGGTTCTTGGATGAACTTACGAGCTTGTCAAAATGTTACGAGTTCTTTTACAACTTCGATTCCTTAAAGTATTCAAAACGATCCATTCCTTTGAGCAATTTTTCCGAGAATTCCATGCTCGAGAAATCGCATCATTTGGTCCAAAATAGTTTGTCATTTTGTAAACAACTTTTTGGTCTTTGAATAAAAAACTTATTTGCGTCAAAATTGTCTCTCTTTTGGTTTGGACGAACTTCCAAACTTGTCAAACTTTTACGAGTTATTTTATAACCTTGGTTCCTTCAAGTATTCATGACGATCCATTCCTTCGAGCCATTTTTCGAACATTCCATGCTCAGGAAATCGCATCATTTAGTCCAAATGGTTTGTCATTTTGTAAACAACTTTTTGGTCTTTAAATTTAAAACTTATTTACGTTAGATTGTTTCTTTTTTGGTACTTGGACGAATTTCTAAACTTGTCAATCTTTTACGAGTTCTTTTATAACTTTTGTTCCTTAAAGTAGTCACGACGATCCATTCCTTCGAGCCATTTTTCGAACATTCCATGCTCGGGAAATCGTATCATTTGGTCCAAATGCTTTGTCATTTCTTAAACAACTTTTGGTCTTTCAATTTAAAACTTATTTGCGTCAGATTGTTTCTCTTTTGGTACTTGGACGAACTTATGAACTTGTGAAACTTTTACAAGTTCTTTTATAACTTTGGTTCCTTAAAGTTTTCAAGATGATCCATTCCTTCGAGTAATTTTTCAAACATTTCATTCTTGGGAAATCGCATCATTTGCTCCAAATAGTTTGTCATTTGTAAGAAACTTTTGGTTTTTAAATTAAAAACTTATTTAAGTGAGACTTGTTTCTCTTTTGGTTCTTGGAAGCTTGTCAAAATGTTACGAGTTCTTTTACAACTTTGATTCCTTAAAGTATTCAAAACGATCCATTCCTTTGAGCAATTTTTCCGAGAATTCCATGCTCGAGAAATCGCATCATTTGGTCCAAAATAGTTTGTCATTTTGTAAACAACTTTTTGGTCTTTGAATAAAAAACTTATTTGCGTCAAAATTGTCTCTCTTTTGGTTTGGACGAACTTCCAAACTTGTCAAACTTTTACGAGTTATTTTATAACCTTGGTTCCTTCAAGTATTCATGACGATCCATTCCTTCGAGCCATTTTTCGAACATTCCATGCTCAGGAAATCGCATCATTTGGTCCAAATGCTTTGTCATTTTGTAAACAACTTTTTGGTCTTTAAATTTAAAACTTATTTAAGTCAGATTGTTTCTTTTTTGGTAATTGGACGAATTTCCAAACTTGTCAAACTTTTACGAGTTCTTTTATAACTTTGGTTCCTTAAAGTAGTCACGACGATCCATTCCTTCGAGCCATTTTTCGAACATTCCATGCTCGGGAAATCGTATCATTTGGTCCAAATGCTTTGTCATTTCGTAAACAACTTTTGGTCTTTGAATTTAAAACTTATTTACGTCAGATTGTTTCTCTTTTGGTTCTTGGACGAACTTATGAACTTGTGAAACTTTTACAAGTTCTTTTATAACTTTGGTTCCTTAAAGTTTTCAAGATGATCCATTCCTTCGAGTAATTTTTCGAACATTTCATGCTTGGGAAATCGCATCATTTGGTCCAAATAGTTTGTCATTTGTAAGCAACTTTTGGTTTTTAAATTAAAAACTTATTTAAGTGAGACTTGTTTCTCTTTTGGTTCTTGGATGAACTTACGAGCTTGTCAAAATTTTACGAGTTTTTTTACAACTTCGATTCCTTAAAGTATTCAAAACGATCCATTCCTTTGAGCAATTTTTCCGAGCATTCCATGCTCGAGAAATCGCATCATTTGGTCCAAAATAGTTTGTCATTTTGTAAACAACTTTTTGGTCTTTGAATAAAAAACTTATTTACGTCAAAATTGTCTCTCTTTTGGTTTGGACGAACTTCCAAACTTGTCAAACTTTTACGAGTTATTTTATAACCTTGGTTCCTTCAAGTATTCATGACGATCCATTCCTTCGAGCCATTTTTCGAACATTCCATGCTCAGGAAATCGCATCATTTGGTCCAAATGGTTTGTCATTTTGCAGACAACTTATTGGTCTTTAAATTTAAAACTTATTTACGTCAGATTGTTTCTTTTTTGGTTCTTGGACGAACTTCCAAACTTGTCAAACTTTTACGAGTTCTTTTATAAATTTGCTTCCTTCAAGTATTCATGACGATCAATTCCTTCGAGCCATTTTTCGAACATTCCATGCCAGGAAATCGCATCATTTAGTCCAAATGGTTTGTCATTCTGTAAACAACTTTTTGGTCTTTAAATTTAAAACTTATTTACGTCAGATTGTTTCTTTTTTGGTACTTGGACGAATTTCCAAACTTGTCAAACTTTTACGAGTTCTTTTATAACTTTGGTTCCTTAAAGTAGACACGACGATCCATTCCTTCGAGCCATTTTTCGAACATTCCATGCTCGGGAAATCGTATCATTTGGTCCAAATGCTTTGTCATTTCGTAAACAACTTTTGGTCTTTGAATTTAAAACTTATTTACGTCAGATTGTTTCTCATTTGGTTCTTGGACGAACTTATGAACTTGTGAAACTTTTACAAGTTCTTTTATACCTTTGGTTCCTTAAAGTTTTCAAGATGATCCATTCCTTCGAGTAATTTTTCGAACATTCCATGCTTGGGAAATCGCATCATTTGGTCCAAATAGTTTGTCATTTGTAAGCAACTTTAGGTTTTTAAATTAAAAACTTATTTATGTGAGACTTGTTTCTCTTTTGGTTCTTGGATGAACTTACGAGCTTGTCAAAATGTTACGAGTTCTTTTACAACTTTGATTCCTTAAAGTATTCAAAACGATCCATTCCTTTGAGAAATTTTTCCGAGCATTCCATGCTCGAGAAATCGCATCATTTGGTCCAAAATAGTTTGTCATTTTGTAAACAACTTTTTGGTCTTTGAATAAAAAACTTATTTGCGTCAAAATTGTTTCTCTTTTGGTTTGGACGAACTTCCAAACTTGTCAAACTTTTATGAGTTATTTTATAACCTTGGTTCCTTCGAGTATTCATGACGATCCATTCCTTCGAGCCATTTTTCGAACATTCCATGCTCAGGAAATCGCATCATTTAGTCCAAATGGTTTGTCATTTTGTAAACAACTTTTTGGTCTTTAAATTTAAAACTTATTTACGTCAGATTGTTTCTTTTTTGGTACTTGGACGAACTTATGAACTTGTAAAACTTTTACAAGTTCTTTTATAAACTTTTACAAGATGATCCATTCCTTCGAGTAATTTTTCGAACATTTCATGCTTGGGAAATCGCATCATTTGCTCCAAATAGTTTGTCATTTGTAAGCAACTTTTGGTTTTTAAATTAAAAACTTATTTAAGTGAGACTTGTTTCTCTTTTGGTTCTTGGAAGCTTGTCAAAATGTTACGAGTTCTTTTACAACTTCGATTCCTTAAAGTATTCAAAACGATCCATTCCTTTGAGCAATTTTTCCGAGAATTCCATGCTCGAGAAATCGCATCATTTGGTCCAAAATAGTTTGTCATTTTGTAAACAACTTTTTGGTCTTTGAATAAAAAACTTATTTGCGTCAAAATTGTCTCTCTTTTGGTTTGGACGAACTTCCAAACTTGTCAAACTTTTACGAGTTATTTTATAACCTTGGTTCCTTCAAGTATTCATGACGATCCATTCCTTCGAGCCATTTTTCGAACATTCCATGCTCAGGAAATCGCATCATTTGGTCCAAATGCTTTGTCATTTTGTAAACAACTTTTTGGTTTTTAAATTTAAAACTTATTTACGTCAGATTGTTTCTTTTTTGGTAATTGGACGAATTTCCAAACTTGTCAAACTTTTACGAGTTCTTTTATAACTTTGGTTCCTTAAAGTAGTCACGACGATCCATTCCTTCGAGCCATTTTTCGAACATTCCATGCTCGGGAAATCGTATCATTTGGTCCAAATGCTTTGTCATTTCGTAAACAACTTTTGGTCTTTGAATTTAAAACTTATTTACGTCAGATTGTTTCTCTTTTGGTTCTTGGACGAACTTATGAACTTGTGAAACTTTTACAAGTTCTTTTATAACTTTGGTTCCTTAAAGTTTTCAAGATGATCCATTCCTTCGAGTAATTTTTCGAACATTCCATGCTTGGGAAATCGCATCTTTTGGTCCAAATAGTTTGTCATTTGTAAGCAACTTTTGGATTTTAGATTAAAAACTTATTTAAGTGAGACTTGTTTCTCTTTTGGTTCTTGGATGAACTTACGAGCTTGTCAAAATGTTACGAGTTCTTTTATAACTTTGATTCCTTAAAGTATTCAAAACGATCCATTCCTTTGAGAAATTTTTCCGAGCATTCCATGCTCGAGAAATCGCATCATTTGGTCCAAAATAGTTTGTCATTTTGTAAACAACTTTTTGGTCTTTGAATAAAAAACTTATTTGCATAAGAATTGTTTCTCTTTTGGTTTGGACGAACTTCCAAACTTGTCAAACTTTTATGAGTTATTTTATAACTTTTGTTCCTTCAAGTATTCATGACGATCCATTCCTTCGAGCCATTTTTCGAACATTCCATGCTCAGGAAATCGCATCATTTGGTCCGAATGGTTTGTTATTTTGTAAACAACTTTTTGGTCTTTAAATTTAAAACTTATTTACGTCAGATTGTTTCTTTTTTGGTACTTGGACGAACTTATGAACTTGTGAAACTTTTACAAGTTCTTTTATAACTTTGGTTCCTTAAAGTTTTCAAGATGATCCATTCCTTCGAGTAATTTTTCGAACATTTCATGCTTGGGAAATCGCATCATTTGCTCCAAATAGTTTGTCATTTGTAAGCAACTTTTGGTTTTTAAATTAAAAACTTATTTAAGTGAGACTTGTTTCTCTTTTGGTTCTTGGAAGCTTGTCAAAATGTTACGAGTTCTTTTACAACTTCGATTCCTTAAAGTATTCAAAACGATCCATTCCTTTGAGCAATTTTTCCGAGAATTCCATGCTCGAGAAATCGCATCATTTGGTCCAAAATAGTTTGTCATTTTGTAAACAACTTTTTGGTCTTTGAATAAAAAACTTATTTGCGTCAAAATTGTCTCTCTTTTGGTTTGGACGAACTTCCAAACTTGTCAAACTTTTACGAGTTATTTTATAACCTTGGTTCCTTCAAGTATTCATGACGATCCATTCCTTCGAGCCATTTTTCGAACATTTCATGCTCAGGAAATCGCATCATTTGGTCCAAATGCTTTGTCATTTTGTAAACAACTTTTTGGTTTTTAAATTTAAAACTTATTTACGTCAGATTGTTTCTTTTTTGGTAATTGGACGAATTTCCAAACTTGTCAAACTTTTACGAGTTCTTTTATAACTTTGGTTCCTTAAAGTAGTCATGACGATCCATTCCTTCGAGCCATTTTTCGAACATTCCATGCTCGGGAAATCGTATCATTTGGTCCAAATGCTTTGTCATTTCGTAAACAACTTTTGGTCTTTGAATTTAAAACTTATTTACGTCAGATTGTTTCTCTTTTGGTTCTTGGACGAACTTATGAACTTGTGAAACTTTTACAAGTTCTTTTATAACTTTGGTTCCTTAAAGTTTTCAAGATGATCCATTCCTTCGAGTAATTTTTCGAACATTCCATGCTTGGGAAATCGCATCTTTTGGTCCAAATAGTTTGTCATTTGTAAGCAACTTTTGGATTTTAGATTAAAAACTTATTTAAGTGAGACTTGTTTCTCTTTTGGTTCTTGGATGAACTTACGAGCTTGTCAAAATGTTACGAGTTCTTTTATAACTTTGATTCCTTAAAGTATTCAAAACGATCCATTCCTTTGAGAAATTTTTCCGAGCATTCCATGCTCGAGAAATCGCATCATTTGGTCCAAAATAGTTTGTCATTTTGTAAACAACTTTTTGGTCTTTGAATAAAAAACTTATTTGCATAAGAATTGTTTCTCTTTTGGTTTGGACGAACTTCCAAACTTGTCAAACTTTTATGAGTTATTTTATAACTTTTGTTCCTTCAAGTATTCATGACGATCCATTCCTTCGAGCCATTTTTCGAACATTCCATGCTCAGGAAATCGCATCATTTGGTCCGAATGGTTTGTTATTTTGTAAACAACTTTTTGGTCTTTAAATTTAAAACTTATTTACGTCAGATTGTTTCTTTTTTGGTACTTGGACGAACTTATGAACTTGTGAAACTTTTACAAGTTCTTTTATAACTTTGGTTCCTTAAAGTTTTCAAGATGATCCATTCCTTCGAGTAATTTTTCGAACATTTCATGCTTGGGAAATCGCATCATTTGCTCCAAATAGTTTGTCATTTGTAAGCAACTTTTGGTTTTTAAATTAAAAACTTATTTAAGTGAGACTTGTTTCTCTTTTGGTTCTTGGAAGCTTGTCAAAATGTTACGAGTTCTTTTACAACTTCGATTCCTTAAAGTATTCAAAACGATCCATTCCTTTGAGCAATTTTTCCGAGAATTCCATGCTCGAGAAATCGCATCATTTGGTCCAAAATAGTTTGTCATTTTGTAAACAACTTTTTGGTCTTTGAATAAAAAACTTATTTGCGTCAAAATTGTCTCTCTTTTGGTTTGGACGAACTTCCAAACTTGTCAAACTTTTACGAGTTATTTTATAACCTTGGTTCCTTCAAGTATTCATGACGATCCATTCCTTCGAGCCATTTTTCGAACATTCCATGCTCCGGAAATCGCATCATTTGGTCCAAATGCTTTGTCATTTTGTAAACAACTTTTTGGTTTTTAAATTTAAAACTTATTTACGTCAGATTGTTTCTTTTTTGGTAATTGGACGAATTTCCAAACTTGTCAAACTTTTACGAGTTCTTTTATAACTTTGGTTCCTTAAAGTAGTCACGACGATCCATTCCTTCGAGCCATTTTTCGAACATTCCATGCTCGGGAAATCGTATCATTTGGTCCAAATGCTTTGTCATTTCGTAAACAACTTTTGGTCTTTGAATTTAAAACTTATTTACGTCAGATTGTTTCTCTTTTGGTTCTTGGACGAACTTATGAACTTGTGAAACTTTTACAAGTTCTTTTATAACTTTGGTTCCTTAAAGTTTTCAAGATGATCCATTCCTTCGAGTAATTTTTCGAACATTCCATGCTTGGGAAATCGCATCTTTTGGTCCAAATAGTTTGTCATTTGTAAGCAACTTTTGGATTTTAGATTAAAAACTTATTTAAGTGAGACTTGTTTCTCTTTTGGTTCTTGGATGAACTTACGAGCTTGTCAAAATGTTACGAGTTCTTTTATAACTTTGATTCCTTAAAGTATTCAAAACGATCCATTCCTTTGAGAAATTTTTCCGAGCATTCCATGCTCGAGAAATCGCATCATTTGGTCCAAAATAGTTTGTCATTTTGTAAACAACTTTTTGGTCTTTGAATAAAAAACTTATTTGCATAAGAATTGTTTCTCTTTTGGTTTGGACGAACTTCCAAACTTGTCAAACTTTTATGAGTTATTTTATAACTTTTGTTCCTTCAAGTATTCATGACGATCCATTCCTTCGAGCCATTTTTCGAACATTCCATGCTCAGGAAATCGCATCATTTGGTCCGAATGGTTTGTTATTTTGTAAACAACTTTTTGGTCTTTAAATTTAAAACTTATTTACGTCAGATTGTTTCTTTTTTGGTACTTGGACGAACTTATGAACTTGTGAAACTTTTACAAGTTCTTTTATAACTTTGGTTCCTTAAAGTTTTCAAGATGATCCATTCCTTCGAGTAATTTTTCGAACATTTCATGCTTGGGAAATCGCATCATTTGCTCCAAATAGTTTGTCATTTGTAAGCAACTTTTGGTTTTTAAATTAAAAACTTATTTAAGTGAGACTTGTTTCTCTTTTGGTTCTTGGAAGCTTGTCAAAATGTTACGAGTTCTTTTACAACTTCGATTCCTTAAAGTATTCAAAACGATCCATTCCTTTGAGCAATTTTTCCGAGAATTCCATGCTCGAGAAATCGCATCATTTGGTCCAAAATAGTTTGTCATTTTGTAAACAACTTTTTGGTCTTTGAATAAAAAACTTATTTGCGTCAAAATTGTCTCTCTTTTGGTTTGGACGAACTTCCAAACTTGTCAAACTTTTACGAGTTATTTTATAACCTTGGTTCCTTCAAGTATTCATGACGATCCATTCCTTCGAGCCATTTTTCGAACATTCCATGCTCAGGAAATCGCATCATTTGGTCCAAATGCTTTGTCATTTTGTAAACAACTTTTTGGTTTTTAAATTTAAAACTTATTTACGTCAGATTGTTTCTTTTTTGGTAATTGGACGAATTTCCAAACTTGTCAAACTTTTACGAGTTCTTTTATAACTTTGGTTCCTTAAAGTAGTCACGACGATCCATTCCTTCGAGCCATTTTTCGAACATTCCATGCTCGGGAAATCGTATCATTTGGTCCAAATGCTTTGTCATTTCGTAAACAACTTTTGGTCTTTGAATTTAAAACTTATTTACGTCAGATTGTTTCTCTTTTGGTTCTTGGACGAACTTATGAACTTGTGAAACTTTTACAAGTTCTTTTATAACTTTGGTTCCTTAAAGTTTTCAAGATGATCCATTCCTTCGAGTAATTTTTCGAACATTCCATGCTTGGGAAATCGCATCTTTTGGTCCAAATAGTTTGTCATTTGTAAGCAACTTTTGGATTTTAGATTAAAAACTTATTTAAGTGAGACTTGTTTCTCTTTTGGTTCTTGGATGAACTTACGAGCTTGTCAAAATGTTACGAGTTCTTTTATAACTTTGATTCCTTAAAGTATTCAAAACGATCCATTCCTTTGAGAAATTTTTCCGAGCATTCCATGCTCGAGAAATCGCATCATTTGGTCCAAAATAGTTTGTCATTTTGTAAACAACTTTTTGGTCTTTGAATAAAAAACTTATTTGCATAAGAATTGTTTCTCTTTTGGTTTGGACGAACTTCCAAACTTGTCAAACTTTTATGAGTTATTTTATAACTTTTGTTCCTTCAAGTATTCATGACGATCCATTCCTTCGAGCCATTTTTCGAACATTCCATGCTCAGGAAATCGCATCATTTGGTCCGAATGGTTTGTTATTTTGTAAACAACTTTTTGGTCTTTAAATTTAAAACTTATTTACGTCAGATTGTTTCTTTTTTGGTACTTGGACGAACTTATGAACTTGTGAAACTTTTACAAGTTCTTTTATAACTTTGGTTCCTTAAAGTTTTCAAGATGATCCATTCCTTCGAGTAATTTTTCGAACATTTCATGCTTGGGAAATCGCATCATTTGCTCCAAATAGTTTGTCATTTGTAAGCAACTTTTGGTTTTTAAATTAAAAACTTATTTAAGTGAGACTTGTTTCTCTTTTGGTTCTTGGAAGCTTGTCAAAATGTTACGAGTTCTTTTACAACTTCGATTCCTTAAAGTATTCAAAACGATCCATTCCTTTGAGCAATTTTTCCGAGAATTCCATGCTCGAGAAATCGCATCATTTGGTCCAAAATAGTTTGTCATTTTGTAAACAACTTTTTGGTCTTTGAATAAAAAACTTATTTGCGTCAAAATTGTCTCTCTTTTGGTTTGGACGAACTTCCAAACTTGTCAAACTTTTACGAGTTATTTTATAACCTTGGTTCCTTCAAGTATTCATGACGATCCATTCCTTCGAGCCATTTTTCGAACATTCCATGCTCAGGAAATCGCATCATTTGGTCCAAATGCTTTGTCATTTTGTAAACAACTTTTTGGTCTTTAAATTTAAAACTTATTTACGTCAGATTGTTTCTTTTTTGGTAATTGGACGAATTTCCAAACTTGTCAAACTTTTACGAGTTCTTTTATAACTTTGGTTCCTTAAAGTAGTCACGACGATCCATTCCTTCGAGCCATTTTTCGAACATTCCATGCTCGGGAAATCGTATCATTTGGTCCAAATGCTTTGTCATTTCGTAAACAACTTTTGGTCTTTGAATTTAAAACTTATTTACGTCAGATTGTTTCTCTTTTGGTTCTTGGACGAACTTATGAACTTGTGAAACTTTTACAAGTTCTTTTATAACTTTGGTTCCTTAAAGTTTTCAAGATGATCCATTCCTTCGAGTAATTTTTCGAACATTCCATGCTTGGGAAATCGCATCTTTTGGTCCAAATAGTTTGTCATTTGTAAGCAACTTTTGGATTTTAGATTAAAAACTTATTTAAGTGAGACTTGTTTCTCTTTTGGTTCTTGGATGAACTTACGAGCTTGTCAAAATGTTACGAGTTCTTTTATAACTTTGATTCCTTAAAGTATTCAAAACGATCCATTCCTTTGAGAAATTTTTCCGAGCATTCCATGCTCGAGAAATCGCATCATTTGGTCCAAAATAGTTTGTCATTTTGTAAACAACTTTTTGGTCTTTGAATAAAAAACTTATTTGCATAAGAATTGTTTCTCTTTTGGTTTGGACGAACTTCCAAACTTGTCAAACTTTTATGAGTTATTTTATAACTTTTGTTCCTTCAAGTATTCATGACGATCCATTCCTTCGAGCCATTTTTCGAACATTCCATGCTCAGGAAATCGCATCATTTGGTCCGAATGGTTTGTCATTTTGTAAACAACTTTTTGGTCTTTAAATTTAAAACTTATTTACGTCAGATTGTTTCTTTTTTGGTACTTGGACGAACTTATGAACTTGTGAAACTTTTACAAGTTCTTTTATAACTTTGGTTCCTTAAAGTTTTCAAGATGATCCATTCCTTCGAGTAATTTTTCGAACATTTCATGCTTGGGAAATCGCATCATTTGCTCCAAATAGTTTGTCATTTGTAAGCAACTTTTGGTTTTTAAATTAAAAACTTATTTAAGTGAGACTTGTTTCTCTTTTGGTTCTTGGAAGCTTGTCAAAATGTTACGAGTTCTTTTACAACTTCGATTCCTTAAAGTATTCAAAACGATCCATTCCTTTGAGCAATTTTTCCGAGAATTCCATGCTCGAGAAATCGCATCATTTGGTCCAAAATAGTTTGTCATTTTGTAAACAACTTTTTGGTCTTTGAATAAAAAACTTATTTGCGTCAAAATTGTCTCTCTTTTGGTTTGGACGAACTTCCAAACTTGTCAAACTTTTACGAGTTATTTTATAACCTTGGTTCCTTCAAGTATTCATGACGATCCATTCCTTCAAGCCATTTTTCGAACATTCCATGCTCGGGAAATCGTATCATTTGGTCCAAATGCTTTGTCATTTCTTAAACAACTTTTGGTCTTTGAATTTAAAACTTATTTGCGTCAGATTGTTTCTCTTTTGGTTCTTGGACGAACTTATGAACTTGTGAAACTTTTACAAGTTCTTTTATAACTTTGGTTCCTTAAAGTATTCAAGATGATCCATTCCTTCGAGTAATTTTTCGAACATTCCATGCTTGGGAAATCGCATCTTTTGGTCCAAATAGTTTGTCATTTGTAAGCAACTTTTGGATTTTAGATTAAAAACTTATTTAAGTGAGACTTGTTTCTCTTTTGGTTCTTGGATGAACTTACGAGCTTGTCAAAATGTTACGAGTTCTTTTATAACTTTGATTCCTTAAAGTATTCAAAACGATCCATTCCTTTGAGAAATTTTTCCGAGCATTCCATGCTCGAGAAATCGCATCATTTGGTCCAAAATAGTTTGTCATTTTGTAAACAACTTTTTGGTCTTTGAATAAAAAACTTATTTGCATAAGAATTGTTTCTCTTTTGGTTTGGACGAACTTCCAAACTTGTCAAACTTTTATGAGTTATTTTATAACTTTTGTTCCTTCAAGTATTCATGACGATCCATTCCTTCGAGCCATTTTTCGAACATTCCATGCTCAGGAAATCGCATCATTTGGTCCGAATGGTTTGTCATTTTGTAAACAACTTTTTGGTCTTTAAATTTAAAACTTATTTACGTCAGATTGTTTCTTTTTTGGTACTTGGACGAACTTATGAACTTGTGAAACTTTTACAAGTTCTTTTATAACTTTGGTTCCTTAAAGTTTTCAAGATGATCCATTCCTTCGAGTAATTTTTCGAACATTTCATGCTTGGGAAATCGCATCATTTGCTCCAAATAGTTTGTCATTTGTAAGCAACTTTTGGTTTTTAAATTAAAAACTTATTTAAGTGAGACTTGTTTCTCTTTTGGTTCTTGGAAGCTTGTCAAAATGTTACGAGTTCTTTTACAACTTCGATTCCTTAAAGTATTCAAAACGATCCATTCCTTTGAGCAATTTTTCCGAGAATTCCATGCTCGAGAAATCGCATCATTTGGTCCAAAATAGTTTGTCATTTTGTAAACAACTTTTTGGTCTTTGAATAAAAAACTTATTTGCGTCAAAATTGTCTCTCTTTTGGTTTGGACGAACTTCCAAACTTGTCAAACTTTTACGAGTTATTTTATAACCTTGGTTCCTTCAAGTATTCATGACGATCCATTCCTTCGAGCCATTTTTCGAACATTCCATGCTCAGGAAATCGCATCATTTGGTCCAAATGCTTTGTCATTTTGTAAACAACTTTTTGGTCTTTAAATTTAAAACATATTTAAGTCAGATTGTTTCTTTTTTGGTAATTGGACGAATTTCCAAACTTGTCAAACTTTTACGAGTTCTTTTATAACTTTGGTTCCTTAAAGTAGTCACGACGATCCATTCCTTCGAGCCATTTTTCGAACATTCCATGCTCGGGAAATCGTATCATTTGGTCCAAATGCTTTGTCATTTCTTAAACAACTTTTGGTCTTTGAATTTAAAACTTATTTGCGTCAGATTGTTTCTCTTTTGGTTCTTGGACGAACTTATGAACTTGTGAAACTTTTACAAGTTCTTTTATAACTTTGGTTCCTTAAAGTATTCAAGATGATCCATTCCTTCGAGTAATTTTTCGAACATTCCATGCTTGGGAAATCGCATCTTTTGGTCCAAATAGTTTGTCATTTGTAAGCAACTTTTGGATTTTAGATTAAAAACTTAATTAAGTGAGACTTGTTTCTCTTTTGGTTCTTGGATGAACTTACGAGCTTGTCAAAATGTTACGAGTTCTTTTACAACTTCGATTCCTTAAAGTATTCAAAACGATCCATTCCTTTGAGCAATTTTTCCGAGCATTCCATGCTCGAGAAATCGCATCGTTTGGTCCAAAATAGTTTGTCATTTTGTAAACAACTTTTTGGTCTTTGAATAAAAAACTTATTTGCGTCAAAATTGTCTCTCTTTTGGTTTTGACGAACTTCCAAACTTGTCAAACTTTTACGAGTTATTTTATAACCTTGGTTCCTTCAAGTATTCATGACGATCCATTCCTTCGAGCCATTTTTCGAACATTCCATGCTCAGGAAATCGCATCATTTGGTCCAAATGGTTTGTCATTCTGTAGACAACTTATTGGTCTTTAAATTTAAAACTTATTTACGTCAGATTGTTTCTTTTTTGGTTCTTGGACGAACTTCCAAACTTGTCAAACTTTTACGAGTTCTTTTATAACTTTGGTTCCTTAAAGTAGTCACGACGATCCATTCCTTCGAGCCATTTTTCGAACATTCCATGCTCGGGAAATCGTATCATTTGGTCCAAATGCTTTGTCATTTCGTAAACAACTTTTGGTCTTTGAATTTAAAACTTATTTACGTCAGAATGTTTCTCTTTTGGTTCTTGGACGAACTTATGAACTTGTGAAACTTTTACAAGTTCTTTTATAACTTTGGTTCCTTAAAGTTTTCAAGATGATCCATTCCTTCGAGTAATTTTTCGAACATTTCATGCTTGGGAAATCGCATCATTTGGTCCAAATAGTTTGTCATTTGTAAGCAACTTTTGGTTTTTAAATTAAAAACTTATTTAAGTAAGACTTGTTTCTCTTTTGGTTCTTGGATGAACTTACGAGCTTGTCAAAATGTTACGAGTTCTTTTACAACTTCGATTCCTTAAAGTATTCAAAACGATCCATTCCTTTGAGCAATTTTTCCGAGCATTCCATGCTCGAGAAATCGCATCGTTTGGTCCAAAATAGTTTGTCATTTTGTAAACAACTTTTTGGTCTTTGAATAAAAAACTTATTTGCGTCAAAATTGTCTCTCTTTTGGTTTGGACGAACTTCCAAACTTGTCAAACTTTTACGAGTTATTTTATAACCTTGGTTCCTTCAAGTATTCATGACGATCCATTCCTTCGAGCCATTTTTCGAACATTCCATGCTCAGGAAATCGCATCATTTGGTCCGAATGGTTTGTCATTTTGTAAACAACTTTTTGGTCTTTAAATTTAAAACTTATTTACGTCAGATTGTTTCTTTTTTGGTACTTGGACGAACTTATGAACTTGTGAAACTTTTACAAGTTCTTTTATAACTTTGGTTCCTTAAAGTTTTCAAGATGATCCATTCCTTCGAGTAATTTTTCGAACATTTCATTCTTGGGAAATCGCATCATTTGCTCCAAATAGTTTGTCATTTGTAAGCAACTTTTGGTTTTTAAATTAAAAACTTATTTAAGTGAGACTTGTTTCTCTTTTGGTTCTTGGAAGCTTGTCAAAATGTTACGAGTTCTTTTACAACTTCGATTCCTTAAAGTATTCAAAACGATCCATTCCTTTGAGCAATTTTTCCGAGAATTCCATGCTCGAGAAATCGCATCATTTGGTCCAAAATAGTTTGTCATTTTGTAAACAACTTTTTGGTCTTTGAATAAAAAACTTATTTGCGTCAAAATTGTCTCTCTTTTGGTTTGGACGAACTTCCAAACTTGTCAAACTTTTACGAGTTATTTTATAACCTTGGTTCCTTCAAGTATTCATGACGATCCATTCCTTCGAGCCATTTTTCGAACATTCCATGCTCAGGAAATCGCATCATTTGGTCCAAATGCTTTGTCATTTTGTAAACAACTTTTTGGTCTTTAAATTTAAAACTTATTTAAGTCAGATTGTTTCTTTTTTGGTAATTGGACGAATTTCCAAACTTGTCAAACTTTTACGACTTCTTTTATAACTTTGGTTCCTTAAAGTAGTCACGACGATCCATTCCTTCGAGCCATTTTTCGAACATTCCATGCTCGGGAAATCGTATCATTTGGTCCAAATGCTTTGTCATTTCGTAAACAACTTTTGGTCTTTGAATTTAAAACTTATTTACGTCAGATTGTTTCTTTTTTGGTTCTTGGACGAACTTCCAAACTTGTCAAACTTTTACGAGTTCTTTTATAACTTTGGTTCCTTAAAGTAGTCACGACGATCCATTCCTTCGAGCCATTTTTCGAACATTCCATGCTCGGGAAATCGTATCATTTGGTCCAAATGCTTTGTCATTTCGTAAACAACTTTTGGTCTTTGAATTTAAAACTTATTTACGTCAGATTGTTTCTCTTTTGGTACTTGGACGAACTTATGAACTTGCGAAACTTTTACAAGTTCTTTTATAACTTTGGTTCCTTAAAGTTTTCAAGATGATCCATTCCTTCGAGTAATTTTTCGAACATTTCATTCTTGGGAAATCGCATCATTTGCTCCAAATAGTTTGTCATTTGTAAGCAACTTTTGGTTTTTAAATTAAAAACTTATTTAAGTGAGACTTGTTTCTCTTTTGGTTCTTGGAAGCTTGTCAAAACGTTACGAGTTCTTTTACAACTTCGATTCCTTAAAGTATTCAAAACGATCCATTCCTTTGAGCAATTTTTCCGAGAATTCCATGCTCGAGAAATCGCATCATTTGGTCCAAAATAGTTTGTCATTTTGTAAACAACTTTTTGGTCTTTGAATAAAAAACTTATTTGCGTCAAAATTGTCTCTCTTTTGGTTTGGACGAACTTCCAAACTTGTCAAACTTTTACGAGTTATTTTATAACCTTGGTTCCTTCAAGTATTCATGACGATCCATTCCTTCGAGCCATTTTTCGAACATTCCATGCTCAGGAAATCGCATCATTTGGTCCAAATGCTTTGTCATTTTGTAAACAACTTTTTGGTCTTTAAATTTAAAACTTATTTAAGTCAGATTGTTTCTTTTTTGGTAATTGGACGAATTTCCAAACTTGTCAAACTTTTACGAGTTCTTTTATAACTTTGGTTCCTTAAAGTAGTCACGACGATCCATTCCTTCGAGCCATTTTTCGAACATTCCATGCTCGGGAAATCGTATCATTTGGTCCAAATGCTTTGTCATTTCGTAAACAACTTTTGGTCTTTGAATTTAAAACTTATTTACGTCAGATTGTTTCTCTTTTGGTTCTTGGACGAACTTATGAACTTGTGAAACTTTTACAAGTTCTTTTATAACTTTGGTTCCTTAAAGTTTTCAAGATGATCCATTCCTTCGAGTAATTTTTCGAACATTCCATGCTTGGGAAATCGCATCTTTTGGTCCAAATAGTTTGTCATTTGTAAGCAACTTTTGGTTTTTAAATTAAAAACTTATTTAAGTGAGACTTGTTTCTCTTTTGGTTCTTGGATGAACTTAAGAGCTTGTCAAAATGTTACGAGTTTTTTTACAACTTCGATTCCTTAAAGTATTCAAAACGATCCATTCCTTTGAGCAATTTTTCCGAGAATTCCATGCTCGAGAAATCGCATCATTTGGTCCAAAATAGTTTGTCATTTTGTAAACAACTTTTTGGTCTTTGAATAAAAAACTTATTTGCGTCAAAATTGTCTCTCTTTTGGTTTTGACGAACTTCCAAACTTGTCAAACTTTTACGAGTTCTTTTATAAATTTGCTTCCTTCAAGTATTCATGACGATCAATTCCTTCGAGCCATTTTTCGAACATTCCATGCCAGGAAATCGCATCATTTAGTCCAAATGGTTTGTCATTCTGTAAACAACTTTTTGGTCTTTAAATTTAAAACTTATTTACGTCAGATTGTTTCTTTTTTGGTACTTGGACGAATTTCCAAACTTGTCAAACTTTTACTAGTTCTTTTATAACTTTGGTTCCTTAAAGTAGACACGACGATCCATTCCTTCGAGCCATTTTTCGAACATTCCATGCTCGGGAAATCGTATCATTTGGTCCAAATGCTTTGTCATTTCGTAAACAACTTTTGGTCTTTGAATTTAAAACTTATTTACGTCAGATTGTTTCTCTTTTGGTACTTGGACGAACTTATGAACTTGCGAAACTTTTACAAGTTCTTTTATAACTTTGGTTCCTTAAAGTATTCAAGATGATCCATTCCTTCGAGTAATTTTTCGAACATTCCATGCTTGGGAAATCGCATCATTTGCTCCAAATTGTTTGTCATTTGTAAGCAACTTTTGGTTTTTAAATTAAAAACTTATTTAAGTGAGACTTGTTTCTCTTTTGGTTCTTGGATGAACTTACGAGCTTGTCAAAATGTTACGAGTTCTTTTACAACTTCGATTCCTTAAAGTATTCAAAACGATCCATTCCTTTGAGCAATTTTTCCGAGAATTCCATGCTCGAGAAATCGCATCATTTGGTCCAAAATAGTTTGTCATTTTGTAAACAACTTTTTGGTCTTTGAATAAAAAACTTATTTGCGTCAAAATTGTCTCTCTTTTGGTTTGGACGAACTTCCAAACTTGTCAAACTTTTACGAGTTATTTTATAACCTTGGTTCCTTCAAGTATTCATGACGATCCATTCCTTCGAGCCATTTTTCGAACATTCCATGCTCAGGAAATCGCATCATTTGGTCCAAATGCTTTGTCATTTTGTAAACAACTTTTTGGTCTTTAAATTTAAAACATATTTAAGTCAGATTGTTTCTTTTTTGGTAATTGGACGAATTTCCAAACTTGTCAAACTTTTACGAGTTCTTTTATAACTTTGGTTCCTTAAAGTAGTCACGACGATCCATTCCTTCGAGCCATTTTTCGAACATTCCATGCTCGGGAAATCGTATCATTTGGTCCAAATGCTTTGTCATTTCTTAAACAACTTTTGGTCTTTGAATTTAAAACTTATTTGCGTCAGATTGTTTCTCTTTTGGTTCTTGGACGAACTTATGAACTTGTGAAACTTTTACAAGTTCTTTTATAACTTTGGTTCCTTAAAGTATTCAAGATGATCCATTCCTTCGAGTACTTTTTCGAACATTCCATGCTTGGGAAATCGCATCTTTTGGTCCAAATAGTTTGTCATTTGTAAGCAACTTTTGGATTTTAGATTAAAAACTTATTTAAGTGAGACTTGTTTCTCTTTTGGTTCTTGGAAGCTTGTCAAAATGTTACGAGTTCTTTTACAACTTCGATTCCTTAAAGTATTCAAAACGATCCATTCCTTTGAGCAATTTTTCCGAGCATTCCATGCTTGAGAAATCGCATCGTTTGGTCCAAAATAGTTTGTCATTTTGTAAACAACTTTTTGGTCTTTGAATAAAAAACTTATTTGCGTCAAAATTGTCTCTCTTTTGGTTTGGACGAACTTCCAAACTTGTCAAACTTTTACGAGTTATTTTATAACCTTGGTTCCTTCAAGTATTCATGACGATCCATTCCTTCGAGCCATTTTTCGAACATTCCATGCTCAGGAAATCGCATCATTTAGTCCAAATGGTTTGTCATTTTGTAAACAACTTTTTGGTCTTTAAATTTAAAACTTATTTACGTTAGATTGTTTCTTTTTTGGTACTTGGACGAATTTCTAAACTTGTCAATCTTTTACGAGTTCTTTTATAACTTTGGTTCCTTAAAGTAGTAATGACGATCCATTCCTTCGAGCCATTTTTCGAACATTCCATGCTCGGGAAATCGTATCATTTGGTCCAAATGCTTTGTCATTTCTTAAACAACTTTTGGTCTTTGAATTTAAAACTTATTTGCGTCAGATTGTTTCTCTTTTGGTTCTTGGACGAACTTATGAACTTGTGAAACTTTTACAAGTTCTTTTATAACTTTGGTTCCTTAAAGTATTCAAGATGATCCATTCCTTCGAGTAATTTTTCGAACATTCCATGCTTGGGAAATCGCATCTTTTGGTCCAAATAGTTTGTCATTTGTAAGCAACTTTTGGATTTTAGATTAAAAACTTATTTAAGTGAGACTTGTTTCTCTTTTGGTTCTTGGATGAACTTACGAGCTTGTCAAAATGTTACGAGTTCTTTTATAACTTTGATTCCTTAAAGTATTCAAAACGATCCATTCCTTTGAGAAATTTTTCCGAGCATTCCATGCTCGAGAAATCGCATCATTTGGTCCAAAATAGTTTGTCATTTTGTAAACAACTTTTTGGTCTTTGAATAAAAAACTTATTTGCATAAGAATTGTTTCTCTTTTGGTTTGGACGAACTTCCAAACTTGTCAAACTTTTATGAGTTATTTTATAACTTTTGTTCCTTCAAGTATTCATGACGATCCATTCCTTCGAGCCATTTTTCGAACATTCCATGCTCAGGAAATCGCATCATTTGGTCCGAATGGTTTGTCATTTTGTAAACAACTTTTTGGTCTTTAAATTTAAAACTTATTTACGTCAGATTGTTTCTTTTTTGGTACTTGGACGAACTTATGAACTTGTGAAACTTTTACAAGTTCTTTTATAACTTTGGTTCCTTAAAGTTTTCAAGATGATCCATTCCTTCGAGTAATTTTTCGAACATTTCATGCTTGGGAAATCGCATCATTTGCTCCAAATAGTTTGTCATTTGTAAGCAACTTTTGGTTTTTAAATTAAAAACTTATTTAAGTGAGACTTGTTTCTCTTTTGGTTCTTGGAAGCTTGTCAAAATGTTACGAGTTCTTTTACAACTTCGATTCCTTAAAGTATTCAAAACGATCCATTCCTTTGAGCAATTTTTCCGAGAATTCCATGCTCGAGAAATCGCATCATTTGGTCCAAAATAGTTTGTCATTTTGTAAACAACTTTTTGGTCTTTGAATAAAAAACTTATTTGCGTCAAAATTGTCTCTCTTTTGGTTTGGACGAACTTCCAAACTTGTCAAACTTTTACGAGTTATTTTATAACCTTGGTTCCTTCAAGTATTCATGACGATCCATTCCTTCGAGCCATTTTTCGAACATTCCATGCTCAGGAAATCGCATCATTTAGTCCAAATGGTTTGTCATTTTGTAAACAACTTTTTGGTCTTTAAATTTAAAACTTATTTACGTTAGATTGTTTCTTTTTTGGTACTTGGACGAATTTCTAAACTTGTCAATCTTTTACGAGTTCTTTTATAACTTTGGTTCCTTAAAGTAGTCATGACGATCCATTCCTTCTAGCCATTTTTCGAACATTCCATGCTCGGGAAATCGTATCATTTGGTCCAAATGCTTTGTCATTTCTTAAACAACTTTTGGTCTTTGAATTTAAAACTTATTTGCGTCAGATTGTTTCTCTTTTGGTTCTTGGACGAACTTATGAACTTGTGAAACTTTTACAAGTTCTTTTATAACTTTGGTTCCTTAAAGTATTCAAGATGATCCATTCCTTCGAGTAATTTTTCGAACATTCCATGCTTGGGAAATCGCATCTTTTGGTCCAAATAGTTTGTCATTTGTAAGCAACTTTTGGATTTTAGATTAAAAACTTATTTAAGTGAGACTTGTTTCTCTTTTGGTTCTTGGATGAACTTACGAGCTTGTCAAAATGTTACGAGTTCTTTTATAACTTTGATTCCTTAAAGTATTCAAAACGATCCATTCCTTTGAGAAATTTTTCCGAGCATTCCATGCTCGAGAAATCGCATCATTTGGTCCAAAATAGTTTGTCATTTTGTAAACAACTTTTTGGTCTTTGAATAAAAAACTTATTTGCGTCAAAATTGTCTCTCTTTTGGTTTGGACGAACTTCCAAACTTGTCAAACTTTTACGAGTTATTTTATAACCTTGGTTCCTTCAAGTATTCATGACGATCCATTCCTTCGAGCCATTTTTCGAACATTCCATGCTCAGGAAATCGCATCATTTGGTCCAAATGCTTTGTCATTTTGTAAACAACTTTTTGGTCTTTAAATTTAAAACATATTTAAGTCAGATTGTTTCTTTTTTGGTAATTGGACGAATTTCCAAACTTGTCAAACTTTTACGAGTTCTTTTATAACTTTGGTTCCTTAAAGTAGTCACGACGATCCATTCCTTCGAGCCATTTTTCGAACATTCCATGCTCGGGAAATCGTATCATTTGGTCCAAATGCTTTGTCATTTCTTAAACAACTTTTGGTCTTTGAATTTAAAACTTATTTGCGTCAGATTGTTTCTCTTTTGGTTCTTGGACGAACTTATGAACTTGTGAAACTTTTACAAGTTCTTTTATAACTTTGGTTCCTTAAAGTATTCAAGATGATCCATTCCTTCGAGTACTTTTTCGAACATTCCATGCTTGGGAAATCGCATCTTTTGGTCCAAATAGTTTGTCATTTGTAAGCAACTTTTGGATTTTAGATTAAAAACTTATTTAAGTGAGACTTGTTTCTCTTTTGGTTCTTGGAAGCTTGTCAAAATGTTACGAGTTCTTTTACAACTTCGATTCTTTAAAGTATTCAAAACGATCCATTCCTTTGAGCAATTTTTCCGAGAATTCCATGCTCGAGAAATCGCATCATTTGGTCCAAAATAGTTTGTCATTTTGTAAACAACTTTTTGGTCTTTGAATAAAAAACTTATTTGCGTCAAAATTGTCTCTCTTTTGGTTTTGACGAACTTCCAAACTTGTCAAACTTTTACGAGTTATTTTATAACCTTGGTTCCTTCAAGTATTCATGACGATCCATTCCTTCGAGCCATTTTTCGAACATTCCATGCTCAGATAATCGCATCATTTGGTCCAAATGGTTTGTCATTTTGTAGACAACTTATTGGTCTTTAAATTTAAAACTTATTTACGTCAGATTGTTTCTTTTTTGGTTCTTGGACAAACTTCCAAACTTGTCAAACTTTTACGAGTTCTTTTATAAATTTGCTTCCTTCAAGTATTCATGACGATCAATTCCTTCGAGCCATTTTTCGAACATTCCATGCCAGGAAATCGCATCATTTAGTCCAAATGGTTTGTCATTCTGTAAACAACTTTTTGGTCTTTAAATTTAAAACTTATTTACGTCAGATTGTTTCTTTTTTGGTACTTGGACGAATTTCCAAACTTGTCAAACTTTTACGAGTTCTTTTATAACTTTGGTTCCTTAAAGTAGACACGACGATCCATTCCTTCGAGCCATTTTTCGAACATTCCATGCACGGGAAATCGTATCATTTGGTCCAAATGCTTTGTCATTTCGTAAACAACTTTTGGTCTTTGAATTTAAAACTTATTTACGTCAGATTGTTTCTCATTTGGTTCTTGGACGAACTTATGAACTTGTGAAACTTTTACAAGTTCTTTTATACCTTTGGTTCCTTAAACTTTTCAAGATGATCCATTCCTTCGAGTAATTTTTCGAACATTCCATGCTTGGGAAATCGCATCATTTGGTCCAAATAGTTTGTCATTTGTAAGCAACTTTAGGTTTTTAAATTAAAAACTTATTTATGTGAGACTTGTTTCTCTTTTGGTTCTTGGATGAACTTACGAGCTTGTCAAAATGTTACGAGTTCTTTTACAACTTCGATTCCTTAAAGTATTCAAAACGATCCATTCCTTTGAGCAATTTTTCCGAGCATTCCATGCTCGAGAAATCGCATCATTTGGTCCAAAATAGTTTGTCATTTTGTAAACAACTTTTTGGTCTTTGAATAAAAAACTTATTTGCGTCAAAATTGTCTCTCTTTTGGTTTGGACGAACTTCCAAACTTGTCAAACTTTTACGAGTTATTTTATAACCTTGGTTCCTTCAAGTATTCATGACGATCCATTCCTTCGAGCCATTTTTCGAACATTCCATGCTCAGGAAATCGCATCATTTAGTCCAAATGGTTTGTCATTTTGTAAACAACTTTTTGGTCTTTAAATTTAAAACTTATTTACGTCAGATTGTTTCTTTTTTGGTACTTGGACGAATTTCTAAACTTGTAAAACTTTTACGAGTTCTTTTATAACTTTGGTTCCTTAAAGTAGTCACGACGATCCATTCCTTCGAGCCATTTTTCGAACATTCCATGCTCGGGAAATCGTATCATTCGGTCCAAATGCTTTGTCATTTCTTAAACAACTTTTGGTCTTTGAATTTAAAACTTATTTGCGTCAGATTGTTTCTCTTTTGGTTCTTGGACGAACTTATGAACTTGTGAAACTTTTACAAGTTCTTTTATAACTTTGGTTCCTTAAAGTATTCAAGATGATCCATTCCTTCGAGTAATTTTTCGAACATTCCATGCTTGGGAAATCGCATCTTTTGGTCCAAATAGTTTGTCATTTGTAAGCAACTTTTGGATTTTAGATTAAAAACTTATTTAAGTGAGACTTGTTTCTCTTTTGGTTCTTGGATGAACTTACGAGCTTGTCAAAATGTTACGAGTTCTTTTATAACTTTGATTCCTTAAAGTATTCAAAACGATCCATTCCTTTGAGAAATTTTTCCGAGCATTCCATGCTCGAGAAATCGCATCATTTGGTCCAAAATAGTTTGTCATTTTGTAAACAACTTTTTGGTCTTTGAATAAAAAACTTATTTGCATAAGAATTGTTTCTCTTTTGGTTTGGACGAACTTCCAAACTTGTCAAACTTTTATGAGTTATTTTATAACTTTTGTTCCTTCAAGTATTCATGACGATCCATTCCTTCGAGCCATTTTTCGAACATTACATGCTCAGGAAATCGCATCATTTGGTCCGAATGGTTTGTCATTTTGTAAACAACTTTTTGGTCTTTAAATTTAAAACTTATTTACGTCAGATTGTTTCTTTTTTGGTACTTGGACGAACTTATGAACTTGTGAAACTTTTACAAGTTCTTTTATAAACTTTTACAAGATGATCCATTCCTTCGAGTAATTTTTCGAACATTTCATGCTTGGGAAATCGCATCATTTGCTCCAAATAGTTTGTCATTTGTAAGCAACTTTTGGTTTTTAAATTAAAAACTTATTTAAGTGAGACTTGTTTCTCTTTTGGTTCTTGGATGAACTTACGAGCTTGTCAAAATGTTACGAGTTCTTTTACAACTTCGATTCCTTAAAGTATTCAAAACGATCCATTCCTTTGAGCAATTTTTCCGAGAATTCCATGCTCGAGAAATCGCATCATTTGGTCCAAAATAGTTTGTCATTTTGTAAACAACTTTTTGGTCTTTGAATAAAAAACTTATTTGCGTCAAAATTGTCTCTCTTTTGGTTTGGACGAACTTCCAAACTTGTCAAACTTTTACGAGTTATTTTATAACCTTGGTTCCTTCAAGTATTCATGACGATCCATTCCTTCGAGCCATTTTTCGAACATTCCATGCTCAGGAAATCGCATCATTTGGTCCAAATGGTTTGTCATTTTGTAAACAACTTTTTGGTCTTTAAATTTAAAACTTATTTACGTCAGATTGTTTCTTTTTTGGTAATTGGACGAATTTCCAAACTTGTCAAACTTTTACGAGTTCTTTTATAACTTTGGTTCCTTAAAGTAGTCACGACGATCCATTCCTTCGAGCCATTTTTCGAACATTCCATGCTCGGGAAATCGTATCATTTGGTCCAAATGCTTTGTCATTTCGTAAACAACTTTTGGTCTTTGAATTTAAAACTTATTTACGTCAGATTGTTTCTCTTTTGGTTCTTGGACGAACTTATGAACTTGTGAAACTTTTACAAGTTCTTTTATAACTTTGGTTCCTTAAAGTTTTCAAGATGATCCATTCCTTCGAGTAATTTTTCGAACATTCCATGCTTGGGAAATCACATCTTTTGGTCCAAATAGTTTGTCATTTGTAAGCAACTTTTGGGTTTTAGATTAAAAACTTATTTAAGTGAGACTTGTTTCTCTTTTGGTTCTTGGATGAACTTACGAGCTTGTCAAAATGTTACGAGTTCTTTTATAACTTTGATTCCTTAAAGTATTCAAAACGATCCATTCCTTTGAGAAATTTTTCCGAGCATTCCATGCTCGAGAAATCGCATCATTTGGTCCAAAATAGTTTGTCATTTTGTAAACAACTTTTTGGTCTTTGAATAAAAAACTTATTTGCATAAGAATTGTTTCTCTTTTGGTTTGGACGAACTTCCAAACTTGTCAAACTTTTATGAGTTATTTTATAACTTTTGTTCCTTCAAGTATTCATGACGATCCATTCCTTCGAGCCATTTTTCGAACATTCCATGCTCAGGAAATCGCATCATTTGGTCCGAATGGTTTGTCATTTTGTAAACAACTTTTTGGTCTTTAAATTTAAAACTTATTTACGTCAGATTGTTTCTTTTTTGGTACTTGGACGAACTTATGAACTTGTGAAACTTTTACAAGTTCTTTTATAACTTTGGTTCCTTAAAGTTTTCAAGATGATCCATTCCTTCGAGTAATTTTTCGAACATTTCATGCTTGGGAAATCGCATCATTTGCTCCAAATAGTTTGTCATTTGTAAGCAACTTTTGGTTTTTAAATTAAAAACTTATTTAAGTGAGACTTGTTTCTCTTTTGGTTCTTGGAAGCTTGTCAAAATGTTACGAGTTCTTTTACAACTTCGATTCCTTAAAGTATTCAAAACGATCCATTCCTTTGAGCAATTTTTCCGAGAATTCCATGCTCGAGAAATCGCATCATTTGGTCCAAAATAGTTTGTCATTTTGTAAACAACTTTTTGGTCTTTGAATAAAAAACTTATTTGCGTCAAAATTGTCTCTCTTTTGGTTTGGACGAACTTCCAAACTTGTCAAACTTTTACGAGTTATTTTATAACCTTGGTTCCTTCAAGTATTCATGACGATCCATTCCTTCGAGCCATTTTTCGAACATTCCATGCTCAGGAAATCGCATCATTTGGTCCAAATGCTTTGTCATTTTGTAAACAACTTTTTGGTCTTTAAATTTAAAACTTATTTAAGTCAGATTGTTTCTTTTTTGGTAATTGGACGAATTTCCAAACTTGTCAAACTTTTACGAGTTCTTTTATAACTTTGGTTCCTTAAAGTAGTCACGACGATCCATTCCTTCGAGCCATTTTTCGAACATTCCATGCTCGGGAAATCGTATCATTTGGTCCAAATGCTTTGTCATTTCTTAAACAACTTTTGGTCTTTGAATTTAAAACTTATTTGCGTCAGATTGTTTCTCTTTTGGTTCTTGGACGAACTTATGAACTTGTGAAACTTTTACAAGTTCTTTTATAACTTTGGTTCCTTAAAGTATTCAAGATGATCCATTCCTTCGAGTAATTTTTCGAACATTCCATGCTTGGGAAATCGCATCTTTTGGTCCAAATAGTTTGTCATTTGTAAGCAACTTTTGGATTTTAGATTAAAAACTTATTTAAGTGAGACTTGTTTCTCTTTTGGTTCTTGGATGAACTTACGAGCTTGTCAAAATGTTACGAGTTCTTTTACAACTTCGATTCCTTAAAGTATTCAAAACGATCCATTCCTTTGAGCAATTTTTCCGAGCATTCCATGCTCGAGAAATCGCATCGTTTGGTCCAAAATAGTTTGTCATTTTGTAAACAACTTTTTGGTCTTTGAATAAAAAACTTATTTGCGTCAAAATTGTCTCTCTTTTGGTTTGGACGAACTTCCAAACTTGTCAAACTTTTACGAGTTATTTTATAACCTTGGTTCCTTCAAGTATTCATGACGATCCATTCCTTCGAGCCATTTTTCGAACATTCCATGCTCAGGAAATCGCATCATTTGGTCCGAATGGTTTGTCATTTTGTAAACAACTTTTTGGTCTTTAAATTTAAAACTTATTTACGTCAGATTGTTTCTTTTTTGGTACTTGGACGAACTTATGAACTTGTGAAACTTTTACAAGTTCTTTTATAACTTTGGTTCCTTAAAGTTTTCAAGATGATCCATTCCTTCGAGTAATTTTTCGAACATTTCATGCTTGGGAAATCGCATCATTTGCTCCAAATAGTTTGTCATTTGTAAGCAACTTTTGGTTTTTAAATTAAAAACTTATTTAAGTGAGACTTGTTTCTCTTTTGGTTCTTGGAAGCTTGTCAAAATGTTACGAGTTCTTTTACAACTTCGATTCCTTAAAGTATTCAAAACGATCCTTTCCTTTGAGCAATTTTTCCGAGAATTCCATGCTCGAGAAATCGCATCATTTGGTCCAAAATAGTTTGTCATTTTGTAAACAACTTTTTGGTCTTTGAATAAAAAACTTATTTGCGTCAAAATTGTCTCTCTTTTGGTTTGGACGAACTTCCAAACTTGTCAAACTTTTACGAGTTATTTTATAACCTTGGTTCCTTCAAGTATTCATGACGATCCATTCCTTCGAGCCATTTTTCGAACATTCCATGCTCAGGAAATCGCATCATTTGGTCCAAATGCTTTGTCATTTTGTAAACAACTTTTTGGTGTTTAAATTTAAAACTTATTTAAGTCAGATTGTTTCTTTTTTGGTAATTGGACGAATTTCCAAACTTGTCAAACTTTTACGAGTTCTTTTATAACTTTGGTTCCTTAAAGTAGTCACGACGATCCATTCCTTCGAGCCATTTTTCGAACATTCCATGCTCGGGAAATCGTATCATTTGGTCCAAATGCTTTGTCATTTCGTAAACAACTTTTGGTCTTTGAATTTAAAACTTATTTACGTCAGATTGTTTCTCTTTTGGTTCTTGGACGAACTTATGAACTTGTGAAACTTTTACAAGTTCTTTTATAACTTTGGTTCCTTAAAGTTTTCAAGATGATCCATTCCTTCGAGTAATTTTTCGAACATTTCATGCTTGGGAAATCGCATCATTTGGTCCAAATAGTTTGTCATTTGTAAGCAACTTTTGGTTTTTAAATTAAAAACTTATTTAAGTGAGACTTGTTTCTCTTTTGGTTCTTGGATGAACTTACGAGCTTGTCAAAATGTTACGAGTTTTTTTACAACTTCGATTCCTTAAAGTATTCAAAACGATCCATTCCTTTGAGCAATTTTTCCGAGCATTCCATGCTCGAGAAATCGCATCATTTGGTCCAAAATAGTTTGTCATTTTGTAAACAACTTTTTGGTCTTTGAATAAAAAACTTATTTGCATCAAAATTGTCTCTCTTTTGGTTTGGACGAACTTCCAAACTTGTCAAACTTTTACGAGTTATTTTATAACCTTGGTTCCTTCAAGTATTCATGACGATCCATTCCTTCGAGCCATTTTTCGAACATTCCATGCTCAGGAAATCGCATCATTTGGTCCAAATGGTTTGTCATTTTGCAGACAACTTATTGGTCTTTAAATTTAAAACTTATTTACGTCAGATTGTTTCTTTTTTGGTTCTTGGACGAACTTCCAAACTTGTCAAACTTTTACGAGTTCTTTTATAAATTTGCTTCCTTCAAGTATTCATGACGATCAATTCCTTCGAGCCATTTTTCGAACATTCCATGCCAGGAAATCGCATCATTTAGTCCAAATGGTTTGTCATTCTGTAAACAACTTTTTGGTCTTTAAATTTAAAACTTATTTACGTCAGATTGTTTCTTTTTTGGTACTTGGACGAATTTCCAAACTTGTCAAACTTTTACTAGTTCTTTTATAACTTTGGTTCCTTAAAGTAGACACGACGATCCATTCCTTCGAGCCATTTTTCGAACATTCCATGCTCGGGAAATCGTATCATTTGGTCCAAATGCTTTGTCATTTCGTAAACAACTTTTGGTCTTTGAATTTAAAACTTATTTACGTCAGATTGTTTCTCTTTTGGTACTTGGACGAACTTATGAACTTGCGAAACTTTTACAAGTTCTTTTATAACTTTGGTTCCTTAAAGTATTCAAGATGATCCATTCCTTCGAGTAATTTTTCGAACATTTCATGCTTGGGAAATCGCATCATTTGCTCCAAATTGTTTGTCATTTGTAAGCAACTTTTGGTTTTTAAATTAAAAACTTATTTAAGTGAGACTTGTTTCTCTTTTGGTTCTTGGATGAACTTACGAGCTTGTCAAAATGTTACGAGTTCTTTTACAACTTCGATTCCTTAAAGTATTCAAAACGATCCATTCCTTTGAGCAATTTTTCCGAGAATTCCATGCTCGAGAAATCGCATCATTTGGTCCAAAATAGTTTGTCATTTTGTAAACAACTTTTTGGTCTTTGAATAAAAAACTTATTTGCGTCAAAATTGTCTCTCTTTTGGTTTGGACGAACTTCCAAACTTGTCAAACTTTTACGAGTTATTTTATAACCTTGGTTCCTTCAAGTATTCATGACGATCCATTCCTTCGAGCCATTTTTCGAACATTCCATGCTCAGGAAATCGCATCATTTAGTCCAAATGGTTTGTCATTTTGTAAACAACTTTTTGGTCTTTAAATTTAAAACTTATTTACGTTAGATTGTTTCTTTTTTGGTACTTGGACGAATTTCTAAACTTGTCAATCTTTTACGAGTTCTTTTATAACTTTTGTTCCTTAAAGTAGTCACGACGATCCATTCCTTCGAGCCATTTTTCGAACATTCCATGCTCGGGAAATCGTATCATTTGGTCCAAATGCTTTGTCATTTCTTAAACAACTTTTGGTCTTTCAATTTAAAACTTATTTGCGTCAGATTGTTTCTCTTTTGGTACTTGGACGAACTTATGAACTTGTGAAACTTTTACAAGTTCTTTTATAACTTTGGTTCCTTAAAGTTTTCAAGATGATCCATTCCTTCGAGTAATTTTTCAAACATTTCATTCTTGGGAAATCGCATCATTTGCTCCAAATAGTTTGTCATTTGTAAGAAACTTTTGGTTTTTAAATTAAAAACTTATTTAAGTGAGACTTGTTTCTCTTTTGGTTCTTGGAAGCTTGTCAAAATGTTACGAGTTCTTTTACAACTTTGATTCCTTAAAGTATTCAAAACGATCCATTCCTTTGAGCAATTTTTCCGAGAATTCCATGCTCGAGAAATCGCATCATTTGGTCCAAAATAGTTTGTCATTTTGTAAACAACTTTTTGGTCTTTGAATAAAAAACTTATTTGCGTCAAAATTGTCTCTCTTTTGGTTTGGACGAACTTCCAAACTTGTCAAACTTTTACGAGTTATTTTATAACCTTGGTTCCTTCAAGTATTCATGACGATCCATTCCTTCGAGCCATTTTTCGAACATTCCATGCTCAGGAAATCGCATCATTTGGTCCGAATGGTTTGTCATTTTGTAAACAACTTTTTGGTCTTTAAATTTAAAACTTATTTACGTCAGATTGTTTCTTTTTTGGTACTTGGACGAACTTATGAACTTGTGAAACTTTTACAAGTTCTTTTATAACTTTGGTTCCTTAAAGTTTTCAAGATGATCCATTCCTTCGAGTAATTTTTCGAACATTTCATGCTTGGGAAATCGCATCATTTGCTCCAAATAGTTTGTCATTTGTAAGCAACTTTTGGTTTTTAAATTAAAAACTTATTTAAGTGAGACTTGTTTCTCTTTTGGTTCTTGGAAGCTTGTCAAAATGTTACGAGTTCTTTTACAACTTCGATTCCTTAAAGTATTCAAAACGATCCTTTCCTTTGAGCAATTTTTCCGAGAATTCCATGCTCGAGAAATCGCATCATTTGGTCCAAAATAGTTTGTCATTTTGTAAACAACTTTTTGGTCTTTGAATAAAAAACTTATTTGCGTCAAAATTGTCTCTCTTTTGGTTTGGACGAACTTCCAAACTTGTCAAACTTTTACGAGTTATTTTATAACCTTGGTTCCTTCAAGTATTCATGACGATCCATTCCTTCGAGCCATTTTTCGAACATTCCATGCTCAGGAAATCGCATCATTTGGTCCAAATGCTTTGTCATTTTGTAAACAACTTTTTGGTCTTTAAATTTAAAACTTATTTAAGTCAGATTGTTTCTTTTTTGGTAATTGGACGAATTTCCAAACTTGTCAAACTTTTACGAGTTCTTTTATAACTTTGGTTCCTTAAAGTAGTCACGACGATCCATTCCTTCGAGCCATTTTTCGAACATTCCATGCTCGGGAAATCGTATCATTTGGTCCAAATGCTTTGTCATTTCTTAAACAACTTTTGGTCTTTGAATTTAAAACTTATTTGCGTCAGATTGTTTCTCTTTTGGTTCTTGGACGAACTTATGAAGTTGTGAAACTTTTACAAGTTCTTTTATAACTTTGGTTCCTTAAAGTATTCAAGATGATCCATTCCTTCGAGTAATTTTTCGAACATTCCATGCTTGGGAAATCGCATCATTTGCTCCAAATTGTTTGTCATTTGTAAGCAACTTTTGGTTTTTAAATTAAAAACTTATTTAAGTGAGACTTGTTTCTCTTTTGGTTCTTGGATGAACTTACGAGCTTGTCAAAATGTTACGAGTTCTTTTATAACTTTGATTCCTTAAAGTATTCAAAACGATCCATTCCTTTGAGAAATTTTTCCGAGCATTCCATGCTCGAGAAATCGCATCATTTGGTCCAAAATAGTTTGTCATTTTGTAAACAACTTTTTGGTCTTTGAATAAAAAACTTATTTGCATAAGAATTGTTTCTCTTTTGGTTTGGACGAACTTCCAAACTTGTCAAACTTTTATGAGTTATTTTATAACTTTTGTTCCTTCAAGTATTCATGACGATCCATTCCTTCGAGCCATTTTTCGAACATTCCATGCTCAGGAAATCGCATCATTTGGTCCGAATGGTTTGTCATTTTGTAAACAACTTTTTGGTCTTTAAATTTAAAACTTATTTACGTCAGATTGTTTCTTTTTTGGTACTTGGACGAACTTATGAACTTGTGAAACTTTTACAAGTTCTTTTATAACTTTGGTTCCTTAAAGTTTTCAAGATGATCCATTCCTTCGAGTAATTTTTCGAACATTTCATGCTTGGGAAATCGCATCATTTGCTCCAAATAGTTTGTCATTTGTAAGCAACTTTTGGTTTTTAAATTAAAAACTTATTTAAGTGAGACTTGTTTCTCTTTTGGTTCTTGGAAGCTTGTCAAAATGTTACGAGTTCTTTTACAACTTCGATTCCTTAAAGTATTCAAAACGATCCATTCCTTTGAGCAATTTTTCCGAGAATTCCATGCTCGAGAAATCGCATCATTTGGTCCAAAATAGTTTGTCATTTTGTAAACAACTTTTTGGTCTTTGAATAAAAAACTTATTTGCGTCAAAATTGTCTCTCTTTTGGTTTGGACGAACTTCCAAACTTGTCAAACTTTTACGAGTTATTTTATAACCTTGGTTCCTTCAAGTATTCATGACGATCCATTCCTTCGAGCCATTTTTCGAACATTCCATGCTCAGGAAATCGCATCATTTGGTCCAAATGCTTTGTCATTTTGTAAACAACTTTTTGGTCTTTAAATTTAAAACTTATTTAAGTCAGATTGTTTCTTTTTTGGTAATTGGACGAATTTCCAAACTTGTCAAACTTTTACGAGTTCTTTTATAACTTTGGTTCCTTAAAGTAGTCACGACGATCCATTCCTTCGAGCCATTTTTCGAACATTCCATGCTCGGGAAATCGTATCATTTGGTCCAAATGCTTTGTCATTTCTTAAACAACTTTTGGTCTTTGAATTTAAAACTTATTTGCGTCAGATTGTTTCTCTTTTGGTTCTTGGACGAACTTATGAACTTGTGAAACTTTTACAAGTTCTTTTATAACTTTGGTTCCTTAAAGTATTCAAGATGATCCATTCCTTCGAGTAATTTTTCGAACATTCCATGCTTGGGAAATCGCATCTTTTGGTCCAAATAGTTTGTCATTTGTAAGCAACTTTTGGATTTTAGATTAAAAACTTATTTAAGTGAGACTTGTTTCTCTTTTGGTTCTTGGATGAACTTACGAGCTTGTCAAAATGTTACGAGTTCTTTTACAACTTCGATTCCTTAAAGTATTCAAAACGATCCATTCCTTTGAGCAATTTTTCCGAGCATTCCATGCTCGAGAAATCGCATCGTTTGGTCCAAAATAGTTTGTCATTTTGTAAACAACTTTTTGGTCTTTGAATAAAAAACTTATTTGCGTCAAAATTGTCTCTCTTTTGGTTTGGACGAACTTCCAAACTTGTCAAACTTTTACGAGTTATTTTATAACCTTGGTTCCTTCAAGTATTCATGACGATCCATTCCTTCGAGCCATTTTTCGAACATTCCATGCTCAGGAAATCGCATCATTTGGTCCGAATGGTTTGTCATTTTGTAAACAACTTTTTGGTCTTTAAATTTAAAACTTATTTACGTCAGATTGTTTCTTTTTTGGTACTTGGACGAACTTATGAACTTGTGAAACTTTTACAAGTTCTTTTATAACTTTGGTTCCTTAAAGTTTTCAAGATGATCCATTCCTTCGAGTAATTTTTCGAACATTTCATGCTTGGGAAATCGCATCATTTGCTCCAAATAGTTTGTCATTTGTAAGCAACTTTTGGTTTTTAAATTAAAAACTTATTTAAGTGAGACTTGTTTCTCTTTTGGTTCTTGGAAGCTTGTCAAAATGTTACGAGTTCTTTTACAACTTCGATTCCTTAAAGTATTCAAAACGATCCTTTCCTTTGAGCAATTTTTCCGAGAATTCCATGCTCGAGAAATCGCATCATTTGGTCCAAAATAGTTTGTCATTTTGTAAACAACTTTTTGGTCTTTGAATAAAAAACTTATTTGCGTCAAAATTGTCTCTCTTTTGGTTTGGACGAACTTCCAAACTTGTCAAACTTTTACGAGTTATTTTATAACCTTGGTTCCTTCAAGTATTCATGACGATCCATTCCTTCGAGCCATTTTTCGAACATTCCATGCTCAGGAAATCGCATCATTTGGTCCAAATGCTTTGTCATTTTGTAAACAACTTTTTGGTCTTTAAATTTAAAACTTATTTAAGTCAGATTGTTTCTTTTTTGGTAATTGGACGAATTTCCAAACTTGTCAAACTTTTACGAGTTCTTTTATAACTTTGGTTCCTTAAAGTAGTCACGACGATCCATTCCTTCGAGCCATTTTTCGAACATTCCATGCTCGGGAAATCGTATCATTTGGTCCAAATGCTTTGTCATTTCGTAAACAACTTTTGGTCTTTGAATTTAAAACTTATTTACGTCAGATTGTTTCTCTTTTGGTTCTTGGACGAACTTATGAACTTGTGAAACTTTTACAAGTTCTTTTATAACTTTGGTTCCTTAAAGTTTTCAAGATGATCCATTCCTTCGAGTAATTTTTCGAACATTTCATGCTTGGGAAATCGCATCATTTGGTCCAAATAGTTTGTCATTTGTAAGCAACTTTTGGTTTTTAAATTAAAAACTTATTTAAGTGAGACTTGTTTCACTTTTGGTTCTTGGATGAACTTACGAGCTTGTCAAAATGTTACGAGTTTTTTTACAACTTCGATTCCTTAAAGTATTCAAAACGATCCATTCCTTTGAGCAATTTTTCCGAGCATTCCATGCTCGAGAAATCGCATCATTTGGTCCAAAATAGTTTGTCATTTTGTAAACAACTTTTTGGTCTTTGAATAAAAAACTTATTTGCGTCAAAATTGTCTCTCTTTTGGTTTGGACGAACTTCCAAACTTGTCAAACTTTTACGAGTTATTTTATAACCTTGGTTCCTTCAAGTATTCATGACGATCCATTCCTTCGAGCCATTTTTCGAACATTCCATGCTCAGGAAATCGCATCATTTGGTCCAAATGGTTTGTCATTTTGCAGACAACTTATTGGTCTTTAAATTTAAAACTTATTTACGTCAGATTGTTTCTTTTTTGGTTCTTGGACGAACTTCCAAACTTGTCAAACTTTTACGAGTTCTTTTATAAATTTGCTTCCTTCAAGTATTCATGACGATCAATTCCTTCGAGCCATTTTTCGAACATTCCATGCCAGGAAATCGCATCATTTAGTCCAAATGGTTTGTCATTCTGTAAACAACTTTTTGGTCTTTAAATTTAAAACTTATTTACGTCAGATTGTTTCTTTTTTGGTACTTGGACGAATTTCCAAACTTGTCAAACTTTTACTAGTTCTTTTATAACTTTGGTTCCTTAAAGTAGACACGACGATCCATTCCTTCGAGCCATTTTTCGAACATTCCATGCTCGGGAAATCGTATCATTTGGTCCAAATGCTTTGTCATTTCGTAAACAACTTTTGGTCTTTGAATTTAAAACTTATTTACGTCAGATTGTTTCTCTTTTGGTACTTGGACGAACTTATGAACTTGCGAAACTTTTACAAGTTCTTTTATAACTTTGGTTCCTTAAAGTATTCAAGATGATCCATTCCTTCGAGTAATTTTTCGAACATTCCATGCTTGGGAAATCGCATCATTTGCTCCAAATTGTTTGTCATTTGTAAGCAACTTTTGGTTTTTAAATTAAAAACTTATTTAAGTGAGACTTGTTTCTCTTTTGGTTCTTGGATGAACTTACGAGCTTGTCAAAATGTTACGAGTTCTTTTACAACTTCGATTCCTTAAAGTATTCAAAACGATCCATTCCTTTGAGCAATTTTTCCGAGAATTCCATGCTCGAGAAATCGCATCATTTGGTCCAAAATAGTTTGTCATTTTGTAAACAACTTTTTGGTCTTTGAATAAAAAACTTATTTGCGTCAAAATTGTCTCTCTTTTGGTTTGGACGAACTTCCAAACTTGTCAAACTTTTACGAGTTATTTTATAACCTTGGTTCCTTCAAGTATTCATGACGATCCATTCCTTCGAGCCATTTTTCGAACATTCCATGCTCAGGAAATCGCATCATTTAGTCCAAATGGTTTGTCATTTTGTAAACAACTTTTTGGTCTTTAAATTTAAAACTTATTTACGTTAGATTGTTTCTTTTTTGGTACTTGGACGAATTTCTAAACTTGTCAATCTTTTACGAGTTCTTTTATAACTTTTGTTCCTTAAAGTAGTCACGACGATCCATTCCTTCGAGCCATTTTTCGAACATTCCATGCTCGGGAAATCGTATCATTTGGTCCAAATGCTTTGTCATTTCTTAAACAACTTTTGGTCTTTCAATTTAAAACTTATTTGCGTCAGATTGTTTCTCTTTTGGTACTTGGACGAACTTATGAACTTGTGAAACTTTTACAAGTTCTTTTATAACTTTGGTTCCTTAAAGTTTTCAAGATGATCCATTCCTTCGAGTAATTTTTCAAACATTTCATTCTTGGGAAATCGCATCATTTGCTCCAAATAGTTTGTCATTTGTAAGAAACTTTTGGTTTTTAAATTAAAAACTTATTTAAGTGAGACTTGTTTCTCTTTTGGTTCTTGGAAGCTTGTCAAAATGTTACGAGTTCTTTTACAACTTTGATTCCTTAAAGTATTCAAAACGATCCATTCCTTTGAGCAATTTTTCCGAGAATTCCATGCTCGAGAAATCGCATCATTTGGTCCAAAATAGTTTGTCATTTTGTAAACAACTTTTTGGTCTTTGAATAAAAAACTTATTTGCGTCAAAATTGTCTCTCTTTTGGTTTGGACGAACTTCCAAACTTGTCAAACTTTTACGAGTTATTTTATAACCTTGGTTCCTTCAAGTATTCATGACGATCCATTCCTTCGAGCCATTTTTCGAACATTCCATGCTCAGGAAATCGCATCATTTGGTCCAAATGCTTTGTCATTTTGTAAACAACTTTTTGGTCTTTAAATTTAAAACTTATTTAAGTCAGATTGTTTCTTTTTTGGTAATTGGACGAATTTCCAAACTTGTCAAACTTTTACGAGTTCTTTTATAACTTTGGTTCCTTAAAGTAGTCACGACGATCCATTCCTTCGAGCCATTTTTCGAACATTCCATGCTCGGGAAATCGTATCATTTGGTCCAAATGCTTTGTCATTTCGTAAACAACTTTTGGTCTTTGAATTTAAAACTTATTTACGTCAGATTGTTTCTCTTTTGGTTCTTGGACGAACTTATGAACTTGTGAAACTTTTACAAGTTCTTTTATAACTTTGGTTCCTTAAAGTTTTCAAGATGATCCATTCCTTCGAGTAATTTTTCGAACATTTCATGCTTGGGAAATCGCATCATTTGGTCCAAATAGTTTGTCATTTGTAAGCAACTTTTGGTTTTTAAATTAAAAACTTATTTAAGTGAGACTTGTTTCTCTTTTGGTTCTTGGATGAACTTACGAGCTTGTCAAAATTTTACGAGTTTTTTTACAACTTCGATTCCTTAAAGTATTCAAAACGATCCATTCCTTTGAGCAATTTTTCCGAGCATTCCATGCTCGAGAAATCGCATCATTTGGTCCAAAATAGTTTGTCATTTTGTAAACAACTTTTTGGTCTTTGAATAAAAAACTTATTTGCGTCAAAATTGTCTCTCTTTTGGTTTGGACGAACTTCCAAACTTGTCAAACTTTTACGAGTTATTTTATAACCTTGGTTCCTTCAAGTATTCATGACGATCCATTCCTTCGAGCCATTTTTCGAACATTCCATGCTCAGGAAATCGCATCATTTGGTCCAAATGGTTTGTCATTTTGCAGACAACTTATTGGTCTTTAAATTTAAAACTTATTTACTTCAGATTGTTTCTTTTTTGGTTCTTGGACGAACTTCCAAACTTGTCAAACTTTTACGAGTTCTTTTATAAATTTGCTTCCTTCAAGTATTCATGACGATCAATTCCTTCGAGCCATTTTTCGAACATTCCATGCCAGGAAATCGCATCATTTAGTCCAAATGGTTTGTCATTCTGTAAACAACTTTTTGGTCTTTAAATTTAAAACTTATTTACGTCAGATTGTTTCTTTTTTGGTACTTGGACGAATTTCCAAACTTGTCAAACTTTTACGAGTTCTTTTATAACTTTGGTTCCTTAAAGTAGACACGACGATCCATTCCTTCGAGCCATTTTTCGAACATTCCATGCTCGGGAAATCGTATCATTTGGTCCAAATGCTTTGTCATTTCGTAAACAACTTTTGGTCTTTGAATTTAAAACTTATTTACGTCAGATTGTTTCTCATTTGGTTCTTGGACGAACTTATGAACTTGTGAAACTTTTACAAGTTCTTTTATACCTTTGGTTCCTTAAAGTTTTCAAGATGATCCATTCCTTCGAGTAATTTTTCGAACATTCCATGCTTGGGAAATCGCATCATTTGGTCCAAATAGTTTGTCATTTGTAAGCAACTTTAGGTTTTTAAATTAAAAACTTATTTATGTGAGACTTGTTTCTCTTTTGGTTCTTGGATGAACTTACGAGCTTGTCAAAATGTTACGAGTTCTTTTACAACTTCGATTCCTTAAAGTATTCAAAACGATCCATTCCTTTGAGCAATTTTTCCGAGCATTCCATGCTCGAGAAATCGCATCATTTGGTCCAAAATAGTTTGTCATTTTGTAAACAACTTTTTGGTCTTTGAATAAAAAACTTATTTGCGTCAAAATTGTCTCTCTTTTGGTTTGGACGAACTTCCAAACTTGTCAAACTTTTACGAGTTATTTTATAACCTTGGTTCCTTCAAGTATTCATGACGATCCATTCCTTCGAGCCATTTTTCGAACATTCCATGCTCAGGAAATCGCATCATTTGGTCCAAATGGTTTGTCATTTTGCAGACAACTTATTGGTCTTTAAATTTAAAACTTATTTACGTCAGATTGTTTCTTTTTTGGTTCTTGGACGAACTTCCAAACTTGTCAAACTTTTACGAGTTCTTTTATAAATTTGCTTCCTTCAAGTATTCATGACGATCAATTCCTTCGAGCCATTTTTCGAACATTCCATGCCAGGAAATGGCATCATTTAGTCCAAATGGTTTGTCATTCTGTAAACAACTTTTTGGTCTTTAAATTTAAAACTTATTTACGTCAGATTGTTTCTTTTTTGGTACTTGGACGAATTTCCAAACTTGTCAAACTTTTACGAGTTCTTTTATAACTTTGGTTCCTTAAAGTAGACACGACGATCCATTCCTTCGAGCCATTTTTCGAACATTCCATGCTCGGGAAATCGTATCATTTGGTCCAAATGCTTTGTCATTTCGTAAACAACTTTTGGTCTTTGAATTTAAAACTTATTTACGTCAGATTGTTTCTCTTTTGGTACTTGGACGAACTTATGAACTTGCGAAACTTTTACAAGTTCTTTTATAACTTTGGTTCCTTAAAGTATTCAAGATGATCCATTCCTTCGAGTAATTTTTCGAACATTTCATGCTTGGGAAATCGCATCATTTGCTCCAAATAGTTTGTCATTTGTAAGCAACTTTTGGTTTTTAAATTAAAAACTTATTTAAGTGAGACTTGTTTCTCTTTTGGTTCTTGGAAGCTTGTCAAAATGTTACGAGTTCTTTTACAACTTCGATTCCTTAAAGTATTCAAAACGATCCATTCCTTTGAGCAATTTTTCCGAGAATTCCATGCTCGAGAAATCGCATCATTTGGTCCAAAATAGTTTGTCATTTTGTAAACAACTTTTTGGTCTTTGAATAAAAAACTTATTTGCGTCAAAATTGTCTCTCTTTTGGTTTGGACGAACTTCCAAACTTGTCAAACTTTTACGAGTTATTTTATAACCTTGGTTCCTTCAAGTATTCATGACGATCCATTCCTTCGAGCCATTTTTCGAACATTCCATGCTCAGGAAATCGCATCATTTGGTCCAAATGCTTTGTCATTTTGTAAACAACTTTTTGGTCTTTAAATTTAAAACTTATTTAAGTCAGATTGTTTCTTTTTTGGTAATTGGACGAATTTCCAAACTTGTCAAACTTTTACGAGTTCTTTTATAACTTTGGTTCCTTAAAGTAGTCACGACGATCCATTCCTTCGAGCCATTTTTCGAACATTCCATGCTCGGGAAATCGTATCATTTGGTCCAAATGCTTTGTCATTTCTTAAACAACTTTTGGTCTTTGAATTTAAAACTTATTTGCGTCAGATTGTTTCTCTTTTGGTTCTTGGACGAACTTATGAACTTGTGAAACTTTTACAAGTTCTTTTATAACTTTGGTTCCTTAAAGTATTCAAGATGATCCATTCCTTCGAGTAATTTTTCGAACATTCCATGCTTGGGAAATCGCATCTTTTGGTCCAAATAGTTTGTCATTTGTAAGCAACTTTTGGATTTTAGATTAAAAACTTATTTAAGTGAGACTTGTTTCTCTTTTGGTTCTTGGATGAACTTACGAGCTTGTCAAAATGTTACGAGTTCTTTTACAACTTCGATTCCTTAAAGTATTCAAAACGATCCATTCCTTTGAGCAATTTTTCCGAGCATTCCATGCTCGAGAAATCGCATCGTTTGGTCCAAAATAGTTTGTCATTTTGTAAACAACTTTTTGGTCTTTGAATAAAAAACTTATTTGCGTCAAAATTGTCTCTCTTTTGGTTTGGACGAACTTCCAAACTTGTCAAACTTTTACGAGTTATTTTATAACCTTGGTTCCTTCAAGTATTCATGACGATCCATTCCTTCGAGCCATTTTTCGAACATTCCATGCTCAGGAAATCGCATCATTTGGTCCGAATGGTTTGTCATTTTGTAAACAACTTTTTGGTCTTTAAATTTAAAACTTATTTACGTCAGATTGTTTCTTTTTTGGTACTTGGACGAACTTATGAACTTGTGAAACTTTTACAAGTTCTTTTATAACTTTGGTTCCTTAAAGTTTTCAAGATGATCCATTCCTTCGAGTAATTTTTCGAACATTTCATGCTTGGGAAATCGCATCATTTGCTCCAAATAGTTTGTCATTTGTAAGCAACTTTTGGTTTTTAAATTAAAAACTTATTTAAGTGAGACTTGTTTCTCTTTTGGTTCTTGGAAGCTTGTCAAAATGTTACGAGTTCTTTTACAACTTCGATTCCTTAAAGTATTCAAAACGATCCATTCCTTTGAGCAATTTTTCCGAGAATTCCATGCTCGAGAAATCGCATCATTTGGTCCAAAATAGTTTGTCATTTTGTAAACAACTTTTTGGTCTTTGAATAAAAAACTTATTTGCGTCAAAATTGTCTCTCTTTTGGTTTGGACGAACTTCCAAACTTGTCAAACTTTTACGAGTTATTTTATAACCTTGGTTCCTTCAAGTATTCATGACGATCCATTCCTTCGAGCCATTTTTCGAACATTCCATGCTCAGGAAATCGCATCATTTGGTCCAAATGCTTTGTCATTTTGTAAACAACTTTTTGGTCTTTAAATTTAAAACTTATTTAAGTCAGATTGTTTCTTTTTTGGTAATTGGACGAATTTCCAAACTTGTCAAACTTTTACGAGTTCTTTTATAACTTTGGTTCCTTAAAGTAGTCACGACGATCCATTCCTTCGAGCCATTTTTCGAACATTCCATGCTCGGGAAATCGTATCATTTGGTCCAAATGCTTTGTCATTTCGTAAACAACTTTTGGTCTTTGAATTTAAAACTTATTTACGTCAGATTGTTTCTCTTTTGGTTCTTGGACGAACTTATGAACTTGTGAAACTTTTACAAGTTCTTTTATAACTTTGGTTCCTTAAAGTTTTCAAGATGATCCATTCCTTCGAGTAATTTTTCGAACATTTCATGCTTGGGAAATCGCATCATTTGGTCCAAATAGTTTGTCATTTGTAAGCAACTTTTGGTTTTTAAATTAAAAACTTATTTAAGTGAGACTTGTTTCTCTTTTGGTTCTTGGATGAACTTACGAGCTTGTCAAAATGTTACGAGTTTTTTTACAACTTCGATTCCTTAAAGTATTCAAAACGATCCATTCCTTTGAGCAATTTTTCCGAGCATTCCATGCTCGAGAAATCGCATCATTTGGTCCAAAATAGTTTGTCATTTTGTAAACAACTTTTTGGTCTTTGAATAAAAAACTTATTTGCGTCAAAATTGTCTCTCTTTTGGTTTGGACGAACTTCCAAACTTGTCAAACTTTTACGAGTTATTTTATAACCTTGGTTCCTTCAAGTATTCATGACGATCCATTCCTTCGAGCCATTTTTCGAACATTCCATGCTCAGGAAATCGCATCATTTGGTCCAAATGGTTTGTCATTTTGCAGACAACTTATTGGTCTTTAAATTTAAAACTTATTTACGTCAGATTGTTTCTTTTTTGGTTCTTGGACGAACTTCCAAACTTGTCAAACTTTTACGAGTTCTTTTATAAATTTGCTTCCTTCAAGTATTCATGACGATCAATTCCTTCGAGCCATTTTTCGAACATTCCATGCCAGGAAATCGCATCATTTAGTCCAAATGGTTTGTCATTCTGTAAACAACTTTTTGGTCTTTAAATTTAAAACTTATTTACGTCAGATTGTTTCTTTTTTGGTACTTGGACGAATTTCCAAACTTGTCAAACTTTTACGAGTTCTTTTATAACTTTGGTTCCTTAAAGTAGACACGACGATCCATTCCTTCGAGCCATTTTTCGAACATTCCATGCTCGGGAAATCGTATCATTTGGTCCAAATGCTTTGTCATTTCGTAAACAACTTTTGGTCTTTGAATTTAAAACTTATTTACGTCAGATTGTTTCTCATTTGGTTCTTGGACGAACTTATGAACTTGTGAAACTTTTACAAGTTCTTTTATAACTTTGGTTCCTTAAAGTTTTCAAGATGATCCATTCCTTCGAGTAATTTTTCGAACATTCCATGCTTGGGAAATCGCATCATTTGGTCCAAATAGTTTGTCATTTGTAAGCAACTTTTGGTTTTTAAATTAAAAACTTATTTAAGTGAGACTTGTTTCTCTTTTGGTTCTTGGAAGCTTGTCAAAATGTTACGAGTTCTTTTACAACTTCGATTCCTTAAAGTATTCAAAACGATCCATTCCTTTGAGCAATTTTTCCGAGCATTCCATGCTCGAGAAATCGCATCATTTGGTCCAAAATAGTTTGTCATTTTGTAAACAACTTTTTGGTCTTTGAATAAAAAACTTATTTGCGTCAAAATTGTCTCTCTTTTGGTTTGGACGAACTTCCAAACTTGTCAAACTTTTACGAGTTATTTTATAACCTTGGTTCCTTCAAGTATTCATGACGATCCATTCCTTCGAGCCATTTTTCGAACATTCCATGCTCAGGAAATCGCATCATTTAGTCCAAATGGTTTGTCATTTTGTAAACAACTTTTTGGTCTTTAAATTTAAAACTTATTTACGTCAGATTGTTTCTTTTTTGGTACTTGGACAAATTTCTAAACTTGTAAAACTTTTACGAGTTCTTTTATAACTTTGGTTCCTTAAAGTAGTCACGACGATCCATTCCTTCGAGCCATTTTTCGAACATTCCATGCTCGGGAAATCGTATCATTTGGTCCAAATGCTTTGTCATTTCTTAAACAACTTTTGGTCTTTGAATTTAAAACTTATTTGCGTCAGATTGTTTCTCTTTTAGTTCTTGGACGAACTTATGAACTTGTGAAACTTTTACAAGTTCTTTTATAACTTTGGTTCCTTAAAGTATTCAAGATGATCCATTCCTTCGAGTAATTTTTCGAACATTCCATGCTTGGGAAATCGCATCCTTTGGTCCAAATAGTTTGTCATTTGTAAGCAACTTTTGGATTTTAGATTAAAAACTTATTTAAGTGAGACTTGTTTCTCTTTTGGTTCTTGGATGAACTTACGAGCTTGTCAAAATGTTACGAGTTCTTTTATAACTTTGATTCCTTAAAGTATTCAAAACGATCCATTCCTTTGAGAAATTTTTCCGAGCATTCCATGCTCGAGAAATCGCATCATTTGGTCCAAAATAGTTTGTCATTTTGTAAACAACTTTTTGGTCTTTGAATAAAAAACTTATTTGCATAAGAATTGTTTCTCTTTTGGTTTGGACGAACTTCCAAACTTGTCAAACTTTTATGAGTTATTTTATAACTTTTGTTCCTTCAAGTATTCATGACGATCCATTCCTTCGAGCCATTTTTCGAACATTCCATGCTCAGGAAATCGCATCATTTGGTCCGAATGGTTTGTCATTTTGTAAACAACTTTTTGGTCTTTAAATTTAAAACTTATTTACGTCAGATTGTTTCTTTTTTGGTACTTGGACGAACTTATGAACTTGTGAAACTTTTACAAGTTCTTTTATAAACTTTTACAAGATGATCCATTCCTTCGAGTAATTTTTCGAACATTTCATGCTTGGGAAATCACATCATTTGCTCCAAATAGTTTGTCATTTGTAAGCAACTTTTGGTTTTTAAATTAAAAACTTATTTAAGTGAGACTTGTTTCTCTTTTGGTTCTTGGATGAACTTACGAGCTTGTCAAAATGTTACGAGTTCTTTTACAACTTCGATTCCTTAAAGTATTCAAAACGATCCATTCCTTTGAGCAATTTTTCCGAGCATTCCATGCTCGAGAAATCGCATCATTTGGTCCAAAATAGTTTGTCATTTTGTAAACAACTTTTTGGTCTTTGAATAAAAAACTTATTTGCGTCAAAATTGTCTCTCTTTTGGTTTGGACGAACTTCCAAACTTGTCAAACTTTTACGAGTTATTTTATAACCTTGGTTCCTTCAAGTATTCATGACGATCCATTCCTTCGAGCCATTTTTCGAACATTCCATGCTCAGGAAATCGCATCATTTGGTCCAAATGGTTTGTCATTTTGCAGACAACTTATTGGTCTTTAAATTTAAAACTTATTTACGTCAGATTGTTTCTTTTTTGGTTCTTGGACGAACTTCCAAACTTGTCAAACTTTTACGAGTTCTTTTATAAATTTGCTTCCTTCAAGTATTCATGACGATCAATTCCTTCGAGCCATTTTTCGAACATTCCATGCCAGGAAATCGCATCATTTAGTCCAAATGGTTTGTCATTCTGTAAACAACTTTTTGGTCTTTAAATTTAAAACTTATTTACGTCAGATTGTTTCTTTTTTGGTACTTGGACGAATTTCCAAACTTGTCAAACTTTTACGAGTTCTTTTATAACTTTGGTTCCTTAAAGTAGTCACGACGATCCATTCCTTCGAGCCATTTTTCGAACATTCCATGCTCGGGAAATCGTATCATTTGGTCCAAATGCTTTGTCATTTCGTAAACAACTTTTGGTCTTTGAATTTAAAACTTATTTACGTCAGATTGTTTCTCATTTGGTTCTTGGACGAACTTATGAACTTGTGAAACTTTTACAAGTTCTTTTATAACTTTGGTTCCTTAAAGTTTTCAAGATGATCCATTCCTTCGAGTAATTTTTCGAACATTTCATGCTTGGGAAATCGCATCATTTGGTCCAAATAGTTTGTCATTTGTAAGCAACTTTTGGTTTTTAAATTAAAAACTTATTTAAGTGAGACTTGTTTCTCTTTTGGTTCTTGGATGAACTTACGAGCTTGTCAAAATGTTACGAGTTTTTTTACAACTTCGATTCCTTAAAGTATTCAAAACGATCCATTCCTTTGAGCAATTTTTCCGAGCATTCCATGCTCGAGAAATCGCATCATTTGGTCCAAAATAGTTTGTCATTTTGTAAACAACTTTTTGGTCTTTGAATAAAAAACTTATTTGCGTCAAAATTGTCTCTCTTTTGGTTTGGACGAACTTCCAAACTTGTCAAACTTTTACGAGTTATTTTATAACCTTGGTTCCTTCAAGTATTCATGACGATCCATTCCTTCGAGCCATTTTTCGAACATTACATGCTCAGGAAATCGCATCATTTGGTCCAAATGGTTTGTCATTTTGCAGACAACTTATTGGTCTTTAAATTTAAAACTTATTTACGTCAGATTGTTTCTTTTTTGGTTCTTGGACGAACTTCCAAACTTGTCAAACTTTTACGAGTTCTTTTATAAATTTGCTTCCTTCAAGTATTCATGACGATCAATTCCTTCGAGCCATTTTTCGAACATTCCATGCCAGGAAATCGCATCATTTAGTCCAAATGGTTTGTCATTCTGTAAACAACTTTTTGGTCTTTAAATTTAAAACTTATTTACGTCAGATTGTTTCTTTTTTGGTACTTGGACGAATTTCCAAACTTGTCAAACTTTTACGAGTTCTTTTATAACTTTGGTTCCTTAAAGTAGACACGACGATCCATTCCTTCGAGCCATTTTTCGAACATTCCATGCTCGGGAAATCGTATCATTTGGTCCAAATGCTTTGTCATTTCGTAAACAACTTTTGGTCTTTGAATTTAAAACTTATTTACGTCAGATTGTTTCTCATTTGGTTCTTGGACGAACTTATGAACTTGTGAAACTTTTACAAGTTCTTTTATACCTTTGGTTCCTTAAAGTTTTCAAGATGATCCATTCCTTCGAGTAATTTTTCGAACATTCCATGCTTGGGAAATCGCATCATTTGGTCCAAATAGTTTGTCATTTGTAAGCAACTTTAGGTTTTTAAATTAAAAACTTATTTATGTGAGACTTGTTTCTCTTTTGGTTCTTGGAAGCTTGTCAAAATGTTACGAGTTCTTTTACAACTTCGATTCCTTAAAGTATTCAAAACGATCCATTCCTTTGAGCAATTTTTCCGAGCATTCCATGCTCGAGAAATCGCATCATTTGGTCCAAAATAGTTTGTCATTTTGTAAACAACTTTTTGGTCTTTGAATAAAAAACTTATTTGCATAAGAATTGTTTCTCTTTTGGTTTGGACGAACTTCCAAACTTGTCAAACTTTTATGAGTTATTTTATAACTTTTGTTCCTTCAAGTATTCATGACGATCCATTCCTTCGAGCCATTTTTCGAACATTCCATGCTCAGGAAATCGCATCATTTGGTCCGAATGGTTTGTCATTTTGTAAACAACTTTTTGGTCTTTAAATTTAAAACTTATTTACGTCAGATTGTTTCTTTTTTGGTACTTGGACGAACTTATGAACTTGTGAAACTTTTACAAGTTCTTTTATAAACTTTTACAAGATGATCCATTCCTTCGAGTAATTTTTCGAACATTTCATGCTTGGGAAATCGCATCATTTGCTCCAAATAGTTTGTCATTTGTAAGCAACTTTTGGTTTTTAAATTAAAAACTTATTTAAGTGAGACTTGTTTCTCTTTTGGTTCTTGGATGAACTTACGAGCTTGTCAAAATGTTACGAGTTCTTTTACAACTTCGATTCCTTAAAGTATTCAAAACGATCCATTCCTTTGAGCAATTTTTCCGAGCATTCCATGCTCGAGAAATCGCATCATTTGGTCCAAAATAGTTTGTCATTTTGTAAACAACTTTTTGGTCTTTGAATAAAAAACTTATTTGCGTCAAAATTGTCTCTCTTTTGGTTTGGACGAACTTCCAAACTTGTCAAACTTTTACGAGTTATTTTATAACCTTGGTTCCTTCAAGTATTCATGACGATCCATTCCTTCGAGCCATTTTTCGAACATTCCATGCTCAGGAAATCGCATCATTTGGTCCAAATGGTTTGTCATTTTGCAGACAACTTATTGGTCTTTAAATTTAAAACTTATTTACGTCAGATTGTTTCTTTTTTGGTTCTTGGACGAACTTCCAAACTTGTCAAACTTTTACGAGTTCTTTTATAAATTTGCTTCCTTCAAGTATTCATGACGATCAATTCCTTCGAGCCATTTTTCGAACATTCCATGCCAGGAAATCGCATCATTTAGTCCAAATGGTTTGTCATTCTGTAAACAACTTTTTGGTCTTTAAATTTAAAACTTATTTACGTCAGATTGTTTCTTTTTTGGTACTTGGACGAATTTCCAAACTTGTCAAACTTTTACGAGTTCTTTTATAACTTTGGTTCCTTAAAGTAGTCACGACGATCCATTCCTTCGAGCCATTTTTCGAACATTCCATGCTCGGGAAATCGTATCATTTGGTCCAAATGCTTTGTCATTTCGTAAACAACTTTTGGTCTTTGAATTTAAAACTTATTTACGTCAGATTGTTTCTCATTTGGTTCTTGGACGAACTTATGAACTTGTGAAACTTTTACAAGTTCTTTTATAACTTTGGTTCCTTAAAGTTTTCAAGATGATCCATTCCTTCGAGTAATTTTTCGAACATTCCATGCTTGGGAAATCGCATCATTTGGTCCAAATAGTTTGTCATTTGTAAACAACTTTAGGTTTTTAAATTAAAAACTTATTTATGTGAGACTTGTTTCTCTTTTGGTTCTTGGAAGCTTGTCAAAATGTTACGAGTTCTTTTACAACTTCGATTCCTTAAAGTATTCAAAACGATCCATTCCTTTGAGCAATTTTTCCGAGCATTCCATGCTCGAGAAATCGCATCATTTGGTCCAAAATAGTTTGTCATTTTGTAAACAACTTTTTGGTCTTTGAATAAAAAACTTATTTGCGTCAAAATTGTCTCTCTTTTGGTTTGGACGAACTTCCAAACTTGTCAAACTTTTACGAGTTATTTTATAACCTTGGTTCCTTCAAGTATTCATGACGATCCATTCCTTCGAGCCATTTTTCGAACATTCCATGCTCAGGAAATCGCATCATTTAGTCCAAATGGTTTGTCATTTTGTAAACAACTTTTTGGTCTTTAAATTTAAAACTTATTTACGTCAGATTGTTTCTTTTTTGGTACTTGGACAAATTTCTAAACTTGTAAAACTTTTACGAGTTCTTTTATAACTTTGGTTCCTTAAAGTAGTCACGACGATCCATTCCTTCGAGCCATTTTTCGAACATTCCATGCTCGGGAAATCGTATCATTTGGTCCAAATGCTTTGTCATTTCTTAAACAACTTTTGGTCTTTGAATTTAAAACTTATTTGCGTCAAATTGTTTCTCTTTTAGTTCTTGGACGAACTTATGAACTTGTGAAACTTTTACAAGTTCTTTTATAACTTTGGTTCCTTAAAGTATTCAAGATGATCCATTCCTTCGAGTAATTTTTCGAACATTCCATGCTTGGGAAATCGCATCTTTTGGTCCAAATAGTTTGTCATTTGTAAGCAACTTTTGGATTTTAGATTAAAAACTTATTTAAGTGAGACTTGTTTCTCTTTTGGTTCTTGGATGAACTTACGAGCTTGTCAAAATGTTACGAGTTCTTTTATAACTTTGATTCCTTAAAGTATTCAAAACGATCCATTCCTTTGAGAAATTTTTCCGAGCATTCCATGCTCGAGAAATCGCATCATTTGGTCCAAAATAGTTTGTCATTTTGTAAACAACTTTTTGGTCTTTGAATAAAAAACTTATTTGCATAAGAATTGTTTCTCTTTTGGTTTGGACGAACTTCCAAACTTGTCAAACTTTTATGAGTTATTTTATAACTTTTGTTCCTTCAAGTATTCATGACGATCCATTCCTTCGAGCCATTTTTCGAACATTCCATGCTCAGGAAATCGCATCATTTGGTCCGAATGGTTTGTCATTTTGTAAACAACTTTTTGGTCTTTAAATTTAAAACTTATTTACGTCAGATTGTTTCTTTTTTGGTACTTGGACGAACTTATGAACTTGTGAAACTTTTACAAGTTCTTTTATAAACTTTTACAAGATGATCCATTCCTTCGAGTAATTTTTCGAACATTTCATGCTTGGGAAATCGCATCATTTGCTCCAAATAGTTTGTCATTTGTAAGCAACTTTTGGTTTTTAAATTAAAAACTTATTTAAGTGAGACTTGTTTCTCTTTTGGTTCTTGGATGAACTTACGAGCTTGTCAAAATGTTACGAGTTCTTTTACAACTTCGATTCCTTAAAGTATTCAAAACGATCCATTCCTTTGAGCAATTTTTCCGAGCATTCCATGCTCGAGAAATCGCATCATTTGGTCCAAAATAGTTTGTCATTTTGTAAACAACTTTTTGGTCTTTGAATAAAAAACTTATTTGCGTCAAAATTGTCTCTCTTTTGGTTTGGACGAACTTCCAAACTTGTCAAACTTTTACGAGTTATTTTATAACCTTGGTTCCTTCAAGTATTCATGACGATCCATTCCTTCGAGCCATTTTTCGAACATTCCATGCTCAGGAAATCGCATCATTTGGTCCAAATGGTTTGTCATTTTGCAGACAACTTATTGGTCTTTAAATTTAAAACTTATTTACGTCAGATTGTTTCTTTTTTGGTTCTTGGACGAACTTCCAAACTTGTCAAACTTTTACGAGTTCTTTTATAAATTTGGTTCCTTCAAGTATTCATGACGATCAATTCCTTCGAGCCATTTTTCGAACATTCCATGCCAGGAAATCGCATCATTTAGTCCAAATGGTTTGTCATTCTGTAAACAACTTTTTGGTCTTTAAATTTAAAACTTATTTACGTCAGATTGTTTCTTTTTTGGTACTTGGACGAATTTCCAAACTTGTCAAACTTTTACGAGTTCTTTTATAACTTTGGTTCCTTAAAGTAGTCACGACGATCCATTCCTTCGAGCCATTTTTCGAACATTCCATGCTCGGGAAATCGTATCATTTGGTCCAAATGCTTTGTCATTTCGTAAACAACTTTTGGTCTTTGAATTTAAAACTTATTTACGTCAGATTGTTTCTCATTTGGTTCTTGGACGAACTTATGAACTTGTGAAACTTTTACAAGTTCTTTTATAACTTTGGTTCCTTAAAGTTTTCAAGATGATCCATTCCTTCGAGTAATTTTTCGAACATTTCATGCTTGGGAAATCGCATCATTTGGTCCAAATAGTTTGTCATTTGTAAGCAACTTTTGGTTTTTAAATTAAAAACTTATTTAAGTGAGACTTGTTTCTCTTTTGGTTCTTGGATGAACTTACGAGCTTGTCAAAATGTTACGAGTTTTTTTACAACTTCGATTCCTTAAAGTATTCAAAACGATCCATTCCTTTGAGCAATTTTTCCGAGCATTCCATGCTCGAGAAATCGCATCATTTGGTCCAAAATAGTTTGTCATTTTGTAAACAACTTTTTGGTCTTTGAATAAAAAACTTATTTGCGTCAAAATTGTCTCTCTTTTGGTTTGGACGAACTTCCAAACTTGTCAAACTTTTACGAGTTATTTTATAACCTTGGTTCCTTCAAGTATTCATGACGATCCATTCCTTCGAGCCATTTTTCGAACATTCCATGCTCAGGAAATCGCATCATTTGGTCCAAATGGTTTGTCATTTTGCAGACAACTTATTGGTCTTTAAATTTAAAACTTATTTACGTCAGATTGTTTCTTTTTTGGTTCTTGGACGAACTTCCAAACTTGTCAAACTTTTACGAGTTCTTTTATAAATTTGCTTCCTTCAAGTATTCATGACGATCAATTCCTTCGAGCCATTTTTCGAACATTCCATGCCAGGAAATCGCATCATTTAGTCCAAATGGTTTGTCATTCTGTAAACAACTTTTTGGTCTTTAAATTTAAAACTTATTTACGTCAGATTGTTTCTTTTTTGGTACTTGGACGAATTTCCAAACTTGTCAAACTTTTACGAGTTCTTTTATAACTTTGGTTCCTTAAAGTAGACACGACGATCCATTCCTTCGAGCCATTTTTCGAACATTCCATGCTCGGGAAATCGTATCATTTGGTCCAAATGCTTTGTCATTTCGTAAACAACTTTTGGTCTTTGAATTTAAAACTTATTTACGTCAGATTGTTTCTCATTTGGTTCTTGGACGAACTTATGAACTTGTGAAACTTTTACAAGTTCTTTTATACCTTTGGTTCCTTAAAGTTTTCAAGATGATCCATTCCTTCGAGTAATTTTTCGAACATTCCATGCTTGGGAAATCGCATCATTTGGTCCAAATAGTTTGTCATTTGTAAGCAACTTTAGGTTTTTAAATTAAAAACTTATTTATGTGAGACTTGTTTCTCTTTTGGTTCTTGGAAGCTTGTCAAAATGTTACGAGTTCTTTTACAACTTCGATTCCTTAAAGTATTCAAAACGATCCATTCCTTTGAGCAATTTTTCCGAGCATTCCATGCTCGAGAAATCGCATCATTTGGTCCAAAATAGTTTGTCATTTTGTAAACAACTTTTTGGTCTTTGAATAAAAAACTTATTTGCGTCAAAATTGTCTCTCTTTTGGTTTGGACGAACTTCCAAACTTGTCAAACTTTTACGAGTTATTTTATAACCTTGGTTCCTTCAAGTATTCATGACGATCCATTCCTTCGAGCCATTTTTCGAACATTCCATGCTCAGGAAATCGCATCATTTAGTCCAAATGGTTTGTCATTTTGTAAACAACTTTTTGGTCTTTAAATTTAAAACTTATTTACGTCAGATTGTTTCTTTTTTGGTACTTGGACAAATTTCTAAACTTGTAAAACTTTTACGAGTTCTTTTATAACTTTGGTTCCTTAAAGTAGTCACGACGATCCATTCCTTCGAGCCATTTTTCGAACATTCCATGCTCGGGAAATCGTATCATTTGGTCCAAATGCTTTGTCATTTCTTAAACAACTTTTGGTCTTTGAATTTAAAACTTATTTGCGTCAGATTGTTTCTCTTTTAGTTCTTGGACGAACTTATGAACTTGTGAAACTTTTACAAGTTCTTTTATAACTTTGGTTCCTTAAAGTATTCAAGATGATCCATTCCTTCGAGTAATTTTTCGAACATTCCATGCTTGGGAAATCGCATCTTTTGGTCCAAATAGTTTGTCATTTGTAAGCAACTTTTGGATTTTAGATTAAAAACTTATTTAAGTGAGACTTGTTTCTCTTTTGGTTCTTGGATGAACTTACGAGCTTGTCAAAATGTTACGAGTTCTTTTATAACTTTGATTCCTTAAAGTATTCAAAACGATCCATTCCTTTGAGAAATTTTTCCGAGCATTCCATGCTCGAGAAATCGCATCATTTGGTCCAAAATAGTTTGTCATTTTGTAAACAACTTTTTGGTCTTTGAATAAAAAACTTATTTGCATAAGAATTGTTTCTCTTTTGGTTTGGACGAACTTCCAAACTTGTCAAACTTTTATGAGTTATTTTATAACTTTTGTTCCTTCAAGTATTCATGACGATCCATTCCTTCGAGCCATTTTTCGAACATTCCATGCTCAGGAAATCGCATCATTTGGTCCGAATGGTTTGTCATTTTGTAAACAACTTTTTGGTCTTTAAATTTAAAACTTATTTACGTCAGATTGTTTCTTTTTTGGTACTTGGACGAACTTATGAACTTGTGAAACTTTTACAAGTTCTTTTATAAACTTTTACAAGATGATCCATTCCTTCGAGTAATTTTTCGAACATTTCATGCTTGGGAAATCGCATCATTTGCTCCAAATAGTTTGTCATTTGTAAGCAACTTTTGGTTTTTAAATTAAAAACTTATTTAAGTGAGACTTGTTTCTCTTTTGGTTCTTGGATGAACTTACGAGCTTGTCAAAATGTTACGAGTTCTTTTACAACTTCGATTCCTTAAAGTATTCAAAACGATCCATTCCTTTGAGCAATTTTTCCGAGCATTCCATGCTCGAGAAATCGCATCATTTGGTCCAAAATAGTTTGTCATTTTGTAAACAACTTTTTGGTCTTTGAATAAAAAACTTATTTGCGTCAAAATTGTCTCTCTTTTGGTTTGGACGAACTTCCAAACTTGTCAAACTTTTACGAGTTATTTTATAACCTTGGTTCCTTCAAGTATTCATGACGATCCATTCCTTCGAGCCATTTTTCGAACATTCCATGCTCAGGAAATCGCATCATTTGGTCCAAATGGTTTGTCATTTTGCAGACAACTTATTGGTCTTTAAATTTAAAACTTATTTACGTCAGATTGTTTCTTTTTTGGTTCTTGGACGAACTTCCAAACTTGTCAAACTTTTACGAGTTCTTTTATAAATTTGGTTCCTTCAAGTATTCATGACGATCAATTCCTTCGAGCCATTTTTCGAACATTCCATGCCAGGAAATCGCATCATTTAGTCCAAATGGTTTGTCATTCTGTAAACAACTTTTTGGTCTTTAAATTTAAAACTTATTTACGTCAGATTGTTTCTTTTTTGGTACTTGGACGATTTTCCAAACTTGTCAAACTTTTACGAGTTCTTTTATAACTTTGGTTCCTTAAAGTAGTCACGACGATCCATTCCTTCGAGCCATTTTTCGAACATTCCATGCTCGGGAAATCGTATCATTTGGTCCAAATGCTTTGTCATTTCGTAAACAACTTTTGGTCTTTGAATTTAAAACTTATTTACGTCAGATTGTTTCTCATTTGGTTCTTGGACGAACTTATGAACTTGTGAAACTTTTACAAGTTCTTTTATAACTTTGGTTCCTTAAAGTTTTCAAGATGATCCATTCCTTCGAGTAATTTTTCGAACATTTCATGCTTGGGAAATCGCATCATTTGGTCCAAATAGTTTGTCATTTGTAAGCAACTTTTGGTTTTTAAATTAAAAACTTATTTAAGTGAGACTTGTTTCTCTTTTGGTTCTTGGATGAACTTACGAGCTTGTCAAAATGTTACGAGTTTTTTTACAACTTCGATTCCTTAAAGTATTCAAAACGATCCATTCCTTTGAGCAATTTTTCCGAGCATTCCATGCTCGAGAAATCGCATCATTTGGTCCAAAATAGTTTGTCATTTTGTAAACAACTTTTTGGTCTTTGAATAAAAAACTTATTTGCGTCAAAATTGTCTCTCTTTTGGTTTGGACGAACTTCCAAACTTGTCAAACTTTTACGAGTTATTTTATAACCTTGGTTCCTTCAAGTATTCATGACGATCCATTCCTTCGAGCCATTTTTCGAACATTCCATGCTCAGGAAATCGCATCATTTGGTCCAAATGGTTTGTCATTTTGCAGACAACTTATTGGTCTTTAAATTTAAAACTTATTTACGTCAGATTGTTTCTTTTTTGGTTCTTGGACGAACTTCCAAACTTGTCAAACTTTTACGAGTTCTTTTATAAATTTGCTTCCTTCAAGTATTCATGACGATCAATTCCTTCGAGCCATTTTTCGAACATTCCATGCCAGGAAATCGCATCATTTAGTCCAAATGGTTTGTCATTCTGTAAACAACTTTTTGGTCTTTAAATTTAAAACTTATTTACGTCAGATTGTTTCTTTTTTGGTACTTGGACGAATTTCCAAACTTGTCAAACTTTTACGAGTTCTTTTATAACTTTGGTTCCTTAAAGTAGACACGACGATCCATTCCTTCGAGCCATTTTTCGAACATTCCATGCTCGGGAAATCGTATCATTTGGTCCAAATGCTTTGTCATTTCGTAAACAACTTTTGGTCTTTGAATTTAAAACTTATTTACGTCAGATTGTTTCTCATTTGGTTCTTGGACGAACTTATGAACTTGTGAAACTTTTACAAGTTCTTTTATACCTTTGGTTCCTTAAAGTTTTCAAGATGATCCATTCCTTCGAGTAATTTTTCGAACATTCCATGCTTGGGAAATCGCATCATTTGGTCCAAATAGTTTGTCATTTGTAAGCAACTTTAGGTTTTTAAATTAAAAACTTATTTATGTGAGACTTGTTTCTCTTTTGGTTCTTGGAAGCTTGTCAAAATGTTACGAGTTCTTTTACAACTTCGATTCCTTAAAGTATTCAAAACGATCCATTCCTTTGAGCAATTTTTCCGAGCATTCCATGCTCGAGAAATCGCATCATTTGGTCCAAAATAGTTTGTCATTTTGTAAACAACTTTTTGGTCTTTGAATAAAAAACTTATTTGCGTCAAAATTGTCTCTCTTTTGGTTTGGACGAACTTCCAAACTTGTCAAACTTTTACGAGTTATTTTATAACCTTGGTTCCTTCAAGTATTCATGACGATCCATTCCTTCGAGCCATTTTTCGAACATTCCATGCTCAGGAAATCGCATCATTTAGTCCAAATGGTTTGTCATTTTGTAAACAACTTTTTGGTCTTTAAATTTAAAACTTATTTACGTCAGATTGTTTCTTTTTTGGTACTTGGACGATTTTCCAAACTTGTCAAACTTTTACGAGTTCTTTTATAACTTTGGTTCCTTAAAGTAGTCACGACGATCCATTCCTTCGAGCCATTTTTCGAACATTCCATGCTCGGGAAATCGTATCATTTGGTCCAAATGCTTTGTCATTTCGTAAACAACTTTTGGTCTTTGAATTTAAAACTTATTTACGTCAGATTGTTTCTCATTTGGTTCTTGGACGAACTTATGAACTTGTGAAACTTTTACAAGTTCTTTTATAACTTTGGTTCCTTAAAGTTTTCAAGATGATCCATTCCTTCGAGTAATTTTTCGAACATTTCATGCTTGGGAAATCGCATCATTTGGTCCAAATAGTTTGTCATTTGTAAGCAACTTTTGGTTTTTAAATTAAAAACTTATTTAAGTGAGACTTGTTTCTCTTTTGGTTCTTGGATGAACTTACGAGCTTGTCAAAATGTTACGAGTTTTTTTACAACTTCGATTCCTTAAAGTATTCAAAACGATCCATTCCTTTGAGCAATTTTTCCGAGCATTCCATGCTCGAGAAATCGCATCATTTGGTCCAAAATAGTTTGTCATTTTGTAAACAACTTTTTGGTCTTTGAATAAAAAACTTATTTGCGTCAAAATTGTCTCTCTTTTGGTTTGGACGAACTTCCAAACTTGTCAAACTTTTACGAGTTATTTTATAACCTTGGTTCCTTCAAGTATTCATGACGATCCATTCCTTCGAGCCATTTTTCGAACATTCCATGCTCAGGAAATCGCATCATTTGGTCCAAATGGTTTGTCATTTTGCAGACAACTTATTGGTCTTTAAATTTAAAACTTATTTACGTCAGATTGTTTCTTTTTTGGTTCTTGGACGAACTTCCAAACTTGTCAAACTTTTACGAGTTCTTTTATAAATTTGCTTCCTTCAAGTATTCATGACGATCAATTCCTTCGAGCCATTTTTCGAACATTCCATGCCAGGAAATCGCATCATTTAGTCCAAATGGTTTGTCATTCTGTAAACAACTTTTTGGTCTTTAAATTTAAAACTTATTTACGTCAGATTGTTTCTTTTTTGGTACTTGGACGAATTTCCAAACTTGTCAAACTTTTACGAGTTCTTTTATAACTTTGGTTCCTTAAAGTAGACACGACGATCCATTCCTTCGAGCCATTTTTCGAACATTCCATGCTCGGGAAATCGTATCATTTGGTCCAAATGCTTTGTCATTTCGTAAACAACTTTTGGTCTTTGAATTTAAAACTTATTTACGTCAGATTGTTTCTCATTTGGTTCTTGGACGAACTTATGAACTTGTGAAACTTTTACAAGTTCTTTTATACCTTTGGTTCCTTAAAGTTTTCAAGATGATCCATTCCTTCGAGTAATTTTTCGAACATTCCATGCTTGGGAAATCGCATCATTTGGTCCAAATAGTTTGTCATTTGTAAGCAACTTTAGGTTTTTAAATTAAAAACTTATTTATGTGAGACTTGTTTCTCTTTTGGTTCTTGGAAGCTTGTCAAAATGTTACGAGTTCTTTTACAACTTCGATTCCTTAAAGTATTCAAAACGATCCATTCCTTTGAGCAATTTTTCCGAGCATTCCATGCTCGAGAAATCGCATCATTTGGTCCAAAATAGTTTGTCATTTTGTAAACAACTTTTTGGTCTTTGAATAAAAAACTTATTTGCGTCAAAATTGTCTCTCTTTTGGTTTGGACGAACTTCCAAACTTGTCAAACTTTTACGAGTTATTTTATAACCTTGGTTCCTTCAAGTATTCATGACGATCCATTCCTTCGAGCCATTTTTCGAACATTCCATGCTCAGGAAATCGCATCATTTAGTCCAAATGGTTTGTCATTTTGTAAACAACTTTTTGGTCTTTAAATTTAAAACTTATTTACGTCAGATTGTTTCTTTTTTGGTACTTGGACAAATTTCTAAACTTGTAAAACTTTTACGAGTTCTTTTATAACTTTGGTTCCTTAAAGTAGTCACGACGATCCATTCCTTCGAGCCATTTTTCGAACATTCCATGCTCGGGAAATCGTATCATTTGGTCCAAATGCTTTGTCATTTCTTAAACAACTTTTGGTCTTTGAATTTAAAACTTATTTGCGTCAGATTGTTTCTCTTTTAGTTCTTGGACGAACTTATGAACTTGTGAAACTTTTACAAGTTCTTTTATAACTTTGGTTCCTTAAAGTATTCAAGATGATCCATTCCTTCGAGTAATTTTTCGAACATTCCATGCTTGGGAAATCGCATCTTTTGGTCCAAATAGTTTGTCATTTGTAAGCAACTTTTGGATTTTAGATTAAAAACTTATTTAAGTGAGACTTGTTTCTCTTTTGGTTCTTGGATGAACTTACGAGCTTGTCAAAATGTTACGAGTTCTTTTATAACTTTGATTCCTTAAAGTATTCAAAACGATCCATTCCTTTGAGAAATTTTTCCGAGCATTCCATGCTCGAGAAATCGCATCATTTGGTCCAAAATAGTTTGTCATTTTGTAAACAACTTTTTGGTCTTTGAATAAAAAACTTATTTGCATAAGAATTGTTTCTCTTTTGGTTTGGACGAACTTCCAAACTTGTCAAACTTTTATGAGTTATTTTATAACTTTTGTTCCTTCAAGTATTCATGACGATCCATTCCTTCGAGCCATTTTTCGAACATTCCATGCTCAGGAAATCGCATCATTTGGTCCGAATGGTTTGTCATTTTGTAAACAACTTTTTGGTCTTTAAATTTAAAACTTATTTACGTCAGATTGTTTCTTTTTTGGTACTTGGACGAACTTATGAACTTGTGAAACTTTTACAAGTTCTTTTATAAACTTTTACAAGATGATCCATTCCTTCGAGTAATTTTTCGAACATTTCATGCTTGGGAAATCGCATCATTTGCTCCAAATAGTTTGTCATTTGTAAGCAACTTTTGGTTTTTAAATTAAAAACTTATTTAAGTGAGACTTGTTTCTCTTTTGGTTCTTGGATGAACTTACGAGCTTGTCAAAATGTTACGAGTTCTTTTACAACTTCGATTCCTTAAAGTATTCAAAACGATCCATTCCTTTGAGCAATTTTTCCGAGCATTCCATGCTCGAGAAATCGCATCATTTGGTCCAAAATAGTTTGTCATTTTGTAAACAACTTTTTGGTCTTTGAATAAAAAACTTATTTGCGTCAAAATTGTCTCTCTTTTGGTTTGGACGAACTTCCAAACTTGTCAAACTTTTACGAGTTATTTTATAACCTTGGTTCCTTCAAGTATTCATGACGATCCATTCCTTCGAGCCATTTTTCGAACATTCCATGCTCAGGAAATCGCATCATTTGGTCCAAATGGTTTGTCATTTTGCAGACAACTTATTGGTCTTTAAATTTAAAACTTATTTACGTCAGATTGTTTCTTTTTTGGTTCTTGGACGAACTTCCAAACTTGTCAAACTTTTACGAGTTCTTTTATAAATTTGCTTCCTTCAAGTATTCATGACGATCAATTCCTTCGAGCCATTTTTCGAACATTCCATGCCAGGAAATCGCATCATTTAGTCCAAATGGTTTGTCATTCTGTAAACAACTTTTTGGTCTTTAAATTTAAAACTTATTTACGTCAGATTGTTTCTTTTTTGGTACTTGGACGATTTTCCAAACTTGTCAAACTTTTACGAGTTCTTTTATAACTTTGGTTCCTTAAAGTAGTCACGACGATCCATTCCTTCGAGCCATTTTTCGAACATTCCATGCTCGGGAAATCGTATCATTTGGTCCAAATGCTTTGTCATTTCGTAAACAACTTTTGGTCTTTGAATTTAAAACTTATTTACGTCAGATTGTTTCTCATTTGGTTCTTGGACGAACTTATGAACTTGTGAAACTTTTACAAGTTCTTTTATAACTTTGGTTCCTTAAAGTTTTCAAGATGATCCATTCCTTCGAGTAATTTTTCGAACATTCCATGCTTGGGAAATCGCATCATTTGGTCCAAATAGTTTGTCATTTGTAAGCAACTTTAGGTTTTTAAATTAAAAACTTATTTATGTGAGACTTGTTTCTCTTTTGGTTCTTGGAAGCTTGTCAAAATGTTACGAGTTCTTTTACAACTTCGATTCCTTAAAGTATTCAAAACGATCCATTCCTTTGAGCAATTTTTCCGAGCATTCCATGCTCGAGAAATCGCATCATTTGGTCCAAAATAGTTTGTCATTTTGTAAACAACTTTTTGGTCTTTGAATAAAAAACTTATTTGCGTCAAAATTGTCTCTCTTTTGGTTTGGACGAACTTCCAAACTTGTCAAACTTTTACGAGTTATTTTATAACCTTGGTTCCTTCAAGTATTCATGACGATCCATTCCTTCGAGCCATTTTTCGAACATTCCATGCTCAGGAAATCGCATCATTTAGTCCAAATGGTTTGTCATTTTGTAAACAACTTTTTGGTCTTTAAATTTAAAACTTATTTACGTCAGATTGTTTCTTTTTTGGTACTTGGACAAATTTCTAAACTTGTAAAACTTTTACGAGTTCTTTTATAACTTTGGTTCCTTAAAGTAGTCACGACGATCCATTCCTTCGAGCCATTTTTCGAACATTCCATGCTCGGGAAATCGTATCATTTGGTCCAAATGCTTTGTCATTTCTTAAACAACTTTTGGTCTTTGAATTTAAAACTTATTTGCGTCAGATTGTTTCTCTTTTAGTTCTTGGACGAACTTATGAACTTGTGAAACTTTTACAAGTTCTTTTATAACTTTGGTTCCTTAAAGTATTCAAGATGATCCATTCCTTCGAGTAATTTTTCGAACATTCCATGCTTGGGAAATCGCATCTTTTGGTCCAAATAGTTTGTCATTTGTAAGCAACTTTTGGATTTTAGATTAAAAACTTATTTAAGTGAGACTTGTTTCTCTTTTGGTTCTTGGATGAACTTACGAGCTTGTCAAAATGTTACGAGTTCTTTTATAACTTTGATTCCTTAAAGTATTCAAAACGATCCATTCCTTTGAGAAATTTTTCCGAGCATTCCATGCTCGAGAAATCGCATCATTTGGTCCAAAATAGTTTGTCATTTTGTAAACAACTTTTTGGTCTTTGAATAAAAAACTTATTTGCATAAGAATTGTTTCTCTTTTGGTTTGGACGAACTTCCAAACTTGTCAAACTTTTATGAGTTATTTTATAACTTTTGTTCCTTCAAGTATTCATGACGATCCATTCCTTCGAGCCATTTTTCGAACATTCCATGCTCAGGAAATCGCATCATTTGGTCCGAATGGTTTGTCATTTTGTAAACAACTTTTTGGTCTTTAAATTTAAAACTTATTTACGTCAGATTGTTTCTTTTTTGGTACTTGGACGAACTTATGAACTTGTGAAACTTTTACAAGTTCTTTTATAAACTTTTACAAGATGATCCATTCCTTCGAGTAATTTTTCGAACATTTCATGCTTGGGAAATCGCATCATTTGCTCCAAATAGTTTGTCATTTGTAAGCAACTTTTGGTTTTTAAATTAAAAACTTATTTAAGTGAGACTTGTTTCTCTTTTGGTTCTTGGATGAACTTACGAGCTTGTCAAAATGTTACGAGTTCTTTTACAACTTCGATTCCTTAAAGTATTCAAAACGATCCATTCCTTTGAGCAATTTTTCCGAGCATTCCATGCTCGAGAAATCGCATCATTTGGTCCAAAATAGTTTGTCATTTTGTAAACAACTTTTTGGTCTTTGAATAAAAAACTTATTTGCGTCAAAATTGTCTCTCTTTTGGTTTGGACGAACTTCCAAACTTGTCAAACTTTTACGAGTTATTTTATAACCTTGGTTCCTTCAAGTATTCATGACGATCCATTCCTTCGAGCCATTTTTCGAACATTCCATGCTCAGGAAATCGCATCATTTGGTCCAAATGGTTTGTCATTTTGCAGACAACTTATTGGTCTTTAAATTTAAAACTTATTTACGTCAGATTGTTTCTTTTTTGGTTCTTGGACGAACTTCCAAACTTGTCAAACTTTTACGAGTTCTTTTATAAATTTGGTTCCTTCAAGTATTCATGACGATCAATTCCTTCGAGCCATTTTTCGAACATTCCATGCCAGGAAATCGCATCATTTAGTCCAAATGGTTTGTCATTCTGTAAACAACTTTTTGGTCTTTAAATTTAAAACTTATTTACGTCAGATTGTTTCTTTTTTGGTACTTGGACGAATTTCCAAACTTGTCAAACTTTTACGAGTTCTTTTATAACTTTGGTTCCTTAAAGTAGTCACGACGATCCATTCCTTCGAGCCATTTTTCGAACATTCCATGCTCGGGAAATCGTATCATTTGGTTCCTTAACGTATTCATGGCGATCCATTCCTTCGAGCCATTTTTCGAACATTCCATGCTCGGGAAATCGCATCATTTGGTCCAAATGCTTTGTCATTTTGTAAACAACTTTTGGTCTTTGAATTTAAAACTTATTTATGTCAGAATTGTTTCTCTTTCGGTTCTTGGATGAACTTCCAAACTTGTCAAACTTTTACGAGTTCTTTTTTAACATTGGTTCCTTAACGTATTCGTGGCGATCCATTCCTTCGAGCCATTTTTCGAACATTCCATGCTCGGGAAATCGCATCATTTGGTCCAAATGCTCTGTCATTTTGTAAACAACTTTTGGTCTTTGAATTTAAAACTTATTTACGTAAGAATTGTTTCTCTTTTGTTTCATGGACGAACTTATGAACTTGTGAAACTTTTACGAGTTCTTTTATAACTTTGGTTCCATGCTTGGGAAATCGCATCATTTCGTCCAAATAGTTTGTCATTTGTAAACTACTTTTGGTTTTTAAATTAAAAAAATTATTTAAGTGAGACTTGTTTCTCTTTTGGTTCTTGGATAAACTTATGAGCTTGTCAAAATAATACGAGTTCTTTTATAACTTCGATTCTTTAAAGTGTTCAAAACGATTCATTCCTTTGAGCAATATTTCGAGCATTCGATGCTCGGGAAATTGCATCATTTGTTCCAAACGGTTTGTCATTTCTGTAAAAACTTTTGGCCTTTGAATTTAAAACTTATTTGCATCAGATTGTTTCTCTTTTGGTTCTTGGATGAACTTATGAACTTGTGAAACTTTTACGAGTTCTTTTATAACTTTGGTTCCTTAAAGTATTCAAGACGATCCATTCCTTCGAGTAATTTTTCGAACATTCCATGCTTGGGAAATCTCATCATTTGGTCCAAATAGTTTGTCATTTGTAAACAACTTTTGGGTGTTAAATTAAAAAACTTATTTAAGTAAGACTTGTTTCTCTTTTGGTTCTTGGATGAACTTACGAGCTTGTCAAAATAATATGAGTTCTTTTTTAACTTTGATTCCTTAAAGTATTCAGAACGATCTCTTCTTTTGAGCAATTTTTCGAGCATTCGATGCTTAGGAAATCGCATCATTTGGTCCAAACGATTTGTCATTTTTGTAACCAACTTTTGGTCTTTGAATTAAAAACTTATTTACGTCAGAATTGTATCTCTTTTGGTTCTTGGTCGAACTTCCAAACTTGTCAAACTTTTTCAAGTTATTTTATAACTTTGGTTCCTTAAAGTTTTCATGACGATCCATTTCTTCGAGTAATTTTTCGAACATTCCATGCTCGGGAAATCGCATCATTTGGTCCAAATGCTTTGTCATTTTGTAAACAACTTTTGGTCTTTGAATTTAAAACTTATTTATGTCAGAATTGTTTCTCTTTTGGTTCTTGGATGAACTTCCAAACTTGTCAAACTTTTACGAGTTATTTTATAACATTGGTTCCTTAACGTATTCATGGCGATCCATTCCTTCGAGCCATTTTTCGAACATTCCATGCTCGGGAAATCGCATCATTTGGTCCAAATGCTCTGTCATTTTGTACTTTTGGTCTTTGACTTTAAAATTTATTTACGTCAGATTGTTTCTCTTTTGGTTCTTGGACAAACTTATGAACTTGTGAAACTTTTACGAGTTCTTTTATAACTTTGGTTCCTTAAAGTATTCATGACGATCCATTCCTTCGAGTAATTTTTCGAACATTCCATGCTTGGGAAATCGCATCATTTGGTCCCAATAGTTTGTTATTTGCAAACAACTTTTGGTTTTTAAATTAAAAAAATTATTTAAGTGAGACTTGTTTCTCTTTTGGTTCTTGGATGAACTTACGAGCTTGTCAAAATAATACGAGTTCTTTTTTTACTTTGATTCCTTAAAGTATTCAAAACGATCCATTCCTTTGAGCAATTTTTCGAGCATTCGATGCTCGGGAAATCACATCATTTGGTCCAAACGGTTTGTCATTTTTGTAACCAACTTTTGGTCTTTGAATTAAAAACTTATTTACGTCAGAATTGTATCTCTTTTGGTTCTTCGATGAACTTCCAAATTTGTTAAACTTTTACGAGTTCTTTTATAACTTTGGTTCCTTAACGTATTCATGGCGATCCATTCCTTCGAGCCATTTTTCGAACATTCCATGCTCGGGAAATCGCATCATTTGGTCCAAATGCTTTGTCATTTTGTAAACAACTTTTGGTCTTTGAATTTAAAACTTATTTATGTCAGAATTGTTTCTCTTTCGGTTCTTGGATGAACTTCCAAACTTGTCAAACTTTTACGAGTTCTTTTATAACATTGGTTCCTTAACGTATTCATGGCGATCCATTCCTTCGAGCCATTTTTCGAACATTCCATGCTCGGGAAATCTCATCATTTGGTCCAAATGCTCTGTCATTTTGTAAACAACTTTTGGTCTTTGAATTTAAAACTTATTTACGTAAGAATTGTTTCTCTTTTGTTTCATGGACGAACTTATGAACTTGTGAAACTTTTACGAGTTCTTTTATAACTTTGGTTCCATGCTTGGGAAATCGCATCATTTCGTCCAAATAGTTTGTCATTTGTAAACTACTTTTGGTTTTTAAATTAAAAAAATTATTTAAGTGAGACTTGTTTCTCTTTTGGTTCTTGGATAAACTTATGAGCTTGTCAAAATAATACGAGTTCTTTTATAACTTCGATTCTTTAAAGTGTTCAAAACGATTCATTCCTTTGAGCAATATTTTGAGCATTCGATGCTCGGGAAATTGCATCATTTGGTCCAAACGGTTTGTCATTTTTGTAAAAACTTTTGGCCTTTGAATTTAAAACTTATTTGCATCAGATTGTTTCTCTTTTGGTTCTTGGATGAACTTATGAACTTGTGAAACTTTTACGAGTTCTTTTATAACTTTGGTTCCTTAAAGTATTCAAGACGATCCATTCCTTCGAGTAATTTTTCGAACATTCCATGCTTGGGAAATCTCATCATTTGGTCCAAATAGTTTGTCATTTGTAAACAACTTTTGGGTGTTAAATTAAAAAACTTATTTAAGTAAGACTTGTTTCTCTTTTGGTTCTTGGATGAACTTACGAGCTTGTCAAAATAATATGAGTTCTTTTTTAACTTTGATTCCTTAAAGTATTCAGAACGATCCCTTCTTTTGAGCAATTTTTCGAGCATTCGATGCTTAGGAAATCGCATCATTTGGTCCAAACGATTTGTCATTTTTGTAACCAACTTTTGGTCTTTGAATTAAAAACTTATTTACGTCAGAATTGTATCTCTTTTGGTTCTTGGTCGAACTTCCAAACTTGTCAAACTTTTTCAAGTTATTTTATAACTTTGGTTCCTTAAAGTTTTCATGACGATCCATTTCTTCGAGTAATTTTTCGAACATTCCATGCTCGGGAAATCGCATCATTTGGTCCAAATGCTTTGTCATTTTGTAAACAACTTTTGGTCTTTGAATTTAAAACTTATTTATGTCAGAATTGTTTCTCTTTTGGTTCTTGGATGAACTTCCAAACTTGTCAAACTTTTACGAGTTATTTTATAACATTGGTTCCTTAACGTATTCATGGCGATCCATTCCTTCGAGCCATTTTTCGAACATTCCATGCTCGGGAAATCGCATCATTTGGTCCAAATGCTCTGTCATTTTGTACTTTTGGTCTTTGACTTTAAAATTTATTTACGTCAGATTGTTTCTCTTTTGGTTCTTGGACAAACTTATGAACTTGTGAAACTTTTACGAGTTCTTTTATAACTTTGGTTCCTTAAAGTATTCATGACGATCCATTCCTTCGAGTAATTTTTCGAACATTCCATGCTTGGGAAATCGCATCATTTGGTCCCAATAGTTTGTTATTTGCAAACAACTTTTGGTTTTTAAATTAAAAAAATTATTTAAGTGAGACTTGTTTCTCTTTTGGTTCTTGGATGAACTTACGAGCTTGTCAAAATAATACGAGTTCTTTTTTTACTTTGATTCCTTAAAGTATTCAAAACGATCCATTCCTTTGAGCAATTTTTCGAGCATTCGATGCTCGGGAAATCACATCATTTGGTCCAAACGGTTTGTCATTTTTGTAACCAACTTTTGGTCTTTGAATTAAAAACTTATTTACGTCAGAATTGTATCTCTTTTGGTTCTTCGATGAACTTCCAAATTTGTTAAACTTTTACGAGTTCTTTTATAACTTTGGTTCCTTAACGTATTCATGGCGATCCATTCCTTCGAGCCATTTTTCGAACATTCCATGCTCGGGAAATCGCATCATTTGGTCCAAATAGTTTGTCATTTTGTAAACAACTTTTGGTCTTTAAATTTAAAAACTTATTTATGTGAGAATTGTTTCTCTTTTGGTTCTTGGATGAACTTACGAGCTTGTCAAAATGTTACGAGTTCTTTTATAACATTGATTCCTTAAAGTATTCAAAGCGATCCATTCCTTTGAGCAATTTTTTGAGCATTCCATGCTTGGGATATCGCACCATTTGGTCCAAATAGTTTGTCATTTGTAAACAGCTTTTGGGTGTTAAATTAAGAAACTTATTTAAGTGAGACTTGTTTCTCTTTTGGTTCTTGGATGAACTTACGAGCTTGTCAAAATAATTTGAGTTCTTTTTTAACTTTGATTCCTTAAAGTATTCAAAACAATCCATTCCTTCGAGTAATTTTTCGAACATTCCATGCTTGTGAAATCGCATCATTTGGTCAAAATAGTTTGTCATTTGTAAACAACTTTTTGTTTTTAAATTAAGAACTTATATAAGTGAGACTTGTTTCTCTTTTGGTTCTTGGATAAACTTATGAGCTTGTCAAAATAATACGAGTTCTTTTATAATTTTGATTCCTTAAAGTGTTCAAAACGATCCATTCCTTTGAGCAATATTTCGAGCATTCGATGCTCGGGAAATCGCATCATTTGGTCCAAACGGTTTGTCATTTTTGTAAAAACTTTTGGCCTTTGAATTTAAAACTTATTTGCATCAGATTGTTTCTCTTTTGGTTCTTGGACGACTTATGAACTTGTGAAACTTTTACGAGTTCTTTTATAACTTTGGTTCCTTAAAGTATTCAAGACGATCCATTCATTCGAGTAATTTTTCGAACCTTCCATGCTTGGGAAATCGCATCATTTGGTCCAAATAGTTTGTCATTTGTAAACAACTTTTGGGTTTTAAATTAAAAAACTTATTTAAGTGAGACTTGTTCCTCCTTTGGTTCTTGGTTGAACTTTTACGTGTTCTTCAAAATGTTGCGAGTTCTTTTATAACTTCGATTCCTTAAAGTATTCAAAATGATCCATTCCTTTGAGCAATTTTTTGAGCATTCCATGCTCGGGAAATCGCACCATTTGGTCCAAAATAGTTTGTCATTTTGTAAACAACTTTTGGTTTTTAAATTAAAAACTTATTTAAGTGAGACTTGTTTCTCTTTTGGTTCTTGGACGAACTTCCAAACTTGTCAAACTTTTACGAGTTCTTTTATAACCTTGGTTCCTTAAAGTATTCATGATGATCCATTCCTTCAAGCCATTTTTCGAACATTCCCTTCTTGGGAAATCGCATCATTTGGTCCAAATGGTTTGTCATTTTGTAAACAACTTTTGGTCTTTGAGTTTAAAACTTATTTACGTTAGAATTGTTTCTCTTTTGTTTCTTGGATGAACTTATGAACTTGTGAAACTTTTACGAGTTCTTTTATAACTTTGGTTCCTTAAAGTATTCAAGACGATTCATTCCTTCGAGTAATTTTTCGAACATTCCATGCTTGTGAAATCGCATCATTGGTCAAAATAGTTTGTCATTTGTAAACAACTTTTGGTTTTTAAATTAAGAACTTATATAAGTGAGACTTGTTTCTCTTTTGGTTCTTGGATAAACTTATGAGCTTGTCAAAATAATACGAGTTCTTTTATAACTTCGATTCCTTAAAGAGTTCAACACGATCCATTCCTTTGAGCAATATTTCGAGCATTTGATGCTCGGGAAATCGCATCATTTGGTCCAAACGGTTTGTCATTTTTGTAAAAACTTTTGGCCTTTGAATTTAAAACTTATTTGCATCAGATTGTTTCTCTTTTGGTTCTTGGACGAACTTATGAACTTGTGAAACTTTTACGAGTTCTTTTATAACTTTGGTTCCTTAAAGTATTCAAGACGATCCATTCCTTCGAGTAATTTTTCGAACCTTCCATGCTTGGGAAATCGCATCATTTGGTCCAAATAGTTTGTCATTTGTAAACAACTTTTGGGTTTTAAATTAAAAACTTATTTAAGTGAGACTTGTTCCTCCTTTGGTTATTGGTTGAACTTTTACGAGTTCTTCAAAATGTTGCGAGTTCTTTTATAACTTCGATTCCTTAAAATATTCAAAACGATCCATTCCTTTGAGCAATTTTTTGAGCATTCCATGCTCAGGAAATCGCACCATTTGATCCAAAATAGTTTGTCATTTTGTAAACAACTTTTGGTTTTTAAATTAAAAACTTATTTAAGTGAGACTTGTTTCTCTTTTGGTTCTTGGACGAACTTCCAAACTTGTCAAACTTTTACAAGTTCTTTTATAACTTTGGTTCCTTAAAGTATTCATGATAATCCATTCCTTCAAGCCATTTTTCGAACATTCCCTTCTTGGGAAATCGCATCATTTGGTCCAAATGCTTTGTCATTTTGTAAACAACTTTTGGTCTTTGAATTTAAAACTTATTTACGTTAGAATTATTTCTCTTTTGGTTCTTGGTCGAACTTCTAAACTTGTCAAACTTTTTCAAGTTATTTTCTAACTTTGGTTCCTTAAAGTATTCATGACGATCCATTCCTTCGAGTAATTTTTCGAACCTTACATGCTTGGGAAATCGCATCATTTGGTCCAAATAGTTTGTCATAACTTTTGAGTTTTAAATTAAAAAACTTATTTAAGTGAGACTTGTTCCTCCTTTGGTTCTTGGTTTAACTTTTACGAGTTCTTCAAAATGTTGCGAGTTCTTTTATAACTTCGATTCCTTAAAGTATTCAAAACGATCCATTCCTTTGAGCAATTTTTTGAGCATTTCATGCTCTGGAAATCGCACCATTTGGTCCAAAATAGTTTGGCATTTTGTAAACAACTTTTGGTTTTTAAATTAAAAACTTATTTAAGTGAGACTTGTTTCTCTTTTGGTTCTTGGACGAACTTCCAAACTTGTCAAACTTTTACGAGTTCTTTTATAACCTTGGTTCCTTAAAGTATTCATGATGATCCATTCCTTCAAACCATTTTTCGAACATTCCCTTCTTGGGAAATCGCATCATTTGGTCCAAATGGTTTGTCATTTTGTAAACAACTTTTGGTCTTTGAATTTAAAACTTATTTACGTTAGAATTGTTTCTCTTTTGTTTCTTGGACGAACTTATGAACTTGTGAAACTTTTACGAGTTCTTTTATAACTTTGGTTCCTTAAAGTATTCAAGACGATTCATTCCTTCGAGTTATTTTTCGAACATTCCATGCTTGTGAAATCGCATCATTTGGTCAAAATAGTTCGTCATTTGTAAAGAACTTTTGGTTTTTAAATTAAGAACTTATATAAGTGAGACTTGTTTCTCTTTTGGTTCTTGGATAAACTTATGAGCTTGTCAAAATAATACGAGTTCTTTTATAACTTCGATTCCTTAAAGTGTTCAAAACGATCCATTCCTTTGAGCAATATTTCGAGCATTCGATGCTAGGGAAATCGCATCATTTGGTCCAAACGGTTTGTCATTTTTGTAAAAACTTTTGGCCTTTGAATTTAAAACTTATTTGCATCAGATTGTTTCTCTTTTGGTTCTTGGACGAACTTATGAACTTGTGAAACTTTTACGAGTTCTTTTATAACTTTGGTTCCTTAAAGTATTCAAGACGATCCATTCCTTCGAGTAATTTTTCGAACCTTCCATGCTTGGGAAATCGCATCATTTGGTCCAAATAGTTTGTCATTTGTAAACAACTTTTGGGTTTTAAATTAAAAACTTATTTAAGTGAGACTTGTTCCTCCTTTGGTTCTTGGTTGAACTTTTACAAGTTCTTCAAAATGTTGCGAGTTCTTTTATAACTTCGATTCCTTAAAGTATTCAAAACGATCCATTCCTTTGAGCAATTTTTTGAGCATTCCATGCTCGGGAAATCGCACCATTTGGTCCAAAATAGTTTATCATTTTGTAAATAACTTTTGGTTTTTAATTTAAAAACTTATTTAAGTGAGATTTGTTTCTCTTTTGGTTCTTGGACGAACTCCCAAACTTGTCAAACTTTTACGAGTTCTTTTATAACTTTGGTTCCTTAAAGTATTCAAAGCAATTTTTCGAACATTCCATGCTCGGGAAATCGCATCATTTGGTCCAAATGGTTTGTCATTTTGTAAACAACTTTTGGTCTTTGAATTTAAAACTTATTTACGTCAGATTGTTTCTCTTTTAGTTCTTGGACAAACTTATGAACTTGTGAAACTTTTACGAGTTCTTTTATAACTTTGGTTCCTTAAAGTATTCAAGACGATTTATTCCTTCGAGTAATTTTTCGAACATTCCATTCTCGGGAAATCGCATCATTTGGTCCAAATGGTTTGTCATTTTGTAAACAACTTTTGGTCTTTGAATTTAAAACTTATTTATGTCAAAATTGTTTCTCTTTTGGTTCTTGGATGAACTTCCAAACTTGTCAAACTTTTACGAGTTCTTTTATAACTTTGGTTCCTTAACGTTTTCATGGCGATCCATTCCTTCGAGCCATTTTTTGAACATTCCATTCTCGGGAAATCGCATCATTTGTTCCAAATGCTCTGTCATTTTGTAAACAACTTTTGGTCTTTGACTTTAAAATTTATTTACGTCAGATTGTTTCTCTTTTGGTTCTTGGATTAACTTATGAACTTGTGAAACTTTTACGAGTTCTTTTATAACTTTGGTTCCTTAAAGTATTCATGACGATCCATTCCTTCGAGTAATTTTTCGAACATTCCACGCTTGGGAAATCGCATCATTTGGTCCAAATAGTTTGTTATTTGTAAACAACTTTTGGTTTTTAAATTAAAAAAATTATTTAAGTGAGACTTGTTTCTCTTTTGGTTCTTGGATGAACTTACGAGCTTGTCAAAATATTACGAGTTCTTTTCTAACTTTGATTCCTTAAAGTATTCAAAACGATCCATTCCTTTGAGCAATTTTTCGAGCATTCGATGCTCGGGAAATCGCATCATTTTGTCCAAACGGTTTGTCATTTTTGTAACCAACTTTTGGTCTTTGAATTAAAAACTTATTTACGTCAGAATTGTATCTCTTTTGGTTCTTGGATGAACTTCCAAACTTGTCAAACTTTTACGAGTTCTTTTATAACTTTGGTTCCTTAACGTATTCATGACGATCCATTCCTTCGAGCCATTTTTCGAACATTCCATGCTCGGGAATTCGCATCATTTGGTCCAAATGCTTTGTCATTTTGTAAACAACTTTTGGTATTTGACTTTAAAATTTATTTACGTCAGATTGTTTCTCTTTTGGTTCTTGGACTAACTTATGAACTTGTTAAACTTTTACGAGTTCTTTTATAACTTTGGTTCCTTAAAGTATTCATGACGATCCATTCCTTCGAGTAATTTTTCGAACATTCCATGCTTGGGAAATCGCATCATTTGGTCCAAATAGTTTGTCATTTGTAAACAACTTTTGGGTGTTAAATTAAAAAAATTATTTAAGTGACACTTGTTTCTCTTTTGGTTATTGGATGAACTTACGAGCTTGTCAAAATAGTATGAGTTCTTTTTTAACTTTGATTCCTTAAAGTATTCAGAACGATCCATTCCTTTGAGCAATTTTTCGAGTATTCGATGCGCGGGAAATCGCATCATTTGGTCCAAAACGGTTTGTCATTTTTGTAACCAACTTTTGGTCTTTGAATTAAAAACTTATTTACGTCAGAATTGTATCTCTTTTGGTTCTTGGTCGAACTTCCAAACTTGTCAAACTTTTTCAAGTTATTTTATAACTTTGGTTCCTTAAAGTATTCATGACGATCCATTCCTTCGAGTAATTTTTCGAACCTTCAACGCTTGGGAAATCGCATCATTTGGTCCAAATAGTTTGTCATTTGTAAACAACTTTTGGGTGTTAAATTAAGAAACTTATTTAAGTGAGACTTGTTTCTCTTTTGGTTCTTGGATGAACTTACGAGCTTGTCAAAATAATATGAGTTCTTTTTTAACTTTGATTCCTTAAAGTATTCAAAACAATCCATTCCTTCGAGTAATTTTTCGAACATTCCATGCTTGTGAAATCGCATCATTTGGTCAAAATAGTTTGTCATTTGTAAACAACTTTTTGTTTTTAAATTAAGAACTTATATAAGTGAGACTTGTTTCTCTTTTGGTTCTTGGATAAACTTATGAGCTTGTCAAAATAATACGAGTTCTTTTATAATTTTGATTCCTTAAAGTGTTCAAAACGATCCATTCCTTTGAGCAATATTTCGAGCATTCGATGCTAGGGAAATCGCATCATTTGGTCCAAACGGTTTGTCACTTTTATAAAAACTTTTGGCCTTTGAATTTAAAACATATTTGCATCAGATTGTTACTCTTTTGGTTCTTGGACGAACTTATGAACTTGTGAAACTTTTACGAGTTCTTTTATAACTTGGGTTCCTTAACGTATTCATGACGATCCATTCCTTCGAGCCATTTTTTGAACATTCCATGCTCTGGAAATCGCATCATTTGGTCCAAATGCTTTGTCATTTTGTAAACAACTTTTCGTCTTTGAATTTAAAACTTATTTACGTCAGATTGTTTCTCTTTTGGTTCTTGGATGAACTTATGAACTTGTGAAACTTTTACGAGTTCTTTTATAACTTGGTTCCTTAAAGTATTCATGACGATCCATTCCTTCGAGTAATTTTTCGAACGTTCCATGCTTGGGAAATCGCATCATTTGGTCCAAATAGTTTGTCATTTGTAAACAGCTTTTGGTTTTTAAATTAAAAAACTTATTTAAGTGAGACTTGTTTCTCTTTTGGTTCTTGGGTGAACTTACGAGCTTGTCAAAATGTTGCTAGTTCTTTTATAACTTCGATTCCTTAAAGTATTCAAAACGATCCATTCCTTTGAGCAATTTTTTGAGCATTCCATGCTCGGGAAATCGCACCATTCGGTCCAAAATAGTTTGTCATTTTGTAAACAACTTTTGGTTTTTAAATTAAAAACTTATTTAAGTGAGACTTGTATCTCTTTCGCTTCTTGGACGAACTTCCAAACTTATCAAACTTTTACGAGTTCTTTTATAACTTTGGTTCCTTAAAGTTTTCAAGATGATCCATTCCTTCAAACCATTTTTCGAACATTCCCTTCTTGGGAAATCGCATCATTTGGTCCAAATGGTTTGTCAATTTGTAAACAACTTTTGGTCTTTGAATTTAATACTTATTTACGTTAGAATTGTTTCTCTTTTGTTTCTTGGACGAACTTATGAACTTGTGAAACTTTTACGAGTTCTTTTATAACTTTGGTTCCTTAAAGTATTCAAGACGATTCATTCCTTCGAGTAATTTTTCGAACATTCCATGCTTGTGAAATAGCATCATTTGGTCCAAATAGTTTGTCATTTGTAAACAACTTTTGGTTTTTAAATTAAGAACTTATATAAGTGAGACTTGTTTCTCTTTTAGTTCTTGGATAAACTTATGAGCTTCTCAAAATAATACGAGTTCTTTTATAATTTTGATTCCTTAAAGTGTTCAAAACGATCCATTCCTTTGAGCAATATTTCGAGCATTCGATGCTCGGGAAATCGCATCATTTGGTCCAAACGGTTTGTCTTTTTTGTAAAAACTTTTGGCCTTTGAATTTAAAACTTATTTGCATCAGATTGTTTCTCTTTTGGTTCTTGGATGAACTTATGAACTTGTGAAACTTTTACGAGTTCTTTTATAACTTTGGTTCCTTAACGTATTCATGACGATCCATTCCTTCGAGCCATTTTTCGAACATTCCATGCTCGAGAAATCGCATCATTTGGTCCAAATGCTCTGTCATTTTGTAAACAACTTTTGGTCTTTGACTTTAAATTTTATTTACGTCAGATTGTTTCTCTTTTGGTTCTTGGATGAACTTATGAACTTGTGAAACTTTTACAAGTTCTTTTATAACTTTGGTTCCTTAAAGTATTCATGACGATCCATTCTTTCGAGTAATTTTTCGAACATTCCGGGCGTGTGAAATCGCATCATTTGGTCAAAATAGTTTGTCATTTGTAAACAACTTTAGGTTTTTAAATAAAAAAACTTATTTAAGTGAGACTTTTTCTCTTTTGGTTCTTGGACGAACTTCCAAACTTGTCAAACTTTTTCAAGTTATTTTAAAACTTTGGTTCCTTAAAGTATTCATGACGATCCATTCCTTCGAGTAATTTTTCGAACATTCCATTCTCGGGAATCGTATCATTTGGTCCAAATGCTTTGTCATTTTGTAAACAACTTTTGGTCTTTGAATTTAAAACTTATTTACGTCAGATTATTTCTCTTTTGGTTCTTGGACGAACTTATGAACTTGTGAAACTTTTACGAGTTCTTTTATAACTTTGGTTTCCCAAAGTGTTCAAGACGATTCATTCCTTCGAGTAATTTTAAGAAACATTCCATGCTCGGGAAATCGTATCATTTGGTCCAAATGCTTTGTCATTTTGAAAACAACTTTTGGTCTTTGAATTTAAAACTTATTTATGTCAGAATTGTTTCTCTTTCGGTTCTTGGATGAACTTCCAAACTTGTCAAACTTTTACGAGTTCTTTTTTAACATTGGTTCCTTAACGTATTCGTGGCGATCCATTCCTTCGAGCCATTTTTCGAACATTCCATGCTCGGGAAATCGCATCATTTGGTCCAAATGCTCTGTCATTTTGTAAACAACTTTTGGTCTTTGAATTTAAAACTTATTTACGTAAGAATTGTTTCTCTTTTGTTTCATGGACGAACTTATGAACTTGTGAAACTTTTACGAGTTCTTTTATAACTTTGGTTCCTTAAAGTATTCAAGACGATTCATTCCTTCGAGTAATTTTTCGAACCTTCCATGCTTGGGAAATCGCATCATTTCGTCCAAATAGTTTGTCATTTGTAAACTACTTTTGGTTTTTAAATTAAAAAAATTATTTAAGTGAGACTTGTTTCTCTTTTGGTTCTTGGATAAACTTATGAGCTTGTCAAAATAATACGAGTTCTTTTATAACTTCGATTCTTTAAAGTGTTCAGAATGATTCATTCCTTTGAGCAATATTTCGAGCATTCGATGCTCGGGAAATTGCATCATTTGGTCCAAACGGTTTGTCATTTTTGTAAAAACTTTTGGCCTTTGAATTTAAAACTTATTTGCATCAAATTGTTTCTCTTTTGGTTCTTGGATGAACTTATGAACTTGTGAAACTTTTACGAGTTCTTTTATAACTTTGGTTCCTTAAAGTATTCAAGACGATCCATTCCTTCGAGTAATTTTTCGAACATTCCATGCTTGGGAAATCACATCATTTGGTCCAAATAGTTTGTCATTTGTAAACAACTTTTGGGTGTTAAATTAAAAAACTTATTTAAGTAAGACTTGTTTCTCTTTTGGTTCTTGGATGAACTTACGAGCTTGTCAAAATAATATGAGTTCTTTTTTAACTTTGATTCCTTAAAGCATTCAGAACGATCCATTCTTTTGAGCAATTTTTCGAGCATTCGATGCTTAGGAAATCGCATCATTTGGTCCAAACGATTTGTCATTTTTGTAACCAACTTTTGATCTTTGAATTAAAAACTTATTTACGTCAGAATTGTATCTATTTTGGTTCTTGGTCAAACTTCCAAACTTGTCAAACTTTTTCAAGTTATTTTATAACTTTGGTTCCTTAAAGTATTCATGACGATCCATTTCTTCGAGTAATTTTTCGAACATTCCATGCTCGGGAAATCGCATCATTTGGTCCAAATGCTTTGTCATTTTGTAAACAACTTTTGGTCATTGAATTTAAAACTTATTTATGTCAGAATTGTTTCTCTTTTGGTTCTTGGATGAACTTCCAAACTTGTCAAACTTTTACGAGTTATTTTATAACATTGGTTCCTTAACCTATTCATGGCGATCCATTCCTTCGAGCCATTTTTCGAACATTCCATGCTCGGGAAATCGCATCATTTGGTCCAAATGCTCTGTCATTTTGTACTTTTGGTCTTTGACTTTAAATTTTATTTACGTCAGATTGTTTCTCTTTTGGTTCTTATGAACTAGTGAAACTTTTACGAGTTCTTTTATAACTTTGGTTCCTTAAAGTATTCATGACGATCCATTCCTTCGAGTAATTTTTCGAACATTCCATGCTTGGGAAATCGCATCATTTGGTCCCAATAGTTTGTCATTTGTAAACAACTTTTGGGTGTTAAATTAAAAAACTTATTTAAGTGAGACTTGTTTCTCTTTTGGTTCTTGGATGAACTTTCAAACTTGTCAAACTTTTTCAAGTTATTTTATAACTTTGGTTCCTTAAAGTATTCATGACGATCCATTTCTTCGAGTAATTTTTCGAACATTCCATGCTCGGGAAATCGCATCATTTGGTCCAAATGCTTTGTCATTTTGTAAACAACTTTTGGTCTTTGAATTTAAAACTTATTTATGTTAGAATTGTTTCTCTTTTGGTTCTTGGATGAACTTCCAAACTTGTCAAACTTTTACGAGTTATTTTATAACATTGGTTCCTTAACGTATTCATGGCGATCCATTCCTTCGAGCCACTTTTCGAACATTCCATGCTCGGGAAATCGCATCATTTGGTCCAAATGCTCTGTCATTTTGTACTTTTGGTCTTTGACTTTAAATTTTATTTACGTCAGATTGTTTCTCTTTTGGTTCTTGGACAAACTTATGAACTTGTGAAACTTTTACGAGTTCTTTTATAACTTTGGTTCCTTAAAGTATTCATGACGATCCATTCCTTCGAGTAATTTTTCGAACATTCCATGCTTGGGAAATCGCATCATTTGGTCCCAATAGTTTGTTATTTGCAAACAAATTTTGGTTTTTAAATTAAAAAAATTATTTAAGTGAGATTTGTTTCTCTTTTGGTTCTTGGATGAACTTATGGTTCTTGGATGAACTTACGAGCTTGTCAAAATAATACGAGTTCTTTTTTTACTTTGATTCCTTAAAGTATTCAAAACGATCCATTCCTTTGAGCAATTTTTCGAGCATTCGATGCTCGGGAAATCACATCATTTGGTCCAAACGGTTTGTCATTTTTGTAACCAACTTTTGGTCTTTGAATTAAAAACTTATTTACGTCAGAATTGTATCTCTTTTGGTTCTTGGATGAACTTCCAAATTTGTCAAACTTTTACGAGTTCTTTTATAACTTTGGTTCCTTAACGTATTCATGACGATCCATTCCTTCGAGCCATTTTTCGAACATTCCATGCTCGGGAAATCGCATCATTTGGTCCAAATAGTTTGTCATTTGTAAACAACTTTTGGTTTTTAAATTAAAAAACTTATTTAAGTGAGACTTGTTTCTCTTTTGGTTCTTGGGTGAACTTACGAGCTTGTCAAAATGTTGCGAGTTCTTTTATAACTTTGATTCCTTAAAGTATTCAAAATGATCCATTCCTTTGAGCAATTTTTTGAGCATTCCATGCTTGGGAAATCGCACCATTTGGTCCAAAATAGCTTGTCATTTTGTAAACAACTTTTGGTTTTTAAATTAAAAACTTATTTAAGAGAGACTTGTTTCTCTTTTGGTTCTTGGACGAACTTCCAAACTTGTCAAACTTTTACGAGTTCTTTTATAACTTTGGTTCCTTAAAGTATTCATGATGATCCATTCCTTCAAGCCATTTTTCGAACATTCCCTTCTTTGGAAATCGCATCATTTGGTCCAAATGGTTTGTCATTTTGTAAACAACTTTTGGTCTTTGAATTTAAAACTTATTTACGTTAGAATTGTTTCTCTTTTGTTTCATGGACGAACTTATGAACTTGTGAAACTTTTACGAGTTCTTTTATAACTTTGGTTCCTTAAAGTATTCAAGACGATTCATTCCTTCGAGTAATTTTTCGAACATTCCATGCTTGTGAAATCGCATCATTTGGTCCAAATAGTTTGTCATTTGTAAACAACTTTTGGTTTTTAAATTAAGAACTTATATAAGTGAGACTTGTTTCTCTTTTGGTTCTTGGATAAACTTATGAGCTTGTCAAAATAATATGAGTTCTTTTATAACTTCGACTCCTTAAAGTGTTCAAAACGATCCATTCCTTTGAGCAATATTTCGAGCATTCGATGCTCGGGAAATCGCATCATTTGGTCCAAACGGTTTGTCATTTTTGTAAAAACTTTTGGCCTTTTAATTTAAAATTTATTTGCATCAGATTGTTTCTCTTTTGGTTCTTGGACGAACTTATGAACTTGTGAAACTTTTACGAGTTCTTTTATAACTTTGGTTCCTTAAAGTATTCAAGACGATCCATTCCTTCGAGTAATTTTTCGAACCTTCCATGCTTGGGAAATCGCATCATTTGGTCCAAATAGTTTGTCATTTGTAAACAACTTTTGAGTTTTAAATTAAAAAACTTATTTAAGTGAGACTTGTTCCTCCTTTGGTTCTTGGTTAAACTTTTACGAGTTCTTCAAAATGTTGCGAGTTCTTTTATAACTTCGATTCCTTAAAGTATTCAAAACGATCCATTCCTTTGAGCAATTTTTTGAGCATTTGGTCCAAAATAGTTTGTCATTTTGTAAACAACTTTTGGTTTTTAAATTAAAAACTTATTTAAGTGAGACTTGTTTCTCTTTTGGTTCTTGGACGAACTTCCAAACTTGTCAAATTTTTACGAGTTCTTTTATAACTTTGGTTCCTTGAAGTATTCATGATAATCCATTCCTTCAAGCCATTTTTCGAACATTCCCTTCTTGGGAAATCGCATCATTTGGTCCCAATGGTTTGTCATTTTGTAAACAACTTTTGGTCTTTGAATTTAAAACTTATTTATGTCAGAATTGTTTCTCTTTTGGTTCTTGGATGAACTTCCAAACTTGTCAAACTTTTACGAGTTCTTTTATAACTTTGGTTCCTTAACGTATTCATGGCGATCCATTCCTTCGAGCCATTTTTCGAACATTCCATGCTCGAGAAATCGCATCATTTGGTCCAAATTCTCTGTCATTTTGTAAACAACTTTTGGTCTTTGACTTTAAAATTTATTTACGTCAGATTGTTTCTCTTTTGGTTCTTGGACTAACTTATGAACTTGTGAAACTTTTACGAGTTCTTTTATAACTTTGGTTCCTTAAAGTATTCATGACGATTCATTCCTTCGAGTAATTTTTCGAACATTCCATGCTTGTGAAATCGCATCATTTGGTCAAAATAGTTTGTCATTTGTAAACAACTTTTGGTTTTTAAATTAAGAACTTATATAAATGAGACTTGTTTCTCTTTTGGTTCTTGGATAAACTTATGAGCTTGTCAAAATAATACGAGTTCTTTTATAACTTCGATTCCTTAAAGTGTTCAGAACGATCCATTCCTTTGAGCAATATTTCGAGCATTCGATGCTCGGGAAATCGCATCATTTGGTCCAAACGGTTTGTCAGTTTTGTAAAAACTTTTGGCCTTTGAATTTAAAACTTATTTGCATCAGATTGTTTCTCTTTTGGTTCTTGGATGAACTTCCAAACTTGTCAAACTTTTACGAGTTATTTTATAACATTGGTTCCTTAACGTATTCATGGCGATCCATTCCTTCGAGCCATTTTTCGAACATTCCATGCTCGGGAAATCGCATCATTTGGTCCAAATGCTCTGTCATTTTGTACTTTTGGTCTTTGACTTTAAATTTTATTTACGTCAGATTGTTTCTCTTTTGGTTCTTGGACAAACTTATGAACTTGTGAAACTTTTACGAGTTCTTTTATAACTTTGGTTCCTTAAAGTATTCATGACGATCCATTCCTTCGAGTAATTTTTCGAACATTCCATGCTTGGGAAATCGCATCATTTGGTCCCAATAGTTTGTTATTTGCAAACAACTTTTGGTTTTTAAATTAAAAAAATTATTTAAGTGAGACTTGTTTCTCTTTTGGTTCTTGGATGAACTTACGAGCTTGTCAAAATAATACGAGTTCTTTTATAACTTCGATTCCTTAAAGTATTCAAAACGATCCATTCCTTTGAGCAATTTTTCGAGCATTCGATGCTCGGGAAATCACATCATTTGGTCCAAACGGTTTGTCATTTTTGTAACCAACTTTTGGTCTTTGAATTAAAAACTTATTTACGTCAGAATTGTATCTCTTTTGGTTCTTGGATGAACTTCCAAATTTGTCAAACTTTTACGAGTTCTTTTATAACTTTGGTTCCTTAACGTATTCATGACGATCCATTCCTTCGAGCCATTTTTCGAACATTCCATGCTCGGGAAATCGCATCATTTGGTCCAAATAGTTTGTCATTTGTAAACAACTTTTGGTTTTTAAATTAAAAAACTTATTTAAGTGAGACTTGTTTCTCTTTTGGTTCTTGGGTGAACTTACGAGCTTGTCAAAATGTTGCGAGTTCTTTTATAACTTTGATTCCTTAAAGTATTCAAAATGATCCATTCCTTTGAGCAATTTTTTGAGCATTCCATGCTTGGGAAATCGCACCATTTGGTCCAAAATAGCTTGTCATTTTGTAAACAACTTTTGGTTTTTAAATTAAAAACTTATTTAAGAGAGACTTGTTTCTCTTTTGGTTCTTGGACGAACTTCCAAACTTGTCAAACTTTTACGAGTTCTTTTATAACTTTGGTTCCTTAAAGTATTCATGATGATCCATTCCTTCAAGCCATTTTTCGAACATTCCCTTCTTGGGAAATCGCATCATTTGGTCCAAATGGTTTGTCATTTTGTAAACAACTTTTGGTCTTTGAATTTAAAACTTATTTACGTTAGAATTGTTTCTCTTTTGTTTCATGGACGAACTTATGAACTTGTGAAACTTTTACGAGTTCTTTTATAACTTTGGTTCCTTAAAGTATTCAAGACGATTCATTCCTTCGAGTAATTTTTCGAACATTCCATGCTTGTGAAATCGCATCATTTGGTCCAAATAGTTTGTCATTTGTAAACAACTTTTGGTTTTTAAATTAAGAACTTATATAAGTGAGACTTGTTTCTCTTTTGGTTCTTGGATAAACTTATGAGCTTGTCAAAATAATATGAGTTCTTTTATAACTTCGACTCCTTAAAGTGTTCAAAACGATCCATTCCTTTGAGCAATATTTCGAGCATTCGATGCTCGGGAAATCGCATCATTTGGTCCAAACGGTTTGTCATTTTTGTAAAAACTTTTGGCCTTTTAATTTAAAATTTATTTGCATCAGATTGTTTCTCTTTTGGTTCTTGGACGAACTTCTGAACTTGTGAAACTTTTACGAGTTCTTTTATAACTTTGGTTCCTTAAAGTATTCAAGACGATCCATTCCTTCGAGTAATTTTTCGAACCTTCCATGCTTGGGAAATCGCATCATTTGGTCCAAATAGTTTGTCATTTGTAAACAACTTTTGAGTTTTAAATTAAAAAACTTATTTAAGTGAGACTTGTTCCTCCTTTGGTTCTTGGTTAAACTTTTACGAGTTCTTCAAAATGTTGCGAGTTCTTTTATAACTTCGATTCCTTAAAGTATTCAAAACGATCCATTCCTTTGAGCAATTTTTTGAGCATTTGGTCCAAAATAGTTTGTCATTTTGTAAACAACTTTTGGTTTTTAAATTAAAAACTTATTTAAGTGAGACTTGTTTCTCTTTTGGTTCTTGGACGAACTTCCAAACTTGTCAAATTTTTACGAGTTCTTTTATAACTTTGGTTCCTTGAAGTATTCATGATAATCCATTCCTTCAAGCCATTTTTCGAACATTCCCTTCTTGGGAAATCGCATCATTTGGTCCCAATGGTTTGTCATTTTGTAAACAACTTTTGGTCTTTGAATTTAAAACTTATTTATGTCAGAATTGTTTCTCTTTTGGTTCTTGGATGAACTTCCAAACTTGTCAAACTTTTACGAGTTCTTTTATAACTTTGGTTCCTTAACGTATTCATGGCGATCCATTCCTTCGAGCCATTTTTCGAACATTCCATGCTCGAGAAATCGCATCATTTGGTCCAAATTCTCTGTCATTTTGTAAACAACTTTTGGTCTTTGACTTTAAAATTTATTTACGTCAGATTGTTTCTCTTTTGGTTCTTGGACTAACTTATGAACTTGTGAAACTTTTACGAGTTCTTTTATAACTTTGGTTCCTTAAAGTATTCATGACGATTCATTCCTTCGAGTAATTTTTCGAACATTCCATGCTTGTGAAATCGCATCATTTGGTCAAAATAGTTTGTCATTTGTAAACAACTTTTGGTTTTTAAATTAAGAACTTATATAAATGAGACTTGTTTCTCTTTTGGTTCTTGGATAAACTTATGAGCTTGTCAAAATAATACGAGTTCTTTTATAACTTCGATTCCTTAAAGTGTTCAGAACGATCCATTCCTTTGAGCAATATTTCGAGCATTCGATGCTCGGGAAATCGCATCATTTGGTCCAAACGGTTTGTCATTTTTGTAAAAACTTTTGGCCTTTGAATTTAAAACTTATTTGCATCAGATTGTTTCTCTTTGGTTCTTGGATGAACTTCCAAACTTGTCAAACTTTTACGAGTTATTTTATAACATTGGTTCCTTAACGTATTCATGGCGATCCATTCCTTCGAGCCATTTTTCGAACATTCCATGCTCGGGAAATCGCATCATTTGGTCCAAATGCTCTGTCATTTTGTACTTTTGGTCTTTGACTTTAAATTTTATTTACGTCAGATTGTTTCTCTTTTGGTTCTTGGACAAACTTATGAACTTGTGAAACTTTTACGAGTTCTTTTATAACTTTGGTTCCTTAAAGTATTCATGACGATCCATTCCTTCGAGTAATTTTTCGAACATTCCATGCTTGGGAAATCGCATCATTTGGTCCCAATAGTTTGTTATTTGCAAACAACTTTTGGTTTTTAAATTAAAAAAATTATTTAAGTGAGACTTGTTTCTCTTTTGGTTCTTGGATGAACTTACGAGCTTGTCAAAATAATACGAGTTCTTTTATAACTTCGATTCCTTAAAGTATTCAAAACGATCCATTCCTTTGAGCAATTTTTCGAGCATTCGATGCTCGGGAAATCACATCATTTGGTCCAAACGGTTTGTCATTTTTGTAACCAACTTTTGGTCTTTGAATTAAAAACTTATTTACGTCAGAATTGTATCTCTTTTGGTTCTTGGATGAACTTCCAAATTTGTCAAACTTTTACGAGTTCTTTTATAACTTTGGTTCCTTAACGTATTCATGACGATCCATTCCTTCGAGCCATTTTTCGAACATTCCATGCTCGGGAAATCGCATCATTTGGTCCAAATAGTTTGTCATTTGTAAACAACTTTTGGTTTTTAAATTAAAAAACTTATTTAAGTGAGACTTGTTTCTCTTTTGGTTCTTGGGTGAACTTACGAGCTTGTCAAAATGTTGCGAGTTCTTTTATAACTTTGATTCCTTAAAGTATTCAAAATGATCCATTCCTTTGAGCAATTTTTTGAGCATTCCATGCTTGGGAAATCGCACCATTTGGTCCAAAATAGCTTGTCATTTTGTAAACAACTTTTGGTTTTTAAATTAAAAACTTATTTAAGAGAGACTTGTTTCTCTTTTGGTTCTTGGACGAACTTCCAAACTTGTCAAACTTTTACGAGTTCTTTTATAACTTTGGTTCCTTAAAGTATTCATGATGATCCATTCCTTCAAGCCATTTTTCGAACATTCCCTTCTTGGGAAATCGCATCATTTGGTCCAAATGGTTTGTCATTTTGTAAACAACTTTTGGTCTTTGAATTTAAAACTTATTTACGTTAGAATTGTTTCTCTTTTGTTTCATGGACGAACTTATGAACTTGTGAAACTTTTACGAGTTCTTTTATAACTTTGGTTCCTTAAAGTATTCAAGACGATTCATTCCTTCGAGTAATTTTTCGAACATTCCATGCTTGTGAAATCGCATCATTTGGTCCAAATAGTTTGTCATTTGTAAACAACTTTTGGTTTTTAAATTAAGAACTTATATAAGTGAGACTTGTTTCTCTTTTGGTTCTTGGATAAACTTATGAGCTTGTCAAAATAATATGAGTTCTTTTATAACTTCGACTCCTTAAAGTGTTCAAAACGATCCATTCCTTTGAGCAATTTTTTGAGCATTTGGTCCAAAATAGTTTGTCATTTTGTAAACAACTTTTGGTTTTTAAATTAAAAACTTATTTAAGTGAGACTTGTTTCTCTTTTGGTTCTTGGACGAACTTCCAAACTTGTCAAATTTTTACGAGTTCTTTTATAACTTTGGTTCCTTGAAGTATTCATGATAATCCATTCCTTCAAGCCATTTTTCGAACATTCCCTTCTTGGGAAATCGCATCATTTGGTCCCAATGGTTTGTCATTTTGTAAACAACTTTTGGTCTTTGAATTTAAAACTTATTTATGTCAGAATTGTTTCTCTTTTGGTTCTTGGATGAACTTCCAAACTTGTCAAACTTTTACGAGTTCTTTTATAACTTTGGTTCCTTAACGTATTCATGGCGATCCATTCCTTCGAGCCATTTTTCGAACATTCCATGCTCGAGAAATCGCATCATTTGGTCCAAATTCTCTGTCATTTTGTAAACAACTTTTGGTCTTTGACTTTAAAATTTATTTACGTCAGATTGTTTCTCTTTTGATTCTTGGACTAACTTATGAACTTGTGAAACTTTTACGAGTTCTTTTATAACTTTGGTTCCTTAAAGTATTCATGACGATTCATTCCTTCGAGTAATTTTTCGAACATTCCATGCTTGTGAAATCGCATCATTTGGTCAAAATAGTTTGTCATTTGTAAACAACTTTTGGTTTTTAAATTAAGAACTTATATAAATGAGACTTGTTTCTCTTTTGGTTCTTGGATAAACTTATGAGCTTGTCAAAATAATACGAGTTCTTTTATAACTTCGATTCCTTAAAGTGTTCAGAACGATCCATTCCTTTGAGCAATATTTCGAGCATTCGATGCTCGGGAAATCGCATCATTTGGTCCAAACGGTTTGTCATTTTTGTAAAAACTTTTGGCCTTTGAATTTAAAACTTATTTGCATCAGATTGTTTCTCTTTTGGTTCTTGGATGAACTTCCAAACTTGTCAAACTTTTACGAGTTATTTTATAACATTGGTTCCTTAACGTATTCATGGCGATCCATTCCTTCGAGCCATTTTTAGAACATTCCATGCTCGGGAAATCGCATCATTTGGTCCAAATGCTCTGTCATTTTGTACTTTTGGTCTTTGACTTTAAATTTTATTTACGTCAGATTGTTTCTCTTTTGGTTCTTGGACAAACTTATGAACTTGTGAAACTTTTACGAGTTCTTTTATAACTTTGGTTCCTTAAAGTATTCATGACGATCCATTCCTTCGTGTAATTTTTCGAACATTCCATGCTTGGGAAATCGCATCATTTGGTCCCAATAGTTTGTTATTTGCAAACAACTTTTGGTTTTTAAATTAAAAAATTTATTTAAGTGAGACTTGTTTCTCTTTTGGTTCTTGGGTGAACTTACGAGCTTGTCAAAATGTTGCGAGTTCTTTTATAACTTTGATTCCTTAAAGTATTCAAAATGATCCATTCCTTTGAGCAATTTTTTGAGCATTCCATGCTTGGGAAATCGCACCATTTGGTCCAAAATAGCTTGTCATTTTGTAAACAACTTTTGGTTTTTAAATTAAAAACTTATTTAAGAGAGACTTGTTTCTCTTTTGGTTCTTGGACGAACTTCCAAACTTGTCAAACTTTTACGAGTTCTTTTATAACTTTGGTTCCTTAAAGTATTCATGGCGATCCATTCCTTCAAGCCATTTTTCGAACATTCCCTTCTTGGGAAATCGCATCATTTGGTCCAAATGGTTTGTCATTTTGTAAACAACTTTTGGTCTTTGAATTTAAAACTTATTTACGTTAGAATTGTTTCTCTTTTGTTTCATGGACGAACTTATGAACTTGTGAAACTTTTACGAGTTCTTTTATAACTTTGGTTCCTTAAAGTATTCAAGACGATTCATTCCTTCGAGTAATTTTTCGAACATTCCATTCTTGTGAAATCGCATCATTTGGTCCAAATAGCTTGTCATTTGTAAACAACTTTTGGTTTTTAAATTAAGAACTTATATAAGTGAGACTTGTTTCTCTTTTGGTTCTTGGATAAACTTATGAGCTTGTCAAAATAATATGAGTTCTTTTATAACTTCGACTCCTTAAAGTGTTCAAAACGATCCATTCCTTTGAGCAATATTTCGAGCATTCGATGCTCGGGAAATCGCATCATTTGGTCCAAACGGTTTGTCATTTTTGTAAAAACTTTTGGCCTTTTAATTTAAAATTTATTTGCATCAGATTGTTTCTCTTTTGGTTCTTGGACGAACTTCTGAACTTGTGAAACTTTTACGAGTTCTTTTATAACTTTGGTTCCTTAAAGTATTCAAGACGATCCATTCCTTCGAGTAATTTTTCGAACCTTCCATGCTTGGGAAATAGCATCATTTGGTCCAAATAGTTTGTCATTTGTAAACAACTTTTGAGTTTTAAATTAAAAAACTTATTTAAGTGAGACTTGTTCCTCCTTTGGTTCTTGGTTAAACTTTTACGAGTTCTTCAAAATGTTGCGAGTTCTTTTATAACTTCGATTCCTTAAAGTATTCAAAACGATCCATTCCTTTGAGCAATTTTTTGAGCATTCCATGCTCGGGAAATTGCACCATTTGGTCCAAAATAGTTTGTCATTTTGTAAACAAATTTTGGTTTTTAAATTAAAAACTTATTTAAGTGAGACTTGTTTCTCTTTTGGTTCTTGGACGAACTTCCAAACTTGTCAAATTTTTACGAGTTCTTTTATAACTTTGGTTCCTTGAAGTATTCATGATGATCCATTCCTTCAAGCCATTTTTCGAACATTCCCTTCTTGGGAAATCGCATCATTTGGTCCCAATGGTTTGTCATTTTGTAAACAACTTTTGGTCTTTGAATTTAAAACTTATTTACGTCAGAATTGTATCTCTTTTGGTTCTTGGATGAACTTATGAACTTGTCAAACTTTTACGTGTTCTTTTATAACTTTGGTTCCTTAACATATTCATGGCGATCCAATCCTTCGAGCCATTTTTCGAACATTCCATGCTCGAGAAATCGCATCATTTGGTCCAAATTCTCTGTCATTTTGTAAACAACTTTTGGTCTTTGACTTTAAAATTTATTTACGTCAGATTGTTTCTCTTTTGATTCTTGGACAAACTTATGAACTTGTGAAACTTTTACGAGTTCTTTTATAACTTTGGTTCCTTAAAGTATTCATGACGATCCATTCCTTCGAGTAATTTTTCGAACATTCCATGCTTGGGAAATCGCATCATTTGGTCCCAATAGTTTGTTATTTGCAAACAACTTTTGGTTTTTAAATTAAAAAAATTATTTAAGTGAGACTTGTTTCTACATTGGTTCTTGGATGAACTTACGAGCTTGTCAGAATAATACGAGTTCTGTTTTTACTTTGATTCCTTAAAGTATTCAAAACGATCCATTCCTTTGAGCAATTTTTCGAGCATTCGATGCTCGGGAAATCACATCATTTGGTCCAAACGGTTTGTCATTTTTGTAACCAACTTTTGGTCTTTGAATTAAAAACTTATTTACGTCAGAATTGTATCTCTTTTGGTTCTTGGATGAACTTCCAAATTTGTCAAACTTTTACGAGTTCTTTTATAACTTTAGTTCCTTAACGTATTCATGACGATCCATTCCTTCGAGCCATTTTTCGAACATTCCATGCTCGGGAAATCGCATCATTTGGTCCAAATAGTTTGTCATTTGTAAACAACTTTTGGTTTTTAAATTAAAAAACTTATTTAAGTGAGACTTGTTTCTCTTTTGGTTCTTGGGTGAACTTACGAGCTTGTCAAAATGTTGCGAGTTCTTTTATAACTTTGATTCCTTAAAGTATTCAAAATGATCCATTCCTTTGAGCAATTTTTTGAGCATTCCATGCTTGGGAAATCGCACCATTTGGTCCAAAATAGCTTGTCATTTTGTAAACAACTTTTGGTTTTTAAATTAAAAACTTATTTAAGAGAGACTTGTTTCTCTTTTGGTTCTTGGACGAACTTCCAAACTTGTCAAACTTTTACGAGTTCTTTTATAACTTTGGTTCCTTAACGTATTCATGGCGATCCATTCCTTCGAGCCATTTTTCGAACATTCCATGCTCGAGAAATCGCATCATTTGGTCCAAATGCTCTGTCATTTTGTAAACAACTTTTGGTCTTTGACTTTAAAATTTATTTACGTCAGATTGTTTCTCTTTTGATTCTTGGACAAACTTATGAACTTGTGAAACTTTTACGAGTTCTTTTATAACTTTGGTTCCTTAAAGTATTCATGACGATCCATTCCTTCGAGTAATTTTTCGAACATTCCATGCTTGGGAAATCGCATCATTTGGTCCCAATAGTTTGTTATTTGCAAACAACTTTTGGTTTTTAAATTAAAAAAATTATTTAAGTGAGACTTGTTTCTACATTGGTTCTTGGATGAACTTACGAGCTTGTCAGAATAATACGAGTTCTGTTTTTACTTTGATTCCTTAAAGTATTCAAAACGATCCATTCCTTTGAGCAATTTTTCGAGCATTCGATGCTCGGGAAATCACATCATTTGGTCCAAACGGTTTGTCATTTTTGTAACCAACTTTTGGTCTTTGAATTAAAAACTTATTTACGTCAGAATTGTATCTCTTTTGGTTCTTGGATGAACTTCCAAATTTGTCAAACTTTTACGAGTTCTTTTATAACTTTAGTTCCTTAACGTATTCATGACGATCCATTCCTTCGAGCCATTTTTCGAACATTCCATGCTCGGGAAATCGCATCATTTGGTCCAAATAGTTTGTCATTTGTAAACAACTTTTGGTTTTTAAATTAAAAAACTTATTTAAGTGAGACTTGTTTCTCTTTTGGTTCTTGGGTGAACTTACGAGCTTGTCAAAATGTTGCGAGTTCTTTTATAACTTTGATTCCTTAAAGTATTCAAAATGATCCATTCCTTTGAGCAATTTTTTGAGCATTCCATGCTTGGGAAATCGCACCATTTGGTCCAAAATAGCTTGTCATTTTGTAAACAACTTTTGGTTTTTAAATTAAAAACTTATTTAAGAGAGACTTGTTTCTCTTTTGGTTCTTGGACGAACTTCCAAACTTGTCAAACTTTTACGAGTTCTTTTATAACTTTGGTTCCTTAAAGTATTCATGATGATCCATTCCTTCAAGCCATTTTTCGAACATTCCCTTCTTGGGAAATCGCATCATTTGGTCCAAATGGTTTGTCATTTTGTAAACAACTTTTGGTCTTTGAATTTAAAACTTATTTACGTTAAAATTGTTTCTCTTTTGTTTCATGGACGAACTTATGAACTTGTGAAACTTTTACGAGTTCTTTTATAACTTTGGTTCCTTAAAGTATTCAAGACGATTCATTCCTTCGAGTAATTTTTTGAACATTCCATGCTTGTGAAATCGCATCATTTGGTCCAAATAGTTTGTCATTTGTAAACAACTTTTGGTTTTTAAATTAAGAACTTATATAAGTGAGACTTGTTTCTCTTTTGGTTCTTGGATAAACTTATGAGCTTGTCAAAATAATATGAGTTCTTTTATAACTTCGACTCCTTAAAGTGTTCAAAACGATCCATTCCTTTGAGCAATATTTCGAGCATTCGATGCTCGGGAAATCGCATCATTTGGTCCAAACACTTTGTCATTTTTGTAAAAACTTTTGGCCTTTTAATTTAAAATTTATTTGCATCAGATTGTTTCTCTTTTGGTTCTTGGACGAACTTATGAACTTGTGAAACTTTTACGAGTTCTTTTATAACTTTGGTTCCTTAAAGTATTCAAGACGATCCATTCCTTCGAAAATTTTTTTGAACCTTCCATGCTTGGGAAATCGCATCAATTGGTCCAAATAGTTTGTCATTTGTAAACAACTTTTGAGTTTTAAATTAAAAAACTTATTTAAGTGAGACTTGTTCCTCCTTTGGTTCTTGGTTAAACTTTTACGAGTTCTTCAAAATGTTGCGAGTTCTTTTATAACTTCGATTCCTTAAAGTATTCAAAACGATCCATTCCTTTGAGCAATTTTTTGAGCATTCCATGCTCGGGAAATTGCACCATTTGGTCCAAAATAGTTTGTCATTTTGTAAACAACTTTTGGTTTTTAAATTAAAAACATATTTAAGTGAGACTTGTTTCTCTTTTGGTTCTTGGACGAACTTCCAAACTTGTCAAATTTTTACGAGTTCTTTTATAACTTTGGTTCCTTGAAGTATTCATGATAATCCATTCCTTCAAGCCATTTTTCGAACATTCCCTTCTTGGGAAATCGCATCATTTGGTCCTAATGGTTTGTCATTTTGTAAACAACTTTTGGTCTTTGAATTTAAAACTTATTTATGTCAGAATTGTTTCTCTTTTGGTTCTTGGATGAACTTCCAAACTTGTCAAACTTTTACGAGTTCTTTTATAACTTTGGTTCCTTAACGTATTCATGGCGATCCATTCCTTCGAGCCATTTTTCGAACATTCCATGCTCGAGAAATCGCATCATTTGGTCCAAATTCTCTGTCATTTTGTAAACAACTTTTGGTCTTTGACTTTAAAATTTATTTACGTCAGATTGTTTCTCTTTTGATTCTTGGACTAACCTATGAACTTGTGAAACTTTTACGAGTTCTTTTATAACTTTGGTTCCTTAAAGTATTCATGACGATTCATTCCTTCGAGTAATTTTTCGAACATTCCATGCTTGTGAAATCGCATCATTTGGTCAAAATAGTTTGTCATTTGTAAACAACTTTTGGTTTTTAAATTAAGAACTTATATAAATGAGACTTGTTTCTCTTTTGGTTCTTGGATAAACTTATGAGCTTGTCAAAATAATACGAGTTCTTTTATAACTTCGATTCCTTAAAGTGTTCAGAATGATCCATTCCTTTGAGCAATATTTCGAGCATTCGATGCTCGGGAAATCGCATCATTTGGTCCAAACGGTTTGTCATTTTTGTAAAAACTTTTGGCCTTTGAATTTAAAACTTATTTGCATCAGATTGTTTCTCTTTTGGTTCTTGGACGAACATATGAACTTGTGAAACTTTTACGAGTTCTTTTATAACTTTGGTTCCTTAAAGTATTCAAGACGATTCATTCCTTCGAGTAATTTTTCGAACATTCCATTCTCGGGAAATCACATCATTTGGTCAAAATGCTTTGTCATTTTGTAAACAACTTTTTGTCTTTGAATTTAAAACTTATTTACGTAAGATTGTTTCTCTTTTAGTTCTTGGACGAACTTATGAACTTGTGAAACTTTTACGAGTTATTTTATAACTTTGGTTCCTTAAAGTATTCAAGACGATTCATTCCTTCGAGTAATTTTTCGAACATTCCATTCTCGGGAAATCGCATCATTTGGTCCAAATGTTTTGTCATTTTGTAAACAACTTTTGGTCTTTGAATTTAAAACTTATTTATGTAAGAATTGTTTCTCTTTTGGTTCTTGGATGAACTTCCAAACTTGTCAAACTTTTACGAGTTCTTTTATAACTTTGGTTCCTTAACGTATTCATGGCGATCCATTCCTTCGAGCCATTTTTCGAACATTCTCGAGAAATCGCATCATTGGTCCAAATTCTTTGTCATTTTGTAAACAACTTTTGGTCTTTGACTTTAAAATTTATTTACGTCAAATTGTTTCTCTTTTGGTTCTTGGACTAACTTATGAACTTGTGAAACTTTTACGAGTTCTTTTATAACTTTGGTTCCTTAAAGTATTCATGACGATCCATTTCTTCGAGTAATTTTTCGAACATTCCATGCTTGTGAAATCGCATCATTTGGTCAAAATAGTTTGTCATTTGTAAACAACTTTTGGTTTTTAAATTAAGAACTTATATAAGTGAGACTTGTTTCTCTTTTGGTTCTTGGATAAACTTATGAGCTTGTCAAAATAATACGAGTTCTTTTATAACTTCGATTCCTTAAAGTGTTCAACACGATCCATTCCTTTGAGCAATATTTCGAGCATTCGATGCTCGGGAAATCGCATCATTTGGTCCAAACGGTTTGTCATTTTTGTAAAAACTTTTGGCCTTTGAATTTAAAACTTATTTGCATCAGATTGTTTCTCTTTTGGTTCTTGGACGAACTTATGAACTTGTGAAACTTTTACGAGTTCTTTTATAACTTTGGCTCCTTAAAGTATTCAAGACGATCCATTCCTTCGAGTAATTTTTCGAACCTTCCATGCTTGGGAAATCGCATCATTTGGTCCAAATAGTTTGTCATTTGTAAACAACTTTTGGGTTTTAAATTAAAAAACTTATTTAAGTGAGACTTGTTCCTCCTTCGGTTCTTGGTTGAACTTTTACGAGTTCTTCAAAATGTTGCGAGTTCTTTTATAACTTCGATTCTTTAAAGTATTCAAAATGATCCATTCCTTTGAGCAATTTTTTGAGCATTCCATGCTCGGGAAATCGCATCATTTGGTCCAAATAGTTTGTCATTTGTAAACAACTTTTGGTTTTTAAATTAAAAAACTTATTTAAGTGAGACTTGTTTCTCTTTTGGTTCTTGGGTGAACTTACGAGCTTGTCAAAATGTTGCGAGTTCTTTTATAACTTTGATTCCTTAAAGTATTCAAAATGATCCATTCCTTTGAGCAATTTTTTGAGCATTCCATGCTTGGGAAATCGCACCATTTGGTCCAAAATAGCTTGTCATTTTGTAAACAACTTTTGGTTTTTAAATTAAAAACTTATTTAAGAGAGACTTGTTTCTCTTTTGGTTCTTGGACGAACTTCCAAACTTGTCAAACTTTTACGAGTTCTTTTATAACTTTGGTTCCTTAAAGTATTCATGATGATCCATTCCTTCAAGCCATTTTTCGAACATTCCCTTCTTGGGAAATCGCATCATTTGGTCCAAATGGTTTGTCATTTTGTAAACAACTTTTGGTCTTTGAATTTAAAACTTATTTACGTTAGAATTGTTTCTCTTTTGTTTCATGGACGAACTTATGAACTTGTGAAACTTTTACGAGTTCTTTTATAACTTTGGTTCCTTAAAGTATTCAAGACGATTCATTCCTTCGAGTAATTTTTCGAACATTCCATGCTTGTGAAATCGCATCATTTGGTCCAAATAGTTTGTCATTTGTAAACAACTTTTTGTTTTTAAATTAAGAACTTATATAAGTGAGACTTGTTTCTCTTTTGGTTTTTGGATAAACTTATGAGCTTGTCAAAATAATACGAGTTCTTTTATAACTTCGATTCCTTAAAGTGTTCAGAACGATCCATTCCTTTGAGCAATATTTCGAGCATTCGATGCTCGGGAAATCGCATCATTTGGTCCAAACGGTTTGTCATTTTTGTAAAAACTTTTGGCCTTTGAATTTAAAACTTATTTGCATCAGATTGTTTCTCTTTTGGTTCTTGGATGAACTTCCAAACTTGTCAAACTTTTACGAGTTATTTTATAACATTGGTTCCTTAACGTATTCATGGCGATCCATTCCTTCGAGCCATTTTTCGAACATTCCATGCTCGGGAAATCGCATCATTTGGTCCAAATGCTCTGTCATTTTGTACTTTTGGTCTTTGACTTTAAATTTTATATACGTCAGATTGTTTCTCTTTTGGTTCTTGGACAAACTTATGAACTTGTGAAACTTTTACGAGTTCTTTTATAACTTTGGTTCCTTAAAGTATTCATGACGATCCATTCCTTCGAGTAATTTTTCGAACATTCCATGCTTGGGAAATCGCATCATTTGGTCCCAATAGTTTGTTATTTGCAAACAACTTTTGGTTTTTAAATTAAAAAAATTATTTAAGTGAGACTTGTTTCTCTTTTGGTTCTTGGGTGAACTTACGAGCTTGTCAAAATGTTGCGAGTTCTTTTATAACTTTGATTCCTTAAAGTATTCAAAATGATCCATTCCTTTGAGCAATTTTTTGAGCATTCCATGCTTGGGAAATCGCACCATTTGGTCCAAAATAGCTTGTCATTTTGTAAACAACTTTTGGTTTTTAAATTAAAAACTTATTTAAGAGAGACTTGTTTCTCTTTTGGTTCTTGGACGAACTTCCAAACTTGTCAAACTTTTACGAGTTCTTTTATAACTTTGGTTCCTTAAAGTATTCATGATGATCCATTCCTTCAAGCCATTTTTCGAACATTCCCTTCTTGGGAAATCGCATCATTTGGTCCAAATGGTTTGTCATTTTGTAAACAACTTTTGGTCTTTGAATTTAAAACTTATTTACGTTAGAATTGTTTCTCTTTTGTTTCATGGACGAACTTATGAACTTGTGAAACTTTTACGAGTTCTTTTATAACTTTGGTTCCTTAAAGTATTCAAGACGATTCATTCCTTCGAGTAATTTTTCGAACATTCCATGCTTGTGAAATCGCATCATTTGGTCCAAATAGTTTGTCATTTGTAAACAACTTTTGGTTTTTAAATTAAGAACTTATATAAGTGAGACTTGTTTCTCTTTTGGTTCTTGGATAAACTTATGAGCTTGTCAAAATAATATGAGTTCTTTTATAACTTCGACTCCTTAAAGTGTTCAAAACGATCCATTCCTTTGAGCAATATTTCGAGCATTCGATGCTCGGGAAATCGCATCATTTGGTCCAAACGGTTTGTCATTTTTGTAAAAACTTTTGGCCTTTTAATTTAAAATTTATTTGCATCAGATTGTTTCTCTTTTGGTTCTTGGACGAACTTATGAACTTGTGAAACTTTTACGAGTTCTTTTATAACTTTGGTTCCTTAAAGTATTCAAGACGATCCATTCCTTCGAGTAATTTTTCGAACCTTCCATGCTTGGGAAATCGCATCATTTGGTCCAAATAGTTTGTCATTTGTAAACAACTTTTGAGTTTTAAATTAAAAAACTTATTTAAGTGAGACTTGTTCCTCCTTTGGTTCTTGGTTAAACTTTTACGAGTTCTTCAAAATGTTGCGAGTTCTTTTATAACTTCGATTCCTTAAAGTATTCAAAACGATCCATTCCTTTGAGCAATTTTTTGAGCATTTGGTCCAAAATAGTTTGTCATTTTGTAAACAACTTTTGGTTTTTAAATTAAAAACTTATTTAAGTGAGACTTGTTTCTCTTTTGGTTCTTGGACGAACTTCCAAACTTGTCAAATTTTTACGAGTTCTTTTATAACTTTGGTTCCTTGAAGTATTCATGATAATCCATTCCTTCAAGCCATTTTTCGAACATTCCCTTCTTGGGAAATCGCATCATTTGGTCCCAATGGTTTGTCATTTTGTAAACAACTTTTGGTCTTTGAATTTAAAACTTATTTATGTCAGAATTGTTTCTCTTTTGGTTCTTGGATGAACTTCCAAACTTGTCAAACTTTTACGAGTTCTTTTATAACTTTGGTTCCTTAACGTATTCATGGCGATCCATTCCTTCGAGCCATTTTTCGAACATTCCATGCTCGAGAAATCGCATCATTTGGTCCAAATTCTCTGTCATTTTGTAAACAACTTTTGGTCTTTGACTTTAAAATTTATTTACGTCAGATTGTTTCTCTTTTGGTTCTTGGACTAACTTATGAACTTGTGAAACTTTTACGAGTTCTTTTATAACTTTGGTTCCTTAAAGTATTCATGACGATTCATTCCTTCGAGTAATTTTTCGAACATTCCATGCTTGTGAAATCGCATCATTTGGTCAAAATAGTTTGTCATTTGTAAACAACTTTTGGTTTTTAAATTAAGAACTTATATAAATGAGACTTGTTTCTCTTTTGGTTCTTGGATAAACTTATGAGCTTGTCAAAATAATACGAGTTCTTTTATAACTTCGATTCCTTAAAGTGTTCAGAACGATCCATTCCTTTGAGCAATATTTCGAGCATTCGATGCTCAGGAAATCGCATCATTTGGTCCAAACGGTTTGTCATTTTTGTAAAAACTTTTGGCCTTTGAATTTAAAACTTATTTGCATAAGATTGTTTCTCTTTGGTTCTTGGATGAACTTCCAAACTTGTCAAACTTTTACGAGTTATTTTATAACATTGGTTCCTTAACGTATTCATGGCGATCCATTCCTTCGAGCCATTTTTCGAACATTCCATGCTCGGGAAATCGCATCATTTGGTCCAAATGCTCTGTCATTTTGTACTTTTGGTCTTTGACTTTAAATTTTATTTACGTCAGATTGTTTCTCTTTTGGTTCTTGGACAAACTTATGAACTTGTGAAACTTTTACGAGTTCTTTTATAACTTTGGTTCCTTAAAGTATTCATGACGATCCATTCCTTCGAGTAATTTTTCGAACATTCCATGCTTGGGAAATCGCATCATTTGGTCCCAATAGTTTGTTATTTGCAAACAACTTTTGGTTTTTAAATTAAAAAAATTATTTAAGTGAGACTTGTTTCTCTTTTGGTTCTTGGATGAACTTACGAGCTTGTCAAAATAATACGAGTTCTTTTATAACTTCGATTCCTTAAAGTATTCAAAACGATCCATTCCTTTGAGCAATTTTTCGAGCATTCGATGCTCGGGAAATCACATCATTTGGTCCAAACGGTTAGTCATTTTTGTAACCAACTTTTGGTTTTTGAATTAAAAACTTATTTACGTCAGAATTGTATCTCTTTTGGTTCTTGGATGAACTTCCAAATTTGTCAAACTTTTACGAGTTCTTTTATAACTTTGGTTCCTTAACGTATTCATGACGATCCATTCCTTCGAGCCATTTTTCGAACATTCCATGCTCGGGAACTCGCATCATTTGGTCCAAATAGTTTGTCATTTGTAAACAACTTTTGGTTTTTAAATTAAAAAACTTATTTAAGTGAGACTTGTTTCTCTTTTGGTTCTTGGGTGAACTTACGAGCTTGTCAAAATGTTGCGAGTTCTTTTATAACTTTGATTCCTTAAAGTATTCAAAATGATCCATTCCTTTGAGCAATTTTTTGAGCATTCCATGCTTGGGAAATCGCACCATTTGGTCCAAAATAGCTTGTCATTTTGTAAACAACTTTTGGTTTTTAAATTAAAAACTTATTTAAGAGAGACTTGTTTCTCTTTTGGTTCTTGGACGAACTTCCAAACTTGTCAAACTTTTACGAGTTCTTTTATAACTTTGGTTCCTTAAAGTATTCATGATGATCCATTCCTTCAAGCCATTTTTCGAACATTCCCTTCTTGGGAAATTCGCATCATTTGGTCCAAATGGTTTGTCATTTTGTAAACAACTTTTGGTCTTTGAATTTAAAACTTATTTACGTTAGAATTGTTTCTCTTTTGTTTCATGGACGAACTTATGAACTTGTGAAACTTTTACGAGTTCTTTTATAACTTTGGTTCCTTAAAGTATTCAAGACGATTCATTCCTTCGAGTAATTTTTCGAACATTCCATGCTTATGAAATCGCATCATTGGTCAAAATAGTTTGTCATTTGTAAACAACTTTTGGTTTTTAAATTAAGAACTTATATAAGTGAGACTTGTTTCTCTTTTGGTTCTTGGATAAACTTATGAGCTTGTCAAAATAATACGAGTTCTTTTATAACTTCGATTCCTTAAAGTGTTCAACACGATCCATTCCTTTGAGCAATATTTCGAGCATTCGATGCTCGGGAAATCGCATCATTTGGTCCAAACGGTTTGTCATTTTTGTAAAAACTTTTGGCCTTTGAATTTAAAACTTATTTGCATCAGATTGTTTCTCTTTTGGTTCTTGGACGAACTTATGAACTTGTGAAACTTTAGGAGTTCTTTTATAACTTTGGTTCCTTAAAGTATTCAAGACGATCCATTCCTTCGAGTAATTTTTCGAACCTTCCATACTTGGGAAATCGCATCATTTGGTCCAAATAGTTTGTCATTTGTAAACAACTTTTGGGTTTTAAATTAAAAACTTATTTAAGTGAGACTTGTTCCTCCTTTGGTTCTTGGTTGAACTTTTACTAGTTCTTCAAAATGTTGCGAGTTCTTTTATAACTTCGATTCCTTAAAGTATTCAAAATGATCCATTCCTTTGAGCAATTTTTTGAGAATTCCATGCTCGGGAAATCGCACCATTTGATCCAAAATAGTTTGTCATTTTGTAAACAACTTTTGGTTTTTAAATTAAAAACTTATTTAAGTGAGACTTGTTTCTCTTTTGGTTCTTGGACGAACTTCCAAACTTGTCAAACTTTTACGAGTTCTTTTATAACTTTGGTTCCTTAAAGTATTCATGATAATCCATTCCTTCAAGCCATTTTTCGAACATTCCCTTCTTGGGAAATCGCATCATTTGGTCCAAATGCTTTGTCATTTTGTAAACAACTTTTGGTCTTTGAATTTAAAACTTATTTACGTTAGAATTATTTCTCTTTTTGTTCTTGGACTAACTTATGAACTTGTGAAACTTTTACGAGTTCTTTTATAACTTCGATTCCTTAAAGTATTCAAAACGATCCATTCCTTTGAGCAATTTTTTGAGCATTCCATGCTCTGGAAATCGCACCATTTGGTCCAAAATAGTTTGTCATTTTGTAAACAACTTTTGGTTTTTAAATTAAAAACTTATTTAAGTGAGACTTGTTTCTCTTTTGGTTCTTGGACGAACTTCCAAACTTGTCAAACTTTTACGAGTTCTTTTATAACCTTGGTTCCTTAAAGTATTCATGATGATCCATTCCTTCAAACCATTTTTCGAACATTCCCTTCTTGGGAAATCGCATCATTTGGTCCAAATGGTTTGTCATTTTGTAAACAACTTTTGGTCTTTGAATTTAAAACTTATTTACGTTAGAATTGTTTCTCTTTTGTTTCTTGGACGAACTTATGAACTTGTGAAACTTTTACGAGTTCTTTTATAACTTTGGTTCCTTAAAGTATTCAAGACGATTCATTCCTTCGAGTAATTTTTCGAACATTCCATGCTTGTGAAATCGCATCATTTGGTCAAAATAGTTTGTCATTTGTAAACAACTTTTGGGTTTTAAATTAAGAACTTATATAAGTGAGACTTGTTTCTCTTTTGGTTCTTGGATAAACTTATGAGCTTGTCAAAATAATACGAGTTCTTTTATAACTTCGATTCCTTAAAGTGTTCAAAACGATCCATTCCTTTGAGCAATATTTCGAGCATTCGATGCTCGGGAAATCGCATCATTTGGTCCAAACGGTTTGTCATTTTTGTAAAAACTTTTGGCCTTTGAATTTAAAACTTATTTACATCAGATTGTTTCTCTTTTGGTTCTTGGACGAACTTATGAACTTGTGAAACTTTTACGAGTTCTTTTATAACTTTGGTTCCTTAAAGTATTCAAGACGATCCATTCCTTCGAGTAATTTTTCGAACCTTCCATGCTTGGGAAATCACATCATTTGGTCCAAATAGTTTGTCATTTGTAAACAACTTTTGGGTTTTAAATTAAAAACTTATTTAAGTGAGACTTGTTCCTCCTTTGGTTCTTGGTTGAACTTTTACGAGTTCCTCAAAATGTTGCGAGTTCTTTTATAACTTCGATTCCTTAAAGTATTCAAAACGATCCATTCCTTTGAGCAATTTTTTGAGCATTCCATGCTCGGGAAATCGCACCATTTGGTCCAAAATAGTTTGTCATTTTGTAAATAACTTTTGGTTTTTAAATTAAAAACTTATTTAAATGAGACTTGTTTCTCTTTTGGTTCTTGGACGAACTCCCAAACTTGTCAAACTTTTACGAGTTCTTTTATAACTTTGGTTCCTTAAAGTATTCATGATAATCCATTCCTTCAAGCCATTTTTCGAACATTCCATGCTCGGGAAATCGCATCATTTGGTCCAAATGCTTTGTCATTTTGTAAACAACTTTTGGTCTTTGAATTTAAAACTTATTTACGTCAGATTGTTTCTCTTTTAGTTCTTGGACGAACTTATGAACTTGTGAAACTTTTACGAGTTCTTTTATAACTTTGGTTCCTTAAAGTATTCAGGACGATTCATTCCTTCGAGTAATTTTTCGAACATTCCATTCTCGGGAAATCGCATCATTTGGTCCAAATGGTTTGTCATTTTGTAAACAACTTTTGGCCTTTGAATTTAAAACTTATTTATGTCAAAATTGTTTCTCTTTTGGTTCTTGGATGAACTTCCAAACTTGTCAAACTTTTACGAGTTCTTTTATAACTTTGGTTCCTTAACGTATTCATGGCGATCCATTCCTTCGAGCCATTTTTCGAACATTCCATGCTCGGGAAATCGCATCATTTGGTCCAAATGCTCTGTCATTTTGTAAACAACTTTTGGTCTTTGACTTTAAAATTTATTTACGTCATATTGTTTCTCTTTTGGTTCTTGGATTAACTTATGAACTTGTGAAACTTTTACGAGTTCTTTTATAACTTTGGTTCCTTAAAGTATTCATGACGATCCATTCCTTCGAGTAATTTTTCGAACATTCCACGCTTGGGAAATCGAATCATTTGGTCCAAATAGTTTGTTATTTGTAAACAACTTTTGGTTTTTAAATTAAAAAAATTATTTAAGTGAGACTTGTTTCTCTTTTGGTTCTTGGATGAACTTACGAGCTTGTCAAAATAATACGAGTTCTTTTTTAACTTTGATTCCTTAAAGTATTCAAAACGATCCATTCCTTTGAGCAATTTTTCGAGCATTCGATGCTCGGGAAATCGCATCATTTGGTCCAAACGGTTTGTCATTTTTGTAACCAACTTTTGGTCTTTGAATTAAAAACTTATTTACGTCAGAATTGTATCTCTTTTGGTTCTTGGATGAACTTCCAAACTTGTCAAACTTTTACGAGTTCTTTTATAACTTTGGTTCCTTAACGTATTCATGACGATCCATTCCTTCGAGCCATTTTTCGAACATCCCATGCTCGGGAATTCGCATCATTTGGTCCAAATGCTTTGTCATTTTGTAAACAACTTTTGGTATTTGACTTTAAAATTTATTTACGTCAGATTGTTTCTCTTTTGGTTCTTGGACTAACTTATGAACTTGTTAAACTTTTACGAGTTCTTTTATAACTTTGGTTCCTTAAAGTATTCATGACGATCCATTCCTTCGAGTAATTTTTCGAACATTCCATGCTTGGGAAATCGCATCATTTGGTCCAAATAGTTTGTCATTTGTAAACAACTTTTGGGTGTTAAATTAAAAAAATTATTTAAGTGAGACTTGTTTCTCTTTTGGTTCTTGGATGAACTTACGAGCTTGTCAAAATAATATGAGTTCTTTTTTAACTTTGATTCCTTAAAGTATTCAGAACGATCCATTCCTTTGAGCAATTTTTCGAGCATTCGATGCTCGGGAAATCACATCATTTGGTCCAAACGGTTTGTCATTTTTGTAACCAACTTTTGGTCTTTGAATTAAAAACTTATTTACGTCAGAATTGTATCTCTTTTGGTTCTTGGATGAACTTCCAAATTTGTCAAACTTTTACGAGTTATTTTATAACTTTGGTTCCTTAACGTATTCATGACGATCCATTCCTTCGAGCCATTTTTCGAACATTCCATGCTCGGGAATTCGCATCATTTGGTCCAAATGCTTTGTCATTTTGTAAACAACTTTTGGTATTTGACTTTAAAATTTATTTACGTTAGATTGTTTCTCTTTTGGTTCTTGGACTAACTTATGAACTTGTGAAACTTTTACGAGTTCTTTTATAACTTTGGTTCCTTAAAGTATTCATGACGATCCATTCCTTCGAGTAATTTTTCGAACATTCCACGCTTGGGAAATCGAATCATTTGGTCCAAATAGTTTGTTATTTGTAAACAACTTTTGGTTTTTAAATTAAAAAAATTATTTAAGTGAGACTTGTTTCTCTTTTGGTTCTTGGATGAACTTACGAGCTTGTTAAAATAATACGAGTTCTTTTCTAACTTTGATTCCTTAAAGTATTCAAAACGATCCATTCCTTTGAGCAATTTTTCGAGCATTCGATGCTCGGGAAATCGCATCATTTGGTCCAAACGGTTTGTCATTTTTGTAACCAACTTTTGGTCTTTGAATTAAAAACTTATTTACGTTAGAATTGTATCTCTTTTGGTTCTTGGATGAACTTCCAAACTTGTCAAACTTTTACGAGTTCTTTTATAACTTTGGTTCCTTAACGTATTCATGGCGATCCATTCCTTCGAGCCATTTTTCGAACATTCCATGCTCGGGAAATCGCATCATTTGGTCCAAATGCTCTGTCATTTTGTAAACAACTTTTTGTCTTTGACTTTAAAATTTATTTACGTCAGATTGTTTCTCTTTTGGTTCTTGGATTAACTTATGAACTTGTGAAACTTTTACGAGTTCTTTTATAACTTTGGTTCCTTAAAGTATTCATGACGATCCATTCCTTCGAGTAATTTTTCGAACATTCCACGCTTGGGAAATCGAATCATTTGGTCCAAATAGTTTGTTATTTGCAAACAACTTTTGGTTTTTAAATTAAAAAAATTATTTAAGTGAGGCTTGTTTCTCTTTTGGTTCTTGGATGAACTTACGAGCTTGTCAAAATAATACGAGTTCTTTTCTAACTTTGATTCCTTAAAGTATTCAAAACGATCCATTCCTTTGAGCAATTTTTCGAGCATTCGATGCTCGGGAAATCGCATCATTTGGTCCAAACGGTTTGTCATTTTTGTAACCAACTTTTGGTCTTTGAATTAAAAACTTATTTACGTTAGAATTGTATCTCTTTTGGTTCTTGGATGAACTTCCAAACTTGTCAAACTTTTACGAGTTCTTTTATAACTTTGGTTCCTTAACGTATTCATGACGATCCATTCCTTCGAGCCATTTTTCGAACATTCCATGCTCGGGAATTCGCATCATTTGGTCCAAATGCTTTGTCATTTTGTAAACAACTTTTGGTATTTGACTTTAAAATTTATTTACGTCAGATTGTTTCTCTTTTGGTTCTTGGACTAACTTATGAACTTGTTAAACTTTTACGAGTTCTTTTATAACTTTGGTTCCTTAAAGTATTCATGACGATCCATTCCTTCGAGTAATTTTTCGAACATTCCATGCTTGGGAAATCGCATCATTTGGTCCAAATAGTTTGTCATTTGTAAACAACTTTTGGGTGTTAAATTAAAAAAATTATTTAAGTGAGACTTGTTTCTCTTTTGGTTCTTGGATGAACTTACAAGCTTGTCAAAATAATATGAGTTCTTTTTTAACTTTGATTCCTTAAAGTATTCAGAACGATCCATTCCTTTGAGCAATTTTTCGAGCATTCGATGCTCGGGAAATCACATCATTTGGTCCAAACGGTTTGTCATTTTTGTAACCAACTTTTGGTCTTTGAATTAAAAACTTATTTACGTCAGAATTGTATCTCTTTTGGTTCTTGGATGAACTTCCAAATTTGTCAAACTTTTACGAGTTATTTTATAACTTTGGTTCCTTAACGTATTCATGACGATCCATTCCTTCGAGCCATTTTTCGAACATTCCATGCTCGGGAAATCGCATCATTTGGTCCAAATAGTTTGTCATTTGTAAACAACTTTTGGTTTTTAAATTAAAAAACTTATTTAAGTGAGACTTGTTTCTCTTTTGGTTCTTGGGTGAACTTACGAGCTTGTCAAAATGTTGCGAGTTCTTTTATAACTTTGATTCCTTAAAGTATTCAAAACGATCCATTCCTTTGAGCAATTTTTTGAGCATTCCATGCTTGGGAAATCGCACCATTTGGTCCATAATAGCTTGTCATTTTGTAAACAACTTTTGGTTTTTAAATTAAAAACTTATTTAAGAGAGACTTGTTTCTCTTTTGGTTCTTGGACGAACTTCCAAACTTGTCAAACTTTTACGAGTTCTTTTATAACTTTGGTTCCTTAAAGTATTCATGATGATCCATTCCTTCAAGCCATTTTTCGAACATTCCCTTCTTGGGAAATCGCATCATTTGGTCCAAATGGTTTGTCATTTTGTAAACAACTTTTGGTCTTTGAATTTAAAACTTATTTACGTTAGAATTGTTTCTCTTTTGTTTCATAGACGAACTTATGAACTTGTGAAACTTTTACGAGTTCTTTTATAACTTTGGTTTCCTAAAGTATTCAAGACGATTCATTCCTTCGAGTAATTTTTCGAACATTCCATGCTTGTGAAATCGCATCATTTGGTTCAAATAGTTTGTCATTTGTAAACAACTTTTGGTTTTTAAATTAAAAACTTATATAAGTGAGACTTGTTTCTCTTTTGGTTCCTGGATAAACTTATGAGCTTGTCAAAATAATATGAGTTCTTTTATAACTTCGACTCCTTAAAGTGTTCAAAACGATCCATTCCTTTGAGCAATATTTCGAGCATTCGATGCTCGGGAAATCGCATCATTTGGTCCAAACGGTTTGTCATTTTTGTAAAAACTTTTGGCCTTTTAATTTAAAACTTATTTGCATCAGATTGTTTCTCTTTTGGTTCTTGGACGAACTTAAGAACTTGTGAAACTTTTACGAGTTCTTTTATAACTTTGGTTCCTTAAAGTATTCAAGACGATCCATTCCTTCGAGTAATTTTTTGAACCTTCCATGCTTGGGAAATCGCATCATTTGGTCCAAATAGTTTGTCATTTGTAAACAACTTTTGAGTTTTAAATTAAAAAACTTATTTAAGTGAGACTTGTTCCTCCTTTGGTTCTTGGTTAAACTTTTACGAGTTCTTCAAAATGTTGCGAGTTCTTTTATAACTTCGATTCCTTAAAGTATTCAAAACGATCCATTCCTTTGAGCAATTTTTTGAGCATTCCATGCTCGGGAAATTGCACCATTTGGTCCAAAATAGTTTGTCATTTTGTAAACAACTTTTGGTTTTTAAATTAAAAAATTATTTAAGTGAGACTTGTTTCTCTTTTGGTTCTTGGACGAACTTCCAAACTTGTCAAATTTTTACGAGTTCTTTTATAACTTTGGTTCCTTAAAGTATTCATGATAATTCATTCCTTCAAGCCATTTTTCGAACATTCCCTTCTTGGGAAATCACATCATTTGGTCCCAATGGTTTTTCATTTTGTAAACAACTTTTGGCCTTTGAATTTAAAACTTATTTATGTCAGAATTGTTTCTCTTTTGGTTCTTGGATGAACTTCCAAACTTGTCATACTTTTACGAGTTCTTTTATAACTTTGGTTCCTTAACGTATTCATGGCGATCCATTCCTTCGAGCCATTTTTCGAACATTCCATGCTCGAGAAATCGCATCATTTGGTCCAAATTCTCTGTCATATTGTAAACATCTTTTGGTCTTTGACTTTAAAATTTATTTACGTCAGATTGTTTCTCTTTTGATTCTTGGACTAACTTATGAACTTGTGAAACTTTTACGAGTTCTTTTATAACTTTGGTTCCTTAAAGTATTCATGACGATTCATTCCTTCGAGTAATTTTTCGAACATTCCATGCTTGTGAAATCGCATCATTTGGTCAAAATAGTTTGTCATTTGTAAACAACTTTTGGTTTTTAAATTAAGAACTTATATAAATGAGACTTGTTTCTCTTTTGGTTCTTGGATAAACTTATGAGCTTGTCAAAATAATACGAGTTCTTTTATAACTTCGATTCCTTAAAGTGTTCAGAACGATCCATTCCTTTGAGCAATATTTCGAGCATTCGATGCTCGGGAAATCGCATCATTTGGTCCAAACGGTTTGTCATTTTTGTAAAAACTTTTGGCCTTTGAATTTAAAACTTATTTGCATCAGATTGTTTCTCTTTTGGTTCTTAGACGAACTTATGAACTTGTGAAACTTTTACGAGTTCTTTTATAACTTTGGTTCCTTAAAGTATCAAGACGATTCATTCCTTCGAGTAATTTTTCGAACATTCCATTCTTGGGAAATCACATCATTTGGTCCAAATGCTTTGTCATTTTGTAAACAACTTTTGGTCTTTGAATTTAAAACTTATTTACATCAGATTGTTTCTCTTTTAGTTCTTGGACGAACTTATGAACTTGTGAAACTTTTACGAGTTCTTTTATAACTTTGGTTCCTTAAAGTATTCAAGACGATTCATTCCTTCGAGTAATTTTTCGAACATTCCATTCTCGAGAAATCGCATCATTTGGTCCAAATGTTTAGTCATTTTGTAAACAACTTTTGGTCTTTGAATTTAAAACTTATTTATGTCAGATTTGTTTCTCTTTTGGTTCTTGGATGAACTTCCAAACTTGTCAAACTTTTACGAGTTCTTTTATAACTTTGGTTCCTTAACGTATTCATGGCGATCCATTCCTTCGAGCCATTTTTCGAACATTCTCGAGAAATCGCATCATTTGGTCCAAATTCTTTGTCATTTTGTAAACAACTTTTGGTCTTTGACTTTAAAATTTATTTACGTCAGATTGTTTCTCTTTTGGTTCTTGGACTAACTTATGAACTTGTGAAACTTTTACGAGTTCTTTTATAACTTTGGTTCCTTAAAGTATTCATGACGATCCATTTCTTCGAGTAATTTTTTGAACATTCCATGCTTGTGAAATCGCATCATTTGGTCAAAATAGTTTGTCATTTGTAAACAACTTTTGGTTTTTAAATTAAGAACTTATATAAGTGAGACTTGTTTCTCTTTTGGTTCTTGGATAAACTTATGAGCTTGTCAAAATAATACGAGTTCTTTTATAACTTCGATTCCTTAAAGTGTTCAACACGATCCATTCCTTTGAGCAATATTTCGAGCATTCGATGCTCGGGAAATCGCATCATTTGGTCCAAACGGTTTGTCATTTTTGTAAAAACTTTTGGCCTTTGAATTTAAAACTTATTTGCATCAGATTGTTTCTCTATTGGTTCTTGGACGAACTTATGAACTTGTGAAACTTTTACGAGTTCTTTTATAACTTTGGTTCCTTAAAGTATCAAGACGATTCATTCCTTCGAGTAATTTTTCGAACATTCCATGCTTGGGAAATCGCATCATTTGGTCCAAATAGTTTGTCATTTGTAAACAACTTTTGGGTGTTAAATTAAAAAACTTATTTAAGTAAGACTTGTTTCTCTTTTGGTTCTTGGATGAACTTACGAGCTTGTCAAAATAATATGAGTTCTTTTTTAACTTTGATTCCTTAAAGTATTCAGAACGATCCATTCTTTTGAGCAATTTTTCGAGCATTCGATGCTTAGGAAATCGCATCATTTGGTCCAAACGATTTGTCATTTTTGTAACCAACTTTTGGTCTTTGAATTAAAAACTTATTTACGTCAGAATTGTATCTCTTTTGGTTCTTGGTCGAACTTCCAAACTTGTCAAACTTTTTCAAGTTATTTTATAACTTTGGTTCCTTAAAGTATTCATGACGATCCATTTCTTCGAGTAATTTTTCGAACATTCGATGCTTAGGAAATCGCATCATTTGGTCCAAACGATTTGTCATTTTTGTAACCAACTTTTGGTCTTTGAATTAAAAACTTATTTACGTCAGAATTGTATCTCTTTTGGTTTTTGGATGAACTTCCAAACTTGTCAAACTTTTACGAGTTCTTTTATAACTTTGGTTCCTTAACGTATTCATGGAGATCCATTCCTTCGAGCCATATTTTGAACATTCCATGCTCGGGAAATCGCATCATTTGGTCCAAATGCTCTGTCATTTTGTACTTTTGGTCTTTGACTTTAAAATTTATTTACGTCAGATTGTTTCTCTTTTGGTTCTTGGACAAACTTATGAACTTGTGAAACTTTTACGAGTTCTTTTATAACTTTGGTTCCTTAATGTATTCATGACGATTCATTCCTTCGAGTAATTTTTCGAACATTCCATGCTTGGGAAATCACATTATTTGGTCCCAATAGTTTGTTATTTGCAAACAACTTTTGGTTTTTAAATTAAAAAAATTATTTAAGTGAGACTTGTTTCTCTTTTGGTTCTTGGATGAACTTACGAGCTTGTCAAAATAATACGAGTTCTTTTTTTACTTTGATTCCTTAAAGTATTCAAAACGATCCATTCCTTTGAGCAATATTTCGAGCATTCGATGCTCGGGAAATCACATCATTTGGTCCAAACGGTTTGTCATTTTTGTAACCAACTTTTGGTCTTTGAATTAAAAACTTATTTACGTCAGAATTGTATCTCTTTTGGTTCTTGGATGAACTTCCAAATTTGTCAAACTTTTACGAGTTATTTTATAACTTTGGTTCCTTAACGTATTCATGACGATCCATTCCTTCGAGCCATTTTTCGAACATTCCATGCTCGGGAATTCGCATCATTTGGTCCAAATGCTTTGTCATTTTGTAAACAACTTTTGGTATTTGACTTTAAAATTTATTTACGTCAGATTGTTTCTCTTTTGGTTCTTGGACTAACTTATGAACTTGTTAAACTTTTACGAGTTCTTTTATAACTTTGGTTCCTTAAAGTATTCATGACGATCCATTCCTTCGAGTAATTTTTCGAACATTCCACGCTTGGGAAATCGAATCATTTGGTCCAAATAGTTTGTTATTTGTAAACAACTTTTGGTTTTTAAATTAAAAAAATTATTTAAGTGAGACTTGTTTCTCTTTTGGTTCTTGGATGAACTTACGAGCTTGTCAAAATAATACGAGTTCTTTTCTAACTTTGATTCCTTAAAGTATTCAAAACGATCCATTCCTTTGAGCAATTTTTCGAGCATTCGATGCTCGGGAAATCGCATCATTTGGTCCAAACGGTTTGTCATTTTTGTAACCAACTTTTGGTCTTTGAATTAAAAACTTATTTACGTCAGAATTGTATCTCTTTTGGTTCTTGGATGAACTTCCAAACTTGTCAAACTTTTACGAGTTCTTTTATAACTTTGGTTCCTTAACGTATTCATGGCGATCCATTCCTTCGAGCCATATTTTGAACATTCCATGCTCGGGAAATCGCATCATTTGGTCCAAATGCTCTGTCATTTTGTACTTTTGGTCTTTGACTTTAAAATTTATTTACGTCAGATTGTTTCTCTTTTGGTTCTTGGACAAACTTATGAACTTGTTAAACTTTTACGAGTTCTTTTATAACTTTGGTTCCTTAATGTATTCATGACGATCCATTCCTTCGAGTAATTTTTTTAACATTCCATGCTTGGGAAATCGCATCATTTGGTCCCAATAGTTTGTTATTTGCAAACAACTTTTGGTTTTTAAATTAAAAAAATTATTTAAGTGAGACTTGTTTCTCTTTTGGTTCTTGGATGAACTTACGAGCTTGTCAAAATAATACGAGTTCTTTTTTTACTTTGATTCCTTAAAGTATTCAAAACGATCCATTCCTTTGAGCAATTTTTCGAGCATTCGATGCTCGGGAAATCACATCATTTGGTCCAAACGGTTTGTCATTTTTGTAACCAACTTTTGGTCTTTGAATTAAAAACTTATTTACGTCAGAATTGTATCTCTTTTGGTTCTTGGATGAACTTCCAAATTTGTCAAACTTTTACGAGTTCTTTTATAACTTTGGTTCCTTAACGTATTCATGACGATCCATTCCTTCGAGCCATTTTTCGAACATTCCATGCTCGGGAAATCGCATCATTTGGTCCAAATAGTTTGTCATTTGTAAACAACTTTTGGTTTTTAAATTAAAAAACTTATTTAAGTGAGACTTGTTTCTCTTTTGGTTCTTGGGTGAACTTACGAGCTTGTCAAAATGTTGCGAGTTCTTTTATAACTTTGATTCCTTAAAGTATTCAAAACGATCCATTCCTTTGAGCAATTTTTTGAGTATTCCATGCTTGGGAAATCGCACCATTTGGTCCAAAATAGCTTGTCATTTTGTAAACAACTTTTGGTTTTTAAATTAAAAACTTATTTAAGAGAGACTTGTTTCTCTTTTGGTTCTTGGACGAACTTCCAAACTTGTCAAACTTTTACGAGTTCTTTTATAACTTTGGTTCCTTAAAGTATTCATGATGATCCATTCCTTCAAGCCATTTTTCGAACATTCCCTTCTTGGGAAATCGCATCATTTGGTCCAAATGGTTTGTCATTTTGTAAACAACTTTTGGTCTTTGAATTTAAAACTTATTTACGTTAGAATTGTTTCTCTTTTGTTTCATGGATGAACTTATGAACTTGTGAAACTTTTACGAGTTCTTTTATAACTTTGGTTCCTTAAAGTATTCAAGACGATTCATTCCTTCGAGTAATTTTTCGAACATTCCATGCTTGTGAAATCGCATCATTTGGTCCAAATAGTTTGTCATTTGTAAACAACTTTTGGTTTTTAAATTAAGAACTTATATAAGTGAGACTTGTTTCTCTTTTGGTTCTTGGATAAACTTATGAGCTTGTCAAAATAATATGAGTTCTTTTATAACTTCGACTCCTTAAAGTGTTCAAAACGATCCATTCCTTTGAGCAATATTTCGAGCATTCGATGCTCAGGAAATCGCATCATTTGGTCCAAACGGTTTGTCATTTTTGTAAAAACTTTTGGCCTTTTAATTTAAAACTTATTTGCATCAGATTGTTTCTCTTTTGGTTCTTGGATGAACTTATGAACTTGTGAAACTTTTACGAGTTCTTTTATAACTTTGGTTCCTTAAAGTATTCAAGACGATCCATTCCTTCGAGTAATTTTTTGAACCTTCCATGCTTGGGAAATCGCATCATTTGGTCCAAATAGTTTGTCATTTGTAAACAACTTTTGAGTTTTAAATTAAAAAACTTATTTAAGTGAGACTTGTTCCTCCTTTGGTTCTTGGTTAAACTTTTACGAGTTCTTCAAAATGTTACGAATTCTTTTATAACTTCGATTCCTTAAAGTATTCAAAACGATCCATTCCTTTGAGCAATTTTTTGAGCATTCCATGCTCGGGAAATCGCACCATTTGGTCCAAAATAGTTTGTCATTTTGTAAACAACTTTTGGTTTTTAAATTAAAAAATTATTTAAGTGAGACTTGTTTCTCTTTTGGTTCTTGGACGAACTTCCAAACTTGTCAAACTTTTACGAGTTCTTTTATAACCCTGGTTCCTTAAAGTATTCATGACGATTCATTCCTTCGAGTAATTTTTCGAACATTCCATGCTTGTGAAATCGCATCATTTGGTCAAAATAGTTTGTCATTTGTAAACAACTTTTGGTTTTTAAATTAAGAACTTATATAAATGAGACTTGTTTCTCTTTTGGTTCTTGGATAAACTTATGAGCTTGTCAAAATAATACGAGTTCTTTTATAACTTCGATTCCTTAAAGTGTTCAGAACGATCCATTCCTTTGAGCAATATTTCGAGCATTCGATGCTCGGGAAATCGCATCATTTGGTCCAAACGGTTTGTCATTTTTGTAAAAACTTTTGGCCTTTGAATTTAAAACTTATTTGCATCAGATTGTTTCTCTTTTGGTTCTTGGACGAACTTATGAACTTGTGAAACTTTTACGAGTTCTTTTATAACTTTGGTTCCTTAAAGTATCAAGACGATTCATTCCTTCGAGTAATTTTTCGAACATTCCATTCTTGGGAAATCACATCATTTGGTCCAAATGCTTTGTCATTTTGTAAACAACTTTTGGTCTTTGAATTTAAAACTTATTTACGTCAGATTGTTTCTCTTTTAGTTCTTGGACGAACTTATGAACTTGTGAAACTTTTACGAGTTCTTTTATAACTTTGGTTCCTTAAAGTATTCAAGACGATTCATTCCTTCGAGTAATTTTTCGAACATTCCATTCTCGGGAAATCGCATCATTTGGTCCAAATGTTTAGTCATTTTGTAAACAACTTTTGGTCTTTGAATTTAAAACTTATTTATGACAGAATTGTTTCTCTTTTGGTTCTTGGATGAACTTCCAAACTTGTCAAACTTTTACGAGTTCTTTTATAACTTTGGTTCCTTAACGTATTCATGGCGATCCATTCCTTCGAGCCATTTTTCGAACATTCTCGAGAAATCGCATCATTTGGTCCAAATTCTTTGTCATTTTGTAAACAACTTTTGGTCTTTGACTTTAAAATTTATTTACGTCAGATTGTTTCTCTTTTGGTTCTTGGACTAACTTATGAACTTGTGAAACTTTTACGAGTTCTTTTATAACTTTGGTTCCTTAAAGTATTCATGACGATCCATTTCTTCGAGTAATTTTTCGAACATTCCATGCTTGTGAAATCGCATCATTTGGTCAAAATAGTTTGTCATTTGTAAACAACTTTTGGTTTTTAAATTAAGAACTTATATAAGTGAGACTTGTTTCTCTTTTGGTTCTTGGATAAACTTATGAGCTTGTCAAAATAATACGAGTTCTTTTATAACTTCGATTCCTTAAAGTGTTCAACACGATCCATTCACTTTGAGCAATATTTCGAGCATTCGATGCTCGGGAAATCGCATCATTTGGTCCAAACGGTTTGTCATTTTTGTAAAAACTTTTGGCCTTTGAATTTAAAACTTATTTGCATCAGATTGTTTCTCTTTTGGTTCTTGGACGAACTTATGAACTTGTGAAACTTTTATGAGTTCTTTTATAACTTTGGTTCCTTAAAGTATTCAAGACGATTCATTCCTTCGAGTAATTTTTCGAACATTCAATTCTCGGGAAATCACATCATTTGGTCCAAATGCTTTGTCATTTTGTAAACAACTTTTGGGTTTTAAGTTAAAAAACTTATTTAAGTGAGACTTGTTCCTCCTTTGGTTCATGGTTGAACTTTTACGAGTTCTTCAAAATGTTGCGAGTTCTTTTATAACTTCGATTCCTTAAAGTATTCAAAATGATCCATTCCTTTGAGCAATTTTTTGAGCATTCCATGCTCGGGAAATCACACCATTTGGTCCAAACGGTTTGTCATTTTTGTAAAAACTTTTGGCCTTTGAATTTAAAACTTATTTGCATCAGATTGTTTCTCTTTTGGTTCTTGGACGAACTTATGAACTTGTGAAACTTTTACGAGTTCTTTTATAACTTTGGTTCCTTAAAGTATTCAAGACGATCCATTCCTTCGAGTAATTTTTCGAACCTTCCATGGTTGGGAAATCGCATCATTTGGTCCAAATAGTTTGTCATTTGTAAACAACTTTTGGGTTTTAAATTAAAAACTTATTTAAGTGAGACTTGTTCCTCCTTTGGTTCTTGGTTGAACTTTTACGAGTTCTCCAAAATGTTGCGAGTTCTTTTATAACTTCGATTCCTTAAAGTATTCAAAACGATCCATTCCTTTGAGCAATTTTTTGAGCATTCCATGCTCGGGAAATCGCACCATTTGATCCAAAATAGTTTGTCATTTTGTAAACAACTTTTGGTTTTTATGTTAAAAACTTATTTAAGTGAGACTTGTTTCTCTTTTGGTTCTTGGACGAACTTCCAAACTTGTCAAACTTTTACGAGTTCTTTTATAACTTTGGTTCCTTAAAGTATTCATGAAAATCCATTCCTTCAAGCCATTTTTCGAACATTCCCTTCTTGGGAAATCGCATCATTTGGTCCAAATGCTGTCATTTTGTAAACAACTTTTGGTCTTTGAATTTAAAACTTATTTACGTTAGAATTATTTCTCTTTTTGTTCTTGGACTAACTTATGAACTTGTGAAACTTTTACGAGTTCTTTTATAACTTTGGTTCCTTAAAGTATTCATGACGATCCATTCCTTCGAGTAATTTTTCGAACCTTCCATGCTTAGGAAATCGCATCATTTGGTCCAAATAGTTTGTCATTTGTAAACAACTTTTGAGTTTTAAATTAAAAAACTTATTTAAGTGAGACTTGTTCCTCCTTTGGTTCTTGGTTTAACTTTTACGAGTTCTTCAAAATGTTGCGAGTTCTTTTATAACTTTGATTCCTTAAAGTATTCAAAACGATCCATTCCTTTGAGCAATTTTTTGAGCATTCCATGCTCTGGAAATCGCACCATTTGGTCCAAAATAGTTTGTCATTTTGTAAACAACTTTTGGTTTTTAAATTAAAAAATTATTTAAGTGAGACTTGTTTCTCTTTTGGTTCTTGGACGAACTTCCAAACTTGTCAAACTTTTACGAGTTCTTTTATAACCCTGGTTCCTTAAAGTATTCATGATGATCCATTCCTTCAAGCCATTTTTCGAACATTCCCTTCTTGGGAAATCGCATCATTTGGTCCCAATGGTTTGTCATTTTGTAAACAACTTTTGGCCTTTGAATTTAAAACTTATTTATGTCAGAATTGTTTCTCTTTTGGTTCTTGGATGAACTTCCAAACTTGTCATACTTTTACGAGTTCTTTTATAACTTTGGTTCCTTAACGTATTCATGGCGATCCATTCCTTCGAGCCATTTTTCGAACATTCCATGCTCGAGAAATCGCATCATTTGGTCCAAATTCTCTGTCATTTTGTAAACAACTTTTGGTCTTTGACTTTAAAATTTATTTACGTCAGATTGTTTCTCTTTTGATTCTTGGACTAACTTATGAACTTGTGAAACTTTTACGAGTTCTTTTATAACTTTGGTTCCTTAAAGTATTCATGACGATTCATTCCTTCGAGTAATTTTTCGAACATTCCATGCTTGTGAAATCGCATCATTTGGTCAAAATAGTTTGTCATTTGTAAACAACTTTTGGTTTTTAAATTAAGAACTTATATAAATGAGACTTGTTTCTCTTTTGGTTCTTGGATAAACTTATGAGCTTGTCAAAATAATACGAGTTCTTTTATAACTTCGATTCCTTAAAGTGTTCAGAACGATCCATTCCTTTGAGCAATATTTCGAGCATTCGATGCTCGGGAAATCGCATCATTTGGTCCAAACGGTTTGTCATTTTTGTAAAAACTTTTGGCCTTTGAATTTAAAACTTATTTGCATCAGATTGTTTCTCTTTTGGTTCTTGGACGAACTTATGAACTTGTGAAACTTTTACGAGTTCTTTTATAACTTTGGTTCCTTAAAGTATCAAGACGATTCATTCCTTCGAGTAATTTTTCGAACATTCCATTCTTGGGAAATCACATCATTTGGTCCAAATGCTTTGTCATTTTGTAAACAACTTTTGGTCTTTGAATTTAAAACTTATTTACGTCAGATTGTTTCTCTTTTAGTTCTTGGACGAACTTATGAACTTGTGAAACTTTTACGAGTTCTTTTATAACTTTGGTTCCTTAAAGTATTCAAGACGATTCATTCCTTCGAGTAATTTTTCGAACATTCCATTCTCGGGAAATCGCATCATTTGGTCCAAATGTTTAGTCATTTTGTAAACAACTTTTGGTCTTTGAATTTAAAACTTATTTATGACAGAATTGTTTCTCTTTTGGTTCTTGGATGAACTTCCAAACTTGTCAAACTTTTACGAGTTCTTTTATAACTTTGGTTCCTTAACGTATTCATGGCGATCCATTCCTTCGAGCCATTTTTCGAACATTCTCGAGAAATCGCATCATTTGGTCCAAATTCTTTGTCATTTTGTAAACAACTTTTGGTCTTTGACTTTAAAATTTATTTACGTCAGATTGTTTCTCTTTTGGTTCTTGGACTAACTTATGAACTTGTGAAACTTTTACGAGTTCTTTTATAACTTTGGTTCCTTAAAGTATTCATGACGATCCATTTCTTCGAGTAATTTTTCGAACATTCCATGCTTGTGAAATCGCATCATTTGGTCAAAATAGTTTGTCATTTGTAAACAACTTTTGGTTTTTAAATTAAGAACTTATATAAGTGAGACTTGTTTCTCTTTTGGTTCTTGGATAAACTTATGAGCTTGTCAAAATAATACGAGTTCTTTTATAACTTCGATTCCTTAAAGTGTTCAACACGATCCATTCCTTTGAGCAATATTTCGAGCATTCGATGCTCGGGAAATCGCATCATTTGGTCCAAACGGTTTGTCATTTTTGTAAAAACTTTTGGCCTTTGAATTTAAAACTTATTTGCATCAGATTGTTTCTCTTTTGGTTCTTGGACGAACTTATGAACTTGTGAAACTTTTATGAGTTCTTTTATAACTTTGGTTCCTTAAAGTATTCAAGACGATTCATTCCTTCGAGTAATTTTTCGAACATTCAATTCTCGGGAAATCACATCATTTGGTCCAAATGCTTTGTCATTTTGTAAACAACTTTTGGGTTTTAAGTTAAAAAACTTATTTAAGTGAGACTTGTTCCTCCTTTGGTTCATGGTTGAACTTTTACGAGTTCTTCAAAATGTTGCGAGTTCTTTTATAACTTCGATTCCTTAAAGTATTCAAAATGATCCATTCCTTTGAGCAATTTTTTGAGCATTCCATGCTCGGGAAATCACACCATTTGGTCCAAACGGTTTGTCATTTTTGTAAAAACTTTTGGCCTTTGAATTTAAAACTTATTTGCATCAGATTGTTTCTCTTTTGGTTCTTGGACGAACTTATGAACTTGTGAAACTTTTACGAGTTCTTTTATAACTTTGGTTCCTTAAAGTATTCAAGACGATCCATTCCTTCGAGTAATTTTTCGAACCTTCCATGGTTGGGAAATCGCATCATTTGGTCCAAATAGTTTGTCATTTGTAAACAACTTTTGGGTTTTAAATTAAAAACTTATTTAAGTGAGACTTGTTCCTCCTTTGGTTCTTGGTTGAACTTTTACGAGTTCTCCAAAATGTTGCGAGTTCTTTTATAACTTCGATTCCTTAAAGTATTCAAAACGATCCATTCCTTTGAGCAATTTTTTGAGCATTCCATGCTCGGGAAATCGCACCATTTGATCCAAAATAGTTTGTCATTTTGTAAACAACTTTTGGTTTTTATGTTAAAAACTTATTTAAGTGAGACTTGTTTCTCTTTTGGTTCTTGGACGAACTTCCAAACTTGTCAAACTTTTACGAGTTCTTTTATAACTTTGGTTCCTTAAAGTATTCATGAAAATCCATTCCTTCAAGCCATTTTTCGAACATTCCCTTCTTGGGAAATCGCATCATTTGGTCCAAATGCTGTCATTTTGTAAACAACTTTTGGTCTTTGAATTTAAAACTTATTTACGTTAGAATTATTTCTCTTTTTGTTCTTGGACTAACTTATGAACTTGTGAAACTTTTACGAGTTCTTTTATAACTTTGGTTCCTTAAAGTATTCATGACGATCCATTCCTTCGAGTAATTTTTCGAACCTTCCATGCTTAGGAAATCGCATCATTTGGTCCAAATAGTTTGTCATTTGTAAACAACTTTTGAGTTTTAAATTAAAAAACTTATTTAAGTGAGACTTGTTCCTCCTTTGGTTCTTGGTTTAACTTTTACGAGTTCTTCAAAATGTTGCGAGTTCTTTTATAACTTTGATTCCTTAAAGTATTCAAAACGATCCATTCCTTTGAGCAATTTTTTGAGCATTCCATGCTCTGGAAATCGCACCATTTGGTCCAAAATAGTTTGTCATTTTGTAAACAACTTTTGGTTTTTAAATTAAAAAATTATTTAAGTGAGACTTGTTTCTCTTTTGGTTCTTGGACGAACTTCCAAACTTGTCAAACTTTTACGAGTTCTTTTATAACCCTGGTTCCTTAAAGTATTCATGATGATCCATACCTTCAAACCATTTTTCGAACATTCCCTTCTTGGGAAATCGCATCATTTGGTCCAAATGGTTTGTCATTTTGTAAACAACTTTTGGTCTTTGAATTTAAAAATTTTTAACGTTAGAATTGTTTCTCTTTTGTTTCTTGGACGAACTTATGAACTTGTGAAACTTTTACGAGTTCTTTTATAACTTTCGTTCCTTAAAGTATTCAAGACGATTCATTCCTTCGAGTAATTTTTCGAACATTCCATGCTTGTGAAATCGCATCATTTGGTCAAAATAGTTTGTCATTTGTATACAACTTTTGGTTTTTATATTAAGAACTTATATAAGTGAGACTTGTTTCTCTTTTGGTTCTTGGATAAACTTATGAGCTTGTCAAAATAATATGAGTTCTTTTATAACTTCGACTCCTTAAAGTGTTCAAAACGATCCATTCCTTTGAGCAATATTTCGAGCATTCGATGCTCGGGAAATCGCATCATTTGGTCCAAACGGTTTGTCATTTTTGTAAAAACTTTTGGCCTTTTAATTTAAAATTTATTTGCATCAGATTGTTTCTCTTTTGGTTCTTGGACGAACTTATGAACTTGTGAAACTTTTACGAGTTCTTTTATAACTTTGGTTCCTTAAAGTATTCAAGACGATTCATTCCTTCGAGTAATTTTTCGAACATTCCATTCTCGGGAAATCACATCATTTGGTCCAAATGCTTTGTCATTTTGTAAACAACTTTTGGGTTTTAAATTAAAAAACTTATTTAAGTGAGACTTGTTCCTCCTTTGGTTCTTGGTTGAACTTTTACGAGTTCTTCAAAATGTTGCGAGTTCTTTTATAACTTCGATTCCTTAAAGTATTCAAAATGATCCATTCCTTTGAGCAATTTTTTGAGCATTCCATGCTCGGGAAATTGCACCATTTGGTCCAAAATAGTTTGTCATTTTGTAAACAACTTTTGGTTTTGAAATTAAAAACTTATTTAAGTGAGACTTGTTTCTCTTTTGGTTCTTGGACGAACTTTCAAACTTGTCAAACTTTTACGAGTTCTTTTATAACTTTGGTTCCTTAAAGTATTCATGATGATCCATTCCTTCAAACCATTTTTCGAACATTCCCTTCTTGGGAAATCGCATCATTTGGTCCACAAATGCTTTGTCATTTTGTAAACAACTTTTGGTCTTTGAATTTAAAACTTATTTACGTTAGAATTATTTCTCTTTTTGTTCTTGGACTAACTTATGAACTTGTGAAACTTTTACGAGTTCTTTTATAACTTTGGTTCCTTAAAGTATTCATGACGATCCATTCCTTCGAGTAATTTTTCGAACCTTCCATGCTTGGGAAATCGCATCATTTGGTCCAAATAGTTTGTCATTTGTAAACAACTTTTGAGTTTTAAATTAAAAAACTTATTTAAGTGAGACTTGTTCCTCCTTTGGTTCTTGGTTTAACTTTTACGAGTTCTTCAAAATGTTGCGAGTTCTTTTATAACTTTGATTCCTTAAAGTATTCAAAACGATCCATTCCTTTGAGCAATTTTTTGAGCATTCCGTGCTCTGGAAATCGCACCATTTGGTCCAAAATAGTTTGTCATTTTGTAAACAACTTTTGGTTTTTGAATTAAAAACTTATTTAAGTGAGACTTGTTTCTCTTTTGGTTCTTGGACGAACTTCCAAACTTGTCAAACTTTTACGAGTTCTTTTATAACCCTGGTTCCTTAAAGTATTCATGATGATCCATACCTTCAAACCATTTTTCGAACATTCCCTTCTTGGGAAATCGCATCATTTGGTCCAAATGGTTTGTCATTTTGTAAACAAATTTTGGTCTTTGAATTTAAAACTTTTTTACGTTAGAATTTTTTCTCTTTTGTTTCTTGGACGAACTTATGAACTTGTGAAACTTTTACGAGTTCTTTTATTGCTTTGGTTCCTTAAAGTATTCAAGACGATTCATTCCTTCGAGTAATTTTTCGAACATTCCATGCTTGTGAAATCGCATCATTTGGTCAAAATAGTTTGTCATCTGTAAACAACTTTTGGTTTTTAAATTAAGAACTTATATAAGTGAGACTTGTTTCTCTTTTGGTTCTTGGATAAACTTATGAGCTTGTCAAAATAATACGAGTTCTTTTATAACTTCGATTCCTTAAAGTGTTCAAAATGATCCATTCCTTTGAGCAATATTTCGAGCATTCGATGCTCGGGAAATCGCATCATTTGGTCCAAACGGTTTGTCATTTTTGTAAAAACTTTTGGCCTTTGAATTTAAAACTTATTTGCATCAGATTGTTTCTCTTTTGGTTCTTGGACGAACTTATGAACTTGTGAAACTTTTACGAGTTCTTTTATAACTTTGGTTCCTTAAAGTATTCAAGACGATCCATTCCTTCGAGTAATTTTTCAAACCTTCCATGCTTGGGAAATCGCATCATTTGGTCCAAATAGTTTGTCATTTGTAAACAACTTTTGGGTTTTAAATTAAAAACTTATTTAAGTGAGACTTGTTCCACCTTTGGTTCTTGGTTGAACTTTTACGAGTTCTTCAAAATGTTGCGAGTTCTTTTATAACTTCGATTCCTTAAAGTATTCAAAACGATCCATTCCTTTGAGCAATTTTTTGAGCATTCCATGCTCGGGAAATCGCACCATTTGGTCCAAAATAGTTTGTCATTTTGTAAATAACTTTTGGTTTTTAAATTAAAAACTTATTTAAGTGAGACTTGTTTTTCTTTTGGTTCTTGGACGAACTCCCAAACTTGTCAAACTTTTACGAGTTCTTTTATAACTTTGGTTCCTTAAAGTATTCATGATAATCCATTCCTTCAAGCCATTTTTCGAACATTCCATGCTGGGGAAATCGCATCATTTGGTCCAAATGCTTTGTCATTTTGTAAACAACTTTTGGTCTTTGAATTTAAAACTTATTTACGTCAGATTGTTTCTCTTTTAGTTCTTGGACGAACTTATGAACTTGTGAAACTTTTACGAGTTTTTTTATAACTTTGGTTCCATAAAGTATTCAAGACTATTCATTCCTTCGAGTAATTTTTCGAACATTCCATTCTCGGGAAATCGCATCATTTGGTCCAAATGGTTTGTCATTTTGTAAACAACTTTTGGCCTTTGAATTTAAAACTTATTTATGTCAAAATTGTTTCTCTTTTGGTTCTTGGATGAACTTCCAAACTTGTCAAACTTTTACGAGTTCTTTTATAACTTTGGTTCCTTAACGTATTCATGGCGATCCATTCCTTCGAGCCATTTTTCGAACATTCCATGCTCGGGAAATTGCATCATTTGGTCCAAATGCTCTGTCATTTTGTAAACAACTTTTGGTCTTTGACTTTAAAATTTATTTACGTCAGATTGTTTCTCTTTTGGTTCTTGGATTAACTTATGAACTTGTGAAACTTTTACGAGTTCTTTTATAACTTTGGTTCCTTAAAGTATTCATGACGATCCATTCCTTCGAGTAATTTTTCGAACATTCCACGCTTGGGAAATCGCATCATTTGGTCCAAATAGTTTGTTATTTGTAAACAACTTTTGGTTTTTAAATTAAAAAAATTATTTAAGTGAGACTTGTTTCTCTTTTGGTTCTTGGATGAACTTACGAGCTTGTCAAAATAATACGAGTTCTTTTCTAACTTTGATTCCTTAAAGTATTCAAAACGATCCATTCCTTTGAGCAATTTTTCGAGCATTCGATGCTCGGGAAATCGCATCATTTGTTCCAAACGGTTTGTCATTTTTGTAACCAACTTTTGGTTTTTGAATTAAAAACTTATTTACGTCAGAATTGTATCTCTTTTGGTTCTTGGATGAACTTCCAAACTTGTGAAACTTTTACGAGTTCTTTTATAACTTTGGTTCCTTAACATATTCATGACGATCCATTCCTTCGAGCCATTTTTCGAACATTCCATGCTCGGGAATTCGCATCATTTGGTCCAAATGCTTTGTCATTTTGTAAACAACTTTTGGTATTTGACTTTAAAATTTATTTACGTCAGATTGTTTCTCTTTTTGTTCTTGGACTAACTTATGAACTTGTTAAACTTTTACGAGTTCTTTTATAACTTTGGTTCCTTAAAGTATTCATGACGATCCATTCCTTCGAGTAATTTTTCGAATATTCCATGCTTGGGAAATCGCATCATTTGGTCCAAATAGTTTGTCATTTGTAAACAACTTTTGGGTGTTAAATTAAAAAAATTATTTAAGTGAGACTTGTTTCTCTTTTGGTTCTTGGATGAACTTACGAGCTTGTCAAAATAATATGAGTTCTTTTTTAACTTTGATTCCTTAAAGTATTCAGAACGATCCATTCCTTTGAGCAATTTTTCGAGCATTCGATGCGCGGGAAATCGCATCATTTGGTCCAAACGGTTTGTCATTTTTGTAACCAACTTTTGGTCTTTGAATTAAAAACTTATTTACGTCAGAATTGTATCTCTTTTGGTTCTTGGTCGAACTTCCAAACTTGTCAAACTTTTTCAAGTTATTTTATAAATTTGGTTCCTTAAAGTATTCATGACGATCCATTCCTTCGAGTAATTTTTCGAACCTTCCACGCTTGGTAAATCGCATCATTTGGTCCAAATAGTTTGTCATTTGTAAACAACTTTTGGGTGTTAAATTAAGAAACTTATTTAAGTGAGACTTGTTTCTCTTTTGGTTCTTGGATGAACTTATGAGCTTGTCAAAATAATATGAGTTCTTTTTTAACTTTGATTCCTTAAAGTATTCAAAACGATCCATTCCTTCTAGTAATTTTTCGAACATTCCATGCTTGTGAAATCGCATCATTTGGTCCAAATAGTTTGTCATTTGTAGACAACTTTTTGTTTTTAAATTAAGAACTTATATAAGTGAGACTTGTTTCTCTTTTGGTTCTTGGATAAACTTATGAGCTTGTCAAAATAATACGAGTTCTTTTATAATTTTGATTCCTTAAAGTGTTCAAAACGATCCATTCCTTTGAGCAATATTTCGAGCATTCGATGCTCGGGAAATCGCATCATTTGGTCCAAACGGTTTGTCATTTTTATAAAAACTTTTGGCCTTTGAATTTGAAACATATTTGCATCAGATTGTTTCTCTTTTGGTTCTTGGACGAACTTATGAACTTGTGAAACTTTTACGAGTTCTTTTATAACTTTGGTTCCTTAACGTATTCATGACGATCCATTCCTTCAAGCCATTTTTTGAACATTCCATGCTCTGGAAATCACATCATTTGGTCCAAATGCTTTGTCATTTTGTAAACAACTTTTCGTCTTTGAATTTAAAACTTATTTACGTCAGATTGTTTCTCTTTTGGTTCTTGGATGAACTTATGAACTTGTGAAACTTTTACGAGTTCTTTTATAACTTGGTTCCTTAAAGTATTCATGACGATCCATTCCTTCGAGTAATTTTTCGAACGTTCCATGCTTGGGAAATCGCATCATTTGGTCCAAATAGTTTGTCATTTGTAAACAGCTTTTTGTTTTTAAATTAAAAAACTTATTTAAGTGAGACTTGTTTCTCTTTTGGTTCTTGGGTGAACTTACGAGCTTGTCAAAATAATACGAGTTCTTTTATAACTTGGATTCCTTAAAGTGTTCAAAACGATCCATTCCTTTAAGCAATATTTCAAGCATTCGATGCTCGGGAAATCGCATCATTTGGTCCAAATTGTTTGTCATTTTTGTAAAAACTTTTGGCCTTTGAATTTAAAACTTATTTGCATCAGATTGTTTCTCTTTTGGTTCTTGGATGAACTTATGAACTTGTGAAACTTTTACGAGTTCTTTTATAACTTTGGTTCCTTAAAGTATTCAAGACGATTCATTCCTTCGAGTAATTTTTCGAACATTCCATGCTTGTGAAATAAGCATCATTTGGTCCAAATAGTTTGTCATTTGTGAACAACTTTTGGTTTTTAAATTAAGAACTTATATAAGTGAGACTTGTTTCTCTTTTGGTTCTTGGATAAACTTATGAGCTTGTCAAAATAATATGAGTTCTTTTATAACTTCGATTCCTTAAAGTGTTCAAAACGATCCATTCCTTTGAGCAATATTTCGAGCATTCGATGCTCGGGAAATCGCATCATTTGGTCCAAACGGTTTGTCATTTTTGTAAAAACTTTTGGCCTTTGAATTTAAAACTTATTTGCATCAGATTGTTTCTCTTTTGGTTCTTGGACGAACTTATGAACTTGTGAAACTTTTACGAGTTCTTTTATAACTTTGGTTCCTTAACGTATTCATGACGATCCATTCCTTCGAGCCATTTTTCGAACATTCCATGCTCGGGAAATCGCATCATTTGGTCCAAATGCTTTGTCATTTTGTAAACAACTTTTCGTCTTTGAATTTAAAACTTATTTACGTCATATTGTTTCTCTTTTGGTTCTTGGATGAACTTATGAACTTGTGAAACTTTTACGAGTTCTGTTATAACTTTGGTTCCTTGAAATATTCAGGACTATCCATTCCTTCGAGTAATTTTTCGAACATTCCATGCTTGGGAAATCGCATCATTTGGTCCAAATAGTTTGTCATTTGTAAACAACTTTTGGTTTTTAAATTAAAAACTTATTTAAGTGAGACTTGTTTCTCTTTTGGTTCTTGGATGAACTTACGAGCTTGTTGAAATGTTACGAGTTCATTTATGACTTTGATTCCTTAAAGTCTTCAGAACGATCCATTCCTTTGAGCTATTTTTCGAGCATTCCATGCTTAGCAAATCACAACAATTGGTCCAAAATAGTTTGTCATTCGTAAACAACTTTTTGGTCTTTGAATTAAAAACTTATTTACGTCAGAATTGTTTCTCTTCTGGTTCTTGGACGAACTTCCAAACTTGTCAAACATTTATAGGTTGTTTTATAACTTTGGTTCCTTAAAGTATTCATGACGATCCATTCCTTCGAGCCATTTTTCGAACATTCCATGCTCAGGAAATCGCATCATTTGGTCCAAATGCTTTGTCATTTTGTAAACAACTTTTCGTCTTTGAATTTAAAACTTATTTACGTCAGATTGTTTCTCTTTTGGTTTTTGGACGAACTTATGAACTTGTGAAACTTTTACGAGTTCTTTTATAACTTTGGTTCCTTAAAATATTCAGGACTATCCATTCCTTCGAGTAATTTTTCGAACATTCCATGCTTGGGAAATCACATCGTTTGGTCCAAATAGTTTGTCATTCATAAACTACTTTTGGTTTTTAAATTAAAAACTTATATAAGTGAGACTTGTTTCTCTTTTGGTTCTTGGATGAACTTACTAGCATGTCAAAATAATACGAGTTCTTTTATAACATCGATTCCTTAAAGTGTTCAAAACGATCCATTCCTTTGAGCAATATTTCGAGCATTCAATGCTCGAGAAATCGCATCATTTGGTCCAAACGGTTTGTCATTTTTTTAAACAACTTTTGGTCTTTGAATTAAAAACTTATTTACATCAGATTGTTTCTCTTTTGGTTCTTGGACGAACTTATGAACTTGTGAAACTTTTACGAGTTCTTTTATAACTTTGGTTCCTTAAAGTATTCAAGACGATCCATTCCTTCGAGTAATTTTTCGAACCTTCCATGTTTGGGAAATCGCATCGTTTTGTCCAAATAGTTTGTCATTTCTAAACTACTTTTGGTTTTTAAATTAAAAACTTATTTAAGTGAGACTTGTTTCTCTTTTGGTTCTTGGATGAACTTACGAGCTTGTCAAAATGTTATGAGTTCTTTTATAACTTCGATTCCTTAAAGTATTCAAAACAATCCATTCCTTTGAGAAATTTTTCGAGCATTCCATGCTCGGGAAATCTCACCATTTGGTCTTTGAATTAAAAACTTATTTACGTCAGAATTGTATCTCTTTTGGTTCTTGGACGAACTGCCAAACTTGTCAAACTTTTTCAAGTTATTTTATAACTTTGGTTCCTTAAAGTATTCATGATGATCCATTCCTTCGAGTAATTTTTCGAACATTCCATGCTCGGGAAATCGTATCATTTGGTCCAAATGCTTTGTCATTTTGTAAACAACTTTTAGTCTTTGAATTTAAAACTTATTTACGTCAGATTGTTTCTCTTTTGGTTCTTGGACGAACTTATGAACTTGTGAAACTTTTACGAGTTCTTTTATAACTTTGGTTCCTTAAAGTATTTAAGACGATTCATTCCTTCGAGTAATTTTTCGAACATTCCATGCTCAGGAAATCGCATCATTTGGTCCAAATGCTTTGTCATTTGGAAACAACTTTTGGTCTTTGAATTTAAAACTTATTTATGTCAGAATTGTTTCTCTTTTGGTTCTTGGATGAATTTCCAAACTTGTCAAACTTTTACAAGTTCTTTTGTAACTTTGGTTCCTTAACGTATTCATGGCGATCCATTCCTTCGAGACATTTTTCGAACATTCCATGCTCGGGAAATCGCATCATTTGGTCCAAATGCTCTGTCATTTTGTAAACAACTTTTGGTCTTTGACTTTAAAATTTATTTACATCAGATTGTTTCTCTTTTGGTTCTTGGACGAACTTATGAACTTGTGAAACTTTTACGAGTTCTTTTATAACTTTGGTTCCTTAAAGTATTCATGACGATCCATTCCTTCGAGTAATTTTTCAAACATTCCACGCTTGGGAAATCGCATCATTTGGTCCAAATAGTTTGTTATTTGTAAACAACTTTTGGTTTTTAAATTAAAAAAATTATTTAAGTGAGACTTGTTTCTCTTTTGGTTCTTGGATGAACTTACGAGCTTGTCAAAATAATACGAGTTCTTTTATAACTTCGATTCCTTAAAGTGTTCAAAACGATCCAATCCTTTAAGCAATATTTCGAGCATTCGATGCTCGGGAAATCGCATCATTTGGTCCAAATTGTTTGTCATTTTTGTAAAAACTTTTGGCCTTTGAATTTAAAACTTATTTGCATCAGATTGTTTCTCTTTTGGTTCTTGGACGAACTTATGAACTTGTGAAACTTTTACGAGTTCTTTTATAACTTTGGTTCCTTAAAGTATTTAAGACGATTCATTCCTTCGATTAATTTTTCGAACATTCCATGCTCGGGAAATCGCATCATTTGGTCCAAATGCTTTGTCATTTGGAAACAACTTTTGGTCTTTGAATTTAAAACTTATTTATGTCAGAATTGTTTCTCTTTTGGTTCTTGGATGAATTTCCAAACTTGTCAAACTTTTACGAGTTCTTTTGTAACTTTGGTTCCTTAACGTATTCATGGCGATCCATTCCTTCGAGACATTTTTCGAACATTCCATGCTCGGGAAATCGCATCATTTGGTCCAAATGCTCTGTCATTTTGTAAACAACTTTTGGTCTTTGACTTTAAAATTTATTTACATCAGATTGTTTCTCTTTTGGTTCTTGGACGAACTTATGAACTTGTGAAACTTTTGCGAGTTCTTTTATAACTTTGGTTCCTTAACGTATTCATGACGATCCATTCCTTCGAGCCATTTTTCGAACATTCCATGCTCGGGAAATCGCATCATTTGGTCCAAATGCTTTGTCATTTTGTAAACAACTTTTCGTCTTTGAATTTAAAACTTATTTACGTCATATTGTTTCTCTTTTGGTTCTTGGATGAACTTATGAACTTGTGAAACTTTTACGAGTTCTGTTATAACTTTGGTTCCTTGAAATATTCAGGACTATCCATTCCTTCGAGTAATTTTTCGAACATTCCATGCTTGGGAAATCGCATCATTTGGTCCAAATAGTTTGTCATTTGTAAACAACTTTTGGTTTTTAAATTAAAAACTTATTTAAGTGAGACTTGTTTCTCTTTTGGTTCTTGGATGAACTTACGAGCTTGTTGAAATGTTACGAGTTCATTTATGACTTTGATTCCTTAAAGTCTTCAGAACGATCCATTCCTTTGAGCTATTTTTCGAGCATTCCATGCTTAGCAAATCACAACAATTGGTCCAAAATAGTTTGTCATTCGTAAACAACTTTTTGGTCTTTGAATTAAAAACTTATTTACGTCAGAATTGTTTCTCTTCTGGTTCTTGGACGAACTTCCAAACTTGTCAAACATTTACAGGTTGTTTTATAACTTTGGTTCCTTAAAGTATTCATGACGATCCATTCCTTCGAGCCATTTTTCGAACATTCCATGCTCAGGAAATCGCATCATTTGGTCCAAATGCTTTGTCATTTTGTAAACAACTTTTCGTCTTTGAATTTAAAACTTATTTACGTCAGATTGTTTCTCTTTTGGTTCTTGGATGAATTTCCAAACTTGTCAAACTTTTACGAGTTCTTTTGTAACTTTGGTTCCTTAACGTATTCATGGCGATCCATTCCTTCGAGACATTTTTCGAACATTCCATGCTAGGGAAATCGCATCATTTGGTCCAAATGCTCTGTCATTTTGTAAACAACTTTTGGTCTTTGACTTTAAAATTTATTTACATCAGATTGTTTCTCTTTTGGTTCTTGGACGAACTTATGAACTTGTGAAACTTTTACGAGTTCTTTTATAACTTTGGTTCCTTAAAGTATTCATGATGATCCATTCCTTCGAGTAATTTTTCAAACATTCCACGCTTGGGAAATCGCATCATTTGTTCCAAATAGTTTGTTATTTGGAAACAACTTTTGGTTTTTAAATTAAAAAAATTATTTAAGTGAGACTTGTTTCTCTTTTGGTTCTTGGATGAACTTACGAGCTTGTCAAAATAATACGAGTTCTTTTATAACTTGGATTCCTTAAAGTGTTCAAAACGATCCATTCCTTTAAGCAATATTTCAAGCATTCGATGCTCGGGAAATCGCATCATTTGGTCCAAATTGTTTGTCATTTTTGTAAAAACTTTTGGCCTTTGAATTTAAAACTTATTTGCATCAGATTGTTTCTCTTTTGGTTCTTGGATGAACTTATGAACTTGTGAAACTTTTACGAGTTCTTTTATAACTTTGGTTCCTTAAAGTATTCAAGACGATTCATTCCTTCGAGTAATTTTTCGAACATTCCATGCTTGTGAAATAAGCATCATTTGGTCCAAATAGTTTGTCATTTGTGAACAACTTTTGGTTTTTAAATTAAGAACTTATATAAGTGAGACTTGTTTCTCTTTTGGTTCTTGGATAAACTTATGAGCTTGTCAAAATAATATGAGTTCTTTTATAACTTCGATTCCTTAAAGTGTTCAAAACGATCCATTCCTTTGAGCAATATTTCGAGCATTCGATGCTCGGGAAATCGCATCATTTGGTCCAAACGGTTTGTCATTTTTGTAAAAACTTTTGGCCTTTGAATTTAAAACTTATTTGCATCAGATTGTTTCTCTTTTGGTTCTTGGACGAACTTATGAACTTGTGAAACTTTTACGAGTTCTTTTATAACTTTGGTTCCTTAACGTATTCATGACGATCCATTCCTTCGAGCCATTTTTCGAACATTCCATGCTCGGGAAATCGCATCATTTGGTCCAAATGCTTTGTCATTTTGTAAACAACTTTTCGTCTTTGAATTTAAAACTTATTTACGTCATATTGTTTCTCTTTTGGTTCTTGGATGAACTTATGAACTTGTGAAACTTTTACGAGTTCTGTTATAACTTTGGTTCCTTGAAATATTCAGGACTATCCATTCCTTCGAGTAATTTTTCGAACATTCCATGCTTGGGAAATCACATCGTTTGGTCCAAATAGTTTGTCATTCATAAACTACTTTTGGTTTTTAAATTAAAAACTTATATAAGTGAGACTTGTTTCTCTTTTGGTTCTTGGATGAACTTACTAGCTTGTCAAAATAATACGAGTTCTTTTATAACATCGATTCCTTAAAGTGTTCAAAACGATTCATTCCTTTGAGCAATATTTCGTGCATTCAATGCTCGAGAAATCGCATCATTTGGTCCAAACGGTTTGTCATTTTTTTAAACAACTTTTGGTCTTTGAATTAAAAACTTATTTACATCAGATTGTTTCTCTTTTGGTTCTTGGACGAACTTATGAACTTGTGAAACTTTTACGAGTTCTTTTATAACTTTGGTTCCTTAAAGTATTCAAGACGATCCATTCCTTCGAGTAATTTTTCGAACCTTCCATGTTTGGGAAATCGCATCGTTTTGTCCAAATAGTTTGTCATTTCTAAACTACTTTTGGTTTTTAAATTAAAAACTTATTTAAGTGAGACTTGTTTCTCTTTTGGTTCTTGGATGAACTTACGAGCTTGTCAAAATGTTATGAGTTCTTTTAAAACTTCGATTCCTTAAAGTATTCAAAACAATCCATTCCTTTGAGAAATTTTTCGAGCATTCCATGCTCGGGAAATCGCACCATTTGGTCTTTGAATTAAAAACTTATTTACGTCAGAATTGTATCTCTTTTGGTTCTTGGACGAACTTCCAAACTTGTCAAACTTTTTCAAGTTATTTTATAACTTTGGTTCCTTAAAGTATTCATGATGATCCATTCCTTCGAGTAATTTTTCGAACATTCCATGCTTTGGAAATCGTATCATTTGGTCCAAATGCTTTGTCATTTTGTAAACAACTTTTGGTCTTTGAATTTAAAACTTATTTACGTCAGATTGTTTCTCTTTTGGTTCTTGGACGAACTTATGAACTTGTGAAACTTTTACGAGTTCTTTTATAACTTTGGTTCCTTAAAGTATTTAAGACGATTTATTCCTTCGAGTAATTTTTCGAACATTCCATGCTCGGGAAATCGCATCATTTGGTCCAAATGCTTTGTCATTTGGAAACAACTTTTGGTCTTTGAATTTAAAACTTATTTATGTCAGAATTGTTTCTCTTTTGGTTCTTGGATGAATTTCCAAACTTGTCAAACTTTTACGTGTTCTTTTGTAACTTTGGTTCCTTAACGTATTCATGGCGATCCATTCCTTCGAGACATTTTTCGAACATTCCATGCTCGGGAAATCGCATCATTTGGTCCAAATGCTCTGTCATTTTGTAAACAACTTTTGGTCTTTGACTTTAAAATTTATTTACATCAGATTGTTTCTCTTTTGGTTCTTGGACGAACTTATGAACTTGTGAAACTTTTACGAGTTCTTTTATAACTTTGGTTCCTTAAAGTATTCATGACGATCCATTCCTTCGAGTAATTTTTCAAACATTCCACTCTTGGGAAATCGCATCATTTGGTCCAAATAGTTTGTTATTTGTAAACAACTTTTGGTTTTTAAATTAAAAAAATTATTTAAGTGAGACTTGTTTCTCTTTTGGTTCTTGGATGAACTTACGAGCTTGTCAAAATAATACGAGTTCTTTTATAACTTGGATTCCTTAAAGTGTTCAAAACAATCCATTCCTTTAAGCAATATTTCGAGCATTCGATGCTCGGGAAATCGCATCATTAGGTCCAAATTGTTTGTCATTTTTGTAAAAACTTTTGGCCTTTGAATTTAAAACTTATTTGCATCAGATTGTTTCTCTTTTGGTTCTTGGATGAACTTATGAACTTGTGAAACTTTTACGAGTTCTGTTATAACTTTGGTTCCTTGAAATATTCAGGACTATCCATTCCTTCGAGTAATTTTTCGAACATTCCATGCTTGGGAAATCGCATCATTTGGTCCAAATAGTTTGTCATTTGTAAACAACTTTTGGTTTTTAAATTAAAAACTTATTTAAGTGAGACTTGTTTCTCTTTTGGTTCTTGGATGAACTTACGAGCTTGTCAAAATGTTATGAGTTCTTTTAAAACTTCGATTCCTTAAAGTATTCAAAACAGTCCATTCCTTTGAGAAATTTTTCGAGCATTCCATGCTCGGGAAATCGCACCATTTGGTCTTTGAATTAAAAACTTATTTACGTCAGAATTGTATCTCTTTTGGTTCTTGGACGAACTGCCAAACTTGTCAAACTTTTTCAAGTTATTTTATAACTTTGGTTCCTTAAAGTATTCATGATGATCCATTCCTTCGAGTAATTTTTCGAACTTTCCATGCTCGGGAAATCGTATCATTTGGTCCAAATGCTTTGTCATTTTGTAAACAACTTTTGGTCTTTGAATTTAAAACTTATTTACGTCAGATTGTTTCTATTTTGGTTCTTGGACGAACTTATGAACTTGTGAAACTTTTACGAGTTCTTTTATAACTTTGGTTCCTTAAAGTATTTAAGACGATTCATTCCTTCGAGTAATTTTTCGAACATTCCATGCTCGGGAAATCGCATCATTTGGTCCAAATGCTTTGTCATTTGGAAACAACTTTTGGTCTTTGAATTTAAAACTTATTTATGTCAGAATTGTTTCTCTTTTGGTTCTTGGATGAATTTCCAAACTTGTCAAACTTTTACGAGTTCTTTTGTAACTTTGGTTCCTTAACGTATTCATGGCGATCCATTCCTTCGAGACATTTTTCGAACATTCCATGCTCGGGAAATCGCATCATTTGGTCCAAATGCTCTGTCATTTTGTAAACAACTTTTGGTCTTTGACTTTAAAATTTATTTACGTCAGATTGTTTCTCTTTTGGTTCTTGGACGAACTTATGAACTTGTGAAACTTTTACGAGTTCTTTTATAACTTTGGTTACTTAAAGTATTCATGACGATCCATTCCTTCGACTAATTTTTCAAACATTCCACGCTTGGGAAATCGCATCATTTGGTCCAAATAGTTTGTTATTTGTAAACAACTTTTGGTTTTTAAATTAAAAAAATTATTTAAGTGAAACTTGTTTCTCTTTTGGTTCTTGGATGAACTTACGAGCTTGTCAAAATAATATGAGTTCTTTTATAACTTGGATTCCTTAAAGTGTTCAAAAAGATCCATTCCTTTAAGCAATATTTCGAGCATTCGATGCTCGGGAAATCGCATCATTTGGTCCAAATTGTTTGTCATTTTTGTAAAAACTTTTGGCCTTTGAATTTAAAACTTATTTGCATCAGATTGTTTCTCTTTTGGTTCTTGGATGAACTTATGAACTTGTGAAACTTTTACGAGTTCTTTTATAACTTTGGTTCCTTAAAGTATTCAAGACGATTCATTCCTTCGAGTAATTTTTCGAACATTCCATGCTTGTGAAATAAGCATCATTTGGTCCAAATAGTTTGTCATTTGTAAACAACTTTTGGTTTTTAAATTAAGAACTTATATAAGTGAGACTTGGTTCTCTTTTGGTTCTTGGATAAACTTATGAGCTTGTCAAAATAATATGAGTTCTTTTATAACTTCGATTCCTTAAAGTGTTCAAAACGATCCATTCCTTTGAGCAATATTTCGAGCATTCGATGCTCGGGAAATCGCATCATTTGGTCCAAACGGTTTGTCATTTTTGTAAAAACTTTTGGCCTTTGAATTAAAAACTTATTTGCATCAGATTGTTTCTCTTTTGGTTCTTGGACGAACTTATGAACTTGTGAAACTTTTGCGAGTTCTTTTATAACTTAGGTTCCTTAACGTATTCATGACGATCCATTCCTTCGAGCCATTTTTCGAACATTCCATGCTCGGGAAATCGCATCATTTGGTCCAAATGCTTTGTCATTTTGTAAACAACTTTTCGTCTTTGAATTTAAAACTTATTTACGTCATATTGTTTCTCTTTTGGTTCTTGGATGAACTTATGAACTTGTGAAACTTTTACGAGTTCTGTTATAACTTTGGTTCCTTGAAATATTCAGGACTATCCATTCCTTCGAGTAATTTTTCGAACATTCCATGCTTGGGAAATCGCATCATTTGGTCCAAATAGTTTGTCATTTGTAAACAACTTTTGGTTTTTAAATTAAAAACTTATTTAAGTGAGACTTGTTTCTCTTTTGGTTCTTGGATGAACTTACGAGCTTGTCGAAATGTTACGAGTTCATTTATGACTTTGATTCCTTAAAGTCTTCAGAACGATCCATTCCTTTGAGCTATTTTTCGAGCATTCCATGCTTAGCAAATCACAACAATTGGTCCAAAATAGTTTGTCATTCGTAAACAACTTTTTGGTCTTTGAATTAAAAACTTATTTACGTCAGAATTGTTTCTCTTCTGGTTCTTGGACGAACTTCCAAACTTGTCAAACATTTACAGGTTATTTTATAACTTTGGTTCCTTAAAGTATTCATGACGATCCATTCCTTCGAGCCATTTTTCGAACATTCCATGCTCAGGAAATCGCATCATTTGGTCCAAATGCTTTGTCATTTTGTAAACAACTTTTCGTCTTTGAATTTAAAACTTATTTACGTCAGATTGTTTCTCTTTTGGTTCTTGGACGAACTTATGAACTTGTGAAACTTTTACGAGTTCTTTTATAACTTTGGTTCCTTAAAATATTCAGGACTATCCATTCCTTCGAGTAATTTTTCGAACATTCCATGCTTGGGAAATCACATCGTTTGGTCCAAATAGTTTGTCATTCATAAACTACTTTTGGTTTTTAAATTAAAAACTTATATAAGTGAGACTTGTTTCTCTTTTGGTTCTTGGATGAACTTACTAGCTTGTCAAAATAATACGAGTTCTTTTATAACATCGATTCCTTAAAGTGTTCAAAACGATTCATTCCTTTGAGCAATATTTCGTGCATTCAATGCTCGAGAAATCGCAACATTTGGTCCAAACGGTTTGTCATTTTTTTAAACAACTTTTGGTCTTTGAATTAAAAACTTATTTACATCAGATTGTTTCTCTTTTGGTTCTTGGACGAACTTATGAACTTGTGAAACTTTTACGAGTTCTTTTATAACTTTGGTTCCTTAAAGTATTCAAGACGATCCATTCCTTCGAGTAATTTTTCGAACCTTCCATGTTTGGGAAATCGCATCGTTTTGTCCAAATAGTTTGTCATTTCTAAACTACTTTTGGTTTTTAAATTAAAAACTTATTTAAGTGAGACTTGTTTCTCTTTTGGTTCTTGGATGAACTTACGAGCTTGTCAAAATGTTATGAGTTCTTTTATAACTTCGATTCCTTAAAGTATTCAAAACAATCCATTCCTTTGAGAAATTTTTCGAGCATTCCATGCTCGGGAAATCGCACCATTTGGTCTTTGAATTAAAAACTTATTTACGTCAGAATTGTATCTCTTTTGGTTCTTGGACGAACTTCCAAACTTGTCAAACTTTTTCAAGTTATTTTATAACTTTGGTTCCTTAAAGTATTCATGATGATCCATTCCTTCGAGTAATTTTTCGAACATTCCATGCTCGGGAAATCGTGTCATTTGGTCCAAATGCTTTGTCATTTTGTAAACAACTTTTGGTCTTTGAATTTAAAACTTATTTACGTCAGATTTTTTCTATTTTGGTTCTTGGACGAACTTATGAACTTGTGAAACTTTTACGAGTTCTTTTATAACTTTGGTTCCTTAAAGTATTTAAGACGATTCATTCCTTCGAGTAATTTTTCGAACATTCCATGCTCGGGAAATCGCATCATTTGGTCCAAATGCTTTGTCATTTGGAAACAACTTTTGGTCTTTGAATTTAAAACTTATTTATGTCAGAATTGTTTCTCTTTTGGTTCTTGGATGAATTTCCAAACTTGTCAAACTTTTACGAGTTCTTTTGTAACTTTGGTTCCTTAACGTATTCATGGCGATCCATTCCTTCGAGACATTTTTCGAACATTCCATGCTCGGGAAATCGCATCATTTGGTCCAAATGCTCTGTCATTTTGTAAACAACTTTTGGTCTTTGACTTTAAAATTTATTTACGTCAGATTGTTTCTCTTTTGGTTCTTGGACGAACTTATGAACTTGTGAAACTTTTACGAGTTCTTTTATAACTTTGGTTACTTAAAGTATTCATGACGATCCATTCCTTCGACTAATTTTTCAAACATTCCACGCTTGGGAAATCGCATCATTTGGTCCAAATAGTTTGTTATTTGTAAACAACTTTTGGTTTTTAAATTAAAAAAATTATTTAAGTGAGACTTGTTTCTCTTTTGGTTCTTGGATGAACTTACGAGCTTGTCGAAATGTTACGAGTTCATTTATGACTTTGATTCCTTAAAGTCTTCAGAACGATCCATTCCTTTGAGCTATTTTTCGAGCATTCCATGCTTAGCAAATCACAACAATTGGTCCAAAATAGTTTGTCATTCGTAAACAACTTTTTGGTCTTTGAATTAAAAACTTATTTACGTCAGAATTGTTTCTCTTCTGGTTCTTGGACGAACTTCCAAACTTGTCAAACATTTACAGGTTATTTTATAACTTTGGTTCCTTAAAGTATTCATGACGATCCATTCCTTCGAGCCATTTTTCGAACATTCCATGCTCAGGAAATCGCATCATTTGGTCCAAATGCTTTGTCATTTTGTAAACAACTTTTCGTCTTTGAATTTAAAACTTATTTACGTCAGATTGTTTCTCTTTTGGTTCTTGGACGAACTTATGAACTTGTGAAACTTTTACGAGTTCTTTTATAACTTTGGTTCCTTAAAATATTCAGGACTATCCATTCCTTCGAGTAATTTTTCGAACATTCCATGCTTGTGAAATAAGCATCATTTGGTCCAAATAGTTTGTCATTTGTGAACAACTTTTGGTTTTTAAATTAAGAACTTATATAAGTGAGACTTGTTTCTCTTTTGGTTCTTGGATAAACTTATGAGCTTGTCAAAATAATATGAGTTCTTTTATAACTTCGATTCCTTAAAGTGTTCAAAACGATCCATTCCTTTGAGCAATATTTCGAGCATTCGATGCTCGGGAAATCGCATCATTTGGTCCAAACGGTTTGTCATTTTTGTAAAAACTTTTGGCCTTTGAATTTAAAACTTATTTGCATCAGATTGTTTCTCTTTTGGTTCTTGGACGAACTTATGAACTTGTGAAACTTTTACGAGTTCTTTTATAACTTTGGTTCCTTAACGTATTCATGACGATCCATTCCTTCGAGCCATTTTTCGAACATTCCATGCTCGGGAAATCGCATCATTTGGTCCAAATGCTTTGTCATTTTGTAAACAACTTTTCGTCTTTGAATTTAAAACTTATTTACGTCATATTGTTTCTCTTTTGGTTCTTGGATGAACTTATGAACTTGTGAAACTTTTACGAGTTCTGTTATAACTTTGGTTCCTTGAAATATTCAGGACTATCCATTCCTTCGAGTAAATTTTCGAGCATTCGATGCTCGGGAAATCGCATCATTTGGTCCAAACGGTTTGTCATTTTTGTAAAAACTTTTGGCCTTTGAATTTAAAACTTATTTGCATCAGATTGTTTCTCTTTTGGTTCTTGGACGAACTTATGAACTTGTGAAACTTTTACGAGTTCTTTTATAACTTTGGTTCCTTAACGTATTCATGACGATCCATTCCTTCGAGCCATTTTTCGAACATTCCATGCTCGGGAAATCGTATCATTTGGTCCAAATGCTTTGTCATTTTGTAAACAACTTTTGGTCTTTGAATTTAAAACTTATTTACGTCAGATTGTTTCTCTTTTGCTTCTTTGACGAACTTATGAACTTGTGAAACTTTTACGAGTTCTTTTATAACTTTGGTTCCTTAAAGTATTTAAGACGATTCATTCCTTCGAGTAATTTTTCGAACATTCCATGCTCGGGAAATCGCATCATTTGGTCCAAATGCTTTGTCATTTGGAAACAACTTTTGGTCTTTGAATTTAAAACTTATTTATGTCAGAATTGTTTCTCTTTTGGTTCTTGGATGAATTTCCAAACTTGTCAAACTTTTACGAGTTCTTTTGTAACTTTGGTTCCTTAACGTATTCATGGCGATCCATTCCTTCGAGACATTTTTCGAACATTCCATGCTCGGGAAATCGCATCATTTGGTCCAAATGCTCTGTCATTTTGTAAACAACTTTTGGTCTTTGACTTTAAAATTTATTTACATCAGATTGTTTCTCTTTTGGTTCTTGGACGAACTTATGAACTTGTGAAACTTTTACGAGTTCTTTTATAACTTTGGTTCCTTAAAGTATTCATGACGATCCATTCCTTCGAGTAATTTTTCAAACATTCCACGCTTGGGAAATCGCATCATTTGTTCCAAATAGTTTGTTATTTGTAAACAACTTTTGGTTTTTAAATTAAAAAAATTATTTAAGTGAGACTTGTTTCTCTTTTGGTTCTTGGATGAACTTACGAGCTTGTCAATAATACGAGTTCTTTTATAACTTGGATTCCTTAAAGTGTTCAAAACGATCCATTCCTTTAAGTAATATTTCGAGCATTCGATGCTCGGGAAATCGCATCATTTGGTCCAAATTGTTTGTCATTTTTGTAAAAACTTTTGGCCTTTGAATTTAAAACTTATTTGCATCAGATTGTTTCTCTTTTGGTTCTTGGATGAACTTATGAACTTGTGAAACTTTTACGAGTTCTTTTATAACTTTGGTTCCTTAAAGTATTCAAGACGATTCATTCCTTCGAGTAATTTTTCGAACATTCCATGCTTGTGAAATAAGCATCATTTGGTCCAAATAGTTTGTCATTTGTGAACAACTTTTGGTTTTTAAATTAAGAACTTATATAAGTGAGACTTGTTTCTCTTTTGGTTCTTGGATAAACTTATGAGCTTGTCAAAATAATATGAGTTCTTTTACAACTTCGATTCCTTAAAGTGTTCAAAACAATCCATTCCTTTGAGCAATATTTCGAGCATTCGATGCTCGGGAAATCGCATCATTTGGTCCAAACGGTTTGTCATTTTTGTAAAAACTTTTGGCCTTTGAATTTAAAACTTATTTGCATCAGATTGTTTCTCTTTTGGTTCTTGGACGAACTTATGAACTTGTGAAACTTTTACGAGTTCTTTTATAACTTTGGTTCCTTAAAGCATTTAAGACGATTCATTCCTTCGATTAATTTTTCGAACATTCCATGCTCGGGAAATCGCATCATTTGGTCCAAATGCTTTGTCATTTGGAAACAACTTTTGGTCTTTGAATTTAAAACTTATTTATGTCAGAATTGTTTCTCTTTTGGTTCTTGGATGAATTTCCAAACTTGTCAAACTTTTACGAGTTCTTTTGTAACTTTGGTTCCTTAACGTATTCATGGCGATCCATTCCTTCGAGACATTTTTCGAACATTCCATGCTCGGGAAATCGCATCATTTGGTCCAAATGCTCTGTCATTTTGTAAACAACTTTTGGTCTTTGACTTTAAAATTTATTTACATCAGATTGTTTCTCTTTTGGTTCTTGGACGAACTTATGAACTTGTGAAACTTTTACGAGTTCTTTTATAACTTTGGTTCCTTAAAGTATTCATGACGATCCATTCCTTCGAGTAATTTTTCAAACATTCCACGCTTGGGAAATCGCATCATTTGGTCCAAATAGTTTGTTATTTGTAAACAACTTTTGGTTTTTAAATTAAAAAAATTATTTAAGTGAGACTTGTTTCTCTTTTGGTTCTTGGATGAACTTACGAGCTTGTCAAAATAATACGAGGTCTTTTATAACTTGGATTCCTTAAAGTGTTCAAAAAAATCCATTCCTTTAAGCAATATTTCGAGTATTCGATGCTCGGGAAATCGCATCATTTGGTCCAAATTGTTTGTCATTTTTGTAAAAACTTTTGGCCTTTGAATTTAAAACTTATTTGCATCAGATTGTTTCTCTTTTGGTTCTTGGATGAACTTATGAACTTGTGAAACTTTTACGAGTTCTTTTATAACTTTGGTTCCTTAAAGTATTGAAGACGATTCATTCCTTCGAGTAATTTTTCGAACATTCCATGCTTGTGAAATAAGCATCATTTGGTCCAAATAGTTTGTCATTTGTGAACAACTTTTGGTTTTTAAATTAAGAACTTATATAAGTGAGACTTGTTTCTCTTTTGGTTCTTGGATAAACTTATGAGCTTGTCAAAATAATATGAGTTCTTTTATAACTTCGATTCCTTAAAGTGTTCAAAACGATCCATTCCTTTGAGCAATATTTCGAGCATTCGATGCTCGGGAAATCGCATCATTTGGTCCAAACGGTTTGTCATTTTTGTAAAAACTTTTGGCCTTTGAATTAAAAACTTATTTGCATCAGATTGTTTCTCTTTTGGTTCTTGGACGAACTTATGAACTTGTGAAACTTTTGCGAGTTCTTTTATAACTTTGGTTCCTTAACGTATTCATGACGATCCATTCCTTCGAGCCATTTTTCGAACATTCCATGCTCGGGAAATCGCATCATTTGGTCCAAATGCTTTGTCATTTTGTAAACAACTTTTCGTCTTTGAATTTAAAACTTATTTACGTCATATTGTTTCTCTTTTGGTTCTTGGATGAACTTATGAACTTGTGAAACTTTTACGAGTTCTGTTATAACTTTGGTTCCTTGAAATATTCAGGACTATCCATTCCTTCGAGTAATTTTTCGAACATTCCATGCTTGGGAAATCGCATCATTTGGTCCAAATAGTTTGTCATTTGTAAACAACTTTTGGTTTTTAAATTAAAAACTTATTTAAGTGAGACTTGTTTCTCTTTTGGTTCTTGGATGAACTTACGAGCTTGTCGAAATGTTACGAGTTCATTTATGACTTTGATTCCTTAAAGTCTTCAGAACGATCCATTCCTTTGAGCTATTTTTCGAGCATTCCATGCTTAGCAAATCACAACAATTGGTCCAAAATAGTTTGTCATTCGTAAACAACTTTTTGGTCTTTGAATTAAAAACTTATTTACGTCAGAATTGTTTCTCTTCTGGTTCTTGGACGAACTTCCAAACTTGTCAAACATTTACAGGTTATTTTATAACTTTGGTTCCTTAAAGTATTCATGACGATCCATTCCTTCGAGCCATTTTTCGAACATTCCATGCTCAGGAAATCGCATCATTTGGTCCAAATGCTTTGTCATTTTGTAAACAACTTTTCGTCTTTGAATTTAAAACTTATTTACGTCAGATTGTTTCTCTTTTGGTTCTTGGACGAACTTATGAACTTGTGAAACTTTTACGAGTTCTTTTATAACTTTGGTTCCTTAAAATATTCAGGACTATCCATTCCTTCGAGTAATTTTTCGAACATTCCATGCTTGGGAAATCACATCGTTTGGTCCAAATAGTTTGTCATTCATAAACTACTTTTGGTTTTTAAATTAAAAACTTATATAAGTGAGACTTGTTTCTCTTTTGGTTCTTGGATGAACTTACTAGCTTGTCAAAATAATACGAGTTCTTTTATAACATCGATTCCTTAAAGTGTTCAAAACGATTCATTCCTTTGAGCAATATTTCGTGCATTCAATGCTCGAGAAATCGCAACATTTGGTCCAAACGGTTTGTCATTTTTTTAAACAACTTTTGGTCTTTGAATTAAAAACTTATTTACATCAGATTGTTTCTCTTTTGGTTCTTGGACGAACTTATGAACTTGTGAAACTTTTACGAGTTCTTTTATAACTTTGGTTCCTTAAAGTATTCAAGACGATCCATTCCTTCGAGTAATTTTTCGAACCTTCCATGTTTGGGAAATCGCATCGTTTTGTCCAAATAGTTTGTCATTTCTAAACTACTTTTGGTTTTTAAATTAAAAACTTATTTAAGTGAGACTTGTTTCTCTTTTGGTTCTTGGATGAACTTACGAGCTTGTCAAAATGTTATGAGTTCTTTTATAACTTCGATTCCTTAAAGTATTCAAAACAATCCATTCCTTTGAGAAATTTTTCGAGCATTCCATGCTCGGGAAATCGCACCATTTGGTCTTTGAATTAAAAACTTATTTACGTCAGAATTGTATCTCTTTTGGTTCTTGGACGAACTTCCAAACTTGTCAAACTTTTTCAAGTTATTTTATAACTTTGGTTCCTTAAAGTATTCATGATGATCCATTCCTTCGAGTAATTTTTCGAACATTCCATGCTCGGGAAATCGTGTCATTTGGTCCAAATGCTTTGTCATTTTGTAAACAACTTTTGGTCTTTGAATTTAAAACTTATTTACGTCAGATTTTTTCTATTTTGGTTCTTGGACGAACTTATGAACTTGTGAAACTTTTACGAGTTCTTTTATAACTTTGGTTCCTTAAAGTATTTAAGACGATTCATTCCTTCGAGTAATTTTTCGAACATTCCATGCTCGGGAAATCGCATCATTTGGTCCAAATGCTTTGTCATTTGGAAACAACTTTTGGTCTTTGAATTTAAAACTTATTTATGTCAGAATTGTTTCTCTTTTGGTTCTTGGATGAATTTCCAAACTTGTCAAACTTTTACGAGTTCTTTTGTAACTTTGGTTCCTTAACGTATTCATGGCGATCCATTCCTTCGAGACATTTTTCGAACATTCCATGCTCGGGAAATCGCATCATTTGGTCCAAATGCTCTGTCATTTTGTAAACAACTTTTGGTCTTTGACTTTAAAATTTATTTACGTCAGATTGTTTCTCTTTTGGTTCTTGGACGAACTTATGAACTTGTGAAACTTTTACGAGTTCTTTTATAACTTTGGTTACTTAAAGTATTCATGACGATCCATTCCTTCGACTAATTTTTCAAACATTCCACGCTTGGGAAATCGCATCATTTGGTCCAAATAGTTTGTTATTTGTAAACAACTTTTGGTTTTTAAATTAAAAAAATTATTTAAGTGAGACTTGTTTCTCTTTTGGTTCTTGGATGAACTTACGAGCTTGTCAAAATAATATGAGTTCTTTTATAACTTGGATTCCTTAAAGTGTTCAAAAAGATCCATTCCTTTAAGCAATATTTCGAGCATTCGATGCTCGGGAAATCGCATCATTTGGTCCAAATTGTTTGTCATTTTTGTAAAAACTTTTGGCCTTTGAATTTAAAACTTATTTGCATCAGATTGTTTCTCTTTTGGTTCTTGGATGAACTTATGAACTTGTGAAACTTTTACGAGTTCTTTTATAACTTTGGCTCCTTAAAGTATTCAAGACGATTCATTCCTTCGAGTAATTTTTCGAACATTCCATGCTTGTGAAATAAGCATCATTTGGTCCAAATAGTTTGTCATTTGTAAACAACTTTTGGTTTTTAAATTAAGAACTTATATAAGTGAGACTTGTTTCTCTTTTGGTTCTTGGATAAACTTATGAGCTTGTCAAAATAATATGAGTTCTTTTATAACTTCGATTCCTTAAAGTGTTCAAAACGATCCATTCCTTTGAGCAATATTTCGAGCATTCGATGCTCGGGAAATCGCATCATTTGGTCCAAACGGTTTGTCATTTTTGTAAAAACTTTTGGCCTTTGAATTAAAAACTTATTTGCATCAGATTGTTTCTCTTTTGGTTCTTGGACGAACTTATGAACTTGTGAAACTTTTGCGAGTTCTTTTATAACTTTGGTTCCTTAACGTATTCATGACGATCCATTCCTTCGAGCCATTTTTCGAACATTCCATGCTCGGGAAATCGCATCATTTGGTCCAAATGCTTTGTCATTTTGTAAACAACTTTTCGTCTTTGAATTTAAAACTTATTTACGTCATATTGTTTCTCTTTTGGTTCTTGGATGAACTTATGAACTTGTGAAACTTTTACGAGTTCTGTTATAACTTTGGTTCCTTGAAATATTCAGGACTATCCATTCCTTCGAGTAATTTTTCGAACATTCCATGCTTGGGAAATCGCATCATTTGGTCCAAATAGTTTGTCATTTGTAAACAACTTTTGGTTTTTAAATTAAAAACTTATTTAAGTGAGACTTGTTTCTCTTTTGGTTCTTGGATGAACTTACGAGCTTGTCGAAATGTTACGAGTTCATTTATGACTTTGATTCCTTAAAGTCTTCAGAACGATCCATTCCTTTGAGCTATTTTTCGAGCATTCCATGCTTAGCAAATCACAACAATTGGTCCAAAATAGTTTGTCATTCGTAAACAACTTTTTGGTCTTTGAATTAAAAACTTATTTACGTCAGAATTGTTTCTCTTCTGGTTCTTGGACGAACTTCCAAACTTGTCAAACATTTACAGGTTATTTTATAACTTTGGTTCCTTAAAGTATTCATGACGATCCATTCCTTCGAGCCATTTTTCGAACATTCCATGCTCAGGAAATCGCATCATTTGGTCCAAATGCTTTGTCATTTTGTAAACAACTTTTCGTCTTTGAATTTAAAACTTATTTACGTCAGATTGTTTCTCTTTTGGTTCTTGGACGAACTTATGAACTTGTGAAACTTTTACGAGTTCTTTTATAACTTTGGTTCCTTAAAATATTCAGGACTATCCATTCCTTCGAGTAATTTTTCGAACATTCCATGCTTGGGAAATCACATCGTTTGGTCCAAATAGTTTGTCATTCATAAACTACTTTTGGTTTTTAAATTAAAAACTTATATAAGTGAGACTTGTTTCTCTTTTGGTTCTTGGATGAACTTACTAGCTTGTCAAAATAATACGAGTTCTTTTATAACATCGATTCCTTAAAGTGTTCAAAACGATTCATTCCTTTGAGCAATATTTCGTGCATTCAATGCTCGAGAAATCGCAACATTTGGTCCAAACGGTTTGTCATTTTTTTAAACAACTTTTGGTCTTTGAATTAAAAACTTATTTACATCAGATTGTTTCTCTTTTGGTTCTTGGACGAACTTATGAACTTGTGAAACTTTTACGAGTTCTTTTATAACTTTGGTTCCTTAAAGTATTCAAGACGATCCATTCCTTCGAGTAATTTTTCGAACCTTCCATGTTTGGGAAATCGCATCGTTTTGTCCAAATAGTTTGTCATTTCTAAACTACTTTTGGTTTTTAAATTAAAAACTTATTTAAGTGAGACTTGTTTCTCTTTTGGTTCTTGGATGAACTTACGAGCTTGTCAAAATGTTATGAGTTCTTTTATAACTTCGATTCCTTAAAGTATTCAAAACAATCCATTCCTTTGAGAAATTTTTCGAGCATTCCATGCTCGGGAAATCGCACCATTTGGTCTTTGAATTAAAAACTTATTTACGTCAGAATTGTATCTCTTTTGGTTCTTGGACGAACTTCCAAACTTGTCAAACTTTTTCAAGTTATTTTATAACTTTGGTTCCTTAAAGTATTCATGATGATCCATTCCTTCGAGTAATTTTTCGAACATTCCATGCTCGGGAAATCGTGTCATTTGGTCCAAATGCTTTGTCATTTTGTAAACAACTTTTGGTCTTTGAATTTAAAACTTATTTACGTCAGATTTTTTCTATTTTGGTTCTTGGACGAACTTATGAACTTGTGAAACTTTTACGAGTTCTTTTATAACTTTGGTTCCTTAAAGTATTTAAGACGATTCATTCCTTCGAGTAATTTTTCGAACATTCCATGCTCGGGAAATCGCATCATTTGGTCCAAATGCTTTGTCATTTGGAAACAACTTTTGGTCTTTGAATTTAAAACTTATTTATGTCAGAATTGTTTCTCTTTTGGTTCTTGGATGAATTTCCAAACTTGTCAAACTTTTACGAGTTCTTTTGTAACTTTGGTTCCTTAACGTATTCATGGCGATCCATTCCTTCGAGACATTTTTCGAACATTCCATGCTCGGGAAATCGCATCATTTGGTCCAAATGCTCTGTCATTTTGTAAACAACTTTTGGTCTTTGACTTTAAAATTTATTTACGTCAGATTGTTTCTCTTTTGGTTCTTGGACGAACTTATGAACTTGTGAAACTTTTACGAGTTCTTTTATAACTTTGGTTACTTAAAGTATTCATGACGATCCATTCCTTCGACTAATTTTTCAAACATTCCACGCTTGGGAAATCGCATCATTTGGTCCAAATAGTTTGTTATTTGTAAACAACTTTTGGTTTTTAAATTAAAAAAATTATTTAAGTGAGACTTGTTTCTCTTTTGGTTCTTGGATGAACTTACGAGCTTGTCAAAATAATATGAGTTCTTTTATAACTTGGATTCCTTAAAGTGTTCAAAAAGATCCATTCCTTTAAGCAATATTTCGAGCATTCGATGCTCGGGAAATCGCATCATTTGGTCCAAATTGTTTGTCATTTTTGTAAAAACTTTTGGCCTTTGAATTTAAAACTTATTTGCATCAGATTGTTTCTCTTTTGGTTCTTGGATGAACTTATGAACTTGTGAAACTTTTACGAGTTCTTTTATAACTTTGGCTCCTTAAAGTATTCAAGACGATTCATTCCTTCGAGTAATTTTTCGAACATTCCATGCTTGTGAAATAAGCATCATTTGGTCCAAATAGTTTGTCATTTGTAAACAACTTTTGGTTTTTAAATTAAGAACTTATATAAGTGAGACTTGTTTCTCTTTTGGTTCTTGGATAAACTTATGAGCTTGTCAAAATAATATGAGTTCTTTTATAACTTCGATTCCTTAAAGTGTTCAAAACGATCCATTCCTTTGAGCAATATTTCGAGCATTCGATGCTCGGGAAATCGCATCATTTGGTCCAAACGGTTTGTCATTTTTGTAAAACTTTTGGCCTTTGAATTAAAAACTTATTTGCATCAGATTGTTTCTCTTTTGGTTCTTGGACGAACTTATGAACTTGTGAAACTTTTGCGAGTTCTTTTATAACTTTGGTTCCTTAACGTATTCATGACGATCCATTCCTTCGAGCCATTTTTCGAACATTCCATGCTCGGGAAATCGCATCATTTGGTCCAAATGCTTTGTCATTTTGTAAACAACTTTTCGTCTTTGAATTTAAAACTTATTTACGTCATATTGTTTCTCTTTTGGTTCTTGGATGAACTTATGAACTTGTGAAACTTTTACGAGTTCTGTTATAACTTTGGTTCCTTGAAATATTCAGGACTATCCATTCCTTCGAGTAATTTTTCGAACATTCCATGCTTGGGAAATCGCATCATTTGGTCCAAATAGTTTGTCATTTGTAAACAACTTTTGGTTTTTAAATTAAAAACTTATTTAAGTGAGACTTGTTTCTCTTTTGGTTCTTGGATGAACTTACGAGCTTGTCGAAATGTTACGAGTTCATTTATGACTTTGATTCCTTAAAGTCTTCAGAACGATCCATTCCTTTGAGCTATTTTTCGAGCATTCCATGCTTAGCAAATCACAACAATTGGTCCAAAATAGTTTGTCATTCGTAAACAACTTTTTGGTCTTTGAATTAAAAACTTATTTACGTCAGAATTGTTTCTCTTCTGGTTCTTGGACGAACTTCCAAACTTGTCAAACATTTACAGGTTATTTTATAACTTTGGTTCCTTAAAGTATTCATGACGATCCATTCCTTCGAGCCATTTTTCGAACATTCCATGCTCAGGAAATCGCATCATTTGGTCCAAATGCTTTGTCATTTTGTAAACAACTTTTCGTCTTTGAATTTAAAACTTATTTACGTCAGATTGTTTCTCTTTTGGTTCTTGGACGAACTTATGAACTTGTGAAACTTTTACGAGTTCTTTTATAACTTTGGTTCCTTAAAATATTCAGGACTATCCATTCCTTCGAGTAATTTTTCGAACATTCCATGCTTGGGAAATCACATCGTTTGGTCCAAATAGTTTGTCATTCATAAACTACTTTTGGTTTTTAAATTAAAAACTTATATAAGTGAGACTTGTTTCTCTTTTGGTTCTTGGATGAACTTACTAGCTTGTCAAAATAATACGAGTTCTTTTATAACATCGATTCCTTAAAGTGTTCAAAACGATTCATTCCTTTGAGCAATATTTCGTGCATTCAATGCTCGAGAAATCGCAACATTTGGTCCAAACGGTTTGTCATTTTTTTAAACAACTTTTGGTCTTTGAATTAAAAACTTATTTACATCAGATTGTTTCTCTTTTGGTTCTTGGACGAACTTATGAACTTGTGAAACTTTTACGAGTTCTTTTATAACTTTGGTTCCTTAAAGTATTCAAGACGATCCATTCCTTCGAGTAATTTTTCGAACCTTCCATGTTTGGGAAATCGCATCGTTTTGTCCAAATAGTTTGTCATTTCTAAACTACTTTTGGTTTTTAAATTAAAAACTTATTTAAGTGAGACTTGTTTCTCTTTTGGTTCTTGGATGAACTTACGAGCTTGTCAAAATGTTATGAGTTCTTTTATAACTTCGATTCCTTAAAGTATTCAAAACAATCCATTCCTTTGAGAAATTTTTCGAGCATTCCATGCTCGGGAATTCGCACGATTTGGTCTTTGAATTAAAAACTTATTTACGTCAGAATTGTAACTCTTTTGTGTCTTGGACGAACTGCCAAACTTGTCAAACTTTTTCAAGTTATTTTATAACTTTGGTTCCTTAAAGTATTCATGATGAACCATTCCTTCGAGTAATTTTTCGAACATTCCATGCTCGGGAAATCGTATCATTTGGTCCAAATGCTTTGTCATTTTGTAAACAACTTTTGGTCTTTGAATTTAAAACTTATTTACGTCAGATTGTTTCTCTTTTGGTTCTTTGACGAACTTATGAACTTGTGAAACTTTTACGAGTTCTTTTATAACTTTGGTTCCTTAAAGTATTTAAGACGATTCATTCCTTCGAGTAATTTTTCGAACATTCCATGCTCGGGAAATCGCATCATTTGGTCCAAATGCTTTGTCATTTGGAAACAACTTTTGGTCTTTGAATTTAAAACTTATTTATGTCAGAATTGTTTCTCTTTTGGTTCTTGGTTGAATTTCCAAACTTGTCAAACTTTTACGAGTTCTTTTGTAACTTTGGTTCCTTAACGTATTCATGGCGATCCATTCCTTCGAGACATTTTTCGAACATTCCATGCTCGGGAAATCGCATCATTTGGTCCAAATGCTCTGTCATTTTGTAAACAACTTTTGGTCTTTGACTTTAAAATTTATTTACGTCAGATTGTTTCTCTTTTGGTTCTTGGACGAACTTATGAACTTGTGAAACTTTTACGAGTTCTTTTATAACTTTGGTTACTTAAAGTATTCATGACGATCCATTCCTTCGACTAATTTTTCAAACATTCCACGCTTGGGAAATCGCATCATTTGGTCCAAATAGTTTGTTATTTGTAAACAACTTTTGGTTTTTAAATTAAAAAAATTATTTAAGTGAGACTTGTTTCTCTTTTGGTTCTTGGATGAACTTACGAGCTTGTCAAAATAATATGAGTTCTTTTATAACTTGGATTCCTTAAAGTGTTCAAAAAGATCCATTCCTTTAAGCAATATTTCGAGCATTCGATGCTCGGGAAATCGCATCATTTGGTCCAAATTGTTTGTCATTTTTGTAAAAACTTTTGGCCTTTGAATTTAAAACTTATTTGCATCAGATTGTTTCTCTTTTGGTTCTTGGATGAACTTATGAACTTGTGAAACTTTTACGAGTTCTTTTATAACTTTGGCTCCTTAAAGTATTCAAGACGATTCATTCCTTCGAGTAATTTTTCGAACATTCCATGCTTGTGAAATAAGCATCATTTGGTCCAAATAGTTTGTCATTTGTAAACAACTTTTGGTTTTTAAATTAAGAACTTATATAAGTGAGACTTGTTTCTCTTTTGGTTCTTGGATAAACTTATGAGCTTGTCAAAATAATATGAGTTCTTTTATAACTTCGATTCCTTAAAGTGTTCAAAACGATCCATTCCTTTGAGCAATATTTCGAGCATTCGATGCTCGGGAAATCGCATCATTTGGTCCAAACGGTTTGTCATTTTTGTAAAAACTTTTGGCCTTTGAATTAAAAACTTATTTGCATCAGATTGTTTCTCTTTTGGTTCTTGGACGAACTTATGAACTTGTGAAACTTTTGCGAGTTCTTTTATAACTTTGGTTCCTTAACGTATTCATGACGATCCATTCCTTCGAGCCATTTTTCGAACATTCCATGCTCGGGAAATCGCATCATTTGGTCCAAATGCTTTGTCATTTTGTAAACAACTTTTCGTCTTTGAATTTAAAACTTATTTACGTCATATTGTTTCTCTTTTGGTTCTTGGATGAACTTATGAACTTGTGAAACTTTTACGAGTTCTGTTATAACTTTGGTTCCTTGAAATATTCAGGACTATCCATTCCTTCGAGTAATTTTTCGAACATTCCATGCTTGGGAAATCGCATCATTTGGTCCAAATAGTTTGTCATTTGTAAACAACTTTTGGTTTTTAAATTAAAAACTTATTTAAGTGAGACTTGTTTCTCTTTTGGTTCTTGGATGAACTTACGAGCTTGTCGAAATGTTACGAGTTCATTTATGACTTTGATTCCTTAAAGTCTTCAGAACGATCCATTCCTTTGAGCTATTTTTCGAGCATTCCATGCTTAGCAAATCACAACAATTGGTCCAAAATAGTTTGTCATTCGTAAACAACTTTTTGGTCTTTGAATTAAAAACTTATTTACGTCAGAATTGTTTCTCTTCTGGTTCTTGGACGAACTTCCAAACTTGTCAAACATTTACAGGTTATTTTATAACTTTGGTTCCTTAAAGTATTCATGACGATCCATTCCTTCGAGCCATTTTTCGAACATTCCATGCTCAGGAAATCGCATCATTTGGTCCAAATGCTTTGTCATTTTGTAAACAACTTTTCGTCTTTGAATTTAAAACTTATTTACGTCAGATTGTTTCTCTTTTGGTTCTTGGACGAACTTATGAACTTGTGAAACTTTTACGAGTTCTTTTATAACTTTGGTTCCTTAAAATATTCAGGACTATCCATTCCTTCGAGTAATTTTTCGAACATTCCATGCTTGGGAAATCACATCGTTTGGTCCAAATAGTTTGTCATTCATAAACTACTTTTGGTTTTTAAATTAAAAACTTATATAAGTGAGACTTGTTTCTCTTTTGGTTCTTGGATGAACTTACTAGCTTGTCAAAATAATACGAGTTCTTTTATAACATCGATTCCTTAAAGTGTTCAAAACGATTCATTCCTTTGAGCAATATTTCGTGCATTCAATGCTCGAGAAATCGCAACATTTGGTCCAAACGGTTTGTCATTTTTTTAAACAACTTTTGGTCTTTGAATTAAAAACTTATTTACATCAGATTGTTTCTCTTTTGGTTCTTGGACGAACTTATGAACTTGTGAAACTTTTACGAGTTCTTTTATAACTTTGGTTCCTTAAAGTATTCAAGACGATCCATTCCTTCGAGTAATTTTTCGAACCTTCCATGTTTGGGAAATCGCATCGTTTTGTCCAAATAGTTTGTCATTTCTAAACTACTTTTGGTTTTTAAATTAAAAACTTATTTAAGTGAGACTTGTTTCTCTTTTGGTTCTTGGATGAACTTACGAGCTTGTCAAAATGTTATGAGTTCTTTTATAACTTCGATTCCTTAAAGTATTCAAAACAATCCATTCCTTTGAGAAATTTTTCGAGCATTCCATGCTCGGGAAATCGCACCATTTGGTCTTTGAATTAAAAACTTATTTACGTCAGAATTGTATCTCTTTTGGTTCTTGGACGAACTTCCAAACTTGTCAAACTTTTTCAAGTTATTTTATAACTTTGGTTCCTTAAAGTATTCATGATGATCCATTCCTTCGAGTAATTTTTCGAACATTCCATGCTCGGGAAATCGTGTCATTTGGTCCAAATGCTTTGTCATTTTGTAAACAACTTTTGGTCTTTGAATTTAAAACTTATTTACGTCAGATTTTTTCTATTTTGGTTCTTGGACGAACTTATGAACTTGTGAAACTTTTACGAGTTCTTTTATAACTTTGGTTCCTTAAAGTATTTAAGACGATTCATTCCTTCGAGTAATTTTTCGAACATTCCATGCTCGGGAAATCGCATCATTTGGTCCAAATGCTTTGTCATTTGGAAACAACTTTTGGTCTTTGAATTTAAAACTTATTTATGTCAGAATTGTTTCTCTTTTGGTTCTTGGATGAATTTCCAAACTTGTCAAACTTTTACGAGTTCTTTTGTAACTTTGGTTCCTTAACGTATTCATGGCGATCCATTCCTTCGAGACATTTTTCGAACATTCCATGCTCGGGAAATCGCATCATTTGGTCCAAATGCTCTGTCATTTTGTAAACAACTTTTGGTCTTTGACTTTAAAATTTATTTACGTCAGATTGTTTCTCTTTTGGTTCTTGGACGAACTTATGAACTTGTGAAACTTTTACGAGTTCTTTTATAACTTTGGTTACTTAAAGTATTCATGACGATCCATTCCTTCGACTAATTTTTCAAACATTCCTCGCTTGGGAAATCGCATCATTTGGTCCAAATAGTTTGTTATTTGTAAACAACTTTTGGTTTTTAAATTAAAAAAATTATTTAAGTGAAACTTGTTTCTCTTTTGGTTCTTGGATGAACTTACGAGCTTGTCAAAATAATAGGAGTTCTTTTATAACTTGGATTCCTTAAAGTGTTCAAAAAGATCCATTCCTTTAAGCAATATTTCGAGCATTCGATGCTCGGGAAATCGCATCATTTGGTCCAAATTGTTTGTCATTTTTGTAAAAACTTTTGGCCTTTGAATTTAAAACTTATTTGCATCAGATTGTTTCTCTTTTGGTTCTTGGATGAACTTATGAACTTGTGAAACTTTTACGAGTTCTTTTATAACTTTGGCTCCTTAAAGTATTCAAGACGATTCATTCCTTCGAGTAATTTTTCGAACATTCCATGCTTGTGAAATAAGCATCATTTGGTCCAAATAGTTTGTCATTTGTAAACAACTTTTAGTTTTTAAATTAAGAACTTATATAAGTGAGACTTGTTTCTCTTTTGGTTCTTGGATAAACTTATGAGCTTGTCAAAATAATATGAGTTCTTTTATAACTTCGATTCCTTAAAGTGTTCAAAACGATCCATTCCTTTGAGCAATATTTCGAGCATTCGATGCTCGGGAAATCGCATCATTTGGTCCAAACGGTTTGTCATTTTTGTAAAAACTTTTGGCCTTTGAATTAAAAACTTATTTGCATCAGATTGTTTCTCTTTTGGTTCTTGGACGAACTTATGAACTTGTGAAACTTTTACGAGTTCTTTTATAACTTTGGTTCCTTAACGTATTCATGACGATCCATTCCTTCGAGCCATTTTTCGAACATTCCATGCTCGGGAAATCGCATCATTTGGTCCAAATGCTTTGTCATTTTGTAAACAACTTTTCGTCTTTGAATTTAAAACTTATTTACGTCATATTGTTTCTCTTTTGGTTCTTGGATGAACTTATGAACTTGTGAAACTTTTACGAGTTCTGTTATAACTTTGGTTCCTTGAAATATTCAGGACTATCCATTCCTTCGAGTAATTTTTAGAACATTCCATGCTTGGGAAATCGCATCATTTGGTCCAAATAGTTTGTCATTTGTAAACAACTTTTGGTTTTTAAATTAAAAACTTATTTAAGTGAGACTTGTTTCTCTTTTGGTTCTTGGATGAACTTACGAGCTTGTCGAAATGTTACGAGTTCATTTATGACTTTGATTCCTTAAAGTCTTCAGAACGATCCATTCCTTTGAGCTATTTTTCGAGCATTCCATGCTTAGCAAATCACAACAATTGGTCCAAAATAGTTTGTCATTCGTAAACAACTTTTTGGTCTTTGAATTAAAAACTTATTTACGTCAGAATTGTTTCTCTTCTGGTTCTTGGACGAACTTCCAAACTTGTCAAACATTTACAGGTTATTTTATAACTTTGGTTCCTTAAAGTATTCATGACGATCCATTCCTTCGAGCCATTTTTCGAACATTCCATGCTCAGGAAATCGCATCATTTGGTCCAAATGCTTTGTCATTTTGTAAACAACTTTTCGTCTTTGAATTTAAAACTTATTTACGTCAGATTGTTTCTCTTTTGGTTCTTGGACGAACTTATGAACTTGTGAAACTTTTACGAGTTCTTTTATAACTTTGGTTCCTTAAAATATTCAGGACTATCCATTCCTTCGAGTAATTTTTCGAACATTCCATGCTCGGGAAATCGCATCATTTGGTCCAAATGCTTTGTCATTTGGAAACAACTTTTGGTCTTTGAATTTAAAACTTATTTATTTCAGAATTGTTTCTCTTTTGGTTCTTGGATGAATTTCCAAACTTGTCAAACTTTTACGAGTTCTTTTGTAACTTTGGTTCCTTAACGTATTCATGGCGATCCATTCCTTCGAGACATTTTTCGAACATTCCATGCTCGGGAAATCGCATCATTTGGTCCAAATGCTCTGTCATTTTGTAAACAACTTTTGGTCTTTGACTTTAAAATTTATTTACGTCAGATTGTTTCTCTTTTGGTTCTTGGACGAACTTATGAACTTGTGAAACTTTTACGAGTTCTTTTATAACTTTGGTTACTTAAAGTATTCATGACGATCCATTCCTTCGACTAATTTTTCAAACATTCCACGCTTGGGAAATCGCATCATTTGGTCCAAATAGTTTGTTATTTGTAAACAACTTTTGGTTTTTAAATTAAAAAAATTATTTAAGTGAAACTTGTTTCTCTTTTGGTTCTTGGATGAACTTACGAGCTTGTCAAAATAATATGAGTTCTTTTATAACTTGGATTCCTTAAAGTGTTCAAAAAGATCCATTCCTTTAAGCAATATTTCGAGCATTCGATGCTCGGGAAATCGCATCATTTGGTCCAAATTGTTTGTCATTTTTGTAAAAACTTTTGGCCTTTGAATTTAAAACTTATTTGCATCAGATTGTTTCTCTTTTGGTTCTTGGATGAACTTATGAACTTGTGAAACTTTTACGAGTTCTTTTATAACTTTGGCTCCTTAAAGTATTCAAGACGATTCATTCCTTCGAGTAATTTTTCGAACATTCCATGCTTGTGAAATAAGCATCATTTGGTCCAAATAGTTTGTCATTTGTAAACAACTTTTGGTTTTTAAATTAAGAACTTATATAAGTGAGACTTGTTTCTCTTTTGGTTCTTGGATAAACTTATGAGCTTGTCAAAATAATATGAGTTCTTTTATAACTTCGATTCCTTAAAGTGTTCAAAACGATCCATTCCTTTGAGCAATATTTCGAGCATTCGATGCTCGGGAAATCGCATCATTTGGTCCAAACGGTTTGTCATTTTTGTAAAAACTTTTGGCCTTTGAATTTAAAACTTATTTGCATCAGATTGTTTCTCTTTTGGTTCTTGGACGAACTTATGAACTTGTGAAACTTTTGCGAGTTCTTTTATAACTTTGGTTCCTTAACGTATTCATGACGATCCATTCCTTCGAGCCATTTTTCAAACATTCCATGCTCGGGAAATCGCATCATTTGGTCCAAATGCTTTGTCATTTTGTAAACAACTTTTCGTCTTTGAATTTAAAACTTATTTACGTCATATTGTTTCTCTTTTGGTTCTTGGATGAACTTATGAACTTGTGAAACTTTTACGAGTTCTGTTATAACTTTGGTTCCTTGAAATATTCAGGACTATCCATTCCTTCGAGTAATTTTTCGAACATTCCATGCTTGGGAAATCGCATCATTTGGTCCAAATAGTTTGTCATTTGTAAACAACTTTTGGTTTTTAAATTAAAAACTTATTTAAGTGAGACTTGTTTCTCTTTTGGTTCTTGGATGAACTTACGAGCTTGTCGAAATGTTACGAGTTCATTTATGACTTTGATTCCTTAAAGTCTTCAGAACGATCCATTCCTTTGAGCTATTTTTCGAGCATTCCATGCTTAGCAAATCACAACAATTGGTCCAAAATAGTTTGTCATTCGTAAACAACTTTTTGGTCTTTGAATTAAAAACTTATTTACGTCAGAATTGTTTCTCTTCTAGTTCTTGGACGAACTTCCAAACTTGTCAAACATTTACAGGTTATTTTATAACTTTGGTTCCTTAAAGTATTCATGACGATCCATTCCTTCGAGCCATTTTTCGAACATTCCATGCTCAGGAAATCGCATCATTTGGTCCAAATGCTTTGTCATTTTGTAAACAACTTTTCGTCTTTGAATTTAAAACTTATTTACGTCAGATTGTTTCTCTTTTGGTTCTTGGACGAACTTATGAACTTGTGAAACTTTTACGAGTTCTTTTATAACTTTGGTTCCTTAAAATATTCAGGACTATCCATTCCTTCGAGTAATTTTTCGAACATTCCATGCTTGGGAAATCACATCGTTTGGTCCAAATAGTTTGTCATTCATAAACTACTTTTGGTTTTTAAATTAAAAACTTATATAAGTGAGACTTGTTTCTCTTTTGGTTCTTGGATGAACTTACTAGCTTGTCAAAATAATACGAGTTCTTTTATAACATCGATTCCTTAAAGTGTTCAAAACGATTCATTCCTTTGAGCAATATTTCGTGCATTCAATGCTCGAGAAATCGCAACATTTGGTCCAAACGGTTTGTCATTTTTTTAAACAACTTTTGGTCTTTGAATTAAAAACTTATTTACATCAGATTGTTTCTCTTTTGGTTCTTGGACGAACTTATGAACTTGTGAAACTTTTACGAGTTCTTTTATAACTTTGGTTCCTTAAAGTATTCAAGACGATCCATTCCTTCGAGTAATTTTTCGAACCTTCCATGTTTGGGAAATCGCATCGTTTTGTCCAAATAGTTTGTCATTTCTAAACTACTTTTGGTTTTTAAATTAAAAACTTATTTAAGTGAGACTTGTTTCTCTTTTGGTTCTTGGATGAACTTACGAGCTTGTCAAAATGTTATGAGTTCTTTTATAACTTCGATTCCTTAAAGTATTCAAAACAATCCATTCCTTTGAGAAATTTTTCGAGCATTCCATGCTCGAGAAATCGCACCATTTGGTCTTTGAATTAAAAACTTATTTACGTCAGAATTGTATCTCTTTTGGTTCTTGGACGAACTTCCAAACTTGTCAAACTTTTTCAAGTTATTTTATAACTTTGGTTCCTTAAAGTATTCATGATGATCCATTCCTTCGAGTAATTTTTCGAACATTCCATGCTCGGGAAATCGTATCATTTGGTCCAAATGCTTTGTCATTTTGTAAACAACTTTTGGTCTTTGAATTTAAAACTTATTTACGTCAGATTTTTTCTATTTTGGTTCTTGGACGAACTTATGAACTTGTGAAACTTTTACGAGTTCTTTTATAACTTTGGTTCCTTAAAGTATTTAAGACGATTCATTCCTTCGAGTAATTTTTCGAACATTCCATGCTCGGGAAATCGCATCATTTGGTCCAAATGCTTTGTCATTTGGAAACAACTTTTGGTCTTTGAATTTAAAACTTATTTATGTCAGAATTGTTTCTCTTTTGGTTCTTGGATGAATTTCCAAACTTGTCAAACTTTTACGAGTTCTTTTGTAACTTTGGTTCCTTAACGTATTCATGGCGATCCATTCCTTCGAGACATTTTTCGAACATTCCATGCTCGGGAAATTGCATCATTTGGTCCAAATGCTCTGTCATTTTGTAAACAACTTTTGGTCTTTGACTTTAAATTTTATTTACGTCAGATTGTTTCTCTTTTGGTTCTTGGACGAACTTATGAACTTGTGAAACTTTTACGAGTTCTTTTATAACTTTGGTTCCTTAAAGTATTCATGACGATCCATTCCTGCGAGTAATTTTTCAAACATTCCACGCTTGGGAAATCGCATCATTTGGTCCAAATAGTTTGTTATTTGTAAACAACTTTTGGTTTTTAAATTAAAAAAATTATTTAAGTGAAACTTGTTTCTCTTTTGGTTCTTGGATGAACTTACGAGCTTGTCAAAATAATACGAGTTCTTTTATAACTTGGATTCCTTAAAGTGTTCAAAAAGATCCATTCCTTTAAGCAATATTTCGAGCATTTGATGCTCGGGAAATCGCATCATTTGGTCCAAATTGTTTGTCATTTTTGTAAAAACTTTTGGCCTTTGAATTTAAAACTTATTTGCATCAGATTGTTTCTCTTTTGGTTCTTGGACGAACTTATGAACTTGTGAAACTTTTACGAGTTCTTTTATAACTTTGGTTCCTTAAAGTATTCAAGACGATCCATTCCTTCGAGTAATTTTTCGAACCTTCCATGTTTAGGAAATCGCATCGTTTTGTCCAAATAGTTTGTCATTTCTAAACTACTTTTGGTTTTTAAATTAAAAACTTATTTAAGTGAGACTTGTTTCTCTTTTGGTTCTTGGATGAACTTACGAGCTTGTCAAAATGTTATGAGTTCTTTTATAACTTCGATTCCTTAAAGTATTCAAAACAATCCATTCCTTTGAGAAATTTTTCGAGCATTCCATGCTCGGGAAATCGCACCATTTGGTCTTTGAATTAAAAACTTATTTACGTCAGAATTGTATCTCTTTTGGTTCTTGGACGAACTTCCAAACTTGTCAAACTTTTTCAAGTTATTTTATAACTTTGGTTCCTTAAAGTATTCATGATGATCCATTCCTTCGAGTAATTTTTCGAACATTCCATGCTCGGGAAATCGTATCATTTGGTCCAAATGCTTTGTCATTTTTGTAAACAACTTTTGGTCTTTGAATTTAAAACTTATTTACGTCAGATTGTTTCTATTTTGGTTCTTGGACGAACTTATGAACTTGTGAAACTTTTACGAGTTCTTTTATAACTTTGGTTCCTTAAAGTATTTAAGACGATTCATTCCTTCGAGTAATTTTTCGAACATTCCATGCTCGGGAAATCGCATCATTTGGTCCAAATGCTTTGTCATTTGGAAACAACTTTTGGTCTTTGAATTTAAAACTTATTTATGTCAGAATTGTTTCTCTTTTGGTTCTTGGATGAATTTCCAAACTTGTCAAACTTTTACGAGTTCTTTTGTAACTTTGGTTCCTTAACGTATTCATGGCGATCCATTCCTTCGAGACATTTTTCGAACATTCCATGCTCGGGAAATCGCATCATTTGGTCCAAATGCTCTGTCATTTTGTAAACAACTTTTGGTCTTTGACTTTAAAATTTATTTACGTCAGATTGTTTCTCTTTTGGTTCTTGGACGAACTTATGAACTTGTGAAACTTTTACGAGTTCTTTTATAACTTTGGTTACTTAAAGTATTCATGACGATCCATTCCTTCGACTAATTTTTCAAACATTCCACGCTTGGGAAATCGCATCATTTGGTCCAAATAGTTTGTTATTTGTAAACAACTTTTGGTTTTTAAATTAAAAAAATTATTTAAGTGAAACTTGTTTCTCTTTTGGTTCTTGGATGAACTTACGAGCTTGTCAAAATAATATGAGTTCTTTTATAACTTGGATTCCTTAAAGTGTTCAAAAAGATCCATTCCTTTAAGCAATATTTCGAGCATTCGATGCTCGGGAAATCGCATCATTTGGTCCAAATTGTTTGTCATTTTTGTAAAAACTTTTGGCCTTTGAATTTAAAACTTATTTGCATCAGATTGTTTCTCTTTTGGTTCTTGGATGAACTTATGAACTTGTGAAACTTTTACGAGTTCTTTTATAACTTTGGTTCCTTAAAGTATTCAAGATGATTCATTCCTTCGAGTAATTTTTCGAACATTCCATGCTTGTGAAATAAGCATCATTTGGTCCAAATAGTTTGTCATTTGTAAACAACTTTTGGTTTTTAAATTAAGAACTTATATAAGTGAGACTTGTTTCTCTTTTGGTTCTTGGATAAACTTATGAGCTTGTCAAAATAATATGAGTTCTTTTATAACTTCGATTCCTTAAAGTGTTCAAAACAATCCATTCCTTTGAGCAATATTTCGAGCATTCGATGCTCGGGAAATCGCATCATTTGGTCCAAACGGTTTGTCATTTTTGTAAAAACTTTTGGCCTTTGAATTTAAAACTTATTTGCATCAGATTGTTTCTCTTTTGGTTCTTGGACGAACTTATGAACTTGTGAAACTTTTACGAGTTCTTTTATAACTTTGGTTCCTTAACGTATTCATGACGATCCATTCCTTCGAGCCATTTTTCGAACATTCCATGCTCGGGAAATCGCATCATTTGGTCCAAATGCTTTGTCATTTTGTAAACAACTTTTCGTCTTTGAATTTAAAACTTATTTACGTCATATTGTTTCTCTTTTGGTTCTTGGATGAACTTATGAACTTGTGAAACTTTTACGAGTTCTGTTATAACTTTGGTTCCTTGAAATATTCAGGACTATCCATTCCTTCGAGTAATTTTTCGAACATTCCATGCTTGGGAAATCGCATCATTTGGTCCAAATAGTTTGTCATTTGTAAACAACTTTTGGTTTTTAAATTAAAAACTTATTTAAGTGAGACTTGTTTCTCTTTTGGTTCTTGGATGAACTTACGAGCTTGTCGAAATGTTATGAGTTCATTTATGACTTTGATTCCTTAAAGTCTTCAGAACGATCCATTCCTTTGAGCTATTTTTCGAGCATTCCATGCTTAGCAAATCACAACAATTGGTCCAAAATAGTTTGTCATTCGTAAACAACTTTTTGGTCTTTGAATTAAAAACTTATTTACGTCAGAATTGTTTCTCTTCTGGTTCTTGGACGAACTTCCAAACTTGTCAAACATTTACAGGTTATTTTATAACTTTGGTTCCTTAAAGTATTCATGACGATCCATTCCTTCGAGCCATTTTTCGAACATTCCATGCTCAGGAAATCGCATCATTTGGTCCAAATGCTTTGTCATTTTGTAAACAACTTTTCGTCTTTGAATTTAAAACTTATTTACGTCAGATTGTTTCTCTTTTGGTTCTTGGACGAACTTATGAACTTGTGAAACTTTTACGAGTTCTTTTATAACTTTGGTTCCTTAAAATATTCAGGACTATCCATTCCTTCGAGTAATTTTTCGAACATTCCATGCTTGGGAAATCACATCGTTTGGTCCAAATAGTTTGTCATTCATAAACTACTTTTGGTTTTTAAATTAAAAACTTATATATGTGAGACTTGTTTCTCTTTTGGTTCTTGGATGAACTTACTAGCTTGTCAAAATAATACGAGTTCTTTTATAACATCGATTCCTTAAAGTGTTCAAAACGATTCATTCCTTTGAGCAATATTTCGTGCATTCAATGCTCGAGAAATCGCAACATTTGGTCCAAACGGTTTGTCATTTTTTTAAACAACTTTTGGTCTTTGAATTAAAAACTTATTTACATCAGATTGTTTCTCTTTTGGTTCTTGGACGAACTTATGAACTTGTGAAACTTTTACGAGTTCTTTTATAACTTTGGTTCCTTAAAGTATTCAAGACGATCCATTCCTTCGAGTAATTTTTCGAACCTTCCATGTTTGGGAAATCGCATCGTTTTGTCCAAATAGTTTGTCATTTCTAAACTACTTTTGGTTTTTAAATTAAAAACTTATTTAAGTGAGACTTGTTTCTCTTTTGGTTCTTGGATGAACTTACGAGCTTGTCAAAATGTTATGAGTTCTTTTATAACTTCGATTCCTTAAAGTATTCAAAACAATCCATTCCTTTGAGAAATTTTTCGAGCATTCCATGCTCGGGAAATCGCACCATTTGGTCTTTGAATTAAAAACTTATTTACGTCAGAATTGTATCTCTTTTGGTTCTTGGACGAACTTCCAAACTTGTCAAACTTTTTCAAGTTATTTTATAACTTTGGTTCCTTAAAGTATTCATGATGATCCATTCCTTCGAGTAATTTTTCGAACATTCCATGCTCGGGAAATCGTATCATTTGGTCCAAATGCTTTGTCATTTTGTAAACAACTTTTGGTCTTTGAATTTAAAACTTATTTACGTCAGATTGTTTCTATTTTGGTTCTTGGACGAACTTATGAACTTGTGAAACTTTTACGAGTTCTTTTATAACTTTGGTTCCTTAAAGTATTTAAGACGATTCATTCCTTCGAGTAATTTTTCGAACATTCCATGCTCGGGAAATCGCATCATTTGGTCCAAATGCTTTGTCATTTGGAAACAACTTTTGGTCTTTGAATTTAAAACTTATTTATGTCAGAATTGTTTCTCTTTTGGTTCTTGGATGAATTTCCAAACTTGTCAAACTTTTACGAGTTCTTTTGTAACTTTGGTTCCTTAACGTATTCATGGCGATCCATTCCTTCGAGACATTTTTCGAACATTCCATGCTCGGGAAATCGCATCATTTGGTCCAAATGCTCTGTCATTTTGTAAACAACTTTTGGTCTTTGACTTTAAAATTTATTTACGTCAGATTGTTTCTCTTTTGGTTCTTGGACGAACTTATGAACTTGTGAAACTTTTACGAGTTCTTTTATAACTTTGGTTACTTAAAGTATTCATGACGATCCATTCCTTCGACTAATTTTTCAAACATTCCACGCTTGGGAAATCGCATCATTTGGTCCAAATAGTTTGTTATTTGTAAACAACTTTTGGTTTTTAAATTAAAAAAATTATTTAAGTGAAACTTGTTTCTCTTTTGGTTCTTGGATGAACTTACGAGCTTGTCAAAATAATACGAGTTCTTTTATAACTTGGATTCCTTAAAGTGTTCAAAAAGATCCATTCCTTTAAGCAATATTTCGAGCATTCGATGCTCGGGAAATCGCATCATTTGGTCCAAATTGTTTGTCATTTTTGTAAAAACTTTTGGCCTTTGAATTTAAAACTTATTTGCATCAGATTGTTTCTCTTTTGGTTCTTGGATGAACTTATGAACTTGTGAAACTTTTACGAGTTCTTTTATAACTTTGGTTCCTTAAAGTATTCAAGACGATTCATTCCTTCGAGTAATTTTTCGAACATTCCATGCTTGTGAAATAAGCATCATTTGGTCCAAATAGTTTGTCATTTGTAAACAACTTTTGGTTTTTAAATTAAGAACTTATATAAGTGAGACTTGTTTCTCTTTTGGTTCTTGGATAAACTTATGAGCTTGTCAAAATAATATGAGTTCTTTTATAACTTCGATTCCTTAAAGTGTTCAAAACGATCCATTCCTTTGAGCAATATTTCGAGCATTCGATGCTCGGGAAATCGCATCATTTGGTCCAAACGGTTTGTCATTTTTGTAAAAACTTTTGGCCTTTGAATTTAAAACTTATTTGCATCAGATTGTTTCTCTTTTGGTTCTTGGACGAACTTATGAACTTGTGAAACTTTTACGAGTTCTTTTATAACTTTGGTTCCTTAACGTATTCATGACGATCCATTCCTTCGAGCCATTTTTCGAACATTCCATGCTCGGGAAATCGCATCATTTGGTCCAAATGCTTTGTCATTTTGTAAACAACTTTTCGTCTTTGAATTTAAAACTTATTTACGTCATATTGTTTCTCTTTTGGTTCTTGGATGAACTTATGAACTTGTGAAACTTTTACGAGTTCTGTTATAACTTTGGTTCCTTGAAATATTCAGGACTATCCATTCCTTCGAGTAATTTTTCGAACATTCCATGCTTGGGAAATCGCATCATTTGGTCCAAATAGTTTGTCATTTGTAAACAACTTTTGGTTTTTAAATTAAAAACTTATTTAAGTGAGACTTGTTTCTCTTTTGGTTCTTGGATGAACTTACGAGCTTGTCGAAATGTTATGAGTTCATTTATGACTTTGATTCCTTAAAGTCTTCAGAACGATCCATTCCTTTGAGCTATTTTTCGAGCATTCCATGCTTAGCAAATCACAACAATTGGTCCAAAATAGTTTGTCATTCGTAAACAACTTTTTGGTCTTTGAATTAAAAACTTATTTACGTCAGAATTGTTTCTCTTCTGGTTCTTGGACGAACTTCCAAACTTGTCAAACATTTACAGGTTATTTTATAACTTTGGTTCCTTAAAGTATTCATGACGATCCATTCCTTCGAGCCATTTTTCGAACATTCCATGCTCAGGAAATCGCATCATTTGGTCCAAATGCTTTGTCATTTTGTAAACAACTTTTCGTTTTTGAATTTAAAACTTATTTACGTCAGATTGTTTCTCTTTTGGTTCTTGGACGAACTTATGAACTTGTGAAACTTTTACGAGTTCTTTTATAACTTTGGTTCCTTAAAATATTCAGGACTATCCATTCCTTCGAGTAATTTTTCGAACATTCCATGCTTGTGAAATAAGCATCATTTGGTCCAAATAGTTTGTCATTTGTGAACAACTTTTGGTTTTTAAATTAAGAACTTATATAAGTGAGACTTGTTTCTCTTTTGGTTCTTGGATAAACTTATGAGCTTGTCAAAATAATATGAGTTCTTTTATAACTTCGATTCCTTAAAGTGTTCAAAACGATCCATTCCTTTGAGCAATATTTCGAGCATTCGATGCTCGGGAAATCGCATCATTTGGTCCAAACGGTTTGTCATTTTTGTAAAAACTTTTGGCCTTTGAATTTAAAACTTATTTGCATCAGATTGTTTCTCTTTTGGTTCTTGGACGAACTTATGAACTTGTGAAACTTTTACGAGTTCTTTTATAACTTTGGTTCCTTAACGTATTCATGACGATCCATTCCTTCGAGCTATTTTTCGAACATTCCATGCTCGGGAAATCGCATCATTTGGTCCAAATGCTTTGTCATTTTGTAAACAACTTTTCGTCTTTGAATTTAAAACTTATTTACGTCATATTGTTTCTCTTTTGGTTCTTGGATGAACTTATGAACTTGTGAAACTTTTACGAGTTCTGTTATAACTTTGGTTCCTTGAAATATTCAGGACTATCCATTCCTTCGAGTAATTTTTCGAACATTCCATGCTTGGGAAATCGCATCATTTGGTCCAAATAGTTTGTCATTTGTAAACAACTTTTGGTTTTTAAATTAAAAACTTATTTAAGTGAGACTTGTTTCTCTTTTGGTTCTTGGATGAACTTACTAGCTTGTCAAAATAATACGAGTTCTTTTATAACATCGATTCCTTAAAGTGTTCAAAACGATTCATTCCTTTGAGCAATATTTCGTGCATTCAATGCTCGAGAAATCGCAACATTTGGTCCAAACGGTTTGTCATTTTTTTAAACAACTTTTGGTCTTTGAATTAAAAACTTATTTACATCAGATTGTTTCTCTTTTGGTTCTTGGACGAACTTATGAACTTGTGAAACTTTTACGAGTTCTTTTATAACTTTGGTTCCTTAAAGTATTCAAGACGATCCATTCCTTCGAGTAATTTTTCGAACCTTCCATGTTTGGGAAATCGCATCGTTTTGTCCAAATAGTTTGTCATTTCTAAACTACTTTTGGTTTTTAAATTAAAAACTTATTTAAGTGAGACTTGTTTCTCTTTTGGTTCTTGGATGAACTTACGAGCTTGTCAAAATGTTATGAGTTCTTTTATAACTTCGATTCCTTAAAGTATTCAAAACAATCCATTCCTTTGAGAAATTTTTCGAGCATTCCATGCTCGGGAATTCGCACGATTTGGTCTTTGAATTAAAAACTTATTTACGTCAGAATTGTATCTCTTTTGTGTCTTGGACGAACTGCCAAACTTGTCAAACTTTTTCAAGTTATTTTATAACTTTGGTTCCTTAAAGTATTCATGATGAACCATTCCTTCGAGTAATTTTTCGAACATTCCATGCTCGGGAAATCGTATCATTTGGTCCAAATGCTTTGTCATTTTGTAAACAACTTTTGGTCTTTGAATTTAAAACTTATTTACGTCAGATTGTTTCTCTTTTGGTTCTTTGACGAACTTATGAACTTGTGAAACTTTTACGAGTTCTTTTATAACTTTGGTTCCTTAAAGTATTTAAGACGATTCATTCCTTCGAGTAATTTTTCGAACATTCCATGCTCGGGAAATCGCATCATTTGGTCCAAATGCTTTGTCATTTGGAAACAACTTTTGGTCTTTGAATTTAAAACTTATTTATGTCAGAATTGTTTCTCTTTTGGTTCTTGGTTGAATTTCCAAACTTGTCAAACTTTTACGAGTTCTTTTGTAACTTTGGTTCCTTAACGTATTCATGGCGATCCATTCCTTCGAGACATTTTTCGAACATTCCATGCTCGGGAAATCGCATCATTTGGTCCAAATGCTCTGTCATTTTGTAAACAACTTTTGGTCTTTGACTTTAAAATTTATTTACATCAGATTGTTTCTCTTTTGGTTCTTGGACGAACTTATGAACTTGTGAAACTTTTACGAGTTCTTTTATAACTTTGGTTACTTAAAGTATTCATGACGATCCATTCCTTCGAGTAATTTTTCAAACATTCCACGCTTGGGAAATCGCATCATTTGTTCCAAATAGTTTGTTATTTGTAAACAACTTTTGGTTTTTAAATTAAAAAAATTATTTAAGTGAGACTTGTTTCTCTTTTTGTTCTTGGATGAACTTACGAGCTTGTCAATAATACGAGTTCTTTTATAACTTGGATTCCTTAAAGTGTTCAAAACGATCCAATCCTTTAAGCAATATTTCGAGCATTCGATGCTCGGGATATCGCATCATTTGGTCCAAATTGTTTGTCATTTTTGTAAAAACTTTTGGCCTTTGAATTTAAAACTTATTTGCATCAGATTGTTTCTCTTTTGGTTCTTGGATGAACTTATGAACTTGTGAAACTTTTACGAGTTCTTTTATAACTTTGGTTCCTTAAAGTATTCAAGACGATTCATTCCTTCGAGTAATTTTTCGAACATTCCATGCTTGTGAAATAAGCATCATTTGGTCCAAATAGTTTGTCATTTGTGAACAACTTTTGGTTTTTAAATTAAGAACTTATATAAGTGAGACTTGTTTCTCTTTTGGTTCTTGGATAAACTTATGAGCTTGTCAAAATAATATGAGTTCTTTTATAACTTCGATTCCTTAAAGTGTTCAAAACAATCCATTCCTTTGAGCAATATTTCGAGCATTCGATGCTCGGGAAATCGCATCATTTGGTCCAAACGGTTTGTCATTTTTGTAAAAACTTTTGGCCTTTGAATTTAAAACTTATTTGCATCAGATTGTTTCTCTTTTGGTTCTTGGACGAACTTATGAACTTGTGAAACTTTTACGAGTTCTTTTATAACTTTGGTTCCTTAACGTATTCATGACGATCCATTCCTTCGAGCCATTTTTCGAACATTCCATGCTCGGGAAATCGCATCATTTGGTCCAAATGCTTTGTCATTTTGTAAACAACTTTTCGTCTTTGAATTTAAAACTTATTTACGTCATATTGTTTCTCTTTTGGTTCTTGGATGAACTTATGAACTTGTGAAACTTTTACGAGTTCTGTTATAACTTTGGTTCCTTGAAATATTCAGGACTATCCATTCCTTCGAGTAATTTTTCGAACATTCCATGCTTGGGAAATCGCATCATTTGGTCCAAATAGTTTGTCATTTGTAAACAACTTTTGGTTTTTAAATTAAAAACTTATTTAAGTGAGACTTGTTTCTCTTTTGGTTCTTGGATGAACTTACGAGCTTGTCAAAATGTTACGAGTTCATTTAGGACTTTGATTCCTTAAAGTCTTCAGAACGATCCATTCCTTTGGGCTATTTTTCGAGCATTCCATGCTTAGCAAATCACAACAATTGGTCCAAAATAGTTTGTCATTCGTTAACAACTTTTTGGTCTTTGAATTAAAAACTTATTTACGTCAGAATTGTTTCTCTTCTGGTTCTTGGACAAACTTCCAAACTTGTCAAACATTTACAGGTTATTTTATAACTTTGGTTCCTTAAAGTATTCATGACGATCCATTCCTTCGAGCCATTTTTCGAACATTCCATGCTCAGGAAATCGCATCATTTGGTCCAAATGCTTTGTCATTTTGTAAACAACTTTTCGTCTTTGAATTTAAAACTTATTTACGTCAGATTGTTTCTCTTTTGGTTCTTGGACGAACTTATGAACTTGTGAAACTTTTACGAGTTCTTTTATAACTTTGGTTCCTTAAAATATTCAGGACTATCCATTCCTTCGAGTAATTTTTCGAACATTCCATGCTTGGGAAATCACATCGTTTGGTCCAAATAGTTTGTCATTCATAAACTACTTTTGGTTTTTAAATTAAAAACTTATATAAGTGAGACTTGTTTCTCTTTTGGTTCTTGGATGAACTTACTAGCTTGTCAAAATAATACGAGTTCTTTTATAACATCGATTCCTTAAAGTGTTCAAAACGATCCATTCCTTTGAGCAATATTTCGAGCATTCAATGCTCGAGAAATCGCATCATTTGGTCCAAACGGTTTGTCATTTTTTTAAACAACTTTTGGTCTTTGAATTAAAAACTTATTTACATCAGATTGTTTCTCTTTTGGTTCTTGGACGAACTTATGAACTTGTGAAACTTTTACGAGTTCTTTTATAACTTTGGTTCCTTAAAGTATTCAAGACGATCCATTCCTTCGAGTAATTTTTCGAACCTTCCATGTTTGGGAAATCGCATCTTTTTGTCCAAATAGTTTGTCATTTCTAAACTACTTTTGGTTTTTAAATTAAAAACTTATTTAAGTGAGACTTGTTTCTCTTTTGGTTCTTGGATGAACTTACGAGCTTGTCAAAATGTTATGAGTTCTTTTATAACTTCGATTCCTTAAAGTATTCAAAACAATCCATTCCTGTGAGAAATTTTTCGAGCATTCCATGCTCGGGAAATCGCACCATTTGGTCTTTGAATTAAAAACTTATTTACGTCAGAATTATATCTCTTTTGGTTCTTGGACGAACTTCCAAACTTGTCAAACTTTTTCAAGTTATTTTATAACTTTGGTTCCTTAAAGTATTCATGATGATCCATTCCTTCGAGTAATTTTTCGAACATTCCATGCTCGGGAAATCGTATCATTTGGTCCAAATGCTTTGTCATTTTGTAAACAACTTTTGGTCTTTGAATTTAAAACTTATTTACGTCAGATTGTTTCTCTTTTGGTTCTTGGACGAACTTATGAACTTGTGAAACTTTTACGAGTTCTTTTATAACTTTGGTTCCTTAAAGTATTTAAGACGATTCATTCCTTCGAGTAATTTTTCGAACATTCCATGCTCGGGAAATTGCATCATTTGGTCCAAATGCTTTGTCATTTGGAAACAACTTTTGGTCTTTTAATTTAAAACTTATTTATGTCAGAATTGTTTCTCTTTTGGTTCTTGGATGAATTTCCAAACTTGGCAAACTTTTACGAGTTCTTTTGTAACTTTGGTTCCTTAACGTATTCATGGCGATCCATTCCTTCGAGACATTTTTCGAACATTCCATGCTCGGGAAATCGCATCATTTGGTCCAAATGCTCTGTCATTTTGTAAACAACTTTTGGTCTTTGACTTTAAAATTTATTTACATCAGATTGTTTCTCTTTTGGTTCTTGGACGAACTTATGAACTTGTGAAACTTTTACGAGTTCTTTTATAACTTTGGTTACTTAAAGTATTCATGACGATCCATTCCTTCGAGTAATTTTTCAAACATTCCACGCTTGGGAAATCGCATCATTTGTTCCAAATAGTTTGTTATTTGTAAACAACTTTTGGTTTTTAAATTAAAAAAATTATTTAAGTGAGACTTGTTTCTCTTTTTGTTCTTGGATGAACTTACGAGCTTGTCAATAATACGAGTTCTTTTATAACTTGGATTCCTTAAAGTGTTCAAAACGATCCAATCCTTTAAGCAATATTTCGAGCATTCGATGCTCGGGATATCGCATCATTTGGTCCAAATTGTTTGTCATTTTTGTAAAAACTTTTGGCCTTTGAATTTAAAACTTATTTGCATCAGATTGTTTCTCTTTTGGTTCTTGGATGAACTTATGAACTTGTGAAACTTTTACGAGTTCTTTTATAACTTTGGTTCCTTAAAGTATTCAAGACGATTCATTCCTTCGAGTAATTTTTCGAACATTCCATGCTTGTGAAATAAGCATCATTTGGTCCAAATAGTTTGTCATTTGTGAACAACTTTTGGTTTTTAAATTAAGAACTTATATAAGTGAGACTTGTTTCTCTTTTGGTTCTTGGATAAACTTATGAGCTTGTCAAAATAATATGAGTTCTTTTATAACTTCGATTCCTTAAAGTGTTCAAAACGATCCATTCCTTTGAGCAATATTTCGAGCATTCGATGCTCGGGAAATCGCATCATTTGGTCCAAACGGTTTGTCATTTTTGTAAAAACTTTTGGCCTTTGAATTTAAAACTTATTTGCATCAGATTGTTTCTCTTTTGGTTCTTGGACGAACTTATGAACTTGTGAAACTTTTACGAGTTCTTTTATAACTTTGGTTCCTTAACGTATTCATGACGATCCATTCCTTCGAGCCATTTTTCGAACATTCCATGCTCGGGAAATCGCATCATTTGGTCCAAATGCTTTGTCATTTTGTAAACAACTTTTCGTCTTTGAATTTAAAACTTATTTACGTCATATTGTTTCTCTTTTGGTTCTTGGATGAACTTATGAACTTGTGAAACTTTTACGAGTTCTGTTATAACTTTGGTTCCTTGAAATATTCAGGACTAACCATTCCTTCGAGTAATTTTTCGAACATTCCATGCTTGGGAAATCGCATCATTTGGTCCAAATAGTTTGTCATTTGTAAACAACTTTTGGTTTTTAAATTAAAAACTTATTTAAGTGAGACTTGTTTCTCTTTTGGTTCTTGGATGAACTTACGAGCTTGTCGAAATGTTACGAGTTCATTTATGACTTTGATTCCTTAAAGTATTCAGAACGATCCATTCCTTTGAGCTATTTTTCGAGCATTCCATGCTTAGCAAATCACAACAATTGGTCCAAAATAGTTTGTCATTCGTAAACAACTTTTTGGTCTTTGAATTAAAAACTTATTTACGTCAGAATTGTTTCTCTTCTGGTTCTTGGACGAACTTCCAAACTTGTCAAACATTTACAGGTTATTTTATAACTTTGGTTCCTTAAAGTATTCATGACGATCCATTCCTTCGAGCCATTTTTCGAACATTCCATGCTCAGGAAATCGCATCATTTGGTCCAAATGCTTTGTCATTTTGTAAACAACTTTTCGTCTTTGAATTTAAAACTTATTTACGTCAGATTGTTTCTCTTTTGGTTCTTGGACGAACTTATGAACTTGTGAAACTTTTACGAGTTCTTTTATAACTTTGGTTCCTTAAAATATTCAGGACTATCCATTCCTTCGAGTAATTTTTCGAACATTCCATGCTTGGGAAATCACATCGTTTGGTCCAAATAGTTTGTCATTCATAAACTACTTTTGGTTTTTAAATTAAAAACTTATATAAGTGAGACTTGTTTCTCTTTTGGTTCTTGGATGAACTTACTAGCTTGTCAAAATAATACGAGTTCTTTTATAACATCGATTCCTTAAAGTGTTCAAAACGATTCATTCCTTTGAGCAATATTTCGTGCATTCAATGCTCGAGAAATCGCAACATTTGGTCCAAACGGTTTGTCATTTTTTTAAACAACTTTTGGTCTTTGAATTAAAAACTTATTTACATCAGATTGTTTCTCTTTTGGTTCTTGGACGAACTTATGAACTTGTGAAACTTTTACGAGTTCTTTTATAACTTTGGTTCCTTAAAGTATTCAAGACGATCCATTCCTTCGAGTAATTTTTCGAACCTTCCATGTTTGGGAAATCGCATCGTTTTGTCCAAATAGTTTGTCATTTCTAAACTACTTTTGGTTTTTAAATTAAAAACTTATTTAAGTGAGACTTGTTTCTCTTTTGGTTCTTGGATGAACTCACGAGCTTGTCAAAATGTTATGAGTTCTTTTATAACTTCGATTCCTTAAAGTATTCAAAACAATCCATTCCTTTGAGAAATTTTTCGAGCATTCCATGCTCGGGAAATCGCACCATTTGGTCTTTGAATTAAAAACTTATTTACGTCAGAATTGTATCTCTTTTGGTTCTTGGACGAACTTCCAAACTTGTCAAACTTTTTCAAGTTATTTTATAACTTTGGTTCCTTAAAGTATTCATGATGATCCATTCCTTCGAGTAATTTTTCGAACATTCCATGCTCGGGAAATCGTATCATTTGGTCCAAATGCTTTGTCATTTTGTAAACAACTTTTGGTCTTTGAATTTAAAACTTATTTACGTCAGATTGTTTCTATTTTGGTTCTTGGACGAACTTATGAACTTGTGAAACTTTTACGAGTTCTTTTATAACTTTGGTTCCTTAAAGTATTTAAGACGATTCATTCCTTCGAGTAATTTTTCGAACATTCCAAGCTAGGGAAATCGCATCATTTGGTCCAAATGCTTTGTCATTTGGAAACAACTTTTGGTCTTTGAATTTAAAACTTATTTATGTCAGAATTGTTTCTCTTTTGGTTCTTGGATGAATTTCCAAACTTGTCAAACTTTTACGAGTTCTTTTGTAACTTTGGTTCCTTAACGTATTCATGGCGATCCATTCCTTCGAGACATTTTTCGAACATTCCATGCTCGGGAAATCGCATCATTTGGTCCAAATGCTCTGTCATTTTGTAAACAACTTTTGGTCTTTGACTTTAAATTTTATTTACGTCAGATTGTTTCTCTTTTGGTTCTTGGACGAACTTATGAACTTGTGAAACTTTTACGAGTTCTTTTATAACTTTGGTTACTTAAAGTATTCATGACGATCCATTCCTTCGAGTAATTTTTCAAACATTCCACGCTTGGGAAATCGCATCATTTGGTCCAAATAGTTTGTTATTTGTAAACAACTTTTGGGTTTTAAATTAAAAAAATTATTTAAGTGAAACTTGTTTCTCTTTTGGTTCTTGGATGAACTTACGAGCTTGTCAAAATAATACGAGTTCTTTTATAACTTGGATTCCTTAAAGTGTTCAAAAAGATCCATTCCTTTAAGCAATATTTCGAGCATTCGATGCTCGGGAAATCGCATCATTTGGTCCAAATTGTTTGTCATTTTTGTAAAAACTTTTGGCCTTTGAATTTAAAACTTATTTGCATCAGATTGTTTCTCTTTTGGTTCTTGGATGAACTTATGAACTTGTGAAACTTTTACGAGTTCTTTTATAACTTTGGTTCCTTAAAGTATTCAAGACGATTCATTCCTTCGAGTAATTTTTCGAACATTCCATGCTTGTGAAATAAGCATCATTTGGTCCAAATAGTTTGTCATTTGTAAACAACTTTTGGTTTTTAAATTAAGAACTTATATAAGTGAGACTTGTTTCTCTTTTGGTTCTTGGATAAACTTATGAGCTTGTCAAAATAATATGTGTTCTTTTATAACTTCGATTCCTTAAAGTGTTCAAAACGATCCATTCCTTTGAGCAATATTTCGAGCATTCGATGCTCGGGAAATCGCATCATTTGGTCCAAACGGTTTGTCATTTTTGTAAAAACTTTTGGCCTTTGAATTAAAAACTTATTTGCATCAGATTGTTTCTCTTTTGGTTCTTGGACGAACTTATGAACTTGTGAAACTTTTACGAGTTCTTTTATAACTTTGGTTCCTTAACGTATTCATGACGATCCATTCCTTCGAGCCATTTTTTGAACATTCCATGCTCGGGAAATCGCATCATTTGGTCCAAATGCTTTGTCATTTTGTAAACAACTTTTCGTCTTTGAATTTAAAACTTATTTACGTCATATTGTTTCTCTTTTGGTTCTTGGATGAACTTATGAACTTGTGAAACTTTTACGAGTTCTGTTATAACTTTGGTTCCTTGAAATATTCAGGACTATCCATTCCTTCGAGTAATTTTTCGAACATTCCATGCTTGGGAAATCGCATCATTTGGTCCAAATAGTTTGTCATTTGTAAACAACTTTTGGTTTTTAAATTAAAAACTTATTTAAGTGAGACTTGTTTCTCTTTTGGTTCTTGGATGAACTTACGAGCTTGTCGAAATGTTACGAGTTCATTTATGACTTTGATTCCTTAAAGTCTTCAGAACGATCCATTCCTTTGAGCTATTTTTCGAGCATTCCATGCTTAGCAAATCACAACAATTGGTCCAAAATAGTTTGTCATTCGTAAACAACTTTTTGGTCTTTGAATTAAAAACTTATTTACGTCAGAATTGTTTCTCTTCTGGTTCTTGGACGAACTTCCAAACTTGTCAAACATTTACAGGTTATTTTATAACTTTGGTTCCTTAAAGTATTCATGACGATCCATTCCTTCGAGCCATTTTTCGAACATTCCATGCTCAGGAAATCGCATCATTTGGTCCAAATGCTTTGTCATTTTGTAAACAACTTTTCGTCTTTGAATTTAAAACTTATTTACGTCAGATTGTTTCTTTTTTGGTTCTTGGACGAACTTATGAACTTGTGAAACTTTTACGAGTTCTTTTATAACTTTGGTTCCTTAAAATATTCAGGACTATCCATTCCTTCGAGTTATTTTTCGAACATTCCATGCTTGGGAAATCACATCGTTTGGTCCAAATAGTTTGTCATTCATAAACTACTTTTGGTTTTTAAATTAAAAACTTATATAAGTGAGACTTGTTTCTCTTTTGGTTCTTGGATGAACTTACTAGCTTGTCAAAATAATACGAGTTCTTTTATAACATCGATTCCTTAAAGTGTTCAAAACGATTCATTCCTTTGAGCAATATTTCGTGCATTCAATGCTCGAGAAATCGCATCATTTGGTCCAAACGGTTTGTCATTTTTTTAAACAACTTTTGGTCTTTGAATTAAAAACTTATTTACATCAGATTGTTTCTCTTTTGGTTCTTGGACGAACTTATGAACTTGTGAAACTTTTACGAGTTCTTTTATAACTTTGGTTCCTTAAAGTATTCAAGACGATCCATTCCTTCGAGTAATTTTTCGAACCTTCCATGTTTGGGAAATCGCATCGTTTTGTCCAAATAGTTTGTCATTTCTAAACTACTTTTGGTTTTTAAATTAAAAACTTATTTAAGTGAGACTTGTTTCTCTTTTGGTTCTTGGATGAACTTACGAGCTTGTCAAAATGTTATGAGTTCTTTTATAACTTCGATTCCTTAAAGTATTCAAAACAATCCATTCCTTTGAGAAATTTTTCGAGCATTCCATGCTCGGGAAATCGCACCATTTGGTCTTTGAATTAAAAACTTATTTACGTCAGAATTGTATCTCTTTTGGTTCAACTTGTCAAACTTTTTCAAGTTATTTTATAACTTTGGTTCCTTAAAGTATTCAAGACGATCCATTCCTTCAAGTAATTTTTCGAACCTTCCATGTTTGGGAAATCGCATCGTTTTGTCCAAATAGTTTGTCATTTCTAAACTACTTTTGGTTTTTAAATTAAAAACTTATTTAAGTGAGACTTGTTTCTCTTTTGGTTCTTGGATGAACTTACGAGCTTGTCAAAATGTTATGAGTTCTTTTATAACTTCGATTCCTTAAAGTATTCAAAACAATCCATTCCTTTGAGAAATTTTTCGAGCATTCCATGCTCGGGAAATCGCACCATTTGGTCTTTGAATTAAAAACTTATTTACGTCAGAATTGTATCTCTTTTGGTTCTTGGACGAACTTCCAAACTTGTCAAACTTTTTCAAGTTATTTTATAACTTTGGTTCCTTAAAGTATTCATGATGATCCATTCCTTCGAGTAATTTTTCGAACATTCCATGCTCGGGAAATCGTATCATTTGGTCCAAATGCTTTGTCATTTTGTAAACAACTTTTGGTCTTTGAATTTAAAACTTATTTACGTCAGATTTTTTCTATTTTGGTTCTTGGACGAACTTATGAACTTGTGAAACTTTTACGAGTTCTTTTATAACTTTGGTTCCTTAAAGTATTTAAGACGATTCATTCCTTCGAGTAATTTTTCGAACATTCCATGCTCGGGAAATCGCATCATTTGGTCCAAATGCTTTGTCATTTGGAAACAACTTTTGGTCTTTGAATTTAAAACTTATTTATGTCAGAATTGTTTCTCTTTTGGTTCTTGGATGAATTTCCAAACTTGTCAAACTTTTACGAGTTCTTTTGTAACTTTGGTTCCTTAACGTATTCATGGCGATCCATTCCTTCGAGACATTTTTCGAACATTCCATGCTCGGGAAATCGCATCATTTGGTCCAAATGCTCTGTCATTTTGTAAACAACTTTTGGTCTTTTACTTTAAATTTTATTTACGTCAGATTGTTTCTCTTTTGGTTCTTGGACGAACTTATGAACTTGTGAAACTTTTACGAGTTCTTTTATAACTTTGGTTCCTTAAAGTATTCATGACGATCCATTCCTTCGAGTAATTTTTCAAACATTCCACGCTTGGGAAATCGCATCATTTGGTCCAAATAGTTTGTTATTTGTAAACAACTTTTGGTTTTTAAATTAAAAAAATTATTTAAGTGAAACTTGTTTCTCTTTTGTTTCTTGGATGAACTTACGAGCTTGTCAAAATAATACGAGTTCTTTTATAACTTGGATTCCTTAAAGTGTTCAAAAAGATCCATTCCTTTAAGCAATATTTCGAGCATTTGATGCTCGGGAAATCGCATCATTTGGTCCAAATTGTTTGTCATTTTTGTAAAAACTTTTGGCCTTTGAATTTAAAACTTATTTGCATCAGATTGTTTCTCTTTTGGTTCTTGGACGAACTTATGAACTTGTGAAACTTTTACGAGTTCTTTTATAACTTTGGTTCCTTAAAGTATTCAAGACGATCCATTCCTTCGAGTAATTTTTCGAACCTTCCATGTTTGGGAAATCGCATCGTTTTGTCCAAATAGTTTGTCATTTCTAAACTACTTTTGGTTTTTAAATTAAAAACTTATTTAAGTGAGACTTGTTTCTCTTTTGGTTCTTGGATGAACTTACGAGCTTGTCAAAATGTTATGAGTTCTTTTATAACTTCGATTCCTTAAAGTATTCAAAACAATCCATTCCTTTGAGAAATTTTTCGAGCATTCCATGCTCGGGAAATCGCACCATTTGGTCTTTGAATTAAAAACTTATTTACGTCAGAATTGTATCTCTTTTGGTTCTTGGACGAACTTCCAAACTTGTCAAACTTTTTCAAGTTATTTTATAACTTTGGTTCCTTAAAGTATTCATGATGATCCATTCCTTCGAGTAATTTTTCGAACATTCCATGCTCGGGAAATCGTATCATTTGGTCCAAATGCTTTGTCATTTTGTAAACAACTTTTGGTCTTTGAATTTAAAACTTATTTACGTCAGATTGTTTCTATTTTGGTTCTTGGACGAACTTATGAACTTGTGAAACTTTTACGAGTTCTTTTATAACTTTGGTTCCTTAAAGTATTTAAGACGATTCATTCCTTCGAGTAATTTTTCGAACATTCCAAGCTAGGGAAATCGCATCATTTGGTCCAAATGCTTTGTCATTTGGAAACAACTTTTGGTCTTTGAATTTAAAACTTATTTATGTCAGAATTGTTTCTCTTTTGGTTCTTGGATGAATTTCCAAACTTGTCAAACTTTTACGAGTTCTTTTGTAACTTTGGTTCCTTAACGTATTCATGGCGATCCATTCCTTCGAGACATTTTTCGAACATTCCATGCTCGGGAAATCGCATCATTTGGTCCAAATGCTCTGTCATTTTGTAAACAACTTTTGGTCTTTGACTTTAAATTTTATTTACGTCAGATTGTTTCTCTTTTGGTTCTTGGACGAACTTATGAACTTGTGAAACTTTTACGAGTTCTTTTATAACTTTGGTTACTTAAAGTAATCATGACGATCCATTCCTTCGAGTAATTTTTCAAACATTCCACGCTTGGGAAATCGCATCATTTGGTCCAAATAGTTTGTTATTTGTAAACAACTTTTGGGTTTTAAATTAAAAAAATTATTTAAGTGAAACTTGTTTCTCTTTTGGTTCTTGGATGAACTTACGAGCTTGTCAAAATAATACGAGTTCTTTTATAACTTGGATTCCTTAAAGTGTTCAAAAAGATCCATTCCTTTAAGCAATATTTCGAGCATTCGATGCTCGGGAAATCGCATCATTTGGTCCAAATTGTTTGTCATTTTTGTAAAAACTTTTGGCCTTTGAATTTAAAACTTATTTGCATCAGATTGTTTCTCTTTTGGTTCTTGGATGAACTTATGAACTTGTGAAACTTTTACGAGTTCTTTTATAACTTTGGTTCCTTAAAGTATTCAAGACGATTCATTCCTTCGAGTAATTTTTCGAACATTCCATGCTTGTGAAATAAGCATCATTTGGTCCAAATAGTTTGTCATTTGTAAACAACTTTTGGTTTTTAAATTAAGAACTTATATAAGTGAGACTTGTTTCTCTTTTGGTTCTTGGATAAACTTATGAGCTTGTCAAAATAATATGAGTTCTTTTATAACTTCGATTCCTTAAAGTGTTCAAAACGATCCATTCCTTTGAGCAATATTTCGAGCATTCGATGCTCGGGAAATCGCATCATTTGGTCCAAACGGTTTGTCATTTTTGTAAAAACTTTTGGCCTTTGAATTTAAAACTTATTTGCATCAGATTGTTTCTCTTTTGGTTCTTGGACGAACTTATGAACTTGTGAAACTTTTACGAGTTCTTTTATAACTTTGGTTCCTTAACGTATTCATGACGATCCATTCCTTCGAGCCATTTTTCGAACATTCCATGCTCGGGAAATCGCATCATTTGGTCCAAATGCTTTGTCATTTTGTAAACAACTTTTCGTCTTTGAATTTAAAACTTATTTACGTCATATTGTTTCTCTTTTGGTTCTTGGATGAACTTATGAACTTGTGAAACTTTTACGAGTTCTGTTATAACTTTGGTTCCTTGAAATATTCAGGACTATCCATTCCTTCGAGTAATTTTTCGAACATTCCATGCTTGGGAAATCGCATCATTTGGTCCAAATAGTTTGTCATTTGTAAACAACTTTTGGTTTTTAAATTAAAAACTTATTTAAGTGAGACTTGTTTCTCTTTTGGTTCTTGGATGAACTTACGAGCTTGTCGAAATGTTACGAGTTCATTTATGACTTTGATTCCTTAAAGTCTTCAGAACGATCCATTCCTTTGAGCTATTTTTCGAGCATTCCATGCTTAGCAAATCACAACAATTGGTCCAAAATAGTTTGTCATTCGTAAACAACTTTTTGGTCTTTGAATTAAAAACTTATTTACGTCAGAATTGTTTCTCTTCTGGTTCTTGGACGAACTTCCAAACTTGTCAAACATTTACAGGTTATTTTATAACTTTGGTTCCTTAAAGTATTCATGACGATCCATTCCTTCGAGCCATTTTTCGAACATTCCATGCTCAGGAAATCGCATCATTTGGTCCAAATGCTTTGTCATTTTGTAAACAACTTTTCGTCTTTGAATTTAAAACTTATTTACGTCAGATTGTTTCTCTTTTGGTTCTTGGACGAACTTATGAACTTGTGAAACTTTTACGAGTTCTTTTATAACTTTGGTTCCTTAAAATATTCAGGACTATCCATTCCTTCGAGTAATTTTTCGAACATTCCATGCTTGGGAAATCACATCGTTTGGTCCAAATAGTTTGTCATTCATAAACTACTTTTGGTTTTTAAATTAAAAACTTATATAAGTGAGACTTGTTTCTCTTTTGGTTCTTGGATGAACTTACTAGCTTGTCAAAATAATACGAGTTCTTTTATAACATCGATTCCTTAAAGTGTTCAAAACGATTCATTCCTTTGAGCAATATTTCGTGCATTCAATGCTTGAGAAATCGCATCATTTGGTCCAAACGGTTTGTCATTTTTTTAAACAACTTTTGGTCTTTGAATTAAAAACTTATTTACATCAGATTGTTTCTCTTTTGGTTCTTGGACGAACTTATGAACTTGTGAAACTTTTACGAGTTCTTTTATAACTTTGGTTCCTTAAAGTATTCAAGACGATCCATTCCTTCGAGTAATTTTTCGAACCTTCCATGTTTGGGAAATCGCATCGTTTTGTCCAAATAGTTTGTCATTTCTAAACTACTTTTGGTTTTTAAATTAAAAACTTATTTAAGTGAGACTTGTTTCTCTTTTGGTTCTTGGATGAACTTACGAGCTTGTCAAAATGTTATGAGTTCTTTTATAACTTCGATTCCTTAAAGTATTCAAAACAATCCATTCCTTTGAGAAATTTTTCGAGCATTCCATGCTCGGGAAATCGCACCATTTGGTCTTTGAATTAAAAACTTATTTACGTCAGAATTGTATCTCTTTTGGTTCAACTTGTCAAACTTTTTCAAGTTATTTTATAACTTTGGTTCCTTAAAGAATTCAAGACGATCCATTCCTTCAAGTAATTTTTCGAACCTTCCATGTTTGGGAAATCGCATCGTTTTGTCCAAATAGTTTGTCATTTCTAAACTACTTTTGGTTTTTAAATTAAAAACTTATTTAAGTGAGACTTGTTTCTCTTTTGGTTCTTGGATAAACTTATGAGCTTGTCAAAATAATATGTGTTCTTTTATAACTTCGATTCCTTAAAGTGTTCAAAACGATCCATTCCTTTGAGCAATATTTCGAGCATTCGATGCTCGGGAAATCGCATCATTTGGTCCAAACGGTTTGTCATTTTTGTAAAAACTTTTGGCCTTTGAATTAAAAACTTATTTGCATCAGATTGTTTCTCTTTTGGTTCTTGGACGAACTTATGAACTTGTGAAACTTTTACGAGTTCTTTTATAACTTTGGTTCCTTAACGTATTCATGACGATCCATTCCTTCGAGCCATTTTTCGAACATTCCATGCTCGGGAAATCGCATCATTTGGTCCAAATGCTTTGTCATTTTGTAAACAACTTTTCGTCTTTGAATTTAAAACTTATTTACGTCATATTGTTTCTCTTTTGGTTCTTGGATGAACTTATGAACTTGTGAAACTTTTACGAGTTCTGTTATAACTTTGGTTCCTTGAAATATTCAGGACTATCCATTCCTTCGAGTAATTTTTCGAACATTCCATGCTTGGGAAATCGCATCATTTGGTCCAAATAGTTTGTCATTTGTAAACAACTTTTGGTTTTTAAATTAAAAACTTATTTAAGTGAGACTTGTTTCTCTTTTGGTTCTTGGATGAACTTACGAGCTTGTCGAAATGTTACGAGTTCATTTATGACTTTGATTCCTTAAAGTCTTCAGAACGATCCATTCCTTTGAGCTATTTTTCGAGCATTCCATGCTTAGCAAATCACAACAATTGGTCCAAAATAGTTTGTCATTCGTAAACAACTTTTTGGTCTTTGAATTAAAAACTTATTTACGTCAGAATTGTTTCTCTTCTGGTTCTTGGACGAACTTCCAAACTTGTCAAACATTTACAGGTTATTTTATAACTTTGGTTCCTTAAAGTATTCATGACGATCCATTCCTTCGAGCCATTTTTCGAACATTCCATGCTCAGGAAATCGCATCATTTGGTCCAAATGCTTTGTCATTTTGTAAACAACTTTTCGTCTTTGAATTTAAAACTTATTTACGTCAGATTGTTTCTCTTTTGGTTCTTGGACGAACTTATGAACTTGTGAAACTTTTACGAGTTCTTTTATAACTTTGGTTCCTTAAAATATTCAGGACTATCCATTCCTTCGAGTAATTTTTCGAACATTCCATGCTTGGGAAATCACATCGTTTGGTCCAAATAGTTTGTCATTCATAAACTACTTTTGGTTTTTAAATTAAAAACTTATATAAGTGAGACTTGTTTCTCTTTTGGTTCTTGGATGAACTTACTAGCTTGTCAAAATAATACGAGTTCTTTTATAACATCGATTCCTTAAAGTGTTCAAAACGATTCATTCCTTTGAGCAATATTTCGTGCATTCAATGCTTGAGAAATCGCATCATTTGGTCCAAACGGTTTGTCATTTTTTTAAACAACTTTTGGTCTTTGAATTAAAAACTTATTTACATCAGATTGTTTCTCTTTTGGTTCTTGGACGAACTTATGAACTTGTGAAACTTTTACGAGTTCTTTTATAACTTTGGTTCCTTAAAGTATTCAAGACGATCCATTCCTTCGAGTAATTTTTCGAACCTTCCATGTTTGGGAAATCGCATCGTTTTGTCCAAATAGTTTGTCATTTCTAAACTACTTTTGGTTTTTAAATTAAAAACTTATTTAAGTGAGACTTGTTTCTCTTTTGGTTCTTGGATGAACTTACGAGCTTGTCAAAATGTTATGAGTTCTTTTATAACTTCGATTCCTTAAAGTATTCAAAACAATCCATTCCTTTGAGAAATTTTTCGAGCATTCCATGCTCGGGAAATCGCACCATTTGGTCTTTGAATTAAAAACTTATTTACGTCAGAATTGTATCTCTTTTGGTTCAACTTGTCAAACTTTTTCAAGTTATTTTATAACTTTGGTTCCTTAAAGTATTCAAGACGATCCATTCCTTCAAGTAATTTTTCGAACCTTCCATGTTTGGGAAATCGCATCGTTTTGTCCAAATAGTTTGTCATTTCTAAACTACTTTTGGTTTTTAAATTAAAAACTTATTTAAGTGAGACTTGTTTCTCTTTTGGTTCTTGGATGAACTTACGAGCTTGTCAAAATGTTATGAGTTCTTTTATAACTTCGATTCCTTAAAGTATTCAAAACAATCCATTCCTTTGAGAAATTTTTCGAGCATTCCATGCTCGGGAAATCGCACCATTTGGTCTTTGAATTAAAAACTTATTTACGTCAGAATTGTATCTCTTTTGGTTCAACTTGTCAAACTTTTTCAAGTTATTTTATAACTTTGGTTCCTTAAAGTATTCAAGACGATCCATTCCTTCAAGTAATTTTTCGAACCTTCCATGTTTGGGAAATCGCATCGTTTTGTCCAAATAGTTTGTCATTTCTAAACTACTTTTGGTTTTTAAATTAAAAACTTATTTAAGTGAGACTTGTTTCTCTTTTGGTTCTTGGATGAACTTACGAGCTTGTCAAAATGTTATGAGTTCTTTTATAACTTCGATTCCTTAAAGTATTCAAAACAATCCATTCCTTTGAGAAATTTTTCGAGCATTCCATGCTCGGGAAATCGCACCATTTGGTCTTTGAATTAAAAACTTATTTACGTCAGAATTGTATCTCTTTTGGTTCAACTTGTCAAACTTTTTCAAGTTATTTTATAACTTTGGTTCCTTAAAGTATTCAAGACGATCCATTCCTTCAAGTAATTTTTCGAACCTTCCATGTTTGGGAAATCGCATCGTTTTGTCCAAATAGTTTGTCATTTCTAAACTACTTTTGGTTTTTAAATTAAAAACTTATTTAAGTGAGACTTGTTTCTCTTTTGGTTCTTGGATGAACTTACGAGCTTGTCAAAATGTTATGAGTTCTTTTATAACTTCGATTCCTTAAAGTATTCAAAACAATCCATTCCTTTGAGAAATTTTTCGAGCATTCCATGCTCGGGAAATCGCACCATTTGGTCTTTGAATTAAAAACTTATTTACGTCAGAATTGTATCTCTTTTGGTTCAACTTGTCAAACTTTTTCAAGTTATTTTATAACTTTGGTTCCTTAAAGTATTCATGATGATCCATTCCTTCGAGTAATTTTTCGAACATTCCATGCTCGGGAAATCGTATCATTTGGTCCAAATGCTTTGTCATTTTGTAAACAACTTTTGGTCTTTGAATTTAAAACTTATTTACGTCAGATTTTTTCTATTTTGGTTCTTGGACGAACTTATGAACTTGTGAAACTTTTACGAGTTCTTTTATAACTTTGGTTCCTTAAAGTATTTAAGACGATTCATTCCTTCGAGTAATTTTTCGAACATTCCATGCTCGGGAAATCGCATCATTTGGTCCAAATGCTTTGTCATTTGGAAACAACTTTTGGTCTTTGAATTTAAAACTTATTTATGTCAGAATTGTTTCTCTTTTGGTTCTTGGATGAATTTCCAAACTTGTCAAACTTTTACGAGTTCTTTTGTAACTTTGGTTCCTTAACGTATTCATGGCGATCCATTCCTTCGAGACATTTTTCGAACATTCCATGCTCGGGAAATCGCATCATTTGGTCCAAATGCTCTGTCATTTTGTAAACAACTTTTGGTCTTTGACTTTAAATTTTATTTACGTCAGATTGTTTCTCTTTTGGTTCTTGGACGAACTTATGAACTTGTGAAACTTTTACGAGTTCTTTTATAACTTTGGTTCCTTAAAGTATTCATGACGATCCATTCCTTCGAGTAATTTTTCAAACATTCCACGCTTGGGAAATCGCATCATTTGGTCCAAATAGTTTGTTATTTGTAAACAACTTTTGGTTTTTAAATTAAAAAAATTATTTAAGTGAAACTTGTTTCTCTTTTGTTTCTTGGATGAACTTACGAGCTTGTCAAAATAATACGAGTTCTTTTATAACTTGGATTCCTTAAAGTGTTCAAAAAGATCCATTCCTTTAAGCAATATTTCGAGCATTTGATGCTCGGGAAATCGCATCATTTGGTCCAAATTGTTTGTCATTTTTGTAAAAACTTTTGGCCTTTGAATTTAAAACTTATTTGCATCAGATTGTTTCTCTTTTGGTTCTTGGACGAACTTATGAACTTGTGAAACTTTTACGAGTTCTTTTATAACTTTGGTTCCTTAAAGTATTCAAGACGATCCATTCCTTCGAGTAATTTTTCGAACCTTCCATGTTTGGGAAATCGCATCGTTTTGTCCAAATAGTTTGTCATTTCTAAACTACTTTTGGTTTTTAAATTAAAAACTTATTTAAGTGAGACTTGTTTCTCTTTTGGTTCTTGGATGAACTTACGAGCTTGTCAAAATGTTATGAGTTCTTTTATAACTTCGATTCCTTAAAGTATTCAAAACAATCCATTCCTTTGAGAAATTTTTCGAGCATTCCATGCTCGGGAAATCGCACCATTTGGTCTTTGAATTAAAAACTTATTTACGTCAGAATTGTATCTCTTTTGGTTCTTGGACGAACTTCCAAACTTGTCAAACTTTTTCAAGTTATTTTATAACTTTGGTTCCTTAAAGTATTCATGATGATCCATTCCTTCGAGTAATTTTTCGAACATTCCATGCTCGGGAAATCGTATCATTTGGTCCAAATGCTTTGTCATTTTGTAAACAACTTTTGGTCTTTGAATTTAAAACTTATTTACGTCAGATTGTTTCTATTTTGGTTCTTGGACGAACTTATGAACTTGTGAAACTTTTACGAGTTCTTTTATAACTTTGGTTCCTTAAAGTATTTAAGACGATTCATTCCTTCGAGTAATTTTTCGAACATTCCAAGCTAGGGAAATCGCATCATTTGGTCCAAATGCTTTGTCATTTGGAAACAACTTTTGGTCTTTGAATTTAAAACTTATTTATGTCAGAATTGTTTCTCTTTTGGTTCTTGGATGAATTTCCAAACTTGTCAAACTTTTACGAGTTCTTTTGTAACTTTGGTTCCTTAACGTATTCATGGCGATCCATTCCTTCGAGACATTTTTCGAACATTCCATGCTCGGGAAATCGCATCATTTGGTCCAAATGCTCTGTCATTTTGTAAACAACTTTTGGTCTTTGACTTTAAATTTTATTTACGTCAGATTGTTTCTCTTTTGGTTCTTGGACGAACTTATGAACTTGTGAAACTTTTACGAGTTCTTTTATAACTTTGGTTACTTAAAGTAATCATGACGATCCATTCCTTCGAGTAATTTTTCAAACATTCCACGCTTGGGAAATCGCATCATTTGGTCCAAATAGTTTGTTATTTGTAAACAACTTTTGGGTTTTAAATTAAAAAAATTATTTAAGTGAAACTTGTTTCTCTTTTGGTTCTTGGATGAACTTACGAGCTTGTCAAAATAATACGAGTTCTTTTATAACTTGGATTCCTTAAAGTGTTCAAAAAGATCCATTCCTTTAAGCAATATTTCGAGCATTCGATGCTCGGGAAATCGCATCATTTGGTCCAAATTGTTTGTCATTTTTGTAAAAACTTTTGGCCTTTGAATTTAAAACTTATTTGCATCAGATTGTTTCTCTTTTGGTTCTTGGATGAACTTATGAACTTGTGAAACTTTTACGAGTTCTTTTATAACTTTGGTTCCTTAAAGTATTCAAGACGATTCATTCCTTCGAGTAATTTTTCGAACATTCCATGCTTGTGAAATAAGCATCATTTGGTCCAAATAGTTTGTCATTTGTAAACAACTTTTGGTTTTTAAATTAAGAACTTATATAAGTGAGACTTGTTTCTCTTTTGGTTCTTGGATAAACTTATGAGCTTGTCAAAATAATATGAGTTCTTTTATAACTTCGATTCCTTAAAGTGTTCAAAACGATCCATTCCTTTGAGCAATATTTCGAGCATTCGATGCTCGGGAAATCGCATCATTTGGTCCAAACGGTTTGTCATTTTTGTAAAAACTTTTGGCCTTTGAATTAAAAACTTATTTGCATCAGATTGTTTCTCTTTTGGTTCTTGGACGAACTTATGAACTTGTGAAACTTTTACGAGTTCTTTTATAACTTTGGTTCCTTAACGTATTCATGACGATCCATTCCTTCGAGCCATTTTTCGAACATTCCATGCTCGGGAAATCGCATCATTTGGTCCAAATGCTTTGTCATTTTGTAAACAACTTTTCGTCTTTGAATTTAAAACTTATTTACGTCATATTGTTTCTCTTTTGGTTCTTGGATGAACTTATGAACTTGTGAAACTTTTACGAGTTCTGTTATAACTTTGGTTCCTTGAAATATTCAGGACTATCCATTCCTTCGAGTAATTTTTCGAACATTCCATGCTTGGGAAATCGCATCATTTGGTCCAAATAGTTTGTCATTTGTAAACAACTTTTGGTTTTTAAATTAAAAACTTATTTAAGTGAGACTTGTTTCTCTTTTGGTTCTTGGATGAACTTACGAGCTTGTCGAAATGTTACGAGTTCATTTATGACTTTGATTCCTTAAAGTCTTCAGAACGATCCATTCCTTTGAGCTATTTTTCGAGCATTCCATGCTTAGCAAATCACAACAATTGGTCCAAAATAGTTTGTCATTCGTAAACAACTTTTTGGTCTTTGAATTAAAAACTTATTTACGTCAGAATTGTTTCTCTTCTGGTTCTTGGACGAACTTCCAAACTTGTCAAACATTTACAGGTTATTTTATAACTTTGGTTCCTTAAAGTATTCATGACGATCCATTCCTTCGAGCCATTTTTCGAACATTCCATGCTCAGGAAATCGCATCATTTGGTCCAAATGCTTTGTCATTTTGTAAACAACTTTTCGTCTTTGAATTTAAAACTTATTTACGTCAGATTGTTTCTCTTTTGGTTCTTGGACGAACTTATGAACTTGTGAAACTTTTACGAGTTCTTTTATAACTTTGGTTCCTTAAAATATTCAGGACTATCCATTCCTTCGAGTAATTTTTCGAACATTCCATGCTTGGGAAATCACATCGTTTGGTCCAAATAGTTTGTCATTCATAAACTACTTTTGGTTTTTAAATTAAAAACTTATATAAGTGAGACTTGTTTCTCTTTTGGTTCTTGGATGAACTTACTAGCTTGTCAAAATAATACGAGTTCTTTTATAACATCGATTCCTTAAAGTGTTCAAAACGATTCATTCCTTTGAGCAATATTTCGTGCATTCAATGCTCGAGAAATCGCATCATTTGGTCCAAACGGTTTGTCATTTTTTTAAACAACTTTTGGTCTTTGAATTAAAAACTTATTTACATCAGATTGTTTCTCTTTTGGTTCTTGGACGAACTTATGAACTTGTGAAACTTTTACGAGTTCTTTTATAACTTTGGTTCCTTAAAGTATTCAAGACGATCCATTCCTTCGAGTAATTTTTCGAACCTTCCATGTTTGGGAAATCGCATCGTTTTGTCCAAATAGTTTGTCATTTCTAAACTACTTTTGGTTTTTAAATTAAAAACTTATTTAAGTGAGACTTGTTTCTCTTTTGGTTCTTGGATGAACTTACGAGCTTGTCAAAATGTTATGAGTTCTTTTATAACTTCGATTCCTTAAAGTATTCAAAACAATCCATTCCTTTGAGAAATTTTTCGAGCATTCCATGCTCGGGAAATCGCACCATTTGGTCTTTGAATTAAAAACTTATTTACGTCAGAATTGTATCTCTTTTGGTTCTTGGACGAACTTCCAAACTTGTCAAACTTTTTCAAGTTATTTTATAACTTTGGTTCCTTAAAGTATTCATGATGATCCATTCCTTCGAGTAATTTTTCGAACATTCCATGCTCGGGAAATCGTATCATTTGGTCCAAATGCTTTGTCATTTTGTAAACAACTTTTGGTCTTTGAATTTAAAACTTATTTACGTCAGATTTTTTCTATTTTGGTTCTTGGACGAACTTATGAACTTGTGAAACTTTTACGAGTTCTTTTATAACTTTGGTTCCTTAAAGTATTTAAGACGATTCATTCCTTCGAGTAATTTTTCGAACATTCCATGCTCGGGAAATCGCATCATTTGGTCCAAATGCTTTGTCATTTGGAAACAACTTTTGGTCTTTGAATTTAAAACTTATTTATGTCAGAATTGTTTCTCTTTTGGTTCTTGGATGAATTTCCAAACTTGTCAAACTTTTACGAGTTCTTTTGTAACTTTGGTTCCTTAACGTATTCATGGCGATCCATTCCTTCGAGACATTTTTCGAACATTCCATGCTCGGGAAATCGCATCATTTGGTCCAAATGCTCTGTCATTTTGTAAACAACTTTTGGTCTTTGACTTTAAATTTTATTTACGTCAGATTGTTTCTCTTTTGGTTCTTGGACGAACTTATGAACTTGTGAAACTTTTACGAGTTCTTTTATAACTTTGGTTCCTTAAAGTATTCATGACGATCCATTCCTTCGAGTAATTTTTCAAACATTCCACGCTTGGGAAATCGCATCATTTGGTCCAAATAGTTTGTTATTTGTAAACAACTTTTGGTTTTTAAAGTAAAAAAATTATTTAAGTGAAACTTGTTTCTCTTTTGTTTCTTGGATGAACTTACGAGCTTGTCAAAATAATACGAGTTCTTTTATAACTTGGATTCCTTAAAGTGTTCAAAAAGATCCATTCCTTTAAGCAATATTTCGAGCATTTGATGCTCGGGAAATCGCATCATTTGGTCCAAATTGTTTGTCATTTTTGTAAAAACTTTTGGCCTTTGAATTTAAAACTTATTTGCATCAGATTGTTTCTCTTTTGGTTCTTGGACGAACTTATGAACTTGTGAAACTTTTACGAGTTCTTTTATAACTTTGGTTCCTTAAAGTATTCAAGACGATCCATTCCTTCGAGTAATTTTTCGAACCTTCCATGTTTGGGAAATCGCATCGTTTTGTCCAAATAGTTTGTCATTTCTAAACTACTTTTGGTTTTTAAATTAAAAACTTATTTAAGTGAGACTTGTTTCTCTTTTGGTTCTTGGATGAACTTACGAGCTTGTCAAAATGTTATGAGTTCTTTTATAACTTCGATTCCTTAAAGTATTCAAAACAATCCATTCCTTTGAGAAATTTTTCGAGCATTCCATGCTCGGGAAATCGCACCATTTGGTCTTTGAATTAAAAACTTATTTACGTCAGAATTGTATCTCTTTTGGTTCTTGGACGAACTTCCAAACTTGTCAAACTTTTTCAAGTTATTTTATAACTTTGGTTCCTTAAAGTATTCATGATGATCCATTCCTTCGAGTAATTTTTCGAACATTCCATGCTCGGGAAATCGTATCATTTGGTCCAAATGCTTTGTCATTTTGTAAACAACTTTTGGTCTTTGAATTTAAAACTTATTTACGTCAGATTGTTTCTATTTTGGTTCTTGGACGAACTTATGAACTTGTGAAACTTTTACGAGTTCTTTTATAACTTTGGTTCCTTAACGTATTCATGACGATCCATTCCTTCGAGCCATTTTTCGAACATTCCATGCTCGGGAAATCGCATCATTTGGTCCAAATGCTTTGTCTTTTTGTAAACAACTTTTCGTCTTTGAATTTAAAACTTATTTACGTCATATTGTTTCTCTTTTGGTTCTTGGATGAACTTATGAACTTGTGAAACTTTTACGAGTTCTGTTATAACTTTGGTTCCTTGAAATATTCAGGACTATCCATTCCTTCGAGTAATTTTTCGAACATTCCATGCTTGGGAAATCGCATCATTTGATCCAAATAGTTTGTCATTTGTAAACAACTTTTGGTTTTTAAATTAAAAACTTATTTAAGTGAGACTTGTTTCTCTTTTGGTTCTTGGATGAACTTACGAGCTTGTCGAAATGTTACGAGTTCATTTATGACTTTGATTCCTTAAAGTCTTCAGAACGATCCATTCCTTTGAGCTATTTTTCGAGCATTCCATGCTTAGCAAATCACAACAATTGGTCCAAAATAGTTTGTCATTCGTAAACAACTTTTTGGTCTTTGAATTAAAAACTTATTTACGTCAGAATTGTTTCTCTTCTGGTTCTTGGACGAACTTCCAAACTTGTCAAACATTTACAGGTTATTTTATAACTTTGGTTCCTTAAAGTATTCATGACGATCCATTCCTTCGAGCCATTTTTCGAACATTCCATGCTCAGGAAATCGCATCATTTGGTCCAAATGCTTTGTCATTTTGTAAACAACTTTTCGTCTTTGAATTTAAAACTTATTTACGTCAGATTGTTTCTCTTTTGGTTCTTGGACGAACTTATGAACTTGTGAAACTTTTACGAGTTCTTTTATAACTTTGGTTCCTTAAAATATTCAGGACTATCCATTCCTTCGAGTAATTTTTCGAACATTCCATGCTTGGGAAATCACATCGTTTGGTCCAAATAGTTTGTCATTCATAAACTACTTTTGGTTTTTAAATTAAAAACTTATATAAGTGAGACTTGTTTCTCTTTTGGTTCTTGGATGAACTTACTAGCTTGTCAAAATAATACGAGTTCTTTTATAACATCGATTCCTTAAAGTGTTCAAAACGATTCATTCCTTTGAGCAATATTTCGTGCATTCAATGCTTGAGAAATCGCATCATTTGGTCCAAACGGTTTGTCATTTTTTTAAACAACTTTTGGTCTTTGAATTAAAAACTTATTTACATCAGATTGTTTCTCTTTTGGTTCTTGGACGAACTTATGAACTTGTGAAACTTTTACGAGTTCTTTTATAACTTTGGTTCCTTAAAGTATTCAAGACGATCCATTCCTTCGAGTAATTTTTCGAACCTTCCATGTTTGGGAAATCGCATCGTTTTGTCCAAATAGTTTGTCATTTCTAAACTACTTTTGGTTTTTAAATTAAAAACTTATTTAAGTGAGACTTGTTTCTCTTTTGGTTCTTGGATGAACTTACGAGCTTGTCAAAATGTTATGAGTTCTTTTATAACTTCGATTCCTTAAAGTATTCAAAACAATCCATTCCTTTGAGAAATTTTTCGAGCATTCCATGCTCGGGAAATCGCACCATTTGGTCTTTGAATTAAAAACTTATTTACGTCAGAATTGTATCTCTTTTGGTTCTTGGACGAACTTCCAAACTTGTCAAACTTTTTCAAGTTATTTTATAACTTTGGTTCCTTAAAGTATTCAAGACGATCCATTCCTTCGAGTAATTTTTCGAACCTTCCATGTTTGGGAAATCGCATCGTTTTGTCCAAATAGTTTGTCATTTCTAAACTACTTTTGGTTTTTAAATTAAAAACTTATTTAAGTGAGACTTGTTTCTCTTTTGGTTCGTGGATGAACTTACGAGCTTGTCAAAATGTTATGAGTTCTTTTATAACTTCGATTCCTTAAAGTATTCAAAACAATCCATTCCTTTGAGAAATTTTTCGAGCATTCCATGCTCGGGAAATCGCACCATTTGGTCTTTGAATTAAAAACTTATTTACGTCAGAATTGTATCTCTTTTGGTTCTTGGACGAACTTCCAAACTTGTCAAACTTTTTCAAGTTATTTTATAACTTTGGTTCCTTAAAGTATTCAAGACGATCCATTCCTTCGAGTAATTTTTCGAACCTTCCATGTTTGGGAAATCGCATCGTTTTGTCCAAATAGTTTGTCATTTCTAAACTACTTTTGGTTTTTAAATTAAAAACTTATTTAAGTGAGACTTGTTTCTCTTTTGGTTCTTGGATGAACTTACGAGCTTGTCAAAATGTTATGAGTTCTTTTATAACTTCGATTCCTTAAAGTATTCAAAACAATCCATTCCTTTGAGAAATTTTTCGAGCATTCCATGCTCGGGAAATCGCACCATTTGGTCTTTGAATTAAAAACTTATTTACGTCAGAATTGTATCTCTTTTGGTTCTTGGACGAACTTCCAAACTTGTCAAACTTTTTCAAGTTATTTTATAACTTTGGTTCCTTAAAGTATTCAAGACGATCCATTCCTTCAAGTAATTTTTCGAACCTTCCATGTTTGGGAAATCGCATCGTTTTGTCCAAATAGTTTGTCATTTCTAAACTACTTTTGGTTTTTAAATTAAAAACTTATTTAAGTGAGACTTGTTTCTCTTTTGGTTCTTGGATGAACTTACGAGCTTGTCAAAATGTTATGAGTTCTTTTATAACTTCGATTCCTTAAAGTATTCAAAACAATCCATTCCTTTGAGAAATTTTTCGAGCATTCCATGCTCGGGAAATCGCACCATTTGGTCTTTGAATTAAAAACTTATTTACGTCAGAATTGTATCTCTTTTGGTTCTTGGACGAACTTCCAAACTTGTCAAACTTTTTCAAGTTATTTTATAACTTTGGTTCCTTAAAGTATTCATGATGATCCATTCCTTCGAGTAATTTTTCGAACATTCCATGCTCGGGAAATTGTATCATTTGGTCCAAATGCTTTGTCATTTTGTAAACAACTTTTGGTCTTTGAATTTAAAACTTATTTACGTCAGATTGTTTCTATTTTGGTTCTTGGACGAACTTATGAACTTGTGAAACTTTTACGAGTTCTTTTATAACTTTGGTTCCTTAAAGTATTTAAGACGATTCATTCCTTCGAGTAATTTTTCGAACATTCCATGCTCGGGAAATCGCATCATTTGGTCCAAATGCTTTGTCATTTGGAAACAACTTTTGGTCTTTGAATTTAAAACTTATTTATGTCAGAATTGTTTCTCTTTTGGTTCTTGGATGAATTTCCAAACTTGTCAAACTTTTACGAGTTCTTTTGTAACTTTGGTTCCTTAACGTATTCATGGCGATCCATTCCTTCGAGACATTTTTCGAACATTCCATGCTCGGGAAATCGCATCATTTGGTCCAAATGCTCTGTCATTTTGTAAACAACTTTTGGTCTTTGACTTTAAAATTTATTTACGTCAGATTGTTTCTCTTTTGGTTCTTGGACGAACTTATGAACTTGTGAAACTTTTACGAGTTCTTTTATAACTTTGGTTACTTAAAGTATTCATGACGATCCATTCCTTCGAGTAATTTTTCAAACATTCCACGCTTGGGAAATCGCATCATTTGGTCCAAATAGTTTGTTATTTGTAAACAACTTTTGGTTTTTAAATTAAAAAAATTATTTAAGTGAAACTTGTTTCTCTTTTGGTTCTTGGATGAACTTACGAGCTTGTCAAAATAATACGAGTTCTTTTATAACTTGGATTCCTTAAAGTGTTCAAAAAGATCCATTCCTTTAAGCAATATTTCGAGCATTTGATGCTCGGGAAATCGCATCATTTGGTCCAAATTGTTTGTCATTTTTGTAAAAACTTTTGGCCTTTGAATTTAAAACTTATTTGCATCAGATTGTTTCTCTTTTGGTTCTTGGACGAACTTATGAACTTGTGAAACTTTTACGAGTTCTTTTATAACTTTGGTTCCTTAAAGTATTCAAGACGATTCATTCCTTCGAGTAATTTTTCGAACATTCCATGCTTGTGAAATAAGCATCATTTGGTCCAAATAGTTTGTCATTTGTAAACAACTTTTGGTTTTTAAATTAAGAACATATATAAGTGAGACTTGTTTCTCTTTTGGTTCTTGGATAAACTTATGAGCTTGTCAAAATATTACGAGTTCTTTTATAACATCGATTCCTTAAAGTGTTCAAAACAATTCATTCTTTTGAGCAATATTTCGTGCATTCAATGCTCGAGAAATCGCATCATTTGGTCCAAACGGTTTGTCATTTTTTTAAACAACTTTTGGTCTTTGAATTAAAAACTTATTTACATCAGATTGTTTCTCTTTTGGTTCTTGGACAAACTTATGAACTTGTGAAACTTTTACGACTTCTTTTATAACTTTGGTTCCTTAAAGTATTCAAGACGATCCATTCCTTCGAGTAATTTTTCGAACCTTCCATGTTTGGGAAATCGCATCGTTTTGTCCAAATAGTTTGTCATTTCTAAACTACTTTTGGTTTTTAAATTAAAAACTTATTTAAGTGAGACTTGTTTCTCTTTTGGTTCTTGTATGAACTTACGAGCTTGTCAAAATGTTATGAACTTACGAGTTCTTTTATAACTTTGGTTCCTTAAAGTATTTAAGACGATTCATTCCTTCGAGTAATTTTTCGAACATTCCATGCTCGGGAAATCGCATCATTTGGTCCAAATGCTTTGTCATTTGGAAACAACTTTTGGTCTTTGAATTTAAAACTTATTTATGTCAAAATTGTTTCTCTTTTGGTTCTTGGATGAATTTCCAAACTTGTCAAACTTTTACGAGTTCTTTTGTAACTTTGGTTCCTTAACGTATTCATGGCGATCCATTCCTTCGAGACATTTTTCGAACATTCCATGCTCGGGAAATCGCATCATTTGGTCCAAATGCTCTGTCATTTTGTAAACAACTTTTGGTCTTTGACTTTAAATTTTATTTACGTCAGATTGTTTCTCTTTTGGTTCTTGGACGAACTTATGAACTTGTGAAACTTTTACGAGTTCTTTTATAACTTTGGTTCCTTAAAATATTCAGGACTATCCATTCCTTCGAGTAATTTTTCGAACATTCCATGCTTGGGAAATCACATCGTTTGGTCCAAATAGTTTGTCATTCATAAACTACTTTTGGTTTTTAAATTAAAAACTTATATAAGTGAGACTTGTCTCTCTTTTGGTTCTTGGATGAACTTACTAGCTTGTCAAAATAATACGAGTTCTTTTATAACATCGATTCCTTAAAGTGTTCAAAACGATCCATTCCTTTGAGCAATATTTCGTGCATTCAATGCTCGAGAAATCGCATCATTTGGTCCAAACGGTTTGTCATTTTTTTAAACAACTTTTGGTCTTTGAATTAAAAACTTATTTACATCAGATTGTTTCTCTTTTGGTTCTTGGACGAACTTATGAACTTGTGAAACTTTTACGAGTTCTTTTATAACTTTGGTTCCTTAAAGTATTCAAGACGATCCATTCCTTCGAGTAATTTTTCGAACCTTCCATGTTTGGGAAATCGCATCGTTTTGTCCAAATAGTTTGTCATTTCTAAACTACTTTTGGTTTTTAAATTAAAAACTTATTTAAGTGAGACTTGTTTCTCTTTTGGTTCTTGGATGAACTTACGAGCTTGTCAAAATGTTATGAGTTCTTTTATAACTTCGATTCCTTAAAGTATTCAAAACAATCCATTCCTTTGAGAAATTTTTCGAGCATTCCATGCTCGGGAAATCGCACCATTTGGTCTTTGAATTAAAAACTTATTTACGTCAGAATTGTATCTCTTTTGGTTCTTGGACGAACTTCCAAACTTGTCAAACTTTTTCAAGTTATTTTATAACTTTGGTTCCTTAAAGTATTCATGATGATCCATTCCTTCGAGTAATTTTTCGAACATTCCATGCTCGGGAAATCGTATCATTTGGTCCAAATGCTTTGTCATTTTGTAAACAACTTTTGGTCTTTGAATTTAAAACTTATTTACGTCAGATTGTTTCTCTTTTGGTTCTTGGACGAACTTATGAACTTGTGAAACTTTTACGAGTTCTTTTATAACTTTGGTTCCTTAAAGTATTTAAGACGATTCATTCCTTCGAGTAATTTTTCGAACATTCCATGCTCGGGAAATCGCATCATTTGGTCCAAATGCTTTGTCATTTGGAAACAACTTTTGGTCTTTGAATTTAAAACTTATTTATGTCAGAAATGTTTCTCTTTTGGTTCTTGGATGAATTTCCAAACTTGTCAAACTTTTACGAGTTCTTTTGTAACTTTGGTTCCTTAACGTATTCATGGCGATCCATTCCTTCGAGACATTTTTCGAACATTCCATGCTCGGGAAATCGCATCATTTGGTCCAAATGCTCTGTCATTTTGTAAACAACTTTTGGTCTTTGACTTTAAATTTTATTTACGTCAGATTGTTTCTCTTTTGGTTCTTGGACGAACTTATGAACTTGTGAAACTTTTACGAGTTCTTTTATAACTTTGGTTCCTTAAAGTATTCATGACGATCCATTCCTTCGAGTAATTTTTCAAACATTCCACGCTTGGGAAATCGCATCATTTGGTCCAAATAGTTTGTTATTTGTAAACAACTTTTGGTTTTTAAATTAAAAAAATTATTTAAGTGAAACTTGTTTCTCTTTTGGTTCTTGGATGAACTTACGAGCTTGTCAAAATAATACGAGTTCTTTTATAACTTTGATTCCTTAAAGTGTTCAAAAAGATCCATTCCTTTAAGCAATATTTCGAGCATTCGATGCTCGGGAAATCGCATCATTTGGTCCAAATTGTTTGTCATTTTTGTAAAAACTTTTGGCCTTTGAATTTAAAACTTATTTGCATCAGATTGTTTCTCTTTTGGTTCCTGGATGAACTTATGAACTTGTGAAACTTTTACGAGTTCTTTTATAACTTTGGTTCCTTAAAGTATTCAAGACGATTCATTCCTTCGAGTAATTATTCGAACATTCCATGCTTGTGAAATAAGCATCATTTGGTCCAAATAGTTTGTCATTTGTAAACAACTTTTGGTTTTTAAATTAAGAACTTATATAAGTGAGACTTGTTTCTCTTTTGGTTCTTGGATAAACTTATGAGCTTGTCAAAATAATATGAGTTCTTTTATAACTTCGATTCCTTAAAGTGTTCAAAACGATTCATTCCTTTGAGCAATATTTCGAGCATTCGATGCTCGGGAAATCGCATCATTTGGTCCAAACGGTTTGTCATTTTTGTAAAAACTTTTGGCCTTTGAATTAAAAAATTATTTGCATCAGATTGTTTCTCTTTTGGTTCTTGGACGAACTTATGAACTTGTGAAACTTTTACGAGTTCTTTTATAACTTTGGTTCCTTAACGTATTCATGACGATCCATTCCTTCGAGCCATTTTTCGAACATTCCATGCTCGGGAAATCGCATCATTTGGTCCAAATGCTTTGTCATTTTGTAAACAACTTTTCGTCTTTGAATTTAAAACTTATTTACGTCATATTGTTTCTCTTTTGGTTCTTGGATGAACTTATGAACTTGTGAAACTTTTACGAGTTTTGTTATAACTTTGGTTCCTTGAAATATTCAGGACTATCCATTCCTTCGAGTAATTTTTCGAACATTCCATGCTTGGGAAATCGCATCATTTGGTCCAAATAGTTTGTCATTTGTAAACAACTTTTGGTTTTTAAATTAAAAACTTATTTAAGTGAGACTTGTTTCTCTTTTGGTTCTTGGATGAACTTACGAGCTTGTCGAAATGTTACGAGTTCATTTATGACTTTGATTCCTTAAAGTCTTCAGTACGATCCATTCCTTTGAGCTATTTTTCGAGCATTCCATGCTTAGCAAATCACAACAATTGGTCCAAAATAGTTTGTCATTCGTAAACAACTTTTTGGTCTTTGAATTAAAAACTTATTTACGTCAGAATTGTTTCTCTTCTGGTTCTTGGACGAACTTCCAAACTTGTCAAACATTTACAGGTTATTTTATAACTTTGGTTCCTTAAAGTATTCATGACGATCCATTCCTTCGAGCCATTTTTCGAACATTCCATGCTCAGGAAATCGCATCATTTGGTCCAAATGCTTTGTCATTTTGTAAACAACTTTTCGTCTTTGAATTTAAAACTTATTTACGTCAGATTGTTTCTCTTTTGGTTCTTGGACGAACTTATGAACTTGTGAAACTTTTACGAGTTCTTTTATAACTTTGGTTCCTTAAAGTATTCAAGACGATCCATTCCTTCGAGTAATTTTTCGAACCTTCCATGTTTGGGAAATCGCATCGTTTTGTCCAAATAGTTTGTCATTTCTAAACTACTTTTGGTTTTTAAATTAAAAACTTATTTAAGTGAGACTTGTTTCTCTTTTGGTTCTTGGATGAACTTACGAGCTTGTCAAAATGTTATGAGTTCTTTTATAACTTCGATTCCTTAAAGTATTCAAAACAATCCATTCCTTTGAGAAATTTTTCGAGCATTCGATGCTCGGGAAATCGCACCATTTGGTCTTTGAATTAAAAACTTATTTACGTCAGAATTGTATCTCTTTTGGTTCTTGGACGAACTTCCAAACTTGTCAAACTTTTTCAAGTTATTTTATAACTTTGGTTCCTTAAAGTATTCATGATGATCCATTCCTTCGAGTAATTTTTCGAACATTCCATGCTCGGGAAATCGTATCATTTGGTCCAAATGCTTTGTCATTTTGTAAACAACTTTTGGTCTTTGAATTTAAAACTTATTTACGTCAGATTGTTTCTCTTTTGGTTCTTGGACGAACTTATGAACTTGTGAAACTTTTACGAGTTCTTTTATAACTTTGGTTCCTTAAAGTATTTAAGACGATTCATTCCTTCGAGTAATTTTTCGAACATTCCATGCTCGGGAAATCGCATCATTTGGTCCAAATGCTTTGTCATTTGGAAACAACTTTTGGTCTTTGAATTTAAAACTTATTTATGTCAGAATTGTTTCTCTTTTGGTTCTTGGATGAATTTCCAAACTTGTCAAACTTTTACGAGTTCTTTTGTAACTTTGGTTCCTTAACGTATTCATGGCGATCCATTCCTTCGAGACATTTTTCGAACATTCCATGCTCGGGAAATCGCATCATTTGGTCCAAATGCTCTGTCATTTTGTAAACAACTTTTGGTCTTTGACTTTAAATTTTATTTACGTCAGATTGTTTCTCTTTTGGTTCTTGGACGAACTTATGAACTTGTGAAACTTTTACGAGTTCTTTTATAACTTTGGTTCCTTAAAGTATTCATGACGATCCATTCCTTCGAGTAATTTTTCAAACATTCCACGCTTGGGAAATCGCATCATTTGGTCCAAATAGTTTGTTATTTGTAAACAACTTTTGGTTTTTAAATTAAAAAAATTATTTAAGTGAAACTTGTTTCTCTTTTGGTTCTTGGATGAACTTACGAGCTTGTCAAAATAATACGAGTTCTTTTATAACTTTGATTCCTTAAAGTGTTCAAAAAGATCCATTCCTTTAAGCAATATTTCGAGCATTCGATGCTCGAGAAATCGCATCATTTGGTCCAAATTGTTTGTCATTTTTGTAAAAACTTTTGGCCTTTGAATTTAAAACTTATTTGCATCAGATTGTTTCTCTTTTGGTTCTTGGATGAACTTCTGAACTTGTGAAACTTTTACGAGTTCTTTTATAACTTTGGTTCCTTAAAGTATTCAAGACGATTCATTCCTTCGAGTAATTTTTCGAACATTCCATGCTTGTGAAATAAGCATCATTTGGTCCAAATAGTTTGTCATTTGTAAACAACTTTTGGTTTTTAAATTAAGAACTTATATAAGTGAGACTTGTTTCTCTTTTGGTTCTTGGATAAACTTATGAGCTTGTCAAAATAATATGAGTTCTTTTATAACTTCGATTCCTTAAAGTGTTCAAAACGATCCATTCCTTTGAGCAATATTTCGAGCATTCGATGCTCGGGAAATCGCATCATTTGGTCTTTGAATTAAAAACTTATTTACGTCAGAATTGTATCTCTTTTGGTTCTTGGACGAACTTCCAAACTTGTCAAACTTTTTCAAGTTATTTTATAACTTTGGTTCCTTAAAGTATTCATGATGATCCATTCCTTCGAGTAATTTTTCGAACATTCCATGCTCGGGAAATTGTATCATTTGGTCCAAATGCTTTGTCATTTTGTAAACAACTTTTGGTCTTTGAATTTAAAACTTATTTACGTCAGATTGTTTCTATTTTGGTTCTTGGACGAACTTATGAACTTGTGAAACTTTTACGAGTTCTTTTATAACTTTGGTTCCTTAAAATATTTAAGACGATTCATTCCTTCGAGTAATTTTTCGAACATTCCATGCTCGGGAAATCGCATCATTTGGTCCAAATGCTTTGTCATTTGGAAACAACTTTTGGTCTTTGAATTTAAAACTTATTTATGTCAGAATTGTTTCTCTTTTGGTTCTTGGATGAATTTCCAAACTTGTCAAACTTTTACGAGTTCTTTTGTAACTTTGGTTCCTTAACGTATTCATGGCGATCCATTCCTTCGAGACATTTTTCGAACATTCCATGCTCGGGAAATCGCATCATTTGGTCCAAATGCTCTGTCATTTTGTAAACAACTTTTGGTCTTTGACTTTAAAATTTATTTACGTCAGATTGTTTCTCTTTTGGTTCTTGGACGAACTTATGAACTTGTGAAACTTTTACGAGTTCTTTTATAACTTTGGTTACTTAAAGTATTCATGACGATCCATTCCTTCGAGTAATTTTTCAAACATTCCACGCTTGGGAAATCGCATCATTTGGTCCAAATAGTTTGTTATTTGTAAACAACTTTTGGTTTTTAAATTAAAAAAATTATTTAAGTGAAACTTGTTTCTCTTTTGGTTCTTGGATGAACTTACGAGCTTGTCAAAATAATACGAGTTCTTTTATAACTTGGATTCCTTAAAGTGTTCAAAAAGATCCATTCCTTTAAGCAATATTTCGAGCATTTGATGCTCGGGAAATCGCATCATTTGGTCCAAATTGTTTGTCATTTTTGTAAAAACTTTTGGCCTTTGAATTTAAAACTTATTTGCATCAGATTGTTTCTCTTTTGGTTCTTGGACGAACTTATGAACTTGTGAAACTTTTACGAGTTCTTTTATAACTTTGGTTCCTTAAAGTATTCAAGACGATTCATTCCTTCGAGTAATTTTTCGAACATTCCATGCTTGTGAAATAAGCATCATTTGGTCCAAATAGTTTGTCATTTGTAAACAACTTTTGGTTTTTAAATTAAGAACTTATATAAGTGAGACTTGTTTCTCTTTTGGTTCTTGGATAAACTTATGAGCTTGTCAAAATATTACGAGTTCTTTTATAACATCGATTCCTTAAAGTGTTCAAAACAATTCATTCTTTTGAGAAATATTTCGTGCATTCAATGCTCGAGAAATCGCATCATTTGGTCCAAACGGTTTGTCATTTTTTTAAACAACTTTTGGTCTTTGAATTAAAAACTTATTTACATCAGATTGTTTCTCTTTTGGTTCTTGGACAAACTTATGAACTTGTGAAACTTTTACGACTTCTTTTATAACTTTGGTTCCTTAAAGTATTCAAGACGATCCATTCCTTCGAGTAATTTTTCGAACCTTCCATGTTTGGGAAATCGCATCGTTTTGTCCAAATAGTTTGTCATTTCTAAACTACTTTTGGTTTTTAAATTAAAAACTTATTTAAGTGAGACTTGTTTCTCTTTTGGTTCTTGTATGAACTTACGAGCTTGTCAAAATGTTATGAACTTACGAGTTCTTTTATAACTTTGGTTCCTTAAAGTATTTAAGACGATTCATTCCTTCGAGTAATTTTTCGAACATTCCATGCTCGGGAAATCGCATCATTTGGTCCAAATGCTTTGTCATTTGGAAACAACTTTTGGTCTTTGAATTTAAAACTTATTTATGTCAAAATTGTTTCTCTTTTGGTTCTTGGATGAATTTCCAAACTTGTCAAACTTTTACGAGTTCTTTTGTAACTTTGGTTCCTTAACGTATTCATGGCGATCCATTCCTTCGAGACATTTTTCGAACATTCCATGCTCGGGAAATCGCATCATTTGGTCCAAATGCTCTGTCATTTTGTAAACAACTTTTGGTCTTTGACTTTAAATTTTATTTACGTCAGATTGTTTCTCTTTTGGTTCTTGGACGAACTTATGAACTTGTGAAACTTTTACGAGTTCTTTTATAACTTTGGTTCCTTAAAGTATTCATGACGATCCATTCCTTCGAGTAATTTTTCAAACATTCCACGCTTGGGAAATCACATCGTTTGGTCCAAATAGTTTGTTATTTGTAAACAACTTTTGGTTTTTAAATTAAAAAAATTATTTAAGTGAAACTTGTTTCTCTTTTGTTTCTTGGATGAACTTACGAGCTTGTCAAAATAATACGAGTTCTTTTATAACTTGGATTCCTTAAAGTGTTCAAAAAGATCCATTCCTTTAAGCAATATTTCGAGCATTTGATGCTCGGGAAATCGCATCATTTGGTCCAAATTGTTTGTCATTTTTGTAAAAACTTTTGGCCTTTGAATTTAAAACTTATTTGCATCAGATTGTTTCTCTTTTGGTTCTTGGACGAACTTATGAACTTGTGAAACTTTTACGAGTTCTTTTATAACTTTGGTTCCTTAAAGTATTCAAGACGATCCATTCCTTCGAGTAATTTTTCGAACCTTCCATGTTTGGGAAATCGCATCGTTTTGTCCAAATAGTTTGTCATTTCTAAACTACTTTTGGTTTTTAAATTAAAAACTTATTTAAGTGAGACTTGTTTCTCTTTTGGTTCTTGGATGAACTTACGAGCTTGTCAAAATGTTATGAGTTCTTTTATAACTTCGATTCCTTAAAGTATTCAAAACAATCCATTCCTTTGAGAAATTTTTCGAGCATTCGATGCTCGGGAAATCGCACCATTTGGTCTTTGAATTAAAAACTTATTTACGTCAGAATTGTATCTCTTTTGGTTCTTGGACGAACTTCCAAACTTGTCAAACTTTTTCAAGTTATTTTATAACTTTGGTTCCTTAAAGTATTCATGATGATCCATTCCTTCGAGTAATTTTTCGAACATTCCATGCTCGGGAAATCGTATCATTTGGTCCAAATGCTTTGTCATTTTGTAAACAACTTTTGGTCTTTGAATTTAAAACTTATTTACGTCAGATTGTTTCTCTTTTGGTTCTTGGACGAACTTATGAACTTGTGAAACTTTTACGAGTTCTTTTATAACTTTGGTTCCTTAAAGTATTTAAGACGATTCATTCCTTCGAGTAATTTTTCGAACATTCCATGCTCGGGAAATCGCATCATTTGGTCCAAATGCTTTGTCATTTGGAAACAACTTTTGGTCTTTGAATTTAAAACTTATTTATGTCAGAATTGTTTCTCTTTTGGTTCTTGGATGAATTTCCAAACTTGTCAAACTTTTACGAGTTCTTTTGTAACTTTGGTTCCTTAACGTATTCATGGCGATCCATTCCTTCGAGACATTTTTCGAACATTCCATGCTCGGGAAATCGCATCATTTGGTCCAAATGCTCTGTCATTTTGTAAACAACTTTTGGTCTTTGACTTTAAATTTTATTTACGTCAGATTGTTTCTCTTTTGGTTCTTGGACGAACTTATGAACTTGTGAAACTTTTACGAGTTCTTTTATAACTTTGGTTCCTTAAAGTATTCATGACGATCCATTCCTTCGAGTAATTTTTCAAACATTCCACGCTTGGGAAATCGCATCATTTGGTCCAAATAGTTTGTTATTTGTAAACAACTTTTGGTTTTTAAATTAAAAAAATTATTTAAGTGAAACTTGTTTCTCTTTTGTTTCTTGGATGAACTTACGAGCTTGTCAAAATAATACGAGTTCTTTTATAACTTGGATTCCTTAAAGTGTTCAAAAAGATCCATTCCTTTAAGCAATATTTCGAGCATTTGATGCTCGGGAAATCGCATCATTTGGTCCAAATTGTTTGTCATTTTTGTAAAAACTTTTGGCCTTTGAATTTAAAACTTATTTGCATCAGATTGTTTCTCTTTTGGTTCTTGGACGAACTTATGAACTTGTGAAACTTTTACGAGTTCTTTTATAACTTTGGTTCCTTAAAGTATTCAAGACGATCCATTCCTTCGAGTAATTTTTCGAACCTTCCATGTTTGGGAAATCGCATCGTTTTGTCCAAATAGTTTGTCATTTCTAAACTACTTTTGGTTTTTAAATTAAAAACTTATTTAAGTGAGACTTGTTTCTCTTTTGGTTCTTGGATGAACTTACGAGCTTGTCAAAATGTTATGAGTTCTTTTATAACTTCGATTCCTTAAAGTGTTCAAAACGATCCATTCCTTTGAGAAATTTTTCGAGCATTCGATGCTCGGGAAATCGCATCATTTGGTCTTTGAATTAAAAACTTATTTACGTCAGAATTGTATCTCTTTTGGTTCTTGGACGAACTTCCAAACTTGTCAAACTTTTTCAAGTTATTTTATAACTTTGGTTCCTTAAAGTATTCATGATGATCCATTCCTTCGAGTAATTTTTCGAACATTCCATGCTCGGGAAATCGTATCATTTGGTCCAAATGCTTTGTCATTTTGTAAACAACTTTTGGTCTTTGAATTTAAAACTTATTTACGTCAGATTGTTTCTCTTTTGGTTCTTGGACGAACTTATGAACTTGTGAAACTTTTACGAGTTCTTTTATAACTTTGGTTCCTTAAAGTATTCATGACGATCCTTTCCTTCGAGTAATTTTTCAAACATTCCACGCTTGGGAAATCGCATCATTTGGTCCAAATAGTTTGTTATTTGTAAACAACTTTTGGTTTTTAAATTAAAAAAATTATTTAAGTGAAACTTGTTTCTCTTTTGGTTCTTGGATGAACTTACGAGCTTGTCAAAATAATACGAGTTCTTTTATAACTTTGATTCCTTAAAGTGTTCAAAAAGATCCATTCCTTTAAGCAATATTTCGAGCATTTGATGCTCGGGAAATCGCATCATTTGGTCCAAATTGTTTGTCATTTTTGTAAAAACTTTTGGCCTTTGAATTTAAAACTTATTTGCATCAGATTGTTTCTCTTTTGGTTCTTGGATGAACTTATGAACTTGTGAAACTTTTACGAGTTCTTTTATAACTTTGGTTCCTTAAAGTATTCAAGACGATTCATTCCTTCGAGTAATTTTTCGAACATTCCATGCTTGTGAAATAAGCATCATTTGGTCCAAATAGTTTGTCATTTGTAAACAACTTTTGGTTTTTAAATTAAGAACTTATATAAGTGAGACTTGTTTCTCTTTTGGTTCTTGGATAAACTTATGAGCTTGTCAAAATAATATGAGTTCTTTTATAACTTCGATTCCTTAAAGTGTTCAAAACGATTCATTCCTTTGAGCAATATTTCGAGCATTCGATGCTCGGGAAATCGCATCATTTGGTCCAAACGGTTTGTCATTTTTGTAAAAACTTTTGGCCTTTGAATTAAAAAATTATTTGCATCAGATTGTTTCTCTTTTGGTTCTTGGACGAACTTATGAACTTGTGAAACTTTTACGAGTTCTTTTATAACTTTGGTTCCTTAACGTATTCATGACGATCCATTCCTTCGAGCCATTTTTCGAACATTCCATGCTCGGGAAATCGCATCATTTGGTCCAAATGCTTTGTCATTTTGTAAACAACTTTTCGTCTTTGAATTTAAAACTTATTTACGTCATATTGTTTCTCTTTTGGTTCTTGGATGAACTTATGAACTTGTGAAACTTTTACGAGTTTTGTTATAACTTTGGTTCCTTGAAATATTCAGGACTATCCATTCCTTCGAGTAATTTTTCGAACATTCCATGCTTGGGAAATCGCATCATTTGGTCCGAATAGTTTGTCATTTGTAAACAACTTTTGGTTTTTAAATTAAAAACTTATTTAAGTGAGACTTGTTTCTCTTTTGGTTCTTGGATGAACTTACGAGCTTGTCGAAATGTTACGAGTTCATTTATGACTTTGATTCCTTAAAGTCTTCAGTACGATCCATTCCTTTGAGCTATTTTTCGAGCATTCCATGCTTAGCAAATCACAACAATTGGTCCAAAATAGTTTGTCATTCGTAAACAACTTTTTGGTCTTTGAATTAAAAACTTATTTACGTCAGAATTGTTTCTCTTCTGGTTCTTGGACGAACTTCCAAACTTGTCAAACATTTACAGGTTATTTTATAACTTTGGTTCCTTAAAGTATTCATGACGATCCATTCCTTCGAGCCATTTTTCGAACATTCCATGCTCAGGAAATCGCATCATTTGGTCCAAATGCTTTGTCATTTTGTAAACAACTTTTCGTCTTTGAATTTAAAACTTATTTACGTCAGATTGTTTCTCTTTTGGTTCTTGGACGAACTTATGAACTTGTGAAACTTTTACGAGTTCTTTAATAACTTTGGTTCCTTAAAATATTCAGGACTATCCATTCCTTCGAGTAATTTTTCGAACATTCCATGCTTGGGAAATCACATCGTTTGGTCCAAATAGTTTGTCATTCATAAACTACTTTTGGTTTTTAAATTAAAAACGTATATAATTGAGACTTGTTTCTCTTTTGGTTCTTGGATGAACTTACTAGCTTGTCAAAATAATACGAGTTCTTTTATAACACCGATTCCTTAAAGTGTTCAAAACGATCCATTCCTTTGAGCAATATTTCGAGCATTCAATGCTCGAGAAATCGCATCATTTGGTCCAAACGGTTTGTCATTTTTTTAAACAACTTTTGGTCTTTGAATTAAAAACTTATTTACATCAGATTGTTTCTCTTTTGGTTCTTGGACGAACTTATGAACTTGTGAAACTTTTACGAGTTCTTTTATAACTTTGGTTCCTTAAAGTATTTAAGACGATTCATTCCTTCGAGTAATTTTTCGAACATTCCAAGCTAGGGAAATCGCATCATTTGGTCCAAATGCTTTGTCATTTGGAAACAACTTTTGGTCTTTGAATTTAAAACTTATTTATGTCAGAATTGTTTCTCTTTTGGTTCTTGGATGAATTTCCAAACTTGTCAAACTTTTACGAGTTCTTTTGTAACTTTGGTTCCTTAACGTATTCATGGCGATCCATTCCTTCGAGACATTTTTCGAACATTCCATGCTCGGGAAATCGCATCATTTGGTCCAAATGCTCTGTCATTTTGTAAACAACTTTTGGTCTTTGACTTTAAATTTTATTTACGTCAGATTGTTTCTCTTTTGGTTCTTGGACGAACTTATGAACTTGTGAAACTTTTACGAGTTCTTTTATAACTTTGGTTACTTAAAGTAATCATGACGATCCATTCCTTCGACTAATTTTTCAAACATTCCACGCTTGGGAAATCGCATCATTTGGTCCAAATAGTTTGTTATTTGTAAACAACTTTTGGGTTTTAAATTAAAAAAATTATTTAAGTGAAACTTGTTTCTCTTTTGGTTCTTGGATGAACTTACGAGCTTGTCAAAATAATACGAGTTCTTTTATAACTTGGATTCCTTAAAGTGTTCAAAAAGATCCATTCCTTTAAGCAATATTTCGAGCATTCGATGCTCGGGAAATCGCATCATTTGGTCCAAATTGTTTGTCATTTTTGTAAAAACTTTTGGCCTTTGAATTTAAAACTTATTTGCATCAGATTGTTTCTCTTTTGGTTCTTGGATGAACTTATGAACTTGTGAAACTTTTACGAGTTCTTTTATAACTTTGGTTCCTTAAAGTATTCAAGACGATTCATTCCTTCGAGTAATTTTTCGAACATTCCATGCTTGTGAAATAAGCATCATTTGGTCCAAATAGTTTGTCATTTGTAAACAACTTTTGGTTTTTAAATTAAGAACTTATATAAGTGAGACTTGTTTCTCTTTTGGTTCTTGGATAAACTTATGAGCTTGTCAAAATAATATGAGTTCTTTTATAACTTCGATTCCTTAAAGTGTTCAAAACGATCCATTCCTTTGAGCAATATTTCGAGCATTCCATGCTCGGGAAATCGCATCATTTGGTCCAAACGGTTTGTCATTTTTGTAAAAACTTTTGGCCTTTGAATTAAAAACTTATTTGCATCAGATTGTTTCTCTTTTGGTTCTTGGACGAACTTATGAACTTGTGAAACTTTTACGAGTTCTTTTATAACTTTGGTTCCTTAACGTATTCATGACGATCCATTCCTTCGAGCCATTTTTCGAACATTCCATGCTCGGGAAATCGCATCATTTGGTCCAAATGCTTTGTCATTTTGTAAAGAACTTTTCGTCTTTGAATTTAAAACTTATTTACGTCATATTGTTTCTCTTTTGGTTCTTGGATGAACTTATGAACTTGTGAAACTTTTACGAGTTCTGTTATAACTTTGGTTCCTTGAAATATTCAGGACTATCCATTCCTTCGAGTAATTTTTCGAACATTCCATGCTTGGGAAATCGCATCATTTGGTCCAAATAGTTTGTCATTTGTAAACAACTTTTGGTTTTTAAATTAAAAACTTATTTAAGTGAGACTTGTTTCTCTTTTGGTTCTTGGATGAACTTACGAGCTTGTCGAAATGTTACGAGTTCATTTATGACTTTGATTCCTTAAAGTCTTCAGAACGATCCATTCCTTTGAGCTATTTTTCGAGCATTCCATGCTTAGCAAATCACAACAATTGGTCCAAAATAGTTTGTCATTCGTAAACAACTTTTTGGTCTTTGAATTAAAAACTTATTTACGTTAGAATTGTTTCTCTTCTGGTTCTTGGACGAACTTCCAAACTTGTCAAACATTTACATGTTATTTTATAACTTTGGTTCCTTAAAGTATTCATGACGATCCATTCCTTCGAGCCATTTTTCGAACATTCCATGCTCAGGAAATCGCATCATTTGGTCCAAATGCTTTGTCATTTTGTAAACAACTTTTGGTCTTTGAATTTAAAACTTATTTACGTCAGATTGTTTCTCTTTTGGTTCTTGGACGAACTTATGAACTTGTGAAACTTTTACGAGTTCTTTTATAACTTTGGTTCCTTAAAATATTCAGGACTATCCATTCCTTCGAGTAATTTTTCGAACATTCCATGCTTGGGAAATCACATCGTTTGGTCCAAATAGTTTGTCATTCATAAACTACTTTTGGTTTTTAAATTAAAAACTTATATAAGTGAGACTTGTTTCTCTTTTGGTTCTTGGATGAACTTACTAGCTTGTCAAAATAATACGAGTTCTTTTATAACATCAATTCCTTAAAGTGTTCAAAACGATCCATTCCTTTGAGCAATATTTCGAGCATTCAATGCTCGAGAAATTGCATCATTTGGTCCAAACGGTTTGTCATTTTTTTAAACAACTTTTGGTCTTTGAATTAAAAACTTATTTACATCAGATTGTTTCTCTTTTGGTTCTTGGACGAACTTATGAACTTGTGAAACTTTTACGAGTTCTTTTATAACTTTGGTTCCTTAAAGTATTCAAGACGATCCATTCCTTCGAGTAATTTTTCGAACCTTCCATGTTTGGGAAATCGCATCGTTTTGTCCAAATAGTTTGTCATTTCTAAACTACTTTTGGTTTTTAAATTAAAAACTTATTTAAGTGAGACTTGTTTCTCTTTTGGTTCTTGGATGAACTTACGAGCTTGTCAAAATGTTATGAGTTCTTTTATAACTTCGATTCCTTAAAGTATTCAAAACAATCCATTCCTTTGAGAAATTTTTCGAGCATTCGATGCTCGGGAAATCGCACCATTTGGTCTTTGAATTAAAAACTTATTTACGTCAGAATTGTATCTCTTTTGGTTCTTGGACGAACTTCCAAACTTGTCAAACTTTTTCAAGTTATTTTATAACTTTGGTTCCTTAAAGTATTCATGATGATCCATTCCTTCGAGTAATTTTTCGAACATTCCATGCTCGGGAAATCGTATCATTTGGTCCAAATGCTTTGTCATTTTGTAAACAACTTTTGGTCTTTGAATTTAAAACTTATTTACGTCAGATTGTTTCTCTTTTGGTTCTTGGACGAACTTATGAACTTGTGAAACTTTTACGAGTTCTTTTATAACTTTGGTTCCTTAAAGTATTTAAGACGATTCATTCCTTCGAGTAATTTTTCGAACATTCCATGCTCGGGAAATCGCATCATTTGGTCCAAATGCTTTGTCATTTGGAAACAACTTTTGGTCTTTGAATTTAAAACTTATTTATGTCAGAATTGTTTCTCTTTTGGTTCTTGGATGAATTTCCAAACTTGTCAAACTTTTACGAGTTCTTTTGTAACTTTGGTTCCTTAACGTATTCATGGCGATCCATTCCTTCGAGACATTTTTCGAACATTCCATGCTCGGGAAATCGCATCATTTGGTCCAAATGCTCTGTCATTTTGTAAACAACTTTTGGTCTTTGACTTTAAATTTTATTTACGTCAGATTGTTTCTCTTTTGGTTCTTGGACGAACTTATGAACTTGTGAAACTTTTACGAGTTCTTTTATAACTTTGGTTCCTTAAAGTATTCATGACGATCCATTCCTTCGAGTAATTTTTCAAACATTCCACGCTTGGGAAATCGCATCATTTGGTCCAAATAGTTTGTTATTTGTAAACAACTTTTGGTTTTTAAATTAAAAAAATTATTTAAGTGAAACTTGTTTCTCTTTTGGTTCTTGGATGAACTTACGAGCTTGTCAAAATAATACGAGTTCTTTTATAACTTTGATTCCTTAAAGTGTTCAAAAAGATCCATTCCTTTAAGCAATATTTCGAGCATTCGATGCTCGAGAAATCGCATCATTTGGTCCAAATTGTTTGTCATTTTTGTAAAAACTTTTGGCCTTTGAATTTAAAACTTATTTGCATCAGATTGTTTCTCTTTTGGTTCTTGGATGAACTTCTGAACTTGTGAAACTTTTACGAGTTCTTTTATAACTTTGGTTCCTTAAAGTATTCAAGACGATTCATTCCTTCGAGTAATTTTTCGAACATTCCATGCTTGTGAAATAAGCATCATTTGGTCCAAATAGTTTGTCATTTGTAAACAACTTTTGGTTTTTAAATTAAGAACTTATATAAGTGAGACTTGTTTCTCTTTTGGTTCTTGGATAAACTTATGAGCTTGTCAAAATAATATGAGTTCTTTTATAACTTCGATTCCTTAAAGTGTTCAAAACGATCCATTCCTTTGAGCAATATTTCGAGCATTCGATGCTCGGGAAATCGCATCATTTGGTCCAAACGGTTTGTCATTTTTGTAAAAACTTTTGGCCTTTGAATTAAAAACTTATTTGCATCAGATTGTTTCTCTTTTGGTTCTTGGACGAACTTATGAACTTGTGAAACTTTTACGAGTTCTTTTATAACTTTGGTTCCTTAACGTATTCATGACGATCCATTCCTTCGAGCCATTTTTCGAACATTCCATGCTCGGGAAATCGCATCATTTGGTCCAAATGCTTTGTCATTTTGTAAACAACTTTTCGTCTTTGAATTTAAAACTTATTTATGTCATATTGTTTCTCTTTTGGTTCTTGGATGAACTTATGAACTTGTGAAACTTTTACGAGTTTTGTTATAACTTTGGTTCCTTGAAATATTCAGGACTATCCATTCCTTCGAGTAATTTTTCGAACATTCCATGCTTGGGAAATCGCATCATTTGGTCCGAATAGTTTGTCATTTGTAAACAACTTTTGGTTTTTAAATTAAAAACTTATTTAAGTGAGACTTGTTTCTCTTTTGGTTCTTGGATGAACTTACGAGCTTGTCGAAATGTTACGAGTTCATTTATGACTTTGATTCCTTAAAGTCTTCAGAACGATCCATTCCTTTGAGCTATTTTTCGAGCATTCCATGCTTAGCAAATCACAACAATTGGTCCAAAATAGTTTGTCATTCGTAAACAACTTTTTGGTCTTTGAATTAAAAACTTATTTACGTCAGAATTGTTTCTCTTCTGGTTCTTGGACGAACTTCCAAACTTGTCAAACATTTACATGTTATTTTATAACTTTGGTTCCTTAAAGTATTCATGACGATCCATTCCTTCGAGCCATTTTTCGAACATTCCATGCTCAGGAAATCGCATCATTTGGTCCAAATGCTTTGTCATTTTGTAAACAACTTTTGGTCTTTGAATTTAAAACTTATTTACGTCAGATTGTTTCTCTTTTGGTTCTTGGACGAACTTATGAACTTGTGAAACTTTTACGAGTTCTTTTATAACTTTGGTTCCTTAAAATATTCAGGACTATCCATTCCTTCGAGTAATTTTTCGAACATTCCATGCTTAGGAAATCACATCGTTTGGTCCAAATAGTTTGTCATTCATAAACTACTTTTGGTTTTTAAATTAAAAACTTATATAAGTGAGACTTGTTTCTCTTTTGGTTCTTGGATGAACTTACTAGCTTGTCAAAATAATACGAGTTCTTTTATAACATCAATTCCTTAAAGTGTTCAAAACGATCCATTCCTTTGAGCAATATTTCGAGCATTCAATGCTCGAGAAATTGCATCATTTGGTCCAAACGGTTTGTCATTTTTTAAACAACTTTTGGTCTTTGAATTAAAAACTTATTTACATCAGATTGTTTCTCTTTTGGTTCTTGGACGAACTTATGAACTTGTGAAACTTTTACGAGTTCTTTTATAACTTTGGTTCCTTAAAGTATTCAAGACGATCCATTCCTTCGAGTAATTTTTCGAACCTTCCATGTTTGGGAAATCGCATCGTTTTGTCCAAATAGTTTGTCATTTCTAAACTACTTTTGGTTTTTAAATTAAAAACTTATTTAAGTGAGACTTGTTTCTCTTTTGGTTCTTGGATGAACTTACGAGCTTGTCAAAATGTTATGAGTTCTTTTATAACTTCGATTCCTTAAAGTATTCAAAACAATCCATTCCTTTGAGAAATTTTTCGAGCATTCGATGCTCGGGAAATCGCACCATTTGGTCTTTGAATTAAAAACTTATTTACGTCAGAATTGTATCTCTTTTGGTTCTTGGACGAACTTCCAAACTTGTCAAACTTTTTCAAGTTATTTTATAACTTTGGTTCCTTAAAGTATTCATGATGATCCATTCCTTCGAGTAATTTTTCGAACATTCCATGCTCGGGAAATCGTATCATTTGGTCCAAATGCTTTGTCATTTTGTAAACAACTTTTGGTCTTTGAATTTAAAACTTATTTACGTCAGATTGTTTCTCTTTTGGTTCTTGGACGAACTTATGAACTTGTGAAACTTTTACGAGTTCTTTTATAACTTTGGTTCCTTAAAGTATTTAAGACGATTCATTCCTTCGAGTAATTTTTCGAACATTCCATGCTCGGGAAATCGCATCATTTGGTCCAAATGCTTTGTCATTTGGAAACAACTTTTGGTCTTTGAATTTAAAACTTATTTATGTCAGAATTGTTTCTCTTTTGGTTCTTGGATGAATTTCCAAACTTGTCAAACTTTTACGAGTTCTTTTGTAACTTTGGTTCCTTAACGTATTCATGGCGATCCATTCCTTCGAGACATTTTTCGAACATTCCATGCTCGGGAAATCGCATCATTTGGTCCAAATGCTCTGTCATTTTGTAAACAACTTTTGGTCTTTGACTTTAAATTTTATTTACGTCAGATTGTTTCTCTTTTGGTTCTTGGACGAACTTATGAACTTGTGAAACTTTTACGAGTTCTTTTATAACTTTGGTTCCTTAAAGTATTCATGACGATCCATTCCTTCGAGTAATTTTTCAAACATTCCACGCTTGGGAAATCGCATCATTTGGTCCAAATAGTTTGTTATTTGTAAACAACTTTTGGTTTTTAAATTAAAAAAATTATTTAAGTGAAACTTGTTTCTCTTTTGGTTCTTGGATGAACTTACGAGCTTGTCAAAATAATACGAGTTCTTTTATAACTTTGATTCCTTAAAGTGTTCAAAAAGATCCATTCCTTTAAGCAATATTTCGAGCATTCGATGCTCGAGAAATCGCATCATTTGGTCCAAATTGTTTGTCATTTTTGTAAAAACTTTTGGCCTTTGAATTTAAAACTTATTTGCATCAGATTGTTTCTCTTTTGGTTCTTGGATGAACTTCTGAACTTGTGAAACTTTTACGAGTTCTTTTATAACTTTGGTTCCTTAAAGTATTCAAGACGATTCATTCCTTCGAGTAATTTTTCGAACATTCCATGCTTGTGAAATAAGCATCATTTGGTCCAAATAGTTTGTCATTTGTAAACAACTTTTGGTTTTTAAATTAAGAACTTATATAAGTGAGACTTGTTTCTCTTTTGGTTCTTGGATAAACTTATGAGCTTGTCAAAATAATATGAGTTCTTTTATAACTTCGATTCCTTAAAGTGTTCAAAACGATCCATTCCTTTGAGCAATATTTCGAGCATTCGATGCTCGGGAAATCGCATCATTTGGTCCAAACGGTTTGTCATTTTTGTAAAAACTTTTGGCCTTTGAATTAAAAACTTATTTGCATCAGATTGTTTCTCTTTTGGTTCTTGGACGAACTTATGAACTTGTGAAACTTTTACGAGTTCTTTTATAACTTTGGTTCCTTAACGTATTCATGACGATCCATTCCTTCGAGCCATTTTTCGAACATTCCATGCTCGGGAAATCGCATCATTTGGTCCAAATGCTTTGTCATTTTGTAAACAACTTTTCGTCTTTGAATTTAAAACTTATTTACGTCATATTGTTTCTCTTTTGGTTCTTGGATGAACTTATGAACTTGTGAAACTTTTACGAGTTTTGTTATAACTTTGGTTCCTTGAAATATTCAGGACTATCCATTCCTTCGAGTAATTTTTCGAACATTCCATGCTTGGGAAATCGCATCATTTGGTCCGAATAGTTTGTCATTTGTAAACAACTTTTGGTTTTTAAATTAAAAACTTATTTAAGTGAGACTTGTTTCTCTTTTGGTTCTTGGATGAACTTACGAGCTTGTCGAAATGTTACGAGTTCATTTATGACTTTGATTCCTTAAAGTCTTCAGAACGATCCATTCCTTTGAGCTATTTTTCGAGCATTCCATGCTTAGCAAATCACAACAATTGGTCCAAAATAGTTTGTCATTCGTAAACAACTTTTTGGTCTTTGAATTAAAAACTTATTTACGTCAGAATTGTTTCTCTTCTGGTTCTTGGACGAACTTCCAAACTTGTCAAACATTTACATGTTATTTTATAACTTTGGTTCCTTAAAGTATTCATGACGATCCATTCCTTCGAGCCATTTTTCGAACATTCCATGCTCAGGAAATCGCATCATTTGGTCCAAATGCTTTGTCATTTTGTAAACAACTTTTGGTCTTTGAATTTAAAACTTATTTACGTCAGATTGTTTCTCTTTTGGTTCTTGGACGAACTTATGAACTTGTGAAACTTTTACGAGTTCTTTTATAACTTTGGTTCCTTAAAATATTCAGGACTATCCATTCCTTCGAGTAATTTTTCGAACATTCCATGCTTAGGAAATCACATCGTTTGGTCCAAATAGTTTGTCATTCATAAACTACTTTTGGTTTTTAAATTAAAAACTTATATAAGTGAGACTTGTTTCTCTTTTGGTTCTTGGATGAACTTACTAGCTTGTCAAAATAATACGAGTTCTTTTATAACATCAATTCCTTAAAGTGTTCAAAACGATCCATTCCTTTGAGCAATATTTCGAGCATTCAATGCTCGAGAAATTGCATCATTTGGTCCAAACGGTTTGTCATTTTTTTAAACAACTTTTGGTCTTTGAATTAAAAACTTATTTACATCAGATTGTTTCTCTTTTGGTTCTTGGACGAACTTATGAACTTGTGAAACTTTTACGAGTTCTTTTATAACTTTGGTTCCTTAAAGTATTCAAGACGATCCATTCCTTCGAGTAATTTTTCAAACCTTCCATGTTTGGGAAATCGCATCGTTTTGTCCAAATAGTTTGTCATTTCTAAACTACTTTTGGTTTTTAAATTAAAAACTTATTTAAGTGAGACTTGTTTCTCTTTTGGTTCTTGGATGAACTTACGAGCTTGTCAAAATGTTATGAGTTCTTTTATAACTTCGATTCCTTAAAGTATTCAAAACAATCCATTCCTTTGAGAAATTTTTCGAGCATTCCATGCTCGGGAAATCGCACCATTTGGTCTTTGAATTAAAAACTTATTTACGTCAGAATTGTATCTCTTTTGGTTCTTGGACGAACTTCCAAACTTGTCAAACTTTTTCAAGTTATTTTATAACTTTGGTTCCTTAAAGTATTCATGATGATCCATTCCTTCGAGTAATTTTTCGAACATTCCATGCTCGGGAAATCGTATCATTTGGTCCAAATGCTTTGTCATTTTGTAAACAACTTTTGGTCTTTGAATTTAAAACTTATTTACGTCAGATTGTTTCTCTTTTGGTTCTTGGACGAATTTATGAACTTGTGAAACTTTTACGAGTTCTTTTATAACTTTGGTTCCTTAAAGTATTTAAGACGATTCATTCCTTCGAGTAATTTTTCGAACATTCCATGCTCGGGAAATCGCATCATTTGGTCCAAATGCTTTGTCATTTGGAAACAACTTTTGGTCTTTGAATTTAAAACTTATTTATGTCAGAATTGTTTCTCTTTTGGTTCTTGGATGAATTTCCAAACTTGTCAAACTTTTACGAGTTCTTTTGTAACTTTGGTTCCTTAACGTATTCATGGCGATCCATTCCTTCGAGACATTTTTCGAACATTCCATGCTCGGGAAATCGCATCATTTGGTCCAAATGCTCTGTCATTTTGTAAACAACTTTTGGTCTTTGACTTTAAATTTTATTTACGTCAGATTGTTTCTCTTTTGGTTCTTGGACGAACTTATGAACTTGTGAAACTTTTACGAGTTCTTTTATAACTTTGGTTCCTTAAAGTATTCATGACGATCCATTCCTTCGAGTAATTTTTCAAACATTCCACGCTTGGGAAATCGCATCATTTGGTCCAAATAGTTTGTTATTTGTAAACAACTTTTGGTTTTTAAATTAAAAAAATTATTTAAGTGAAACTTGTTTCTCTTTTGTTTCTTGGATGAACTTACGAGCTTGTCAAAATAATACGAGTTCTTTTATAACTTGGATTCCTTAAAGTGTTCAAAAAGATCCATTCCTTTAAGCAATATTTCGAGCATTTGATGCTCGGGAAATCGCATCATTTGGTCCAAATTGTTTGTCATTTTTGTAAAAACTTTTGGCCTTTGAATTTAAAACTTATTTGCATCAGATTGTTTCTCTTTTGGTTCTTGGACGAACTTATGAACTTGTGAAACTTTTACGAGTTCTTTTATAACTTTGGTTCCTTAAAGTATTCAAGACGATCCATTCCTTCGAGTAATTTTTCGAACCTTCCATGTTTGGGAAATCGCATCGTTTTGTCCAAATAGTTTGTCATTTCTAAACTACTTTTGGTTTTTAAATTAAAAACTTATTTAAGTGAGACTTGTTTCTCTTTTGGTTCTTGGATGAACTTACGAGCTTGTCAAAATGTTATGAGTTCTTTTATAACTTCGATTCCTTAAAGTATTCAAAACAATCCATTCCTTTGAGAAATTTTTCGAGCATTCCATGCTCGGGAAATCGCACCATTTGGTCTTTGAATTAAAAACTTATTTACGTCAGAATTGTATCTCTTTTGGTTCTTGGACGAACTTCCAAACTTGTCAAACTTTTTCAAGTTATTTTATAACTTTGGTTCCTTAAAGTATTCATGATGATCCATTCCTTCGAGTAATTTTTCGAACATTCCATGCTCGGGAAATTGTATCATTTGGTCCAAATGCTTTGTCATTTTGTAAACAACTTTTGGTCTTTGAATTTAAAACTTATTTACGTCAGATTGTTTCTATTTTGGTTCTTGGACGAACTTATGAACTTGTGAAACTTTTACGAGTTCTTTTATAACTTTGGTTCCTTAAAATATTTAAGACGATTCATTCCTTCGAGTAATTTTTCGAACATTCCATGCTCGGGAAATCGCATCATTTGGTCCAAATGCTTTGTCATTTGGAAACAACTTTTGGTCTTTGAATTTAAAACTTATTTATGTCAGAATTGTTTCTCTTTTGGTTCTTGGATGAATTTCCAAACTTGTCAAACTTTTACGAGTTCTTTTGTAACTTTGGTTCCTTAACGTATTCATGGCGATCCATTCCTTCGAGACATTTTTCGAACATTCCATGCTCGGGAAATCGCATCATTTGGTCCAAATGCTCTGTCATTTTGTAAACAACTTTTGGTCTTTGACTTTAAAATTTATTTACGTCAGATTGTTTCTCTTTTGGTTCTTGGACGAACTTATGAACTTGTGAAACTTTTACGAGTTCTTTTATAACTTTGGTTACTTAAAGTATTCATGACGATCCATTCCTTCGAGTAATTTTTCAAACATTCCACGCTTGGGAAATCGCATCATTTGGTCCAAATAGTTTGTTATTTGTAAACAACTTTTGGTTTTTAAATTAAAAAAATTATTTAAGTGAAACTTGTTTCTCTTTTGGTTCTTGGATGAACTTACGAGCTTGTCAAAATAATACGAGTTCTTTTATAACTTGGATTCCTTAAAGTGTTCAAAAAGATCCATTCCTTTAAGCAATATTTCGAGCATTTGATGCTCGGGAAATCGCATCATTTGGTCCAAATTGTTTGTCATTTTTGTAAAAACTTTTGGCCTTTGAATTTAAAACTTATTTGCATCAGATTGTTTCTCTTTTGGTTCTTGGACGAACTTATGAACTTGTGAAACTTTTACGAGTTCTTTTATAACTTTGGTTCCTTAAAGTATTCAAGACGATTCATTCCTTCGAGTAATTTTTCGAACATTCCATGCTTGTGAAATAAGCATCATTTGGTCCAAATAGTTTGTCATTTGTAAACAACTTTTGGTTTTTAAATTAAGAACTTATATAAGTGAGACTTGTTTCTCTTTTGGTTCTTGGATAAACTTATGAGCTTGTCAAAATATTACGAGTTCTTTTATAACATCGATTCCTTAAAGTGTTCAAAACAATTCATTCTTTTGAGCAATATTTCGTGCATTCAATGCTCGAGAAATCGCATCATTTGGTCCAAACGGTTTGTCATTTTTTTAAACAACTTTTGGTCTTTGAATTAAAAACTTATTTACATCAGATTGTTTCTCTTTTGGTTCTTGGACAAACTTATGAACTTGTGAAACTTTTACGACTTCTTTTATAACTTTGGTTCCTTAAAGTATTCAAGACGATCCATTCCTTCGAGTAATTTTTCGAACCTTCCATGTTTGGGAAATCGCATCGTTTTGTCCAAATAGTTTGTCATTTCTAAACTACTTTTGGTTTTTAAATTAAAAACTTATTTAAGTGAGACTTGTTTCTCTTTTGGTTCTTGTATGAACTTACGAGCTTGTCAAAATGTTATGAACTTACGAGTTCTTTTATAACTTTGGTTCCTTAAAGTATTTAAGACGATTCATTCCTTCGAGTAATTTTTCGAACATTCCATGCTCGGGAAATCGCATCATTTGGTCCAAATGCTTTGTCATTTGGAAACAACTTTTGGTCTTTGAATTTAAAACTTATTTATGTCAAAATTGTTTCTCTTTTGGTTCTTGGATGAATTTCCAAACTTGTCAAACTTTTACGAGTTCTTTTGTAACTTTGGTTCCTTAACGTATTCATGGCGATCCATTCCTTCGAGACATTTTTCGAACATTCCATGCTCGGGAAATCGCATCATTTGGTCCAAATGCTCTGTCATTTTGTAAACAACTTTTGGTCTTTGACTTTAAATTTTATTTACGTCAGATTGTTTCTCTTTTGGTTCTTGGACGAACTTATGAACTTGTGAAACTTTTACGAGTTCTTTTATAACTTTGGTTCCTTAAAATATTCAGGACTATCCATTCCTTCGAGTAATTTTTCGAACATTCCATGCTTGGGAAATCACATCGTTTGGTCCAAATAGTTTGTCATTCATAAACTACTTTTGGTTTTTAAATTAAAAACTTATATAGGTGAGACTTGTCTCTCTTTTGGTTCTTGGATGAACTTACTAGCTTGTCAAAATAATACGAGTTCTTTTATAACATCGATTCCTTAAAGTGTTCAAAACGATCCATTCCTTTGAGCAATATTTCGTGCATTCAATGCTCGAGAAATCGCATCATTTGGTCCAAACGGTTTGTCATTTTTTTAAACAACTTTTGGTCTTTGAATTAAAAACTTATTTACATCAGATTGTTTCTCTTTTGGTTCTTGGACGAACTTATGAACTTGTGAAACTTTTACGAGTTCTTTTATAACTTTGGTTCCTTAAAGTATTCAAGACGATCCATTCCTTCGAGTAATTTTTCGAACCTTCCATGTTTGGGAAATCGCATCGTTTTGTCCAAATAGTTTGTCATTTCTAAACTACTTTTGGTTTTTAAATTAAAAACTTATTTAAGTGAGACTTGTTTCTCTTTTGGTTCTTGGATGAACTTACGAGCTTGTCAAAATGTTATGAGTTCTTTTATAACTTCGATTCCTTAAAGTATTCAAAACAATCCATTCCTTTGAGAAATTTTTCGAGCATTCCATGCTCGGGAAATCGCACCATTTGGTCTTTGAATTAAAAACTTATTTACGTCAGAATTGTATCTCTTTTGGTTCTTGGACGAACTTCCAAACTTGTCAAACTTTTTCAAGTTATTTTATAACTTTGGTTCCTTAAAGTATTCATGATGATCCATTCCTTCGAGTAATTTTTCGAACATTCCATGCTCGGGAAATCGTATCATTTGGTCCAAATGCTTTGCCATTTTGTAAACAACTTTTGGTCTTTGAATTTAAAACTTATTTACGTCAGATTGTTTCTCTTTTGGTTCTTGGACGAACTTATGAACTTGTGAAACTTTTACGAGTTCTTTTATAACTTTGGTTCCTTAAAGTATTTAAGACGATTCATTCCTTCGAGTAATTTTTCGAACATTCCATGCTCGGGAAATCGCATCATTTGGTCCAAATGCTTTGTCATTTGGAAACAACTTTTGGTCTTTGAATTTAAAACTTATTTATGTCAGAATTGTTTCTCTTTTGGTTCTTGGATGAATTTCCAAACTTGTCAAACTTTTACGAGTTCTTTTGTAACTTTGGTTCCTTAACGTATTCATGGCGATCCATTCCTTCGAGACATTTTTCGAACATTCCATGCTCGGGAAATCGCATCATTTGGTCCAAATGCTCTGTCATTTTGTAAACAACTTTTGGTCTTTGACTTTAAATTTTATTTACGTCAGATTGTTTCTCTTTTGGTTCTTGGACGAACTTATGAACTTGTGAAACTTTTACGAGTTCTTTTATAACTTTGGTTCCTTAAAGTATTCATGACGATCCATTCCTTCGAGTAATTTTTCAAACATTCCACGCTTGGGAAATCGCATCATTTGGTCCAAATAGTTTGTTATTTGTAAACAACTTTTGGTTTTTAAATTAAAAAAATTATTTAAGTGAAACTTGTTTCTCTTTTGTTTCTTGGATGAACTTACGAGCTTGTCAAAATAATACGAGTTCTTTTATAACTTGGATTCCTTAAAGTGTTCAAAAAGATCCATTCCTTTAAGCAATATTTCGAGCATTTGATGCTCGGGAAATCGCATCATTTGGTCCAAATTGTTTGTCATTTTTGTAAAAACTTTTGGCCTTTGAATTTAAAACTTATTTGCATCAGATTGTTTCTCTTTTGGTTCTTGGACGAACTTATGAACTTGTGAAACTTTTACGAGTTCTTTTATAACTTTGGTTCCTTAAAGTATTCAAGACGATCCATTCCTTCGAGTAATTTTTCGAACCTTCCATGTTTGGGAAATCGCATCGTTTTGTCCAAATAGTTTGTCATTTCTAAACTACTTTTGGTTTTTAAATTAAAAACTTATTTAAGTGAGACTTGTTTCTCTTTTGGTTCTTGGATGAACTTACGAGCTTGTCAAAATGTTATGAGTTCTTTTATAACTTCGATTCCTTAAAGTATTCAAAACAATCCATTCCTTTGAGAAATTTTTCGAGCATTCCATGCTCGGGAAATCGCACCATTTGGTCTTTGAATTAAAAACTTATTTACGTCAGAATTGTATCTCTTTTGGTTCTTGGACGAACTTCCAAACTTGTCAAACTTTTTCAAGTTATTTTATAACTTTGGTTCCTTAAAGTATTCATGATGATCCATTCCTTCGAGTAATTTTTCGAACATTCCATGCTCGGGAAATCGTATCATTTGGTCCAAATGCTTTGTCATTTTGTAAACAACTTTTGGTCTTTGAATTTAAAACTTATTTACGTCAGATTGTTTCTCTTTTGGTTCTTGGACGAACTTATGAACTTGTGAAACTTTTACGAGTTCTTTTATAACTTTGGTTCCTTAAAGTATTCATGACGATCCATTCCTTCGAGTAATTTTTCAAACATTCCACGCTTGGGAAATCGCATCATTTGGTCCAAATAGTTTGTTATTTGTAAACAACTTTTGGTTTTTAAATTAAAAAAATTATTTAAGTGAAACTTGTTTCTCTTTTGGTTCTTGGATGAACTTACGAGCTTGTCAAAATAATACGAGTTCTTTTATAACTTTGATTCCTTAAAGTGTTCAAAAAGATCCATTCCTTTAAGCAATATTTCGAGCATTTGATGCTCGGGAAATCGCATCATTTGGTCCAAATTGTTTGTCATTTTTGTAAAAACTTTTGGCCTTTGAATTTAAAACTTATTTGCATCAGATTGTTTCTCTTTTGGTTCTTGGATGAACTTATGAACTTGTGAAACTTTTACGAGTTCTTTTATAACTTTGGTTCCTTAAAGTATTCAAGACGATTCATTCCTTCGAGTAATTTTTCGAACATTCCATGCTTGTGAAATAAGCATCATTTGGTCCAAATAGTTTGTCATTTGTAAACAACTTTTGGTTTTTAAATTAAGAACTTATATAAGTGAGACTTGTTTCTCTTTTGGTTCTTGGATAAACTTATGAGCTTGTCAAAATAATATGAGTTCTTTTATAACTTCGATTCCTTAAAGTGTTCAAAACGATTCATTCCTTTGAGCAATATTTCGAGCATTCGATGCTCGGGAAATCGCATCATTTGGTCCAAACGGTTTGTCATTTTTGTAAAAACTTTTGGCCTTTGAATTAAAAAATTATTTGCATCAGATTGTTTCTCTTTTGGTTCTTGGACGAACTTATGAACTTGTGAAACTTTTACGAGTTCTTTTATAACTTTGGTTCCTTAACGTATTCATGACGATCCATTCCTTCGAGCCATTTTTCGAACATTCCATGCTCGGGAAATCGCATCATTTGGTCCAAATGCTTTGTCATTTTGTAAACAACTTTTCGTCTTTGAATTTAAAACTTATTTACGTCATATTGTTTCTCTTTTGGTTCTTGGATGAACTTATGAACTTGTGAAACTTTTACGAGTTTTGTTATAACTTTGGTTCCTTGAAATATTCAGGACTATCCATTCCTTCGAGTAATTTTTCGAACATTCCATGCTTGGGAAATCGCATCATTTGGTCCGAATAGTTTGTCATTTGTAAACAACTTTTGGTTTTTAAATTAAAAACTTATTTAAGTGAGACTTGTTTCTCTTTTGGTTCTTGGATGAACTTACGAGCTTGTCGAAATGTTACGAGTTCATTTATGACTTTGATTCCTTAAAGTCTTCAGTACGATCCATTCCTTTGAGCTATTTTTCGAGCATTCCATGCTTAGCAAATCACAACAATTGGTCCAAAATAGTTTGTCATTCGTAAACAACTTTTTGGTCTTTGAATTAAAAACTTATTTACGTCAGAATTGTTTCTCTTCTGGTTCTTGGACGAACTTCCAAACTTGTCAAACATTTACAGGTTATTTTATAACTTTGGTTCCTTAAAGTATTCATGACGATCCATTCCTTCGAGCCATTTTTCGAACATTCCATGCTCAGGAAATCGCATCATTTGGTCCAAATGCTTTGTCATTTTGTAAACAACTTTTCGTCTTTGAATTTAAAACTTATTTACGTCAGATTGTTTCTCTTTTGGTTCTTGGACGAACTTATGAACTTGTGAAACTTTTACGAGTTCTTTAATAACTTTGGTTCCTTAAAATATTCAGGACTATCCATTCCTTCGAGTAATTTTTCGAACATTCCATGCTTGGGAAATCACATCGTTTGGTCCAAATAGTTTGTCATTCATAAACTACTTTTGGTTTTTAAATTAAAAACGTATATAATTGAGACTTGTTTCTCTTTTGGTTCTTGGATGAACTTACTAGCTTGTCAAAATAATACGAGTTCTTTTATAACATCGATTCCTTAAAGTGTTCAAAACGATCCATTCCTTTGAGCAATATTTCGAGCATTCAATGCTCGAGAAATCGCATCATTTGGTCCAAACGGTTTGTCATTTTTTTAAACAACTTTTGGTCTTTGAATTAAAAACTTATTTACATCAGATTGTTTCTCTTTTGGTTCTTGGACGAACTTATGAACTTGTGAAACTTTTACGAGTTCTTTTATAACTTTGGTTCCTTAAAGTATTTAAGACGATTCATTCCTTCGAGTAATTTTTCGAACATTCCAAGCTAGGGAAATCGCATCATTTGGTCCAAATGCTTTGTCATTTGGAAACAACTTTTGGTCTTTGAATTTAAAACTTATTTATGTCAGAATTGTTTCTCTTTTGGTTCTTGGATGAATTTCCAAACTTGTCAAACTTTTACGAGTTCTTTTGTAACTTTGGTTCCTTAACGTATTCATGGCGATCCATTCCTTCGAGACATTTTTCGAACATTCCATGCTCGGGAAATCGCATCATTTGGTCCAAATGCTCTGTCATTTTGTAAACAACTTTTGGTCTTTGACTTTAAATTTTATTTACGTCAGATTGTTTCTCTTTTGGTTCTTGGACGAACTTATGAACTTGTGAAACTTTTACGAGTTCTTTTATAACTTTGGTTACTTAAAGTAATCATGACGATCCATTCCTTCGACTAATTTTTCAAACATTCCACGCTTGGGAAATCGCATCATTTGGTCCAAATAGTTTGTTATTTGTAAACAACTTTTGGGTTTTAAATTAAAAAAATTATTTAAGTGAAACTTGTTTCTCTTTTGGTTCTTGGATGAACTTACGAACTTGTCAAAATAATACGAGTTCTTTTATAACTTGGATTCCTTAAAGTGTTCAAAAAGATCCATTCCTTTAAGCAATATTTCGAGCATTCGATGCTCGGGAAATCGCATCATTTGGTCCAAATTGTTTGTCATTTTTGTAAAAACTTTTGGCCTTTGAATTTAAAACTTATTTGCATCAGATTGTTTCTCTTTTGGTTCTTGGATGAACTTATGAACTTGTGAAACTTTTACGAGTTCTTTTATAACTTTGGTTCCTTAAAGTATTCAAGACGATTCATTCCTTCGAGTAATTTTTCGAACATTCCATGCTTGTGAAATAAGCATCATTTGGTCCAAATAGTTTGTCATTTGTAAACAACTTTTGGTTTTTAAATTAAGAACTTATATAAGTGAGACTTGTTTCTCTTTTGGTTCTTGGATAAACTTATGAGCTTGTCAAAATAATATGAGTTCTTTTATAACTTCGATTCCTTAAAGTGTTCAAAACGATCCATTCCTTTGAGCAATATTTCGAGCATTCGATGCTCGGGAAATCGCATCATTTGGTCCAAACGGTTTGTCATTTTTGTAAAAACTTTTGGCCTTTGAATTAAAAACTTATTTGCATCAGATTGTTTCTCTTTTGGTTCTTGGACGAACTTATGAACTTGTGAAACTTTTACGAGTTCTTTTATAACTTTGGTTCCTTAACGTATTCATGACGATCCATTCCTTCGAGCCATTTTTCGAACATTCCATGCTCGGGAAATCGCATCATTTGGTCCAAATGCTTTGTCATTTTGTAAACAACTTTTCGTCTTTGAATTTAAAACTTATTTACGTCATATTGTTTCTCTTTTGGTTCTTGGATGAACTTATGAACTTGTGAAACTTTTACGAGTTCTGTTATAACTTTGGTTCCTTGAAATATTCAGGACTATCCATTCCTTCGAGTAATTTTTCGAACATTCCATGCTTGGGAAATCGCATCATTTGGTCCGAATAGTTTGTCATTTGTAAACAACTTTTGGTTTTTAAATTAAAAACTTATTTAAGTGAGACTTGTTTCTCTTTTGGTTCTTGGATGAACTTACGAGCTTGTCGAAATGTTACGAGTTCATTTATGACTTTGATTCCTTAAAGTCTTCAGAACGATCCATTCCTTTGAGCTATTTTTCGAGCATTCCATGCTTAGCAAATCACAACAATTGGTCCAAAATAGTTTGTCATTCGTAAACAACTTTTTGGTCTTTGAATTAAAAACTTATTTACGTCAGAATTGTTTCTCTTCTGGTTCTTGGACGAACTTCCAAACTTGTCAAACATTTACATGTTATTTTATAACTTTGGTTCCTTAAAGTATTCATGACGATCCATTCCTTCGAGCCATTTTTCGAACATTCCATGCTCAGGAAATCGCATCATTTGGTCCAAATGCTTTGTCATTTTGTAAACAACTTTTGGTCTTTGAATTTAAAACTTATTTACGTCAGATTGTTTCTCTTTTGGTTCTTGGACGAACTTATGAACTTGTGAAACTTTTACGAGTTCTTTTATAACTTTGGTTCCTTAAAATATTCAGGACTATCCATTCCTTCGAGTAATTTTTCGAACATTCCATGCTTGGGAAATCACATCGTTTGGTCCAAATAGTTTGTCATTCATAAACTACTTTTGGTTTTTAAATTAAAAACTTATATAAGTGAGACTTGTTTCTCTTTTGGTTCTTGGATGAACTTACTAGCTTGTCAAAATAATACGAGTTCTTTTATAACATCAATTCCTTAAAGTGTTCAAAACGATCCATTCCTTTGAGCAATATTTCGAGCATTCAATGCTCGAGAAATTGCATCATTTGGTCCAAACGGTTTGTCATTTTTTTAAACAACTTTTGGTCTTTGAATTAAAAACTTATTTACATCAGATTGTTTCTCTTTTGGTTCTTGGACGAACTTATGAACTTGTGAAACTTTTACGAGTTCTTTTATAACTTTGGTTCCTTAAAGTATTCAAGACGATCCATTCCTTCGAGTAATTTTTCGAACCTTCCATGTTTGGGAAATCGCATCGTTTTGTCCAAATAGTTTGTCATTTCTAAACTACTTTTGGTTTTTAAATTAAAAACTTATTTAAGTGAGACTTGTTTCTCTTTTGGTTCTTGGATGAACTTACGAGCTTGTCAAAATGTTATGAGTTCTTTTATAACTTCGATTCCTTAAAGTATTCAAAACAATCCATTCCTTTGAGAAATTTTTCGAGCATTCGATGCTCGGGAAATCGCACCATTTGGTCTTTGAATTAAAAACTTATTTACGTCAGAATTGTATCTCTTTTGGTTCTTGGACGAACTTCCAAACTTGTCAAACTTTTTCAAGTTATTTTATAACTTTGGTTCCTTAAAGTATTCATGATGATCCATTCCTTCGAGTAATTTTTCGAACATTCCATGCTCGGGAAATCGTATCATTTGGTCCAAATGCTTTGTCATTTTGTAAACAACTTTTGGTCTTTGAATTTAAAACTTATTTACGTCAGATTGTTTCTCTTTTGGTTCTTGGACGAATTTATGAACTTGTGAAACTTTTACGAGTTCTTTTATAACTTTGGTTCCTTAAAGTATTTAAGACGATTCATTCCTTCGAGTAATTTTTCGAACATTCCATGCTCGGGAAATCGCATCATTTGGTCCAAATGCTTTGTCATTTGGAAACAACTTTTGGTCTTTGAATTTAAAACTTATTTATGTCAGAATTGTTTCTCTTTTGGTTCTTGGATGAATTTCCAAACTTGTCAAACTTTTACGAGTTCTTTTGTAACTTTGGTTCCTTAACGTATTCATGGCGATCCATTCCTTCGAGACATTTTTCGAACATTCCATGCTCGGGAAATCGCATCATTTGGTCCAAATGCTCTGTCATTTTGTAAACAACTTTTGGTCTTTGACTTTAAATTTTATTTACGTCAGATTGTTTCTCTTTTGGTTCTTGGACGAACTTATGAACTTGTGAAACTTTTACGAGTTCTTTTATAACTTTGGTTCCTTAAAGTATTCATGACGATCCATTCCTTCGAGTAATTTTTCAAACATTCCACGCTTGGGAAATCGCATCATTTGGTCCAAATAGTTTGTTATTTGTAAACAACTTTTGGTTTTTAAATTAAAAAAATTATTTAAGTGAAACTTGTTTCTCTTTTGTTTCTTGGATGAACTTACGAGCTTGTCAAAATAATACGAGTTCTTTTATAACTTGGATTCCTTAAAGTGTTCAAAAAGATCCATTCCTTTAAGCAATATTTCGAGCATTTGATGCTCGGGAAATCGCATCATTTGGTCCAAATTGTTTGTCATTTTTGTAAAAACTTTTGGCCTTTGAATTTAAAACTTATTTGCATCAGATTGTTTCTCTTTTGGTTCTTGGACGAACTTATGAACTTGTGAAACTTTTACGAGTTCTTTTATAACTTTGGTTCCTTAAAGTATTCAAGACGATCCATTCCTTCGAGTAATTTTTCGAACCTTCCATGTTTGGGAAATCGCATCGTTTTGTCCAAATAGTTTGTCATTTCTAAACTACTTTTGGTTTTTAAATTAAAAACTTATTTAAGTGAGACTTGTTTCTCTTTTGGTTCTTGGATGAACTTACGAGCTTGTCAAAATGTTATGAGTTCTTTTATAACTTCGATTCCTTAAAGTATTCAAAACAATCCATTCCTTTGAGAAATTTTTCGAGCATTCCATGCTCGGGAAATCGCACCATTTGGTCTTTGAATTAAAAACTTATTTACGTCAGAATTGTATCTCTTTTGGTTCTTGGACGAACTTCCAAACTTGTCAAACTTTTTCAAGTTATTTTATAACTTTGGTTCCTTAAAGTATTCATGATGATCCATTCCTTCGAGTAATTTTTCGAACATTCCATGCTCAGGAAATTGTATCATTTGGTCCAAATGCTTTGTCATTTTGTAAACAACTTTTGGTCTTTGAATTTAAAACTTATTTACGTCAGATTGTTTCTATTTTGGTTCTTGGACGAACTTATGAACTTGTGAAACTTTTACGAGTTCTTTTATAACTTTGGTTCCTTAAAATATTTAAGACGATTCATTCCTTCGAGTAATTTTTCGAACATTCCATGCTCGGGAAATCGCATCATTTGGTCCAAATGCTTTGTCATTTGGAAACAACTTTTGGTCTTTGAATTTAAAACTTATTTATGTCAGAATTGTTTCTCTTTTGGTTCTTGGATGAATTTCCAAACTTGTCAAACTTTTACGAGTTCTTTTGTAACTTTGGTTCCTTAACGTATTCATGGCGATCCATTCCTTCGAGACATTTTTCGAACATTCCATGCTCGGGAAATCGCATCATTTGGTCCAAATGCTCTGTCATTTTGTAAACAACTTTTGGTCTTTGACTTTAAAATTTATTTACGTCAGATTGTTTCTCTTTTGGTTCTTGGACGAACTTATGAACTTGTGAAACTTTTACGAGTTCTTTTATAACTTTGGTTACTTAAAGTATTCATGACGATCCATTCCTTCGAGTAATTTTTCAAACATTCCACGCTTGGGAAATCGCATCATTTGGTCCAAATAGTTTGTTATTTGTAAACAACTTTTGGTTTTTAAATTAAAAAAATTATTTAAGTGAAACTTGTTTCTCTTTTGGTTCTTGGATGAACTTACGAGCTTGTCAAAATAATACGAGTTCTTTTATAACTTGGATTCCTTAAAGTGTTCAAAAAGATCCATTCCTTTAAGCAATATTTCGAGCATTCGATGCTCGGGAAATCGCATCATTTGGTCCAAATTGTTTGTCATTTTTGTAAAAACTTTTGGCCTTTGAATTTAAAACTTATTTGCATCAGATTGTTTCTCTTTTGGTTCTTGGACGAACTTATGAACTTGTGAAACTTTTACGAGTTCTTTTATAACTTTGGTTACTTAAAGTATTCATGACGATCCATTCCTTCGAGTAATTTTTCAAACATTCCACGCTTGGGAAATCGCATCATTTGGTCCAAATAGTTTGTTATTTGTAAACAACTTTTGGTTTTTAAATTAAAAAAATTATTTAAGTGAAACTTGTTTCTCTTTTGGTTCTTGGATGAACTTACGAGCTTGTCAAAATAATACGAGTTCTTTTATAACTTGGATTCCTTAAAGTGTTCAAAAAGATCCATTCCTTTAAGCAATATTTCGAGCATTTGATGCTCGGGAAATCGCATCATTTGGTCCAAATTGTTTGTCATTTTTGTAAAAACTTTTGGCCTTTGAATTTAAAACTTATTTGCATCAGATTGTTTCTCTTTTGGTTCTTGGACGAACTTATGAACTTGTGAAACTTTTACGAGTTCTTTTATAACTTTGGTTCCTTAAAGTATTCAAGACGATTCATTCCTTCGAGTAATTTTTCGAACATTCCATGCTTGTGAAATAAGCATCATTTGGTCCAAATAGTTTGTCATTTGTAAACAACTTTTGGTTTTTAAATTAAGAACTTATATAAGTGAGACTTGTTTCTCTTTTGGTTCTTGGATAAACTTATGAGCTTGTCAAAATATTACGAGTTCTTTTATAACATCGATTCCTTAAAGTGTTCAAAACAATTCATTCTTTTGAGCAATATTTCGTGCATTCAATGCTCGAGAAATCGCATCATTTGGTCCAAACGGTTTGTCATTTTTTTAAACAACTTTTGGTCTTTGAATTAAAAACTTATTTACATCAGATTGTTTCTCTTTTGGTTCTTGGACAAACTTATGAACTTGTGAAACTTTTACGACTTCTTTTATAACTTTGGTTCCTTAAAGTATTCAAGACGATCCATTCCTTCGAGTAATTTTTCGAACCTTCCATGTTTGGGAAATCGCATCGTTTTGTCCAAATAGTTTGTCATTTCTAAACTACTTTTGGTTTTTAAATTAAAAACTTATTTAAGTGAGACTTGTTTCTCTTTTGGTTCTTGTATGAACTTACGAGCTTGTCAAAATGTTATGAACTTACGAGTTCTTTTATAACTTTGGTTCCTTAAAGTATTTAAGACGATTCATTCCTTCGAGTAATTTTTCGAACATTCCATGCTCGGGAAATCGCATCATTTGGTCCAAATGCTTTGTCATTTGGAAACAACTTTTGGTCTTTGAATTTAAAACTTATTTATGTCAAAATTGTTTCTCTTTTGGTTCTTGGATGAATTTCCAAACTTGTCAAACTTTTACGAGTTCTTTTGTAACTTTGGTTCCTTAACGTATTCATGGCGATCCATTCCTTCGAGACATTTTTCGAACATTCCATGCTCGGGAAATCGCATCATTTGGTCCAAATGCTCTGTCATTTTGTAAACAACTTTTGGTCTTTGACTTTAAATTTTATTTACGTCAGATTGTTTCTCTTTTGGTTCTTGGACGAACTTATGAACTTGTGAAACTTTTACGAGTTCTTTTATAACTTTGGTTCCTTAAAATATTCAGGACTATCCATTCCTTCGAGTAATTTTTCGAACATTCCATGCTTGGGAAATCACATCGTTTGGTCCAAATAGTTTGTCATTCATAAACTACTTTTGGTTTTTAAATTAAAAACTTATATAGGTGAGACTTGTCTCTCTTTTGGTTCTTGGATGAACTTACTAGCTTGTCAAAATAATACGAGTTCTTTTATAACATCGATTCCTTAAAGTGTTCAAAACGATCCATTCCTTTGAGCAATATTTCGTGCATTCAATGCTCGAGAAATCGCATCATTTGGTCCAAACGGTTTGTCATTTTTTTAAACAACTTTTGGTCTTTGAATTAAAAACTTATTTACATCAGATTGTTTCTCTTTTGGTTCTTGGACGAACTTATGAACTTGTGAAACTTTTACGAGTTCTTTTATAACTTTGGTTCCTTAAAGTATTCAAGACGATCCATTCCTTCGAGTAATTTTTCGAACCTTCCATGTTTGGGAAATCGCATCGTTTTGTCCAAATAGTTTGTCATTTCTAAACTACTTTTGGTTTTTAAATTAAAAACTTATTTAAGTGAGACTTGTTTCTCTTTTGGTTCTTGGATGAACTTACGAGCTTGTCAAAATGTTATGAGTTCTTTTATAACTTCGATTCCTTAAAGTATTCAAAACAATCCATTCCTTTGAGAAATTTTTCGAGCATTCCATGCTCGGGAAATCGCACCATTTGGTCTTTGAATTAAAAACTTATTTACGTCAGAATTGTATCTCTTTTGGTTCTTGGACGAACTTCCAAACTTGTCAAACTTTTTCAAGTTATTTTATAACTTTGGTTCCTTAAAGTATTCATGATGATCCATTCCTTCGAGTAATTTTTCGAACATTCCATGCTCGGGAAATCGTATCATTTGGTCCAAATGCTTTGCCATTTTGTAAACAACTTTTGGTCTTTGAATTTAAAACTTATTTACGTCAGATTGTTTCTCTTTTGGTTCTTGGACGAACTTATGAACTTGTGAAACTTTTACGAGTTCTTTTATAACTTTGGTTCCTTAAAGTATTTAAGACGATTCATTCCTTCGAGTAATTTTTCGAACATTCCATGCTCGGGAAATCGCATCATTTGGTCCAAATGCTTTGTCATTTGGAAACAACTTTTGGTCTTTGAATTTAAAACTTATTTATGTCAGAATTGTTTCTCTTTTGGTTCTTGGATGAATTTCCAAACTTGTCAAACTTTTACGAGTTCTTTTGTAACTTTGGTTCCTTAACGTATTCATGGCGATCCATTCCTTCGAGACATTTTTCGAACATTCCATGCTCGGGAAATCGCATCATTTGGTCCAAATGCTCTGTCATTTTGTAAACAACTTTTGGTCTTTGACTTTAAATTTTATTTACGTCAGATTGTTTCTCTTTTGGTTCTTGGACGAACTTATGAACTTGTGAAACTTTTACGAGTTCTTTTATAACTTTGGTTCCTTAAAGTATTCATGACGATCCATTCCTTCGAGTAATTTTTCAAACATTCCACGCTTGGGAAATCGCATCATTTGGTCCAAATAGTTTGTTATTTGTAAACAACTTTTGGTTTTTAAATTAAAAAAATTATTTAAGTGAAACTTGTTTCTCTTTTGTTTCTTGGATGAACTTACGAGCTTGTCAAAATAATACGAGTTCTTTTATAACTTGGATTCCTTAAAGTGTTCAAAAAGATCCATTCCTTTAAGCAATATTTCGAGCATTTGATGCTCGGGAAATCGCATCATTTGGTCCAAATTGTTTGTCATTTTTGTAAAAACTTTTGGCCTTTGAATTTAAAACTTATTTGCATCAGATTGTTTCTCTTTTGGTTCTTGGACGAACTTATGAACTTGTGAAACTTTTACGAGTTCTTTTATAACTTTGGTTCCTTAAAGTATTCAAGACGATCCATTCCTTCGAGTAATTTTTCGAACCTTCCATGTTTGGGAAATCGCATCGTTTTGTCCAAATAGTTTGTCATTTCTAAACTACTTTTGGTTTTTAAATTAAAAACTTATTTAAGTGAGACTTGTTTCTCTTTTGGTTCTTGGATGAACTTACGAGCTTGTCAAAATGTTATGAGTTCTTTTATAACTTCGATTCCTTAAAGTATTCAAAACAATCCATTCCTTTGAGAAATTTTTCGAGCATTCCATGCTCGGGAAATCGCACCATTTGGTCTTTGAATTAAAAACTTATTTACGTCAGAATTGTATCTCTTTTGGTTCTTGGACGAACTTCCAAACTTGTCAAACTTTTTCAAGTTATTTTATAACTTTGGTTCCTTAAAGTATTCATGATGATCCATTCCTTCGAGTAATTTTTCGAACATTCCATGCTCGGGAAATCGTATCATTTGGTCCAAATGCTTTGTCATTTTGTAAACAACTTTTGGTCTTTGAATTTAAAACTTATTTACGTCAGATTGTTTCTCTTTTGGTTCTTGGACGAACTTATGAACTTGTGAAACTTTTACGAGTTCTTTTATAACTTTGGTTCCTTAAAGTATTCATGACGATCCATTCCTTCGAGTAATTTTTCAAACATTCCACGCTTGGGAAATCGCATCATTTGGTCCAAATAGTTTGTTATTTGTAAACAACTTTTGGTTTTTAAATTAAAAAAATTATTTAAGTGAAACTTGTTTCTCTTTTGGTTCTTGGATGAACTTACGAGCTTGTCAAAATAATACGAGTTCTTTTATAACTTTGATTCCTTAAAGTGTTCAAAAAGATCCATTCCTTTAAGCAATATTTCGAGCATTTGATGCTCGGGAAATCGCATCATTTGGTCCAAATTGTTTGTCATTTTTGTAAAAACTTTTGGCCTTTGAATTTAAAACTTATTTGCATCAGATTGTTTCTCTTTTGGTTCTTGGATGAACTTATGAACTTGTGAAACTTTTACGAGTTCTTTTATAACTTTGGTTCCTTAAAGTATTCAAGACGATTCATTCCTTCGAGTAATTTTTCGAACATTCCATGCTTGTGAAATAAGCATCATTTGGTCCAAATAGTTTGTCATTTGTAAACAACTTTTGGTTTTTAAATTAAGAACTTATATAAGTGAGACTTGTTTCTCTTTTGGTTCTTGGATAAACTTATGAGCTTGTCAAAATAATATGAGTTCTTTTATAACTTCGATTCCTTAAAGTGTTCAAAACGATTCATTCCTTTGAGCAATATTTCGAGCATTCGATGCTCGGGAAATCGCATCATTTGGTCCAAACGGTTTGTCATTTTTGTAAAAACTTTTGGCCTTTGAATTAAAAAATTATTTGCATCAGATTGTTTCTCTTTTGGTTCTTGGACGAACTTATGAACTTGTGAAACTTTTACGAGTTCTTTTATAACTTTGGTTCCTTAACGTATTCATGACGATCCATTCCTTCGAGCCATTTTTCGAACATTCCATGCTCGGGAAATCGCATCATTTGGTCCAAATGCTTTGTCATTTTGTAAACAACTTTTCGTCTTTGAATTTAAAACTTATTTACGTCATATTGTTTCTCTTTTGGTTCTTGGATGAACTTATGAACTTGTGAAACTTTTACGAGTTTTGTTATAACTTTGGTTCCTTGAAATATTCAGGACTATCCATTCCTTCGAGTAATTTTTCGAACATTCCATGCTTGGGAAATCGCATCATTTGGTCCGAATAGTTTGTCATTTGTAAACAACTTTTGGTTTTTAAATTAAAAACTTATTTAAGTGAGACTTGTTTCTCTTTTGGTTCTTGGATGAACTTACGAGCTTGTCGAAATGTTACGAGTTCATTTATGACTTTGATTCCTTAAAGTCTTCAGTACGATCCATTCCTTTGAGCTATTTTTCGAGCATTCCATGCTTAGCAAATCACAACAATTGGTCCAAAATAGTTTGTCATTCGTAAACAACTTTTTGGTCTTTGAATTAAAAACTTATTTACGTCAGAATTGTTTCTCTTCTGGTTCTTGGACGAACTTCCAAACTTGTCAAACATTTACAGGTTATTTTATAACTTTGGTTCCTTAAAGTATTCATGACGATCCATTCCTTCGAGCCATTTTTCGAACATTCCATGCTCAGGAAATCGCATCATTTGGTCCAAATGCTTTGTCATTTTGTAAACAACTTTTCGTCTTTGAATTTAAAACTTATTTACGTCAGATTGTTTCTCTTTTGGTTCTTGGACGAACTTATGAACTTGTGAAACTTTTACGAGTTCTTTAATAACTTTGGTTCCTTAAAATATTCAGGACTATCCATTCCTTCGAGTAATTTTTCGAACATTCCATGCTTGGGAAATCACATCGTTTGGTCCAAATAGTTTGTCATTCATAAACTACTTTTGGTTTTTAAATTAAAAACGTATATAATTGAGACTTGTTTCTCTTTTGGTTCTTGGATGAACTTACTAGCTTGTCAAAATAATACGAGTTCTTTTATAACATCGATTCCTTAAAGTGTTCAAAACGATCCATTCCTTTGAGCAATATTTCGAGCATTCAATGCTCGAGAAATCGCATCATTTGGTCCAAACGGTTTGTCATTTTTTTAAACAACTTTTGGTCTTTGAATTAAAAACTTATTTACATCAGATTGTTTCTCTTTTGGTTCTTGGACGAACTTATGAACTTGTGAAACTTTTACGAGTTCTTTTATAACTTTGGTTCCTTAAAGTATTTAAGACGATTCATTCCTTCGAGTAATTTTTCGAACATTCCAAGCTAGGGAAATCGCATCATTTGGTCCAAATGCTTTGTCATTTGGAAACAACTTTTGGTCTTTGAATTTAAAACTTATTTATGTCAGAATTGTTTCTCTTTTGGTTCTTGGATGAATTTCCAAACTTGTCAAACTTTTACGAGTTCTTTTGTAACTTTGGTTCCTTAACGTATTCATGGCGATCCATTCCTTCGAGACATTTTTCGAACATTCCATGCTCGGGAAATCGCATCATTTGGTCCAAATGCTCTGTCATTTTGTAAACAACTTTTGGTCTTTGACTTTAAATTTTATTTACGTCAGATTGTTTCTCTTTTGGTTCTTGGACGAACTTATGAACTTGTGAAACTTTTACGAGTTCTTTTATAACTTTCGTTACTTAAAGTATTCATGACGATCCATTCCTTCGACTAATTTTTCAAACATTCCACGCTTGGGAAATCGCATCATTTGGTCCAAATAGTTTGTTATTTGTAAACAACTTTTGGGTTTTAAATTAAAAAAATTATTTAAGTGAAACTTGTTTCTCTTTTGGTTCTTGGATGAACTTACGAGCTTGTCAAAATAATACGAGTTCTTTTATAACTTGGATTCCTTAAAGTGTTCAAAAAGATCCATTCCTTTAAGCAATATTTCGAGCATTCGATGCTCGGGAAATCGCATCATTTGGTCCAAATTGTTTGTCATTTTTGTAAAAACTTTTGGCCTTTGAATTTAAAACTTATTTGCATCAGATTGTTTCTCTTTTGGTTCTTGGATGAACTTATGAACTTGTGAAACTTTTACGAGTTCTTTTATAACTTTGGTTCCTTAAAGTATTCAAGACGATTCATTCCTTCGAGTAATTTTTCGAACATTCCATGCTTGTGAAATAAGCATCATTTGGTCCAAATAGTTTGTCATTTGTAAACAACTTTTGGTTTTTAAATTAAGAACTTATATAAGTGAGACTTGTTTCTCTTTTGGTTCTTGGATAAACTTATGAGCTTGTCAAAATAATATGAGTTCTTTTATAACTTCGATTCCTTAAAGTGTTCAAAACGATCCATTCCTTTGAGCAATATTTCGAGCATTCGATGCTCGGGAAATCGCATCATTTGGTCCAAACGGTTTGTCATTTTTGTAAAAACTTTTGGCCTTTGAATTAAAAACTTATTTGCATCAGATTGTTTCTCTTTTGGTTCTTGGACGAACTTATGAACTTGTGAAACTTTTACGAGTTCTTTTATAACTTTGGTTCCTTAACGTATTCATGACGATCCATTCCTTCGAGCCATTTTTCGAACATTCCATGCTCGGGAAATCGCATCATTTGGTCCAAATGCTTTGTCATTTTGTAAACAACTTTTCGTCTTTGAATTTAAAACTTATTTACGTCATATTGTTTCTCTTTTGGTTCTTGGATGAACTTATGAACTTGTGAAACTTTTACGAGTTCTGTTATAACTTTGGTTCCTTGAAATATTCAGGACTATCCATTCCTTCGAGTAATTTTTCGAACATTCCATGCTTGGGAAATCGCATCATTTGGTCCAAATAGTTTGTCATTTGTAAACAACTTTTGGTTTTTAAATTAAAAACTTATTTAAGTGAGACTTGTTTCTCTTTTGGTTCTTGGATGAACTTACGAGCTTGTCGAAATGTTACGAGTTCATTTATGACTTTGATTCCTTAAAGTCTTCAGTACGATCCATTCCTTTGAGCTATTTTTCGAGCATTCCATGCTTAGCAAATCACAACAATTGGTCCAAAATAGTTTGTCATTCGTAAACAACTTTTTGGTCTTTGAATTAAAAACTTATTTACGTCAGAATTGTTTCTCTTCTGGTTCTTGGACGAACTTCCAAACTTGTCAAACATTTACAGGTTATTTTATAACTTTGGTTCCTTAAAGTATTCATGACGATCCATTCCTTCGAGCCATTTTTCGAACATTCCATGCTCAGGAAATCGCATCATTTGGTCCAAATGCTTTGTCATTTTGTAAACAACTTTTGGTCTTTGAATTTAAAACTTATTTACGTCAGATTGTTTCTCTTTTGGTTCTTGGACGAACTTATGAACTTGTGAAACTTTTACGAGTTCTTTTATAACTTTGGTTCCTTAACGTATTCATGACGATCCATTCCTTCGAGCCATTTTTCGAACATTCCATGCTCGGGAAATCGCATCATTTGGTCCAAATGCTTTGTCATTTTGTAAACAACTTTTCGTCTTTGAATTTAAAACTTATTTACGTCATATTGTTTCTCTTTTGGTTCTTGGATGAACTTATGAACTTGTGAAACTTTTACGAGTTCTGTTATAACTTTGGTTCCTTGAAATATTCAGGACTATCCATTCCTTCGAGTAATTTTTCGAACATTCCATGCTTGGGAAATCGCATCATTTGGTCCAAATAGTTTGTCATTTGTAAACAACTTTTGGTTTTTAAATTAAAAACTTATTTAAGTGAGACTTGTTTCTCTTTTGGTTCTTGGATGAACTTACGAGCTTGTCGAAATGTTACGAGTTCATTTATGACTTTGATTCCTTAAAGTCTTCAGAACGATCCATTCCTTTGAGCTATTTTTCGAGCATTCCATGCTTAGCAAATCACAACAATTGGTCCAAAATAGTTTGTCATTCGTAAACAACTTTTTGGTCTTTGAATTAAAAACTTATTTACGTCAGAATTGTTTCTCTTCTGGTTCTTGGACGAACTTCCAAACTTGTCAAACATTTACATGTTATTTTATAACTTTGGTTCCTTAAAGTATTCATGACGATCCATTCCTTCGAGCCATTTTTCGAACATTCCATGCTCAGGAAATCGCATCATTTGGTCCAAATGCTTTGTCATTTTGTAAACAACTTTTGGTCTTTGAATTTAAAACTTATTTACGTCAGATTGTTTCTCTTTTGGTTCTTGGACGAACTTATGAACTTGTGAAACTTTTACGAGTTCTTTTATAACTTTGGTTCCTTAAAATATTCAGGACTATCCATTCCTTCGAGTAATTTTTCGAACATTCCATGCTAGGGAAATCACATCGTTTGGTCCAAATAGTTTGTCATTCATAAACTACTTTTGGTTTTTAAATTAAAAACTTATATAAGTGAGACTTGTTTCTCTTTTGGTTCTTGGATGAACTTACTAGCTTGTCAAAATAATACGAGTTCTTTTATAACATCAATTCCTTAAAGTGTTCAAAACGATCCATTCCTTTGAGCAATATTTCGAGCATTCAATGCTCGAGAAATTGCATCATTTGGTCCAAACGGTTTGTCATTTTTTTAAACAACTTTTGGTCTTTGAATTAAAAACTTATTTACATCAGATTGTTTCTCTTTTGGTTCTTGGACGAACTTATGAACTTGTGAAACTTTTACGAGTTCTTTTATAACTTTGGTTCCTTAAAGTATTCAAGACGATCCATTCCTTCGAGTAATTTTTCGAACCTTCCATGTTTGGGAAATCGCATCGTTTTGTCCAAATAGTTTGTCATTTCTAAACTACTTTTGGTTTTTAAATTAAAAACTTATTTAAGTGAGACTTGTTTCTCTTTTGGTTCTTGGATGAACTTACGAGCTTGTCAAAATGTTATGAGTTCTTTTATAACTTCGATTCCTTAAAGTATTCAAAACAATCCATTCCTTTGAGAAATTTTTCGAGCATTCGATGCTCGGGAAATCGCACCATTTGGTCTTTGAATTAAAAACTTATTTACGTCAGAATTGTATCTCTTTTGGTTCTTGGACGAACTTCCAAACTTGTCAAACTTTTTCAAGTTATTTTATAACTTTGGTTCCTTAAAGTATTCATGATGATCCATTCCTTCGAGTAATTTTTCGAACATTCCATGCTCGGGAAATCGTATCATTTGGTCCAAATGCTTTGTCATTTGTAAACAACTTTTGGTCTTTGAATTTAAAACTTATTTACGTCAGATTGTTTCTCTTTTGGTTCTTGGACGAACTTATGAACTTGTGAAACTTTTACGAGTTCTTTTATAACTTTGGTTCCTTAAAGTATTTAAGACGATTCATTCCTTCGAGTAATTTTTCGAACATTCCATGCTCGGGAAATCGCATCATTTGGTCCAAATGCTTTGTCATTTGGAAACAACTTTTGGTCTTTGAATTTAAAACTTATTTATGTCAGAATTGTTTCTCTTTTGGTTCTTGGATGAATTTCCAAACTTGTCAAACTTTTACGAGTTCTTTTGTAACTTTGGTTCCTTAACGTATTCATGGCGATCCATTCCTTCGAGACATTTTTCGAACATTCCATGCTCGGGAAATCGCATCATTTGGTCCAAATGCTCTGTCATTTTGTAAACAACTTTTGGTCTTTGACTTTAAATTTTATTTACGTCAGATTGTTTCTCTTTTGGTTCTTGGACGAACTTATGAACTTGTGAAACTTTTACGAGTTCTTTTATAACTTTGGTTCCTTAAAGTATTCATGACGATCCATTCCTTCGAGTAATATTTCAAACATTCCACGCTTGGGAAATCGCATCATTTGGTCCAAATAGTTTGTTATTTGTAAACAACTTTTGGTTTTTAAATTAAAAAAATTATTTAAGTGAAACTTGTTTCTCTTTTGGTTCTTGGATGAACTTACGAGCTTGTCAAAATAATACGAGTTCTTTTATAACTTTGATTCCTTAAAGTGTTCAAAAAGATCCATTCCTTTAAGCAATATTTCGAGCATTCGATGCTCGGGAAATCGCATCATTTGGTCCAAATTGTTTGTCATTTTTGTAAAAACTTTTGGCCTTTGAATTTAAAACTTATTTGCATCAGATTGTTTCTCTTTTGGTTCTTGGATGAACTTATGAACTTGTGAAACTTTTACGAGTTCTTTTATAACTTTGGTTCCTTAAAGTATTCAAGACGATTCATTCCTTCGAGTAATTTTTCGAACATTCCATGCTTGTGAAATAAGCATCATTTGGTCCAAATAGTTTGTCATTTGTAAACAACTTTTGGTTTTTAAATTAAGAACTTATATAAGTGAGACTTGTTTCTCTTTTGGTTCTTGGATAAACTTATGAGCTTGTCAAAATAATATGAGTTCTTTTATAACTTCGATTCCTTAAAGTGTTCAAAACGATCCATTCCTTTGAGCAATATTTCGAGCATTCGATGCTCGGGAAATCGCATCATTTGGTCCAAACGGTTTGTCATTTTTGTAAAAACTTCTGGCCTTTGAATTAAAAACTTATTTGCATCAGATTGTTTCTCTTTTGGTTCTTGGACGAACTTATGAACTTGTGAAACTTTTACGAGTTCTTTTATAACTTTGGTTCCTTAACGTATTCATGACGATCCATTCCTTCGAGCCATTTTTCGAACATTCCATGCTCGGGAAATCGCATCATTTGGTCCAAATGCTTTGTCATTTTGTAAACAACTTTTCGTCTTTGAATTTAAAACTTATTTACGTCATATTGTTTCTCTTTTGGTTCTTGGATGAACTTATGAACTTGTGAAACTTTTACGAGTTCTGTTATAACTTTGGTTCCTTGAAATATTCAGGACTATCCATTCCTTCGAGTAATTTTTCGAACATTCCATGCTTGGGAAATCGCATCATTTGGTCCAAATAGTTTGTCATTTGTAAACAACTTTTGGTTTTTAAATTAAAAACTTATTTAAGTGAGACTTGTTTCTCTTTTGGTTCTTGGATGAACTTACGAGCTTGTCGAAATGTTACGAGTTCATTTATGACTTTGATTCCTTAAAGTCTTCAGAACGATCCATTTCTTTGAGCTATTTTTCGAGCATTCCATGCTTAGCAAATCACAACAATTGGTCCAAAATAGTTTGTCATTCGTAAACAACTTTTTGGTCTTTGAATTAAAAACTTATTTACGTCAGAATTGTTTCTCTTCTGGTTCTTGGACGAACTTCCAAACTTGTCAAACATTTACAGGTTATTTTATATCTTTGGTTCCTTAAAGTATTCATGACGATCCATTCCTTCGAGCCATTTTTCGAACATTCCATGCTCAGGAAATCGCATCATTTGGTCCAAATGCTTTGTCATTTTGTAAACAACTTTTGGTCTTTGAATTTAAAACTTATTTACGTCAGATTGTTTCTCTTTTGGTTCTTGGACGAACTTATGAACTTGTGAAACTTTTACGAGTTCTTTTATAACTTTGGTTCCTTAAAATATTCAGGACTATCCATTCCTTCGAGTAATTTTTCGAACATTACATGCTTGGGAAATCACATCGTTTGGTCCAAATAGTTTGTCATTCATAAACTACTTTTGGTTTTTAAATTAAAAACTTATATAAGTGAGACTTGTCTCTCTTTTGGTTCTTGGATGAACTTACGAGCTTGTCAAAATGTTATGAGTTCTTTTATAACTTCGATTCCTTAAAGTATTCAAAACAATCCATTCCTTTGAGAAATTTTTCGAGCATTCGATGCTCGGGAAATCGCACCATTTGGTCTTTGAATTAAAAACTTATTTACGTCAGAATTGTATCTCTTTTGGTTCTTGGACGAACTTCCAAACTTGTCAAACTTTTTCAAGTTATTTTATAACTTTGGTTCCTTAAAGTATTCATGATGATCCATTCCTTCGAGTAATTTTTCGAACATTCCATGCTCGGGAAATCGCATCATTTGGTCCAAATGCTCTGTCATTTTGTAAACAACTTTTGGTCTTTGACTTTAAATTTTATTTACGTCAGATTGTTTCTCTTTTGGTTCTTGGACGAACTTATGAACTTGTGAAACTTTTACGAGTTCTTTTATAACTTTGGTTCCTTAAAGTATTCAAGACGATTCATTCCTTCGAGTAATTTTTCAAACATTCCACGCTTGGGAAATCGCATCATTTGGTCCAAATAGTTTGTTATTTGTAAACAACTTTTGGTTTTTAAATTAAAAAAATTATTTAAGTGAAACTTGTTTCTCTTTTGGTTCTTGGATGAACTTACGAGCTTGTCAAAATAATACGAGTTCTTTTATAACTTTGATTCCTTAAAGTGTTCAAAAAGATCCATTCCTTTAAGCAATATTTCGAGCATTCGATGCTCGGGAAATCGCATCATTTGGTCCAAATTGTTTGTCATTTTTGTAAAAACTTTTGGCCTTTGAATTTAAAACTTATTTGCATCAGATTGTTTCTCTTTTGGTTCTTGGACGAACTTATGAACTTGTGAAACTTTTACGAGTTCTTTTATAACTTTGGTTCCTTAAAGTATTTAAGACGATTCATTCCTTCGAGTAATTTTTCGAACATTCCATGCTCGGGAAATCGCATCATTTGGTCCAAATGCTTTGTCATTTGGAAACAACTTTTGGTCTTTGAATTTAAAACTTATTTATGTCAGAATTGTTTCTCTTTTGGTTCTTGGATGAATTTCCAAACTTGTCAAACTTTTACGAGTTCTTTTGTAACTTTGGTTCCTTAAAGTATTCATGGCGATCCATTCCTTCGAGACATTTTTCGAACATTCCATGCTCGGGAAATCGCATCATTTGGTCCAAATGCTCTGTCATTTTGTAAACAACTTTTGGTCTTTGACTTTAAATTTTATTTACGTCATATTGTTTCTCTTTTGGTTCTTGGACGAACTTATGAACTTGTGAAACTTTTACGAGTTCTTTTATAACTTTGGTTCCTTAAAGTATTCATGACGATCCATTCCTTCGAGTAATTTTTCAAACATTCCACGCTTGGGAAATCGCATCATTTGGTCCAAATAGTTTGTTATTTGTAAACAACTTTTGGTTTTTAAATTAAAAAAATTATTTAAGTGAAACTTGTTTCTCTTTTGGTTCTTGGATGAACTTACGAGCTTGTCAAAATAATACGAGTTCTTTTATAACTTTGATTCCTTAAAGTGTTCAAAAAGATCCATTCCTTTAAGCAATATTTCGAGCATTCGATGCTCGGGAAATCGCATCATTTGGTCCAAATTGTTTGTCATTTTTGTAAAAACTTTTGGCCTTTGAATTTAAAACTTATTTGCATCAGATTGTTTCTCTTTTGGTTCTTGGATGAACTTCTGAACTTGTGAAACTTTTACGAGTTCTTTTATAACTTTGGTTCCTTAAAGTATTTAAGACGATTCATTCCTTCGAGTAATTTTTCGAACATTCCATGCTTGTGAAATAAGCATCATTTGGTCCAAATAGTTTGTCATTTGTAAACAACTTTTGGTTTTTAAATTAAGAACTTATATAAGTGAGACTTGTTTCTCTTTTGGTTCTTGGATAAACTTATGAGCTTGTCAAAATAATATGAGTTCTTTTATAACTTCGATTCCTTAAAGTGTTCAAAACGATCCATTCCTTTGAGCAATATTTCGAGCATTCGATGCTCGGGAAATCGCATCATTTGGTCCAAACGGTTTGTCATTTTTGTAAAAACTTTTGGTCTTTGAATTAAAAACTTATTTGCATCAGATTGTTTCTCTTTTGGTTCTTGGACGAACTTATGAACTTGTGAAACTTTTACGAGTTCTTTTATAACTTTGGTTCCTTAACGTATTCATGACGATCCATTCCTTCGAGCCATTTTTCGAACATTCCATGCTCGGGAAATCGCATCATTTGGTCCAAATGCTTTGTCATTTTGTAAACAACTTTTCGTCTTTGAATTTAAAACTTATTTACGTCATATTGTTTCTCTTTTGGTTCTTGGATGAACTTATGAACTTGTGAAACTTTTACGAGTTCTGTTATAACTTTGGTTCCTTGAAATATTCAGGACTATCCATTCCTTCGAGTAATTTTTCGAACATTCCATGCTTGGGAAATCGCATCATTTGGTCCAAATAGTTTGTCATTTGTAAACAACTTTTGGTTTTTAAATTAAAAACTTATTTAAGTGAGACTTGTTTCTCTTTTGGTTCTTGGATGAACTTACGAGCTTGTCGAAATGTTACGAGTTCATTTATGACTTTGATTCCTTAAAGTCTTCAGTACGATCCATTCCTTTGAGCTATTTTTCGAGCATTCCATGCTTAGCAAATCACAACAATTGGTCCAAAATAGTTTGTCATTCGTAAACAACTTTTTGGTCTTTGAATTAAAAACTTATTTACGTCAGAATTGTTTCTCTTCTGGTTCTTGGACGAACTTCCAAACTTGTCAAACATTTACAGGTTATTTTATAACTTTGGTTCCTTAAAGTATTCATGACGATCCATTCCTTCGAGCCATTTTTCGAACATTCCATGCTCCGGAAATCGCATCATTTGGTCCAAATGCTTTGTCATTTTGTAAACAACTTTTGGTCTTTGAATTTAAAACTTATTTACGTCAGATTGTTTCTCTTTTGGTTCTTGGACGAACTTATGAACTTGTGAAACTTTTACGAGTTCTTTTATAACTTTGGTTCCTTAAAGTATTTAAGACGATTCATTCCTTCGAGTAATTTTTCGAACATTCCATGCTCGGGAAATCGCATCATTTCGTCCAAATGCTTTGTCATTTGGAAACAACTTTTGGTCTTTGAATTTAAAACTTATTTATGTCAGAATTGTTTCTCTTTTGGTTCTTGGATGAATTTCCAAACTTGTCAAACTTTTACGAGTTCTTTTGTAACTTTGGTTCCTTAACGTATTCATGGCGATCCATTCCTTCGAGACATTTTTCGAACATTCCATGCTCGGGAAATCGCATCATTTGGTCCAAATGCTCTGTCATTTTGTAAACAACTTTTGGTCTTTGACTTTAAATTTTATTTACGTCAGATTGTTTCTCTTTTGGTTCTTGGACGAACTTATGAACTTGTGAAACTTTTACGAGTTCTTTTATAACTTTGGTTCCTTAAAGTATTCATGACGATCCATTCCTTCGAGTAATTTTTCAAACATTCCACGCTTGGGAAATCGCATCATTTGGTCCAAATAGTTTGTTATTTGTAAACAACTTTTGGTTTTTAAATTAAAAAAATTATTTAAGTGAAACTTGTTTCTCTTTTGTTTCTTGGATGAACTTACGAGCTTGTCAAAATAATACGAGTTCTTTTATAACTTGGATTCCTTAAAGTGTTCAAAAAGATCCATTCCTTTAAGCAATATTTCGAGCATTTGATGCTCGGGAAATCGCATCATTTGGTCCAAATTGTTTGTCATTTTTGTAAAAACTTTTGGCCTTTGAATTTAAAACTTATTTGCATCAGATTGTTTCTCTTTTGGTTCTTGGACGAACTTATGAACTTGTGAAACTTTTACGAGTTCTTTTATAACTTTGGTTCCTTAAAGTATTCAAGACGATCCATTCCTTCGAGTAATTTTTCGAACCTTCCATGTTTGGGAAATCGCATCGTTTTGTCCAAATAGTTTGTCATTTCTAAACTACTTTTGGTTTTTAAATTAAAAACTTATTTAAGTGAGACTTGTTTCTCTTTTGGTTCTTGGATGAACTTACGAGCTTGTCAAAATAATACGAGTTCTTTTATAACTTGGATTCCTTAAAGTGTTCAAAAAGATCCATTCCTTTAAGCAATATTTCGAGCATTTGATGCTCGGGAAATCACATCATTTGGTCCAAATTGTTTGTCATTTTTGTAAAAACTTTTGGCCTTTGAATTTAAAACTTATTTGCATCAGATTGTTTCTCTTTTGGTTCTTGGACGAACTTATGAACTTGTGAAACTTTTACGAGTTCTTTTATAACTTTGGTTCCTTAAAGTATTCAAGACGATCCATTCCTTCGAGTAATTTTTCGAACCTTCCATGTTTGGGAAATCGCATCGTTTTGTCCAAATAGTTTGTCATTTCTAAACTACTTTTGGTTTTTAAATTAAAAACTTATTTAAGTGAGACTTGTTTCTCTTTTGGTTCTTGGATGAACTTACGAGCTTGTCAAAATGTTATGAGTTCTTTTATAACTTCGATTCCTTAAAGTATTCAAAACAATCCATTCCTTTGAGAAATTTTTCGAGCATTCGATGCTCGGGAAATCGCACCATTTGGTCTTTGAATTAAAAACTTATTTACGTCAGAATTGTATCTCTTTTGGTTCTTGGACGAACTTCCAAACTTGTCAAACTTTTTCAAGTTATTTTATAACTTTGGTTCCTTAAAGTATTCATGATGATCCATTCCTTCGAGTAATTTTTCGAACATTCCATGCTCGGGAAATCGTATCATTTGGTCCAAATGCTTTGTCATTTTGTAAACAACTTTTGGTCTTTGAATTTAAAACTTATTTACGTCAGATTGTTTCTCTTTTGGTTCTTGGACGAATTTATGAACTTGTGAAACTTTTACGAGTTCTTTTATAACTTTGGTTCCTTAAAGTATTTAAGACGATTCATTCCTTCGAGTAATTTTTCGAACATTCCATGCTCGGGAAATCGCATCATTTGGTCCAAATGCTTTGTCATTTGGAAACAACTTTTGGTCTTTGAATTTAAAACTTATTTATGTCAGAATTGTTTCTCTTTTGGTTCTTGGATGAATTTCCAAACTTGTCAAACTTTTACGAGTTCTTTTGTAACTTTGGTTCCTTAACGTATTCATGGCGATCCATTCCTTCGAGACATTTTTTGAACATTCCATGCTCTGGAAATCGCATCATTTGGTCCAAATGCTCTGTCATTTTGTAAACAACTTTTGGTCTTTGACTTTAAATTTTATTTACGTCAGATTGTTTCTCTTTTGGTTCTTGGACGAACTTATGAACTTGTGAAACTTTTACGAGTTCTTTTATAACTTTGGTTCCTTAAAGTATTCATGACGATCCATTCCTTCGAGTAATTTTTCAAACATTCCACGCTTGGGAAATCGCATCATTTGGTCCAAATAGTTTGTTATTTGTAAACAACTTTTGGTTTTTAAATTAAAAAAATTATTTAAGTGAAACTTGTTTCTCTTTTGTTTCTTGGATGAACTTACGAGCTTGTCAAAATAATACGAGTTCTTTTATAACTTGGATTCCTTAAAGTGTTCAAAAAGATCCATTCCTTTAAGCAATATTTCGAGCATTTGATGCTCGGGAAATCGCATCATTTGGTCCAAATTGTTTGTCATTTTTGTAAAAACTTTTGGCCTTTGAATTTAAAACTTATTTGCATCAGATTGTTTCTCTTTTGGTTCTTGGACGAACTTATGAACTTGTGAAACTTTTACGAGTTCTTTTATAACTTTGGTTCCTTAAAGTATTCAAGACGATCCATTCCTTCGAGTAATTTTTCGAACCTTCCATGTTTGGGAAATCGCATCGTTTTGTCCAAATAGTTTGTCATTTCTAAACTACTTTTGGTTTTTAAATTAAAAACTTATTTAAGTGAGACTTGTTTCTCTTTTGGTTCTTGGATGAACTTACGAGCTTGTCAAAATAATACGAGTTCTTTTATAACTTGGATTCCTTAAAGTGTTCAAAAAGATCCATTCCTTTAAGCAATATTTCGAGCATTTGATGCTCGGGAAATCGCATCATTTGGTCCAAATTGTTTGTCATTTTTGTAAAAACTTTTGGCCTTTGAATTTAAAACTTATTTGCATCAGATTGTTTCTCTTTTGGTTCTTGGACGAACTTATGAACTTGTGAAACTTTTACGAGTTCTTTTATAACTTTGGTTCCTTAAAGTATTCAAGACGATCCATTCCTTCGAGTAATTTTTCAAACATTCCACGCTTGGGAAATCGCATCGTTTTGTCCAAATAGTTTGTCATTTCTAAACTACTTTTGGTTTTTAAATTAAAAACTTATTTAAGTGAGACTTGTTTCTCTTTTGGTTCTTGGATGAACTTACGAGCTTGTCAAAATGTTATGAGTTCTTTTATAACTTCGATTCCTTAAAGTATTCAAAACAATCCATTCCTTTGAGAAATTTTTCGAGCATTCCATGCTCGGGAAATCGCACCATTTGGTCTTTGAATTAAAAACTTATTTACGTCAGAATTGTATCTCTTTTGGTTCTTGGACGAACTTCCAAACTTGTCAAACTTTTTCAAGTTATTTTATAACTTTGGTTCCTTAAAGTATTCATGATGATCCATTCCTTCGAGTAATTTTTCGAACATTCCATGCTCGGGAAATCGTATCATTTGGTCCAAATGCTTTGTCATTTTGTAAACAACTTTTGGTCTTTGAATTTAAAACTTATTTACGTCAGATTGTTTCTCTTTTGGTTCTTGGACGAACTTATGAACTTGTGAAACTTTTACGAGTTCTTTTATAACTTTGGTTCCTTAAAGTATTCATGACGATCCATTCCTTCGAGTAATTTTTCAAACATTCCACGCTTGGGAAATCGCATCATTTGGTCCAAATAGTTTGTTATTTGTAAACAACTTTTGGTTTTTAAATTAAAAAAATTATTTAAGTGAAACTTGTTTCTCTTTTGGTTCTTGGATGAACTTACGAGCTTGTCAAAATAATACGAGTTCTTTTATAACTTTGATTCCTTAAAGTGTTCAAAAAGATCCATTCCTTTAAGCAATATTTCGAGCATTTGATGCTCGGGAAATCGCATCATTTGGTCCAAATTGTTTGTCATTTTTGTAAAAACTTTTGGCCTTTGAATTTAAAACTTATTTACGTCAGATTGTTTCTCTTTTGGTTCTTGGACGAACTTATGAACTTGTGAAACTTTTACGAGTTCTTTTATAACTTTGGTTCCTTAAAGTATTTAAGACGATTCATTCCTTCGAGTAATTTTTCGAACATTCCATGCTCGGGAAATCGCATCATTTGGTCCAAATGCTTTGTCATTTGGAAACAACTTTTGGTCTTTGAATTTAAAACTTATTTATGTCAGAATTGTTTCTCTTTTGGTTCTTGGATGAATTTCCAAACTTGTCAAACTTTTACGAGTTCTTTTGTAACTTTGGTTCCTTAACGTATTCATGGCGATCCATTCCTTCGAGCCATTTTTCGAACATTCCATGCTCGGGAAATCGCATCATTTGGTCCAAATGCTTTGTCATTTTGTAAACAACTTTTCGTCTTTGAATTTAAAACTTATTTACGTCATATTGTTTCTCTTTTGGTTCTTGGATGAACTTATGAACTTGTGAAACTTTTACGAGTTCTGTTATAACTTTGGTTCCTTGAAATATTCAGGACTATCCATTCCTTCGAGTAATTTTTCGAACATTCCATGCTTGGGAAATCGCATCATTTGGTCCAAATAGTTTGTCATTTGTAAACAACTTTTGGTTTTTAAATTAAAAACTTATTTAAGTGAGACTTGTTTCTCTTTTGGTTCTTGGATGAACTTACGAGCTTGTCGAAATGTTACGAGTTCATTTATGACTTTGATTCCTTAAAGTCTTCAGTACGATCCATTCCTTTGAGCTATTTTTCGAGCATTCCATGCTTAGCAAATCACAACAATTGGTCCAAAATAGTTTGTCATTCGTAAACAACTTTTTGGTCTTTGAATTAAAAACTTATTTACGTCAGAATTGTTTCTCTTCTGGTTCTTGGACGAACTTCCAAACTTGTCAAACATTTACAGGTTATTTTATAACTTTGGTTCCTTAAAGTATTCATGACGATCCATTCCTTCGAGCCATTTTTCGAACATTCCATGCTCCGGAAATCGCATCATTTGGTCCAAATGCTTTGTCATTTTGTAAACAACTTTTGGTCTTTGAATTTAAAACTTATTTACGTCAGATTGTTTCTCTTTTGGTTCTTGGACGAACTTATGAACTTGTGAAACTTTTACGAGTTCTTTTATAACTTTGGTTCCTTAAAGTATTTAAGACGATTCATTCCTTCGAGTAATTTTTCGAACATTCCATGCTTGGGAAATCACATCGTTTGGTCCAAATAGTTTGTCATTCATAAACTACTTTTGGTTTTTAAATTAAAAACTTATATAAGTGAGACTTGTTTCTCTTTTGGTTCTTGGATGAACTTACTAGCTTGTCAAAATAATACGAGTTCTTTTATAACATCGATTCCTTAAAGTGTTCAAAACGATCCATTCCTTTGAGCAATATTTCGTGCATTCAATGCTCGAGAAATCGCATCATTTGGTCCAAACGGTTTGTCATTTTTTTAAACAACTTTTGGTCTTTGAATTAAAAACTTATTTACATCAGATTGTTTCTCTTTTGGTTCTTGGACGAACTTATGAACTTGTGAAACTTTTACGAGTTCTTTTATAACTTTGGTTCCTTAAAGTATTCAAGACGATCCATTCCTTCGAGTAATTTTTCGAACCTTCCATGTTTGGGAAATCGCATCGTTTTGTCCAAATAGTTTGTCATTTCTAAACTACTTTTGGTTTTTAAATTAAAAACTTATTTAAGTGAGACTTGTTTCTCTTTTGGTTCTTGGATGAACTTACGAGCTTGTCAAAATGTTATGAGTTCTTTTATAACTTCGATTCCTTAAAGTATTCAAAACAATCCATTCCTTTGAGAAATTTTTCGAGCATTCGATGCTCGGGAAATCGCACCATTTGGTCTTTGAATTAAAAACTTATTTACGTCAGAATTGTATCTCTTTTGGTTCTTGGACGAACTTCCAAACTTGTCAAACTTTTTCAAGTTATTTTATAACTTTGGTTCCTTAAAGTATTCATGATGATCCATTCCTTCGAGTAATTTTTCGAACATTCCATGCTCGGGAAATCGTATCATTTGGTCCAAATGCTTTGTCATTTTGTAAACAACTTTTGGTCTTTGAATTTAAAACTTATTTACGTCAGATTGTTTCTCTTTTGGTTCTTGGACGAACTTATGAACTTGTGAAACTTTTACGAGTTCTTTTATAACTTTGGTTCCTTAAAGTATTTAAGACGATTCATTCCTTCGAGTAATTTTTCGAACATTCCATGCTCGGGAAATCGCATCATTTGGTCCAAATGCTTTGTCATTTGGAAACAACTTTTGGTCTTTGAATTTAAAACTTATTTATGTCAGAATTGTTTCTCTTTTGGTTCTTGGATGAATTTCCAAACTTGTCAAACTTTTACGAGTTCTTTTGTAACTTTGGTTCCTTAACGTATTCATGGCGATCCATTCCTTCGAGACATTTTTCGAACATTCCATGCTCGGGAAATCGCATCATTTGGTCCAAATGCTCTGTCATTTTGTAAACAACTTTTGGTCTTTGACTTTAAATTTTATTTACGTCAGATTGTTTCTCTTTTGGTTCTTGGACGAACTTATGAACTTGTGAAACTTTTACGAGTTCTTTTATAACTTTGGTTCCTTAAAGTATTCATGACGATCCATTCCTTCGAGTAATTTTTCAAACATTCCACGCTTGGGAAATCGCATCATTTGGTCCAAATAGTTTGTTATTTGTAAACAACTTTTGGTTTTTAAATTAAAAAAATTATTTAAGTGAAACTTGTTTCTCTTTTGGTTCTTGGATGAACTTACGAGCTTGTCAAAATAATACGAGTTCTTTTATAACTTTGATTCCTTAAAGTGTTCAAAAAGATCCATTCCTTTAAGCAATATTTCGAGCATTCGATGCTCGGGAAATCGCATCATTTGGTCCAAATTGTTTGTCATTTTTGTAAAAACTTTTGGCCTTTGAATTTAAAACTTATTTGCATCAGATTGTTTCTCTTTTGGTTCTTGGATGAACTTCTGAACTTGTGAAACTTTTACGAGTTCTTTTATAACTTTGGTTCCTTAAAGTATTCAAGACGATTCATTCCTTCGAGTAATTTTTCGAACATTCCATGCTTGTGAAATAAGCATCATTTGGTCCAAATAGTTTGTCATTTGTAAACAACTTTTGGTTTTTAAATTAAGAACTTATATAAGTGAGACTTGTTTCTCTTTTGGTTCTTGGATAAACTTATGAGCTTGTCAAAATAATATGAGTTCTTTTATAACTTCGATTCCTTAAAGTGTTCAAAACGATCCATTCCTTTGAGCAATATTTCGAGCATTCGATGCTCGGGAAATCGCATCATTTGGTCCAAACGGTTTGTCATTTTTGTAAAAACTTTTGGCCTTTGAATTAAAAACTTATTTGCATCAGATTGTTTCTCTTTTGGTTCTTGGACGAACTTATGAACTTGTGAAACTTTTACGAGTTCTTTTATAACTTTGGTTCCTTAACGTATTCATGACGATCCATTCCTTCGAGCCATTTTTCGAACATTCCACGCTCGGGAAATCGCATCATTTGGTCCAAATGCTTTGTCATTTTGTAAACAACTTTTCGTCTTTGAATTTAAAACTTATTTACGTCATATTGTTTCTCTTTTGGTTCTTGGATGAACTTATGAACTTGTGAAACTTTTACGAGTTCTGTTATAACTTTGGTTCCTTGAAATATTCAGGACTATCCATTCCTTCGAGTAATTTTTCGAACATTCCATGCTTGGGAAATCGCATCATTTGGTCCAAATAGTTTGTCATTTGTAAACAACTTTTGGTTTTTAAATTAAAAACTTATTTAAGTGAGACTTGTTTCTCTTTTGGTTCTTGGATGAACTTACGAGCTTGTCGAAATGTTACGAGTTCATTTATGACTTTGATTCCTTAAAGTCTTCAGTACGATCCATTCCTTTGAGCTATTTTTCGAGCATTCCATGCTTAGCAAATCACAACAATTGGTCCAAAATAGTTTGTCATTCGTAAACAACTTTTTGGTCTTTGAATTAAAAACTTATTTACGTCAGAATTGTTTCTCTTCTGGTTCTTGGACGAACTTCCAAACTTGTCAAACATTTACAGGTTATTTTATAACTTTGGTTCCTTAAAGTATTCATGACGATCCATTCCTTCGAGCCATTTTTCGAACATTCCATGCTCAGGAAATCGCATCATTTGGTCCAAATGCTTTGTCATTTTGTAAACAACTTTTGGTCTTTGAATTTAAAACTTATTTACGTCAGATTGTTTCTCTTTTGGTTCTTGGACGAACTTATGAACTTGTGAAACTTTTACGAGTTCTTTTATAACTTTGGTTCCTTAAAATATTCAGGACTATCCATTCCTTCGAGTAATTTTTCGAACATTCCATGCTTGGGAAATCACATCGTTTGGTCCAAATAGTTTGTCATTCATAAACTACTTTTGGTTTTTAAATTAAAAACTTATATAAGTGAGACTTGTTTCTCTTTTGGTTCTTGGATGAACTTACTAGCTTGTCAAAATAATACGAGTTCTTTTATAACATCGATTCCTTAAAGTGTTCAAAACGATCCATTCCTTTGAGCAATATTTCGTGCATTCAATGCTCGAGAAATCGCATCATTTGGTCCAAACGGTTTGTCATTTTTTTAAACAACTTTTGGTCTTTGAATTAAAAACTTATTTACATCAGATTGTTTCTCTTTTGGTTCTTGGACGAACTTATGAACTTGTGAAACTTTTACGAGTTCTTTTATAACTTTGGTTCCTTAAAGTATTCAAGACGATCCATTCCTTCGAGTAATTTTTCGAACCTTCCATGTTTGGGAAATCGCATCGTTTTGTCCAAATAGTTTGTCATTTCTAAACTACTTTTGGTTTTTAAATTAAAAACTTATTTAAGTGAGACTTGTTTCTCTTTTGGTTCTTGGATGAACTTACGAGCTTGTCAAAATGTTATGAGTTCTTTTATAACTTCGATTCCTTAAAGTATTCAAAACAATCCATTCCTTTGAGAAATTTTTCGAGCATTCGATGCTCGGGAAATCGCACCATTTGGTCTTTGAATTAAAAACTTATTTACGTCAGAATTGTATCTCTTTTGGTTCTTGGACGAACTTCCAAACTTGTCAAACTTTTTCAAGTTATTTTATAACTTTGGTTCCTTAAAGTATTCATGATGATCCATTCCTTCGAGTAATTTTTCGAACATTCCATGCTCGGGAAATCGTATCATTTGGTCCAAATGCTTTGTCATTTTGTAAACAACTTTTGGTCTTTGAATTTAAAACTTATTTACGTCAGATTGTTTCTCTTTTGGTTCTTGGACGAACTTATGAACTTGTGAAACTTTTACGAGTTCTTTTATAACTTTGGTTCCTTAAAGTATTTAAGACGATTCATTCCTTCGAGTAATTTTTCGAACATTCCATGCTCGGGAAATCGCATCATTTGGTCCAAATGCTTTGTCATTTGGAAACAACTTTTGGTCTTTGAATTTAAAACTTATTTATGTCAGAATTGTTTCTCTTTTGGTTCTTGGATGAATTTCCAAACTTGTCAAACTTTTACGAGTTCTTTTGTAACTTTGGTTCCTTAACGTATTCATGGCGATCCATTCCTTCGAGACATTTTTCGAACATTCCATGCTCGGGAAATCGCATCATTTGGTCCAAATGCTCTGTCATTTTGTAAACAACTTTTGGTCTTTGACTTTAAATTTTATTTACGTCAGATTGTTTCTCTTTTGGTTCTTGGACGAACTTATGAACTTGTGAAACTTTTACGAGTTCTTTTATAACTTTGGTTCCTTAAAGTATTCATGACGATCCATTCCTTCGAGTAATTTTTCAAACATTCCACGCTTGGGAAATCGCATCATTTGGTCCAAATAGTTTGTTATTTGTAAACAACTTTTGGTTTTTAAATTAAAAAAATTATTTAAGTGAAACTTGTTTCTCTTTTGGTTCTTGGATGAACTTACGAGCTTGTCAAAATAATACGAGTTCTTTTATAACTTTGATTCCTTAAAGTGTTCAAAAAGATCCATTCCTTTAAGCAATATTTCGAGCATTCGATGCTCGGGAAATCGCATCATTTGGTCCAAATTGTTTGTCATTTTTGTAAAAACTTTTGGCCTTTGAATTTAAAACTTATTTGCATCAGATTGTTTCTCTTTTGGTTCTTGGATGAACTTCTGAACTTGTGAAACTTTTACGAGTTCTTTTATAACTTTGGTTCCTTAAAGTATTCAAGACGATTCATTCCTTCGAGTAATTTTTCGAACATTCCATGCTTGTGAAATAAGCATCATTTGGTCCAAATAGTTTGTCATTTGTAAACAACTTTTGGTTTTTAAATTAAGAACTTATATAAGTGAGACTTGTTTCTCTTTTGGTTCTTGGATAAACTTATGAGCTTGTCAAAATAATATGAGTTCTTTTATAACTTCGATTCCTTAAAGTGTTCAAAACGATCCATTCCTTTGAGCAATATTTCGAGCATTCGATGCTCGGGAAATCGCATCATTTGGTCCAAACGGTTTGTCATTTTTGTAAAAACTTTTGGCCTTTGAATTAAAAACTTATTTGCATCAGATTGTTTCTCTTTTGGTTCTTGGACGAACTTATGAACTTGTGAAACTTTTACGAGTTCTTTTATAACTTTGGTTCCTTAACGTATTCATGACGATCCATTCCTTCGAGCCATTTTTCGAACATTCCATGCTCGGGAAATCGCATCATTTGGTCCAAATGCTTTGTCATTTTGTAAACAACTTTTCGTCTTTGAATTTAAAACTTATTTACGTCATATTGTTTCTCTTTTGGTTCTTGGATGAACTTATGAACTTGTGAAACTTTTACGAGTTCTGTTATAACTTTGGTTCCTTGAAATATTCAGGACTATCCATTCCTTCGAGTAATTTTTCGAACATTCCATGCTTGGGAAATCGCATCATTTGGTCCAAATAGTTTGTCATTTGTAAACAACTTTTGGTTTTTAAATTAAAAACTTATTTAAGTGAGACTTGTTTCTCTTTTGGTTCTTGGATGAACTTACGAGCTTGTCGAAATGTTACGAGTTCATTTATGACTTTGATTCCTTAAAGTCTTCAGTACGATCCATTCCTTTGAGCTATTTTTCGAGCATTCCATGCTTAGCAAATCACAACAATTGGTCCAAAATAGTTTGTCATTCGTAAACAACTTTTTGGTCTTTGAATTAAAAACTTATTTACGTCAGAATTGTTTCTCTTCTGGTTCTTGGACGAACTTCCAAACTTGTCAAACATTTACAGGTTATTTTATAACTTTGGTTCCTTAAAGTATTCATGACGATCCATTCCTTCGAGCCATTTTTCGAACATTCCATGCTCAGGAAATCGCATCATTTGGTCCAAATGCTTTGTCATTTTGTAAACAACTTTTGGTCTTTGAATTTAAAACTTATTTACGTCAGATTGTTTCTCTTTTGGTTCTTGGACGAACTTATGAACTTGTGAAACTTTTACGAGTTCTTTTATAACTTTGGTTCCTTAAAATATTCAGGACTATCCATTCCTTCGAGTAATTTTTCGAACATTCCATGCTTGGGAAATCACATCGTTTGGTCCAAATAGTTTGTCATTCATAAACTACTTTTGGTTTTTAAATTAAAAACTTATATAAGTGAGACTTGTTTCTCTTTTGGTTCTTGGATGAACTTACTAGCTTGTCAAAATAATACGAGTTCTTTTATAACATCGATTCCTTAAAGTGTTCAAAACGATCCATTCCTTTGAGCAATATTTCGAGCATTCAATGCTCGAGAAATCGCATCATTTGGTCCAAACGGTTTGTCATTTTTTTAAACAACTTTTGGTCTTTGAATTAAAAACTTATTTACATCAGATTGTTTCTCTTTTGGTTCTTGGACGAACTTATGAACTTGTGAAACTTTTACGAGTTCTTTTATAACTTTGGTTCCTTAAAGTATTCAAGACGATCCATTCCTTCGAGTAATTTTTCGAACCTTCCATGTTTGGGAAATCGCATCGTTTTGTCCAAATAGTTTGTCATTTCTAAACTACTTTTGGTTTTTAAATTAAAAACTTATTTAAGTGAGACTTGTTTCTCTTTTGGTTCTTGGATGAACTTACGAGCTTGTCAAAATGTTATGAGTTCTTTTATAACTTCGATTCCTTAAAGTATTCAAAACAATCCATTCCTTTGAGAAATTTTTCGAGCATTCGATGCTCGGGAAATCGCACCATTTGGTCTTTGAATTAAAAACTTATTTACGTCAGAATTGTATCTCTTTTGGTTCTTGGACGAACTTCCAAACTTGTCAAACTTTTTCAAGTTATTTTATAACTTTGGTTCCTTAAAGTATTCATGATGATCCATTCCTTCGAGTAATTTTTCGAACATTCCATGCTCGGGAAATCGTATCATTTGGTCCAAATGCTTTGTCATTTTGTAAACAACTTTTGGTCTTTGAATTTAAAACTTATTTACGTCAGATTGTTTCTCTTTTGGTTCTTGGACGAACTTATGAACTTGTGAAACTTTTACGAGTTCTTTTATAACTTTGGTTCCTTAAAGTATTTAAGACGATTCATTCCTTCGAGTAATTTTTCGAACATTCCATGCTCGGGAAATCGCATCATTTGGTCCAAATGCTTTGTCATTTGGAAACAACTTTTGGTCTTTGAATTTAAAACTTATTTATGTCAGAATTGTTTCTCTTTTGGTTCTTGGATGAATTTCCAAACTTGTCAAACTTTTACGAGTTCTTTTGTAACTTTGGTTCCTTAACGTATTCATGGCGATCCATTCCTTCGAGACATTTTTCGAACATTCCATGCTCGGGAAATCGCATCATTTGGTCCAAATGCTCTGTCATTTTGTAAACAACTTTTGGTCTTTGACTTTAAATTTTATTTACGTCAGATTGTTTCTCTTTTGGTTCTTGGACGAACTTATGAACTTGTGAAACTTTTACGAGTTCTTTTATAACTTTGGTTCCTTAAAGTATTCAAGACGATTCATTCCTTCGAGTAATTTTTCAAACATTCCACGCTTGGGAAATCGCATCATTTGGTCCAAATTGTTTGTTATTTGTAAACAACTTTTGGTTTTTAAATTAAAAAAATTATTTAAGTGAAACTTGTTTCTCTTTTGGTTCTTGGATGAACTTACGAGCTTGTCAAAATAATACGAGTTCTTTTATAACTTTGATTCCTTAAAGTGTTCAAAAAGATCCATTCCTTTAAGCAATATTTCGAGCATTCGATGCTCGGGAAATCGCATCATTTGGTCCAAATTGTTTGTCATTTTTGTAAAAACTTTTGGCCTTTGAATTTAAAACTTATTTGCATCAGATTGTTTCTCTTTTGGTTCTTGGACGAACTTATGAACTTGGGAAACTTTTACGAGTTCTTTTATAACTTTGGTTCCTTAAAGTATTTAAGACGATTCATTCCTTCGAGTAATTTTTCGAACATTCCATGCTCGGGAAATCGCATCATTTGGTCCAAATGCTTTGTCATTTGGAAACAACTTTTGGTCTTTGAATTTAAAACTTATTTATGTCAGAATTGTTTCTCTTTTGGTTCTTGGATGAATTTCCAAACTTGTCAAACTTTTACGAGTTCTTTTGTAACTTTGGTTCCTTAAAGTATTCATGGCGATCCATTCCTTCGAGACATTTTTCGAACATTCCATGCTCGGGAAATCGCATCATTTGGTCCAAATGCTCTGTCATTTTGTAAACAACTTTTGGTCTTTGACTTTAAATTTTATTTACGTCATATTGTTTCTCTTTTGGTTCTTGGACGAACTTATGAACTTGTGAAACTTTTACGAGTTCTTTTATAACTTTGGTTCCTTAAAGTATTCATGACGATCCATTCCTTCGAGTAATTTTTCAAACATTCCACGCTTGGGAAATCGCATCATTTGGTCCAAATAGTTTGTTATTTGTAAACAACTTTTGGTTTTTAAATTAAAAAAATTATTTAAGTGAAACTTGTTTCTCTTTTGGTTCTTGGATGAACTTACGAGCTTGTCAAAATAATACGAGTTCTTTTATAACTTTGATTCCTTAAAGTGTTCAAAAAGATCCATTCCTTTAAGCAATATTTCGAGCATTCGATGCTCGGGAAATCGCATCATTTGGTCCAAATTGTTTGTCATTTTTGTAAAAACTTTTGGCCTTTGAATTTAAAACTTATTTGCATCAGATTGTTTCTCTTTTGGTTCTTGGATGAACTTCTGAACTTGTGAAACTTTTACGAGTTCTTTTATAACTTTGGTTCCTTAAAGTATTCAAGACGATTCATTCCTTCGAGTAATTTTTCGAACATTCCATGCTTGTGAAATAAGCATCATTTGGTCCAAATAGTTTGTCATTTGTAAACAACTTTTGGTTTTTAAATTAAGAACTTATATAAGTGAGACTTGTTTCTCTTTTGGTTCTTGGATAAACTTATGAGCTTGTCAAAATAATATGAGTTCTTTTATAACTTCGATTCCTTAAAGTGTTCAAAACGATCCATTCCTTTGAGCAATATTTCGAGCATTCGATGCTCGGGAAATCGCATCATTTGGTCCAAACGGTTTGTCATTTTTGTAAAAACTTTTGGCCTTTGAATTAAAAACTTATTTGCATCAGATTGTTTCTCTTTTGGTTCTTGGACGAACTTATGAACTTGTGAAACTTTTACGAGTTCTTTTATAACTTTGGTTCCTTAACGTATTCATGACGATCCATTCCTTCGAGCCATTTTTCGAACATTCCACGCTCGGGAAATCGCATCATTTGGTCCAAATGCTTTGTCATTTTGTAAACAACTTTTCGTCTTTGAATTTAAAACTTATTTACGTCATATTGTTTCTCTTTTGGTTCTTGGATGAACTTATGAACTTGTGAAACTTTTACGAGTTCTGTTATAACTTTGGTTCCTTGAAATATTCAGGACTATCCATTCCTTCGAGTAATTTTTCGAACATTCCATGCTTGGGAAATCGCATCATTTGGTCCAAATAGTTTGTCATTTGTAAACAACTTTTGGTTTTTAAATTAAAAACTTATTTAAGTGAGACTTGTTTCTCTTTTGGTTCTTGGATGAACTTACGAGCTTGTCGAAATGTTACGAGTTCATTTATGACTTTGATTCCTTAAAGTCTTCAGTACGATCCATTCCTTTGAGCTATTTTTCGAGCATTCCATGCTTAGCAAATCACAACAATTGGTCCAAAATAGTTTGTCATTCGTAAACAACTTTTTGGTCTTTGAATTAAAAACTTATTTACGTCAGAATTGTTTCTCTTCTGGTTCTTGGACGAACTTCCAAACTTGTCAAACATTTACAGGTTATTTTATAACTTTGGTTCCTTAAAGTATTCATGACGATCCATTCCTTCGAGCCATTTTTCGAACATTCCATGCTCAGGAAATCGCATCATTTGGTCCAAATGCTTTGTCATTTTGTAAACAACTTTTGGTCTTTGAATTTAAAACTTATTTACGTCAGATTGTTTCTCTTTTGGTTCTTGGACGAACTTATGAACTTGTGAAACTTTTACGAGTTCTTTTATAACTTTGGTTCCTTAAAATATTCAGGACTATCCATTCCTTCGAGTAATTTTTCGAACATTCCATGCTTGGGAAATCACATCGTTTGGTCCAAATAGTTTGTCATTCATAAACTACTTTTGGTTTTTAAATTAAAAACTTATATAAGTGAGACTTGTTTCTCTTTTGGTTCTTGGATGAACTTACTAGCTTGTCAAAATAATACGAGTTCTTTTATAACATCGATTCCTTAAAGTGTTCAAAACGATCCATTCCTTTGAGCAATATTTCGTGCATTCAATGCTCGAGAAATCGCATCATTTGGTCCAAACGGTTTGTCATTTTTTTAAACAACTTTTGGTCTTTGAATTAAAAACTTATTTACATCAGATTGTTTCTCTTTTGGTTCTTGGACGAACTTATGAACTTGTGAAACTTTTACGAGTTCTTTTATAACTTTGGTTCCTTAAAGTATTCAAGACGATCCATTCCTTCGAGTAATTTTTCGAACCTTCCATGTTTGGGAAATCGCATCGTTTTGTCCAAATAGTTTGTCATTTCTAAACTACTTTTGGTTTTTAAATTAAAAACTTATTTAAGTGAGACTTGTTTCTCTTTTGGTTCTTGGATGAACTTACGAGCTTGTCAAAATGTTATGAGTTCTTTTATAACTTCGATTCCTTAAAGTATTCAAAACAATCCATTCCTTTGAGAAATTTTTCGAGCATTCGATGCTCGGGAAATCGCACCATTTGGTCTTTGAATTAAAAACTTATTTACGTCAGAATTGTATCTCTTTTGGTTCTTGGACGAACTTCCAAACTTGTCAAACTTTTTCAAGTTATTTTATAACTTTGGTTCCTTAAAGTATTCATGATGATCCATTCCTTCGAGTAATTTTTCGAACATTCCATGCTCGGGAAATCGTATCATTTGGTCCAAATGCTCTGTTATTTTGTAAACAACTTTTGGTCTTTGACTTTAAATTTTATTTACGTCAGATTGTTTCTCTTTTGGTTCTTGGACGAACTTATGAACTTGTGAAACTTTTACGAGTTCTTTTATAACTTTTGTTCCTTAAAGTATTCAAGACGATTCATTCCTTCGAGTAATTTTTCGAACATTCCATGCTCGGGAAATCGCATCATTTGGTCCAAATGCTTTGTCATTTGGAAACAACTTTTGGTCTTTAAATTAAAAAAATTATTTAAGTGAAACTTGTTTCTCTTTTGGTTCTTGGATGAACTTACGAGCTTGTCAAAATAATACGAGTTCTTTTATAACTTTGATTCCTTAAAGTGTTCAAAAAGATCCATTCCTTTAAGCAATATTTCGAGCATTCGATGCTCGGGAAATCGCATCATTTGGTCCAAATTGTTTGTCATTTTTGTAAAAACTTTTGGCCTTTGAATTTAAAACTTATTTGCATCAGATTGTTTCTCTTTTGGTTCTTGGACGAACTTATGAACTTGTGAAACTTTTACGAGTTCTTTTATAACTTTGGTTCCTTAAAGTATTTAAGACGATTCATTCCTTCGAGTAATTTTTCGAACATTCCATGCTCGGGAAATCGCATCATTTGGTCCAAATGCTTTGTCATTTGGAAACAACTTTTGGTCTTTGAATTTAAAACTTATTTATGTCAGAATTGTTTCTCTTTTGGTTCTTGGATGAATTTCCAAACTTGTCAAACTTTTACGAGTTCTTTTGTAACTTTGGTTCCTTAAAGTATTCATGGCGATCCATTCCTTCGAGACATTTTTCGAACATTCCATGCTCGGGAAATCGCATCATTTGGTCCAAATGCTCTGTCATTTTGTAAACAACTTTTGGTCTTTGACTTTAAATTTTATTTACGTCATATTGTTTCTCTTTTGGTTCTTGGACGAACTTATGAACTTGTGAAACTTTTACGAGTTCTTTTATAACTTTGGTTCCTTAAAGTATTCATGACGATCCATTCCTTCGAGTAATTTTTCAAACATTCCACGCTTGGGAAATCGCATCATTTGGTCCAAATAGTTTGTTATTTGTAAACAACTTTTGGTTTTTAAATTAAAAAAATTATTTAAGTGAAACTTGTTTCTCTTTTGGTTCTTGGATGAACTTACGAGCTTGTCAAAATAATACGAGTTCTTTTATAACTTTGATTCCTTAAAGTGTTCAAAAAGATCCATTCCTTTAAGCAATATTTCGAGCATTCGATGCTCGGGAAATCGCATCATTTGGTCCAAATTGTTTGTCATTTTTGTAAAAACTTTTGGCCTTTGAATTTAAAACTTATTTGCATCAGATTGTTTCTCTTTTGGTTCTTGGATGAACTTCTGAACTTGTGAAACTTTTACGAGTTCTTTTATAACTTTGGTTCCTTAAAGTATTCAAGACGATTCATTCCTTCGAGTAATTTTTCGAACATTCCATGCTTGTGAAATAAGCATCATTTGGTCCAAATAGTTTGTCATTTGTAAACAACTTTTGGTTTTTAAATTAAGAACTTATATAAGTGAGACTTGTTTCTCTTTTGGTTCTTGGATAAACTTATGAGCTTGTCAAAATAATATGAGTTCTTTTATAACTTCGATTCCTTAAAGTGTTCAAAACGATCCATTCCTTTGAGCAATATTTCGAGCATTCGATGCTCGGGAAATCGCATCATTTGGTCCAAACGGTTTGTCATTTTTGTAAAAACTTTTGGCCTTTGAATTAAAAACTTATTTGCATCAGATTGTTTCTCTTTTGGTTCTTGGACGAACTTATGAACTTGTGAAACTTTTACGAGTTCTTTTATAACTTTGGTTCCTTAACGTATTCATGACGATCCATTCCTTCGAGCCATTTTTCGAACATTCCATGCTCAGGAAATCGCATCATTTGGTCCAAATGCTTTGTCATTTTGTAAACAACTTTTCGTCTTTGAATTTAAAACTTATTTACGTCATATTGTTTCTCTTTTGGTTCTTGGATGAACTTATGAACTTGTGAAACTTTTACGAGTTCTGTTATAACTTTGGTTCCTTGAAATATTCAGGACTATCCATTCCTTCGAGTAATTTTTCGAACATTCCATGCTTGGGAAATCGCATCATTTGGTCCAAATAGTTTGTCATTTGTAAACAACTTTTGGTTTTTAAATTAAAAACTTATTTAAGTGAGACTTGTTTCTCTTTTGGTTCTTGGATGAACTTACGAGCTTGTCGAAATGTTACGAGTTCATTTATGACTTTGATTCCTTAAAGTCTTCAGTACGATCCATTCCTTTGAGCTATTTTTCGAGCATTCCATGCTTAGCAAATCACAACAATTGGTCCAAAATAGTTTGTCATTCGTAAACAACTTTTTGGTCTTTGAATTAAAAACTTATTTACGTCAGAATTGTTTCTCTTCTGGATCTTGGACGAACTTCCAAACTTGTCAAACATTTACAGGTTATTTTATAACTTTGGTTCCTTAAAGTATTCATGACGATCCATTCCTTCGAGCCATTTTTCGAACATTCCATGCTCAGGAAATCGCATCATTTGGTCCAAATGCTTTGTCATTTTGTAAACAACTTTTGGTCTTTGAATTTAAAACTTATTTACGTCAGATTGTTTCTCTTTTGGTTCTTGGACGAACTTATGAACTTGTGAAACTTTTACGAGTTCTTTTATAACTTTGGTTCCTTAAAATATTCAGGACTATCCATTCCTTCGAGTAATTTTTCGAACATTCCATGCTTGGGAAATCACATCGTTTGGTCCAAATAGTTTGTCATTCATAAACTACTTTTGGTTTTTAAATTAAAAACTTATATAAGTGAGACTTGTTTCTCTTTTGGTTCTTGGATGAACTTACTAGCTTGTCAAAATAATACGAGTTCTTTTATAACATCGATTCCTTAAAGTGTTCAAAACGATCCATTCCTTTGAGCAATATTTCGAGCATTCAATGCTCGAGAAATCGCATCATTTGGTCCAAACGGTTTGTCATTTTTTTAAACAACTTTTGGTCTTTGAATTAAAAACTTATTTACATCAGATTGTTTCTCTTTTGGTTCTTGGACGAACTTATGAACTTGTGAAACTTTTACGAGTTCTTTTATAACTTTGGTTCCTTAAAGTATTCAAGACGATCCATTCCTTCGAGTAATTTTTCGAACCTTCCATGTTTGGGAAATCGCATCGTTTTGTCCAAATAGTTTGTCATTTCTAAACTACTTTTGGTTTTTAAATTAAAAACTTATTTAAGTGAGACTTGTTTCTCTTTTGGTTCTTGGATGAACTTACGAGCTTGTCAAAATGTTATGAGTTCTTTTATAACTTCGATTCCTTAAAGTATTCAAAACAATCCATTCCTTTGAGAAATTTTTCGAGCATTCGATGCTCGGGAAATCGCACCATTTGGTCTTTGAATTAAAAACTTATTTACGTCAGAATTGTATCTCTTTTGGTTCTTGGACGAACTTCCAAACTTGTCAAACTTTTTCAAGTTATTTTATAACTTTGGTTCCTTAAAGTATTCATGATGATCCATTCCTTCGAGTAATTTTTCGAACATTCCATGCTCGGGAAATCGTATCATTTGGTCCAAATGCTTTGTCATTTTGTAAACAACTTTTGGTCTTTGAATTTAAAACTTATTTACGTCAGATTGTTTCTCTTTTGGTTCTTGGACGAACTTATGAACTTGTGAAACTTTTACGAGTTCTTTTATAACTTTGGTTCCTTAAAGTATTTAAGACGATTCATTCCTTCGAGTAATTTTTCGAACATTCCATGCTCGGGAAATCGCATCATTTGGTCCAAATGCTTTGTCATTTGGAAACAACTTTTGGTCTTTGAATTTAAAACTTATTTATGTCAGAATTGTTTCTCTTTTGGTTCTTGGATGAATTTCCAAACTTGTCAAACTTTTACGAGTTCTTTTGTAACTTTGGTTCCTTAACGTATTCATGGCGATCCATTCCTTCGAGACATTTTTCGAACATTCCATGCTCGGGAAATCGCATCATTTGGTCCAAATGCTCTGTCATTTTGTAAACAACTTTTGGTCTTTGACTTTAAATTTTATTTACGTCAGATTGTTTCTCTTTTGGTTCTTGGACGAACTTATGAACTTGTGAAACTTTTACGAGTTCTTTTATAACTTTGGTTCCTTAAAGTATTCAAGACGATTCATTCCTTCGAGTAATTTTTCAAACATTCCACGCTTGGGAAATCGCATCATTTGGTCCAAATTGTTTGTTATTTGTAAACAACTTTTGGTTTTTAAATTAAAAAAATTATTTAAGTGAAACTTGTTTCTCTTTTGGTTCTTGGATGAACTTACGAGCTTGTCAAAATAATACGAGTTCTTTTATAACTTTGATTCCTTAAAGTGTTCAAAAAGATCCATTCCTTTAAGCAATATTTCGAGCATTCGATGCTCGGGAAATCGCATCATTTGGTCCAAATTGTTTGTCATTTTTGTAAAAACTTTTGGCCTTTGAATTTAAAACTTATTTGCATCAGATTGTTTCTCTTTTGGTTCTTGGACGAACTTATGAACTTGGGAAACTTTTACGAGTTCTTTTATAACTTTGGTTCCTTAAAGTATTTAAGACGATTCATTCCTTCGAGTAATTTTTCGAACATTCCATGCTCGGGAAATCGCATCATTTGGTCCAAATGCTTTGTCATTTGGAAACAACTTTTGGTCTTTGAATTTAAAACTTATTTATGTCAGAATTGTTTCTCTTTTGGTTCTTGGATGAATTTCCAAACTTGTCAAACTTTTACGAGTTCTTTTGTAACTTTGGTTCCTTAAAGTATTCATGGCGATCCATTCCTTCGAGACATTTTTCGAACATTCCATGCTCGGGAAATCGCATCATTTGGTCCAAATGCTCTGTCATTTTGTAAACAACTTTTGGTCTTTGACTTTAAATTTTATTTACGTCATATTGTTTCTCTTTTGGTTCTTGGACGAACTTATGAACTTGTGAAACTTTTACGAGTTCTTTTATAACTTTGGTTCCTTAAAGTATTCATGACGATCCATTCCTTCGAGTAATTTTTCAAACATTCCACGCTTGGGAAATCGCATCATTTGGTCCAAATAGTTTGTTATTTGTAAACAACTTTTGGTTTTTAAATTAAAAAAATTATTTAAGTGAAACTTGTTTCTCTTTTGGTTCTTGGATGAACTTACGAGCTTGTCAAAATAATACGAGTTCTTTTATAACTTTGATTCCTTAAAGTGTTCAAAAAGATCCATTCCTTTAAGCAATATTTCGAGCATTCGATGCTCGGGAAATCGCATCATTTGGTCCAAATTGTTTGTCATTTTTGTAAAAACTTTTGGCCTTTGAATTTAAAACTTATTTGCATCAGATTGTTTCTCTTTTGGTTCTTGGATGAACTTCTGAACTTGTGAAACTTTTACGAGTTCTTTTATAACTTTGGTTCCTTAAAGTATTCAAGACGATTCATTCCTTCGAGTAATTTTTCGAACATTCCATGCTTGTGAAATAAGCATCATTTGGTCCAAATAGTTTGTCATTTGTAAACAACTTTTGGTTTTTAAATTAAGAACTTATATAAGTGAGACTTGTTTCTCTTTTGGTTCTTGGATAAACTTATGAGCTTGTCAAAATAATATGAGTTCTTTTATAACTTCGATTCCTTAAAGTGTTCAAAACGATCCATTCCTTTGAGCAATATTTCGAGCATTCGATGCTCGGGAAATCGCATCATTTGGTCCAAACGGTTTGTCATTTTTGTAAAAACTTTTGGCCTTTGAATTAAAAACTTATTTGCATCAGATTGTTTCTCTTTTGGTTCTTGGACGAACTTATGAACTTGTGAAACTTTTACGAGTTCTTTTATAACTTTGGTTCCTTAACGTATTCATGACGATCCATTCCTTCGAGCCATTTTTCGAACATTCCATGCTCGGGAAATCGCATCATTTGGTCCAAATGCTTTGTCATTTTGTAAACAACTTTTCGTCTTTGAATTTAAAACTTATTTACGTCATATTGTTTCTCTTTTGGTTCTTGGATGAACTTATGAACTTGTGAAACTTTTACGAGTTCTGTTATAACTTTGGTTCCTTGAAATATTCAGGACTATCCATTCCTTCGAGTAATTTTTCGAACATTCCATGCTTGGGAAATCGCATCATTTGGTCCAAATAGTTTGTCATTTGTAAACAACTTTTGGTTTTTAAATTAAAAACTTATTTAAGTGAGACTTGTTTCTCTTTTGGTTCTTGGATGAACTTACGAGCTTGTCGAAATGTTACGAGTTCATTTATGACTTTGATTCCTTAAAGTCTTCAGTACGATCCATTCCTTTGAGCTATTTTTCGAGCATTCCATGCTTAGCAAATCACAACAATTGGTCCAAAATAGTTTGTCATTCGTAAACAACTTTTTGGTCTTTGAATTAAAAACTTATTTACGTCAGAATTGTTTCTCTTCTGGTTCTTGGACGAACTTCCAAACTTGTCAAACATTTACAGGTTATTTTATAACTTTGGTTCCTTAAAGTATTCATGACGATCCATTCCTTCGAGCCATTTTTCGAACATTCCATGCTCAGGAAATCGCATCATTTGGTCCAAATGCTTTGTCATTTTGTAAACAACTTTTGGTCTTTGAATTTAAAACTTATTTACGTCAGATTGTTTCTCTTTTGGTTCTTGGACGAACTTATGAACTTGTGAAACTTTTACGAGTTCTTTTATAACTTTGGTTCCTTAAAATATTCAGGACTATCCATTCCTTCGAGTAATTTTTCGAACATTCCATGCTTGGGAAATCACATCGTTTGGTCCAAATAGTTTGTCATTCATAAACTACTTTTGGTTTTTAAATTAAAAACTTATATAAGTGAGACTTGTTTCTCTTTTGGTTCTTGGATGAACTTACTAGCTTGTCAAAATAATACGAGTTCTTTTATAACATCGATTCCTTAAAGTGTTCAAAACGATCCATTCCTTTGAGCAATATTTCGTGCATTCAATGCTCGAGAAATCGCATCATTTGGTCCAAACGGTTTGTCATTTTTTTAAACAACTTTTGGTCTTTGAATTAAAAACTTATTTACATCAGATTGTTTCTCTTTTGGTTCTTGGACGAACTTATGAACTTGTGAAACTTTTACGAGTTCTTTTATAACTTTGGTTCCTTAAAGTATTCAAGACGATCCATTCCTTCGAGTAATTTTTCGAACCTTCCATGTTTGGGAAATCGCATCGTTTTGTCCAAATAGTTTGTCATTTCTAAACTACTTTTGGTTTTTAAATTAAAAACTTATTTAAGTGAGACTTGTTTCTCTTTTGGTTCTTGGATGAACTTACGAGCTTGTCAAAATGTTATGAGTTCTTTTATAACTTCGATTCCTTAAAGTATTCAAAACAATCCATTCCTTTGAGAAATTTTTCGAGCATTCGATGCTCGGGAAATCGCACCATTTGGTCTTTGAATTAAAAACTTATTTACGTCAGAATTGTATCTCTTTTGGTTCTTGGACGAACTTCCAAACTTGTCAAACTTTTTCAAGTTATTTTATAACTTTGGTTCCTTAAAGTATTCATGATGATCCATTCCTTCGAGTAATTTTTCGAACATTCCATGCTCGGGAAATCGTATCATTTGGTCCAAATGCTTTGTCATTTTGTAAACAACTTTTGGTCTTTGAATTTAAAACTTATTTACGTCAGATTGTTTCTCTTTTGGTTCTTGGACGAACTTATGAACTTGTGAAACTTTTACGAGTTCTTTTATAACTTTGGTTCCTTAAAGTATTTAAGACGATTCATTCCTTCGAGTAATTTTTCGAACATTCCATGCTCGGGAAATCGCATCATTTGGTCCAAATGCTTTGTCATTTGGAAACAACTTTTGGTCTTTGAATTTAAAACTTATTTATGTCAGAATTGTTTCTCTTTTGGTTCTTGGATGAATTTCCAAACTTGTCAAACTTTTACGAGTTCTTTTGTAACTTTGGTTCCTTAACGTATTCATGGCGATCCATTCCTTCGAGACATTTTTCGAACATTCCATGCTCGGGAAATCGCATCATTTGGTCCAAATGCTCTGTCATTTTGTAAACAACTTTTGGTCTTTGACTTTAAATTTTATTTACGTCAGATTGTTTCTCTTTTGGTTCTTGGACGAACTTATGAACTTGTGAAACTTTTACGAGTTCTTTTATAACTTTGGTTCCTTAAAGTATTCAAGACGATTCATTCCTTCGAGTAATTTTTCAAACATTCCACGCTTGGGAAATCGCATCATTTGGTCCAAATTGTTTGTTATTTGTAAACAACTTTTGGTTTTTAAATTAAAAAAATTATTTAAGTGAAACTTGTTTCTCTTTTGGTTCTTGGATGAACTTACGAGCTTGTCAAAATAATACGAGTTCTTTTATAACTTTGATTCCTTAAAGTGTTCAAAAAGATCCATTCCTTTAAGCAATATTTCGAGCATTCGATGCTCGGGAAATCGCATCATTTGGTCCAAATTGTTTGTCATTTTTGTAAAAACTTTTGGCCTTTGAATTTAAAACTTATTTGCATCAGATTGTTTCTCTTTTGGTTCTTGGACGAACTTATGAACTTGGGAAACTTTTACGAGTTCTTTTATAACTTTGGTTCCTTAAAGTATTTAAGACGATTCATTCCTTCGAGTAATTTTTCGAACATTCCATGCTCGGGAAATCGCATCATTTGGTCCAAATGCTTTGTCATTTGGAAACAACTTTTGGTCTTTGAATTTAAAACTTATTTATGTCAGAATTGTTTCTCTTTTGGTTCTTGGATGAATTTCCAAACTTGTCAAACTTTTACGAGTTCTTTTGTAACTTTGGTTCCTTAAAGTATTCATGGCGATCCATTCCTTCGAGACATTTTTCGAACATTCCATGCTCGGGAAATCGCATCATTTGGTCCAAATGCTCTGTCATTTTGTAAACAACTTTTGGTCTTTGACTTTAAATTTTATTTACGTCATATTGTTTCTCTTTTGGTTCTTGGACGAACTTATGAACTTGTGAAACTTTTACGAGTTCTTTTATAACTTTGGTTCCTTAAAGTATTCATGACGATCCATTCCTTCGAGTAATTTTTCAAACATTCCACGCTTGGGAAATCGCATCATTTGGTCCAAATAGTTTGTTATTTGTAAACAACTTTTGGTTTTTAAATTAAAAAAATTATTTAAGTGAAACTTGTTTCTCTTTTGGTTCTTGGATGAACTTACGAGCTTGTCAAAATAATACGAGTTCTTTTATAACTTTGATTCCTTAAAGTGTTCAAAAAGATCCATTCCTTTAAGCAATATTTCGAGCATTCGATGCTCGGGAAATCGCATCATTTGGTCCAAATTGTTTGTCATTTTTGTAAAAACTTTTGGCCTTTGAATTTAAAACTTATTTGCATCAGATTGTTTCTCTTTTGGTTCTTGGATGAACTTCTGAACTTGTGAAACTTTTACGAGTTCTTTTATAACTTTGGTTCCTTAAAGTATTCAAGACGATTCATTCCTTCGAGTAATTTTTCGAACATTCCATGCTTGTGAAATAAGCATCATTTGGTCCAAATAGTTTGTCATTTGTAAACAACTTTTGGTTTTTAAATTAAGAACTTATATAAGTGAGACTTGTTTCTCTTTTGGTTCTTGGATAAACTTATGAGCTTGTCAAAATAATATGAGTTCTTTTATAACTTCGATTCCTTAAAGTGTTCAAAACGATCCATTCCTTTGAGCAATATTTCGAGCATTCGATGCTCGGGAAATCGCATCATTTGGTCCAAACGGTTTGTCATTTTTGTAAAAACTTTTGGCCTTTGAATTAAAAACTTATTTGCATCAGATTGTTTCTCTTTTGGTTCTTGGACGAACTTATGAACTTGTGAAACTTTTACGAGTTCTTTTATAACTTTGGTTCCTTAACGTATTCATGACGATCCATTCCTTCGAGCCATTTTTCGAACATTCCATGCTCAGGAAATCGCATCATTTGGTCCAAATGCTTTGTCATTTTGTAAACAACTTTTCGTCTTTGAATTTAAAACTTATTTACGTCATATTGTTTCTCTTTTGGTTCTTGGATGAACTTATGAACTTGTGAAACTTTTACGAGTTCTGTTATAACTTTGGTTCCTTGAAATATTCAGGACTATCCATTCCTTCGAGTAATTTTTCGAACATTCCATGCTTGGGAAATCGCATCATTTGGTCCAAATAGTTTGTCATTTGTAAACAACTTTTGGTTTTTAAATTAAAAACTTATTTAAGTGAGACTTGTTTCTCTTTTGGTTCTTGGATGAACTTACGAGCTTGTCGAAATGTTACGAGTTCATTTATGACTTTGATTCCTTAAAGTCTTCAGTACGATCCATTCCTTTGAGCTATTTTTCGAGCATTCCATGCTTAGCAAATCACAACAATTGGTCCAAAATAGTTTGTCATTCGTAAACAACTTTTTGGTCTTTGAATTAAAAACTTATTTACGTCAGAATTGTTTCTCTTCTGGATCTTGGACGAACTTCCAAACTTGTCAAACATTTACAGGTTATTTTATAACTTTGGTTCCTTAAAGTATTCATGACGATCCATTCCTTCGAGCCATTTTTCGAACATTCCATGCTCAGGAAATCGCATCATTTGGTCCAAATGCTTTGTCATTTTGTAAACAACTTTTGGTCTTTGAATTTAAAACTTATTTACGTCAGATTGTTTCTCTTTTGGTTCTTGGACGAACTTATGAACTTGTGAAACTTTTACGAGTTCTTTTATAACTTTGGTTCCTTAAAATATTCAGGACTATCCATTCCTTCGAGTAATTTTTCGAACATTCCATGCTTGGGAAATCACATCGTTTGGTCCAAATAGTTTGTCATTCATAAACTACTTTTGGTTTTTAAATTAAAAACTTATATAAGTGAGACTTGTTTCTCTTTTGGTTCTTGGATGAACTTACTAGCTTGTCAAAATAATACGAGTTCTTTTATAACATCGATTCCTTAAAGTGTTCAAAACGATCCATTCCTTTGAGCAATATTTCGAGCATTCAATGCTCGAGAAATCGCATCATTTGGTCCAAACGGTTTGTCATTTTTTTAAACAACTTTTGGTCTTTGAATTAAAAACTTATTTACATCAGATTGTTTCTCTTTTGGTTCTTGGACGAACTTATGAACTTGTGAAACTTTTACGAGTTCTTTTATAACTTTGGTTCCTTAAAGTATTCAAGACGATCCATTCCTTCGAGTAATTTTTCGAACCTTCCATGTTTGGGAAATCGCATCGTTTTGTCCAAATAGTTTGTCATTTCTAAACTACTTTTGGTTTTTAAATTAAAAACTTATTTAAGTGAGACTTGTTTCTCTTTTGGTTCTTGGATGAACTTACGAGCTTGTCAAAATGTTATGAGTTCTTTTATAACTTCGATTCCTTAAAGTATTCAAAACAATCCATTCCTTTGAGAAATTTTTCGAGCATTCGATGCTCGGGAAATCGCACCATTTGGTCTTTGAATTAAAAACTTATTTACGTCAGAATTGTATCTCTTTTGGTTCTTGGACGAACTTCCAAACTTGTCAAACTTTTTCAAGTTATTTTATAACTTTGGTTCCTTAAAGTATTCATGATGATCCATTCCTTCGAGTAATTTTTCGAACATTCCATGCTCGGGAAATCGTATCATTTGGTCCAAATGCTTTGTCATTTTGTAAACAACTTTTGGTCTTTGAATTTAAAACTTATTTACGTCAGATTGTTTCTCTTTTGGTTCTTGGACGAACTTATGAACTTGTGAAACTTTTACGAGTTCTTTTATAACTTTGGTTCCTTAAAGTATTTAAGACGATTCATTCCTTCGAGTAATTTTTCGAACATTCCATGCTCGGGAAATCGCATCATTTGGTCCAAATGCTTTGTCATTTGGAAACAACTTTTGGTCTTTGAATTTAAAACTTATTTATGTCAGAATTGTTTCTCTTTTGGTTCTTGGATGAATTTCCAAACTTGTCAAACTTTTACGAGTTCTTTTGTAACTTTGGTTCCTTAACGTATTCATGGCGATCCATTCCTTCGAGACATTTTTCGAACATTCCATGCTCGGGAAATCGCATCATTTGGTCCAAATGCTCTGTCATTTTGTAAACAACTTTTGGTCTTTGACTTTAAATTTTATTTACGTCAGATTGTTTCTCTTTTGGTTCTTGGACGAACTTATGAACTTGTGAAACTTTTACGAGTTCTTTTATAACTTTGGTTCCTTAAAGTATTCAAGACGATTCATTCCTTCGAGTAATTTTTCAAACATTCCACGCTTGGGAAATCGCATCATTTGGTCCAAATTGTTTGTTATTTGTAAACAACTTTTGGTTTTTAAATTAAAAAAATTATTTAAGTGAAACTTGTTTCTCTTTTGGTTCTTGGATGAACTTACGAGCTTGTCAAAATAATACGAGTTCTTTTATAACTTTGATTCCTTAAAGTGTTCAAAAAGATCCATTCCTTTAAGCAATATTTCGAGCATTCGATGCTCGGGAAATCGCATCATTTGGTCCAAATTGTTTGTCATTTTTGTAAAAACTTTTGGCCTTTGAATTTAAAACTTATTTGCATCAGATTGTTTCTCTTTTGGTTCTTGGACGAACTTATGAACTTGGGAAACTTTTACGAGTTCTTTTATAACTTTGGTTCCTTAAAGTATTTAAGACGATTCATTCCTTCGAGTAATTTTTCGAACATTCCATGCTCGGGAAATCGCATCATTTGGTCCAAATGCTTTGTCATTTGGAAACAACTTTTGGTCTTTGAATTTAAAACTTATTTATGTCAGAATTGTTTCTCTTTTGGTTCTTGGATGAATTTCCAAACTTGTCAAACTTTTACGAGTTCTTTTGTAACTTTGGTTCCTTAAAGTATTCATGGCGATCCATTCCTTCGAGACATTTTTCGAACATTCCATGCTCGGGAAATCGCATCATTTGGTCCAAATGCTCTGTCATTTTGTAAACAACTTTTGGTCTTTGACTTTAAATTTTATTTACGTCATATTGTTTCTCTTTTGGTTCTTGGACGAACTTATGAACTTGTGAAACTTTTACGAGTTCTTTTATAACTTTGGTTCCTTAAAGTATTCATGACGATCCATTCCTTCGAGTAATTTTTCAAACATTCCACGCTTGGGAAATCGCATCATTTGGTCCAAATAGTTTGTTATTTGTAAACAACTTTTGGTTTTTAAATTAAAAAAATTATTTAAGTGAAACTTGTTTCTCTTTTGGTTCTTGGATGAACTTACGAGCTTGTCAAAATAATACGAGTTCTTTTATAACTTTGATTCCTTAAAGTGTTCAAAAAGATCCATTCCTTTAAGCAATATTTCGAGCATTCGATGCTCGGGAAATCGCATCATTTGGTCCAAATTGTTTGTCATTTTTGTAAAAACTTTTGGCCTTTGAATTTAAAACTTATTTGCATCAGATTGTTTCTCTTTTGGTTCTTGGATGAACTTCTGAACTTGTGAAACTTTTACGAGTTCTTTTATAACTTTGGTTCCTTAAAGTATTCAAGACGATTCATTCCTTCGAGTAATTTTTCGAACATTCCATGCTTGTGAAATAAGCATCATTTGGTCCAAATAGTTTGTCATTTGTAAACAACTTTTGGTTTTTAAATTAAGAACTTATATAAGTGAGACTTGTTTCTCTTTTGGTTCTTGGATAAACTTATGAGCTTGTCAAAATAATATGAGTTCTTTTATAACTTCGATTCCTTAAAGTGTTCAAAACGATCCATTCCTTTGAGCAATATTTCGAGCATTCGATGCTCGGGAAATCGCATCATTTGGTCCAAACGGTTTGTCATTTTTGTAAAAACTTTTGGCCTTTGAATTAAAAACTTATTTGCATCAGATTGTTTCTCTTTTGGTTCTTGGACGAACTTATGAACTTGTGAAACTTTTACGAGTTCTTTTATAACTTTGGTTCCTTAACGTATTCATGACGATCCATTCCTTCGAGCCATTTTTCGAACATTCCATGCTCGGGAAATCGCATCATTTGGTCCAAATGCTTTGTCATTTTGTAAACAGCTTTTCGTCTTTGAATTTAAAACTTATTTACGTCATATTGTTTCTCTTTTGGTTCTTGGATGAACTTATGAACTTGTGAAACTTTTACGAGTTCTGTTATAACTTTGGTTCCTTGAAATATTCAGGACTATCCATTCCTTCGAGTAATTTTTCGAACATTCCATGCTTGGGAAATCGCATCATTTGGTCCAAATAGTTTGTCATTTGTAAACAACTTTTGGTTTTTAAATTAAAAACTTATTTAAGTGAGACTTGTTTCTCTTTTGGTTCTTGGATGAACTTACGAGCTTGTCGAAATGTTACGAGTTCATTTATGACTTTGATTCCTTAAAGTCTTCAGTACGATCCATTCCTTTGAGCTATTTTTCGAGCATTCCATGCTTAGCAAATCACAACAATTGGTCCAAAATAGTTTGTCATTCGTAAACAACTTTTTGGTCTTTGAATTAAAAACTTATTTACGTCAGAATTGTTTCTCTTCTGGTTCTTGGACGAACTTCCAAACTTGTCAAACATTTACAGGTTATTTTATAACTTTGGTTCCTTAAAGTATTCATGACGATCCATTCCTTCGAGCCATTTTTCGAACATTCCATGCTCAGGAAATCGCATCATTTGGTCCAAATGCTTTGTCATTTTGTAAACAACTTTTGGTCTTTGAATTTAAAACTTATTTACGTCAGATTGTTTCTCTTTTGGTTCTTGGACGAACTTATGAACTTGTGAAACTTTTACGAGTTCTTTTATAACTTTGGTTCCTTAAAATATTCAGGACTATCCATTCCTTCGAGTAATTTTTCGAACATTCCATGCTTGGGAAATCACATCGTTTGGTCCAAATAGTTTGTCATTCATAAACTACTTTTGGTTTTTAAATTAAAAACTTATATAAGTGAGACTTGTTTCTCTTTTGGTTCTTGGATGAACTTACTAGCTTGTCAAAATAATACGAGTTCTTTTATAACATCGATTCCTTAAAGTGTTCAAAACGATCCATTCCTTTGAGCAATATTTCGTGCATTCAATGCTCGAGAAATCGCATCATTTGGTCCAAACGGTTTGTCATTTTTTTAAACAACTTTTGGTCTTTGAATTAAAAACTTATTTACATCAGATTGTTTCTCTTTTGGTTCTTGGACGAACTTATGAACTTGTGAAACTTTTACGAGTTCTTTTATAACTTTGGTTCCTTAAAGTATTCAAGACGATCCATTCCTTCGAGTAATTTTTCGAACCTTCCATGTTTGGGAAATCGCATCGTTTTGTCCAAATAGTTTGTCATTTCTAAACTACTTTTGGTTTTTAAATTAAAAACTTATTTAAGTGAGACTTGTTTCTCTTTTGGTTCTTGGATGAACTTACGAGCTTGTCAAAATGTTATGAGTTCTTTTATAACTTCGATTCCTTAAAGTATTCAAAACAATCCATTCCTTTGAGAAATTTTTCGAGCATTCGATGCTCGGGAAATCGCACCATTTGGTCTTTGAATTAAAAACTTATTTACGTCAGAATTGTATCTCTTTTGGTTCTTGGACGAACTTCCAAACTTGTCAAACTTTTTCAAGTTATTTTATAACTTTGGTTCCTTAAAGTATTCATGATGATCCATTCCTTCGAGTAATTTTTCGAACATTCCATGCTCGGGAAATCGTATCATTTGGTCCAAATGCTTTGTCATTTTGTAAACAACTTTTGGTCTTTGAATTTAAAACTTATTTACGTCAGATTGTTTCTCTTTTGGTTCTTGGACGAACTTATGAACCTGTGAAACTTTTACGAGTTCTTTTATAACTTTGGTTCCTTAAAGTATTTAAGACGATTCATTCCTTCGAGTAATTTTTCGAACATTCCATGCTCGGGAAATCGCATCATTTGGTCCAAATGCTTTGTCATTTGGAAACAACTTTTGGTCTTTGAATTTAAAACTTATTTATGTCAGAATTGTTTCTCTTTTGGTTCTTGGATGAATTTCCAAACTTGTCAAACTTTTACGAGTTCTTTTGTAACTTTGGTTCCTTAACGTATTCATGGCGATCCATTCCTTCGAGACATTTTTCGAACATTCCATGCTCGGGAAATCGCATCATTTGGTCCAAATGCTCTGTCATTTTGTAAACAACTTTTGGTCTTTGACTTTAAATTTTATTTACGTCAGATTGTTTCTCTTTTGGTTCTTGGACGAACTTATGAACTTGTGAAACTTTTACGAGTTCTTTTATAACTTTGGTTCCTTAAAGTATTCAAGACGATTCATTCCTTCGAGTAATTTTTCAAACATTCCACGCTTGGGAAATCGCATCATTTGGTCCAAATTGTTTGTTATTTGTAAACAACTTTTGGTTTTTAAATTAAAAAAATTATTTAAGTGAAACTTGTTTCTCTTTTGGTTCTTGGATGAACTTACGAGCTTGTCAAAATAATACGAGTTCTTTTATAACTTTGATTCCTTAAAGTGTTCAAAAAGATCCATTCCTTTAAGCAATATTTCGAGCATTCGATGCTCGGGAAATCGCATCATTTGGTCCAAATTGTTTGTCATTTTTGTAAAAACTTTTGGCCTTTGAATTTAAAACTTATTTGCATCAGATTGTTTCTCTTTTGGTTCTTGGACGAACTTATGGACTTGTGAAACTTTTACGAGTTCTTTTATAACTTTGGTTCCTTAAAGTATTTAAGACGATTCATTCCTTCGAGTAATTTTTCGAACATTCCATGCTCGGGAAATCGCATCATTTGGTCCAAATGCTTTGTCATTTGGAAACAACTTTTGGTCTTTGAATTTAAAACTTATTTATGTCAGAATTGTTTCTCTTTTGGTTCTTGGATGAATTTCCAAACTTGTCAAACTTTTACGAGTTCTTTTGTAACTTTGGTTCCTTAAAGTATTCATGGCGATCCATTCCTTCGAGACATTTTTCGAACATTCCATGCTCGGGAAATCGCATCATTTGGTCCAAATGCTCTGTCATTTTGTAAACAACTTTTGGTCTTTGACTTTAAATTTTATTTACGTCATATTGTTTCTCTTTTGGTTCTTGGACGAACTTATGAACTTGTGAAACTTTTACGAGTTCTTTTATAACTTTGGTTCCTTAAAGTATTCATGACGATCCATTCCTTCGAGTAATTTTTCAAACATTCCACGCTTGGGAAATCGCATCATTTGGTCCAAATAGTTTGTTATTTGTAAACAACTTTTGGTTTTTAAATTAAAAAAATTATTTAAGTGAAACTTGTTTCTCTTTTGGTTCTTGGATGAACTTACGAGCTTGTCAAAATAATACGAGTTCTTTTATAACTTTGATTCCTTAAAGTGTTCAAAAAGATCCATTCCTTTAAGCAATATTTCGAGCATTCGATGCTCGGGAAATCGCATCATTTGGTCCAAATTGTTTGTCATTTTTGTAAAAACTTTTGGCCTTTGAATTTAAAACTTATTTGCATCAGATTGTTTCTCTTTTGGTTCTTGGATGAACTTCTGAACTTGTGAAACTTTTACGAGTTCTTTTATAACTTTGGTTCCTTAAAGTATTCAAGACGATTCATTCCTTCGAGTAATTTTTCGAACATTCCATGCTTGTGAAATAAGCATCATTTGGTCCAAATAGTTTGTCATTTGTAAACAACTTTTGGTTTTTAAATTAAGAACTTATATAAGTGAGACTTGTTTCTCTTTTGGTTCTTGGATAAACTTATGAGCTTGTCAAAATAATATGAGTTCTTTTATAACTTCGATTCCTTAAAGTGTTCAAAACGATCCATTCCTTTGAGCAATATTTCGAGCATTCGATGCTCGGGAAATCGCATCATTTGGTCCAAACGGTTTGTCATTTTTGTAAAAACTTTTGGCCTTTGAATTAAAAACTTATTTGCATCAGATTGTTTCTCTTTTGGTTCTTGGACGAACTTATGAACTTGTGAAACTTTTACGAGTTCTTTTATAACTTTGGTTCCTTAACGTATTCATGACGATCCATTCCTTCGAGCCATTTTTCGAACATTCCATGCTCGGGAAATCGCATCATTTGGTCCAAATGCTTTGTCATTTTGTAAACAACTTTTCGTCTTTGAATTTAAAACTTATTTACGTCATATTGTTTCTCTTTTGGTTCTTGGATGAACTTATGAACTTGTGAAACTTTTACGAGTTCTGTTATAACTTTGGTTCCTTGAAATATTCAGGACTATCCATTCCTTCGAGTAATTTTTCGAACATTCCATGCTTGGGAAATCGCATCATTTGGTCCAAATAGTTTGTCATTTGTAAACAACTTTTGGTTTTTAAATTAAAAACTTATTTAAGTGAGACTTGTTTCTCTTTTGGTTCTTGGATGAACTTACGAGCTTGTCGAAATGTTACGAGTTCATTTATGACTTTGATTCCTTAAAGTCTTCAGTACGATCCATTCCTTTGAGCTATTTTTCGAGCATTCCATGCTTAGCAAATCACAACAATTGGTCCAAAATAGTTTGTCATTCGTAAACAACTTTTTGGTCTTTGAATTAAAAACTTATTTACGTCAGAATTGTTTCTCTTCTGGATCTTGGACGAACTTCCAAACTTGTCAAACATTTACAGGTTATTTTATAACTTTGGTTCCTTAAAGTATTCATGACGATCCATTCCTTCGAGCCATTTTTCGAACATTCCATGCTCAGGAAATCGCATCATTTGGTCCAAATGCTTTGTCATTTTGTAAACAACTTTTGGTCTTTGAATTTAAAACTTATTTACGTCAGATTGTTTCTCTTTTGGTTCTTGGACGAACTTATGAACTTGTGAAACTTTTACGAGTTCTTTTATAACTTTGGTTCCTTAAAATATTCAGGACTATCCATTCCTTCGAGTAATTTTTCGAACATTCCATGCTTGGGAAATCACATCGTTTGGTCCAAATAGTTTGTCATTCATAAACTACTTTTGGTTTTTAAATTAAAAACTTATATAAGTGAGACTTGTTTCTCTTTTGGTTCTTGGATGAACTTACTAGCTTGTCAAAATAATACGAGTTCTTTTATAACATCGATTCCTTAAAGTGTTCAAAACGATCCATTCCTTTGAGCAATATTTCGAGCATTCAATGCTCGAGAAATCGCATCATTTGGTCCAAACGGTTTGTCATTTTTTTAAACAACTTTTGGTCTTTGAATTAAAAACTTATTTACATCAGATTGTTTCTCTTTTGGTTCTTGGACGAACTTATGAACTTGTGAAACTTTTACGAGTTCTTTTATAACTTTGGTTCCTTAAAGTATTCAAGACGATCCATTCCTTCGAGTAATTTTTCGAACCTTCCATGTTTGGGAAATCGCATCGTTTTGTCCAAATAGTTTGTCATTTCTAAACTACTTTTGGTTTTTAAATTAAAAACTTATTTAAGTGAGACTTGTTTCTCTTTTGGTTCTTGGATGAACTTACGAGCTTGTCAAAATGTTATGAGTTCTTTTATAACTTCGATTCCTTAAAGTATTCAAAACAATCCATTCCTTTGAGAAATTTTTCGAGCATTCGATGCTCGGGAAATCGCACCATTTGGTCTTTGAATTAAAAACTTATTTACGTCAGAATTGTATCTCTTTTGGTTCTTGGACGAACTTCCAAACTTGTCAAACTTTTTCAAGTTATTTTATAACTTTGGTTCCTTAAAGTATTCATGATGATCCATTCCTTCGAGTAATTTTTCGAACATTCCATGCTCGGGAAATCGTATCATTTGGTCCAAATGCTTTGTCATTTTGTAAACAACTTTTGGTCTTTGAATTTAAAACTTATTTACGTCAGATTGTTTCTCTTTTGGTTCTTGGACGAACTTATGAACTTGTGAAACTTTTACGAGTTCTTTTATAACTTTGGTTCCTTAAAGTATTTAAGACGATTCATTCCTTCGAGTAATTTTTCGAACATTCCATGCTCGGGAAATCGCATCATTTGGTCCAAATGCTTTGTCATTTGGAAACAACTTTTGGTCTTTGAATTTAAAACTTATTTATGTCAGAATTGTTTCTCTTTTGGTTCTTGGATGAATTTCCAAACTTGTCAAACTTTTACGGGTTCTTTTGTAACTTTGGTTCCTTAACGTATTCATGGCGATCCATTCCTTCGAGACATTTTTCGAACATTCCATGCTCGGGAAATCGCATCATTTGGTCCAAATGCTCTGTCATTTTGTAAACAACTTTTGGTCTTTGACTTTAAATTTTATTTACGTCAGATTGTTTCTCTTTTGGTTCTTGGACGAACTTATGAACTTGTGAAACTTTTACGAGTTCTTTTATAACTTTGGTTCCTTAAAGTATTCATGACGATCCATTCCTTCGAGTAATTTTTCAAACATTCCACGCTTGGGAAATCGCATCATTTGGTCCAAATAGTTTGTTATTTGTAAACAACTTTTGGTTTTTAAATTAAAAAAATTATTTAAGTGAAACTTGTTTCTCTTTTGGTTCTTGGATGAACTTACGAGCTTGTCAAAATAATACGAGTTCTTTTATAACTTTGATTCCTTAAAGTGTTCAAAAAGATCCATTCCTTTAAGCAATATTTCGAGCATTCGATGCTCGGGAAATCGCATCATTTGGTCCAAATTGTTTGTCATTTTTGTAAAAACTTTTGGCCTTTGAATTTAAAACTTATTTGCATCAGATTGTTTCTCTTTTGGTTCTTGGATGAACTTATGAACTTGTGAAACTTTTACGAGTTCTTTTATAACTTTGGTTCCTTAAAGTATTCAAGACGATTCATTCCTTCGAGTAATTTTTCGAACATTCCATGTTCATTTGGTCCAAATAGTTTGTCATTTGTAAACAACTTTTGGTTTTTAAATTAAGAACTTATATAAGTGAGACTTGTTTCTCTTTTGGTTCTTGGATAAACTTATGAGCTTGTCAAAATAATATGAGTTCTTTTATAACTTCGATTCCTTAAAGTGTTCAAAACGATCCATTCCTTTGAGCAATATTTCGAGCATTCGATGCTCGGGAAATCGCATCATTTGGTCCAAACGGTTTGTCATTTTTGTAAAAACTTTTGGCCTTTGAATTAAAAACTTATTTGCATCAGATTGTTTCTCTTTTGGTTCTTGGACGAACTTATGAACTTGTGAAACTTTTACGAGTTCTTTTATAACTTTGGTTCCTTAACGTATTCATGACGATCCATTCCTTCGAGCCATTTTTCGAACATTCCATGCTCGGGAAATCGCATCATTTGGTCCAAATGCTTTGTCATTTTGTAAACAACTTTTCGTCTTTGAATTTAAAACTTATTTACGTCATATTGTTTCTCTTTTGGTTCTTGGATGAACTTATGAACTTGTGAAACTTTTACGAGTTCTGTTATAACTTTGGTTCCTTGAAATATTCAGGACTATCCATTCCTTCGAGTAATTTTTCGAACATTCCATGCTTGGGAAATCGCATCATTTGGTCCAAATAGTTTGTCATTTGTAAACAACTTTTGGTTTTTAAATTAAAAACTTATTTAAGTGAGACTTGTTTCTCTTTTGGTTCTTGGATGAACTTACGAGCTTGTCGAAATGTTACGAGTTCATTTATGACTTTGATTCCTTAAAGTCTTCAGAACGATCCATTTCTTTGAGCTATTTTTCGAGCATTCCATGCTTAGCAAATCACAACAATTGGTCCAAAATAGTTTGTCATTCGTAAACAACTTTTTGGTCTTTGAATTAAAAACTTATTTACGTCAGAATTGTTTCTCTTCTGGTTCTTGGACGAACTTCCAAACTTGTCAAACATTTACAGGTTATTTTATAACTTTGGTTCCTTAAAGTATTCATGACGATCCATTCCTTCGAGCCATTTTTCGAACATTCCATGCTCAGGAAATCGCATCATTTGGTCCAAATGCTTTGTCATTTTGTAAACAACTTTTGGTCTTTGAATTTAAAACTTATTTACGTCAGATTGTTTCTCTTTTGGTTCTTGGACGAACTTATGAACTTGTGAAACTTTTACGAGTTCTTTTATAACTTTGGTTCCTTAAAATATTCAGGACTATCCATTCCTTTGAGTAATTTTTCGAACATTCCATGCTTGGGAAATCACATCGTTTGGTCCAAATAGTTTGTCATTCATAAACTACTTTTGGTTTTTAAATTAAAAACTTATATAAGTGAGACTTGTCTCTCTTTTGGTTCTTGGATGAACTTACGAGCTTGTCAAAATGTTATGAGTTCTTTTATAACTTCGATTCCTTAAAGTATTCAAAACAATCCATTCCTTTGAGAAATTTTTCGAGCATTCGATGCTCGGGAAATCGAACCATTTGGTCTTTGAATTAAAAACTTATTTACGTCAGAATTGTATCTCTTTTGGTTCTTGGACGAACTTCCAAACTTGTCAAACTTTTTCAAGTTATTTTATAACTTTGGTTCCTTAAAGTATTCATGATGATCCATTCCTTCGAGTAATTTTTCGAACATTCCATGCTCGGGAAATCGTATCATTTGGTCCAAATGCTTTGTCATTTTGTAAACAACTTTTGGTCTTTGAATTTAAAACTTATTTACGTCAGATTGTTTCTCTTTTGGTTCTTGGACGAACTTATGAACTTGTGAAACTTTTACGAGTTCTTTTATAACTTTGGTTCCTTAAAGTATTTAAGACGATTCATTCCTTCGAGTAATTTTTCGAACATTCCATGCTCGGGAAATCGCATCATTTGGTCCAAATGCTTTGTCATTTGGAAACAACTTTTGGTCTTTGAATTTAAAACTTATTTATGTCAGAATTGTTTCTCTTTTGGTTCTTGGATGAATTTCCAAACTTGTCAAACTTTTACGAGTTCTTTTGTAACTTTGGTTCCTTAAAGTATTCATGGCGATCCATTCCTTCGAGACATTTTTCGAACATTCCATGCTCGGGAAATCGCATCATTTGGTCCAAATGCTCTGTCATTTTGTAAACAACTTTTGGTCTTTGACTTTAAATTTTATTTACGTCAGATTGTTTCTCTTTTGGTTCTTGGACGAACTTATGAACTTGTGAAACTTTTACGAGTTCTTTTATAACTTTGGTTCCTTAAAGTATTCATGACGATCCATTCCTTCGAGTAATTTTTCAAACATTCCACGCTTGGGAAATCGCATCATTTGGTCCAAATAGTTTGTTATTTGTAAACAACTTTTGGTTTTTAAATTAAAAAAATTATTTAAGTGAAACTTGTTTCTCTTTTGGTTCTTGGATGAACTTACGAGCTTGTCAAAATAATACGAGTTCTTTTATAACTTTGATTCCTTAAAGTGTTCAAAAAGATCCATTCCTTTAAGCAATATTTCGAGCATTCGATGCTCGGGAAATCGCATCATTTGGTCCAAATTGTTTGTCATTTTTGTAAAAACTTTTGGCCTTTGAATTTAAAACTTATTTGCATCAGATTGTTTCTCTTTTGGTTCTTGGATGAACTTCTGAACTTGTGAAACTTTTACGAGTTCTTTTATAACTTTGGTTCCTTAAAGTATTCAAGACGATTCATTCCTTCGAGTAATTTTTCGAACATTCCATGCTTGTGAAATAAGCATCATTTGGTCCAAATAGTTTGTCATTTGTAAACAACTTTTGGTTTTTAAATTAAGAACTTATATAAGTGAGACTTGTTTCTCTTTTGGTTCTTGGATAAACTTATGAGCTTGTCAAAATAATATGAGTTCTTTTATAACTTCGATTCCTTAAAGTGTTCAAAACGATCCATTCCTTTGAGCAATATTTCGAGCATTCGATGCTCGGGAAATCGCATCATTTGGTCCAAACGGTTTGTCATTTTTGTAAAAACTTTTGGCCTTTGAATTAAAAACTTATTTGCATCAGATTGTTTCTCTTTTGGTTCTTGGACGAACTTATGAACTTGTGAAACTTTTACGAGTTCTTTTATAACTTTGGTTTCTTAACGTATTCATGACGATCCATTCCTTCGAGCCATTTTTCGAACATTCCATGCTCGGGAAATCGCATCATTTGGTCCAAATGCTTTGTCATTTTGTAAACAACTTTTCGTCTTTGAATTTAAAACTTATTTACGTCATATTGTTTCTCTTTTGGTTCTTGGATGAACTTATGAACTTGTGAAACTTTTACGAGTTCTGTTATAACTTTGGTTCCTTGAAATATTCAGGACTATCCATTCCTTCGAGTAATTTTTCGAACATTCCATGCTTGGGAAATCGCATCATTTGGTCCAAATAGTTTTTCATTTGTAAACAACTTTTGGTTTTTAAATTAAAAACTTATTTAAGTGAGACTTGTTTCTCTTTTGGTTCTTGGATGAACTTACGAGCTTGTCGAAATGTTACGAGTTCATTTATGACTTTGATTCCTTAAAGTCTTCAGTACGATCCATTCCTTTGAGCTATTTTTCGAGCATTCCATGCTTAGCAAATCACAACAATTGGTCCAAAATAGTTTGTCATTCGTAAACAACTTTTTGGTCTTTGAATTAAAAACTTATTTACGTCAGAATTGTTTCTCTTCTGGTTCTTGGACGAACTTCCAAACTTGTCAAACATTTACAGGTTATTTTATAACTTTGGTTCCTTAAGGTATTCATGACGATCCATTCCTTCGAGCCATTTTTCGAACATTCCATGCTCAGGAAATCGCATCATTTGGTCCAAATGCTTTGTCATTTTGTAAACAACTTTTGGTCTTTGAATTTAAAACTTATTTACGTCAGATTGTTTCTCTTTTGGTTCTTGGACGAACTTATGAACTTGTGAAACTTTTACGAGTTCTTTTATAACTTTGGTTCCTTAAAATATTCAGGACTATCCATTCCTTCGAGTAATTTTTCGAACATTCCATGCTTGGGAAATCACATCGTTTGGTCCAAATAGTTTGTCATTCATAAACTACTTTTGGTTTTTAAATTAAAAACTTATATAAGTGAGACTTGTCTCTCTTTTGGTTCTTGGATGAACTTACTAGCTTGTCAAAATAATACGAGTTCTTTTATAACATCGATTCCTTAAAGTGTTCAAAACGATCCATTCCTTTGAGCAATATTTCGTGCATTCAATGCTCGAGAAATCGCATCATTTGGTCCAAACGGTTTGTCATTTTTTTAAACAACTTTTGGTCTTTGAATTAAAAACTTATTTACTTCAGATTGTTTCTCTTTTGGTTCTTGGACGAACTTATGAACTTGTGAAACTTTTACGAGTTCTTTTATAACTTTGGTTCCTTAAAGTATTCAAGACGATCCATTCCTTCGAGTAATTTTTCGAACCTTCCATGTTTGGGAAATCGCATCGTTTTGTCCAAATAGTTTGTCATTTCTAAACTACTTTTGGTTTTTAAATTAAAAACTTATTTAAGTGAGACTTGTTTCTCTTTTGGTTCTTGGATGAACTTACGAGCTTGTCAAAATGTTATGAGTTCTTTTATAACTTCGATTCCTTAAAGTATTCAAAACAATCCATTCCTTTGAGAAATTTTTCGAGCATTCGATGCTCGGGAAATCGCACCATTTGGTCTTTGAATTAAAAACTTATTTACGTCAGAATTGTATCTCTTTTGGTTCTTGGACGAACTTCCAAACTTGTCAAACTTTTTCAAGTTATTTTATAACTTTGGTTCCTTAAAGTATTCATGATGATCCATTCCTTCGAGTAATTTTTCGAACATTCCATGCTCGGGAAATCGTATCATTTGGTCCAAATGCTTTGTCATTTTGTAAACAACTTTTGGTCTTTGAATTTAAAACTTATTTACGTCAGATTGTTTCTCTTTTGGTTCTTGGACGAACTTATGAACTTGTGAAACTTTTACGAGTTCTTTTATAACTTTGGTTCCTTAAAGTATTTAAGACGATTCATTCCTTCGAGTAATTTTTCGAACATTCCATGCTCGGGAAATCGCATCATTTGGTCCAAATGCTTTGTCATTTGGAAACAACTTTTGGTCTTTGAATTTAAAACTTATTTATGTCAGAATTGTTTCTCTTTTGGTTCTTGGATGAATTTCCAAACTTGTCAAACTTTTACGAGTTTTTTGTAACTTTGGTTCCTTAAAGTATTCATGGCGATCCATTCCTTCGAGACATTTTTCGAACATTCCATGCTCGGGAAATCGCATCATTTGGTCCAAATGCTCTGTCATTTTGTAAACAACTTTTGGTCTTTGACTTTAAATTTTATTTACGTCAGATTGTTTCTCTTTTGGTTCTTGGACGAACTTATGAACTTGTGAAACTTTTACGAGTTCTTTTATAACTTTGGTTCCTTAAAGTATTCATGACGATCCATTCCTTCTAGTAATTTTTCAAACATTCCACGCTTGGGAAATCGCATCATTTGGTCCAAATAGTTTGTTATTTGTAAACAACTTTTGGTTTTTAAATTAAAAAAATTATTTAAGTGAAACTTGTTTCTCTTTTGGTTCTTGGATGAACTTACGAGCTTGTCAAAATAATACGAGTTCTTTTATAACTTTGATTCCTTAAAGTGTTCAAAAAGATCCATTCCTTTAAGCAATATTTCGAGCATTCGATGCTCGGGAAATCGCATCATTTGGTCCAAATTGTTTGTCATTTTTGTAAAAACTTTTGGCCTTTGAATTTAAAACTTATTTGCATCAGATTGTTTCTCTTTTGGTTCTTGGACGAACTTATGAACTTGTGAAACTTTTACGAGTTCTTTTATAACTTTGGTTCCTTAAAGTATTCAAGACGATTCATTCCTTCGAGTAATTTTTCGAACATTCCACGCTTGGGAAATCGCATCATTTGGTCCAAATAGTTTGTTATTTGTAAACAACTTTTGGTTTTTAAATTAAAAAAATTATTTAAGTGAAACTTGTTTCTCTTTTGGTTCTTGGATGAACTTACGAGCTTGTCAAAATAATACGAGTTCTTTTATAACTTTGATTCCTTAAAGTGTTCAAAAAGATCCATTCCTTTAAGCAATATTTCGAGCATTCGATGCTCGGGAAATCGCATCATTTGGTCCAAATTGTTTGTCATTTTTGTAAAAACTTTTGGCCTTTGAATTTAAAACTTATTTGCATCAGATTGTTTCTCTTTTGGTTCTTGGATGAACTTCTGAACTTGTGAAACTTTTACGAGTTCTTTTATAACTTTGGTTCCTTAAAGTATTCAAGACGATTCATTCCTTCGAGTAATTTTTCGAACATTCCATGCTTGTGAAATAAGCATCATTTGGTCCAAATAGTTTGTCATTTGTAAACAACTTTTGGTTTTTAAATTAAGAACTTATATAAGTGAGACTTGTTTCTCTTTTGGTTCTTGGATAAACTTATGAGCTTGTCAAAATAATATGAGTTCTTTTATAACTTCGATTCCTTAAAGTGTTCAAAACGATCCATTCCTTTGAGCAATATTTCGAGCATTCGATGCTCGGGAAATCGCATCATTTGGTCCAAACGGTTTGTCATTTTTGTAAAAACTTTTGGCCTTTGAATTAAAAACTTATTTGCATCAGATTGTTTCTCTTTTGGTTCTTGGACGAACTTATGAACTTGTGAAACTTTTACGAGTTCTTTTATAACTTTGGTTCCTTAACGTATTCATGACGATCCATTCCTTCGAGCCATTTTTCGAACATTCCATGCTCGGGAAATCGCATCATTTGGTCCAAATGCTTTGTCATTTTGTAAACAACTTTTCGTCTTTGAATTTAAAACTTATTTACGTCATATTGTTTCTCTTTTGGTTCTTGGATGAACTTATGAACTTGTGAAACTTTTACGAGTTCTGTTATAACTTTGGTTCCTTGAAATATTCAGGACTATCCATTCCTTCGAGTAATTTTTCGAACATTCCATGCTTGGGAAATCGCATCATTTGGTCCAAATAGTTTGTCATTTGTAAACAACTTTTGGTTTTTAAATTAAAAACTTATTTAAGTGAGACTTGTTTCTCTTTTGGTTCTTGGATGAACTTACGAGCTTGTCGAAATGTTACGAGTTCATTTATGACTTTGATTCCTTAAAGTCTTCAGAACGATCCATTTCTTTGAGCTATTTTTCGAGCATTCCATGCTTAGCAAATCACAACAATTGGTCCAAAATAGTTTGTCATTCGTAAACAACTTTTTGGTCTTTGAATTAAAAACTTATTTACGTCAGAATTGTTTCTCTTCTGGTTCTTGGACGAACTTCCAAACTTGTCAAACATTTACAGGTTATTTTATAACTTTGGTTCCTTAAAGTATTCATGACGATCCATTCCTTCGAGCCATTTTTCGAACATTCCATGCTCAGGAAATCGCATCATTTGGTCCAAATGCTTTGTCATTTTGTAAACAACTTTTGGTCTTTGAATTTAAAACTTATTTACGTCAGATTGTTTCTCTTTTGGTTCTTGGACGAACTTATGAACTTGTGAAACTTTTACGAGTTCTTTTATAACTTTGGTTCCTTAAAATATTCAGGACTATCCATTCCTTTGAGTAATTTTTCGAACATTCCATGCTTGGGAAATCACATCGTTTGGTCCAAATAGTTTGTCATTCATAAACTACTTTTGGTTTTTAAATTAAAAACTTATATAAGTGAGACTTGTCTCTCTTTTGGTTCTTGGATGAACTTACGAGCTTGTCAAAATGTTATGAGTTCTTTTATAACTTCGATTCCTTAAAGTATTCAAAACAATCCATTCCTTTGAGAAATTTTTCGAGCATTCGATGCTCGGGAAATCGAACCATTTGGTCTTTGAATTAAAAACTTATTTACGTCAGAATTGTATCTCTTTTGGTTCTTGGACGAACTTCCAAACTTGTCAAACTTTTTCAAGTTATTTTATAACTTTGGTTCCTTAAAGTATTCATGATGATCCATTCCTTCGAGTAATTTTTCGAACATTCCATGCTCGGGAAATCGTATCATTTGGTCCAAATGCTTTGTCATTTTGTAAACAACTTTTGGTCTTTGAATTTAAAACTTATTTACGTCAGATTGTTTCTCTTTTGGTTCTTGGACGAACTTATGAACTTGTGAAACTTTTACGAGTTCTTTTATAACTTTGGTTCCTTAAAGTATTTAAGACGATTCATTCCTTCGAGTAATTTTTCGAACATTCCATGCTCGGGAAATCGCATCATTTGGTCCAAATGCTTTGTCATTTGGAAACAACTTTTGGTCTTTGAATTTAAAACTTATTTATGTCAGAATTGTTTCTCTTTTGGTTCTTGGATGAATTTCCAAACTTGTCAAACTTTTACGAGTTCTTTTGTAACTTTGGTTCCTTAAAGTATTCATGGCGATCCATTCCTTCGAGACATTTTTCGAACATTCCATGCTCGGGAAATCGCATCATTTGGTCCAAATGCTCTGTCATTTTGTAAACAACTTTTGGTCTTTGACTTTAAATTTTATTTACGTCAGATTGTTTCTCTTTTGGTTCTTGGACGAACTTATGAACTTGTGAAACTTTTACGAGTTCTTTTATAACTTTGGTTCCTTAAAGTATTCATGACGATCCATTCCTTCGAGTAATTTTTCAAACATTCCACGCTTGGGAAATCGCATCATTTGGTCCAAATAGTTTGTTATTTGTAAACAACTTTTGGTTTTTAAATTAAAAAAATTATTTAAGTGAAACTTGTTTCTCTTTTGGTTCTTGGATGAACTTACGAGCTTGTCAAAATAATACGAGTTCTTTTATAACTTTGATTCCTTAAAGTGTTCAAAAAGATCCATTCCTTTAAGCAATATTTCGAGCATTCGATGCTCGGGAAATCGCATCATTTGGTCCAAATTGTTTGTCATTTTTGTAAAAACTTTTGGCCTTTGAATTTAAAACTTATTTGCATCAGATTGTTTCTCTTTTGGTTCTTGGATGAACTTCTGAACTTGTGAAACTTTTACGAGTTCTTTTATAACTTTGGTTCCTTAAAGTATTCAAGACGATTCATTCCTTCGAGTAATTTTTCGAACATTCCATGCTTGTGAAATAAGCATCATTTGGTCCAAATAGTTTGTCATTTGTAAACAACTTTTGGTTTTTAAATTAAGAACTTATATAAGTGAGACTTGTTTCTCTTTTGGTTCTTGGATAAACTTATGAGCTTGTCAAAATAATATGAGTTCTTTTATAACTTCGATTCCTTAAAGTGTTCAAAACGATCCATTCCTTTGAGCAATATTTCGAGCATTCGATGCTCGGGAAATCGCATCATTTGGTCCAAACGGTTTGTCATTTTTGTAAAAACTTTTGGCCTTTGAATTAAAAACTTATTTGCATCAGATTGTTTCTCTTTTGGTTCTTGGACGAACTTATGAACTTGTGAAACTTTTACGAGTTCTTTTATAACTTTGGTTTCTTAACGTATTCATGACGATCCATTCCTTCGAGCCATTTTTCGAACATTCCATGCTCGGGAAATCGCATCATTTGGTCCAAATGCTTTGTCATTTTGTAAACAACTTTTCGTCTTTGAATTTAAAACTTATTTACGTCATATTGTTTCTCTTTTGGTTCTTGGATGAACTTATGAACTTGTGAAACTTTTACGAGTTCTGTTATAACTTTGGTTCCTTGAAATATTCAGGACTATCCATTCCTTCGAGTAATTTTTCGAACATTCCATGCTTGGGAAATCGCATCATTTGGTCCAAATAGTTTTTCATTTGTAAACAACTTTTGGTTTTTAAATTAAAAACTTATTTAAGTGAGACTTGTTTCTCTTTTGGTTCTTGGATGAACTTACGAGCTTGTCGAAATGTTACGAGTTCATTTATGACTTTGATTCCTTAAAGTCTTCAGTACGATCCATTCCTTTGAGCTATTTTTCGAGCATTCCATGCTTAGCAAATCACAACAATTGGTCCAAAATAGTTTGTCATTCGTAAACAACTTTTTGGTCTTTGAATTAAAAACTTATTTACGTCAGAATTGTTTCTCTTCTGGTTCTTGGACGAACTTCCAAACTTGTCAAACATTTACAGGTTATTTTATAACTTTGGTTCCTTAAGGTATTCATGACGATCCATTCCTTCGAGCCATTTTTCGAACATTCCATGCTCAGGAAATCGCATCATTTGGTCCAAATGCTTTGTCATTTTGTAAACAACTTTTGGTCTTTGAATTTAAAACTTATTTACGTCAGATTGTTTCTCTTTTGGTTCTTGGACGAACTTATGAACTTGTGAAACTTTTACGAGTTCTTTTATAACTTTGGTTCCTTAAAATATTCAGGACTATCCATTCCTTCGAGTAATTTTTCGAACATTCCATGCTTGGGAAATCACATCGTTTGGTCCAAATAGTTTGTCATTCATAAACTACTTTTGGTTTTTAAATTAAAAACTTATATAAGTGAGACTTGTCTCTCTTTTGGTTCTTGGATGAACTTACTAGCTTGTCAAAATAATACGAGTTCTTTTATAACATCGATTCCTTAAAGTGTTCAAAACGATCCATTCCTTTGAGCAATATTTCGTGCATTCAATGCTCGAGAAATCGCATCATTTGGTCCAAACGGTTTGTCATTTTTTTAAACAACTTTTGGTCTTTGAATTAAAAACTTATTTACTTCAGATTGTTTCTCTTTTGGTTCTTGGACGAACTTATGAACTTGTGAAACTTTTACGAGTTCTTTTATAACTTTGGTTCCTTAAAGTATTCAAGACGATCCATTCCTTCGAGTAATTTTTCGAACCTTCCATGTTTGGGAAATCGCATCGTTTTGTCCAAATAGTTTGTCATTTCTAAACTACTTTTGGTTTTTAAATTAAAAACTTATTTAAGTGAGACTTGTTTCTCTTTTGGTTCTTGGATGAACTTACGAGCTTGTCAAAATGTTATGAGTTCTTTTATAACTTCGATTCCTTAAAGTATTCAAAACAATCCATTCCTTTGAGAAATTTTTCGAGCATTCGATGCTCGGGAAATCGCACCATTTGGTCTTTGAATTAAAAACTTATTTACGTCAGAATTGTATCTCTTTTGGTTCTTGGACGAACTTCCAAACTTGTCAAACTTTTTCAAGTTATTTTATAACTTTGGTTCCTTAAAGTATTCATGATGATCCATTCCTTCGAGTAATTTTTCGAACATTCCATGCTCGGGAAATCGTATCATTTGGTCCAAATGCTTTGTCATTTTGTAAACAACTTTTGGTCTTTGAATTTAAAACTTATTTACGTCAGATTGTTTCTCTTTTGGTTCTTGGACGAACTTATGAACTTGTGAAACTTTTACGAGTTCTTTTATAACTTTGGTTCCTTAAAGTATTTAAGACGATTCATTCCTTCGAGTAATTTTTCGAACATTCCATGCTCGGGAAATCGCATCATTTGGTCCAAATGCTTTGTCATTTGGAAACAACTTTTGGTCTTTGAATTTAAAACTTATTTATGTCAGAATTGTTTCTCTTTTGGTTCTTGGATGAATTTCCAAACTTGTCAAACTTTTACGAGTTTTTTGTAACTTTGGTTCCTTAAAGTATTCATGGCGATCCATTCCTTCGAGACATTTTTCGAACATTCCATGCTCGGGAAATCGCATCATTTGGTCCAAATGCTCTGTCATTTTGTAAACAACTTTTGGTCTTTGACTTTAAATTTTATTTACGTCAGATTGTTTCTCTTTTGGTTCTTGGACGAACTTATGAACTTGTGAAACTTTTACGAGTTCTTTTATAACTTTGGTTCCTTAAAGTATTCATGACGATCCATTCCTTCTAGTAATTTTTCAAACATTCCACGCTTGGGAAATCGCATCATTTGGTCCAAATAGTTTGTTATTTGTAAACAACTTTTGGTTTTTAAATTAAAAAAATTATTTAAGTGAAACTTGTTTCTCTTTTGGTTCTTGGATGAACTTACGAGCTTGTCAAAATAATACGAGTTCTTTTATAACTTTGATTCCTTAAAGTGTTCAAAAAGATCCATTCCTTTAAGCAATATTTCGAGCATTCGATGCTCGGGAAATCGCATCATTTGGTCCAAATTGTTTGTCATTTTTGTAAAAACTTTTGGCCTTTGAATTTAAAACTTATTTGCATCAGATTGTTTCTCTTTTGGTTCTTGGACGAACTTATGAACTTGTGAAACTTTTACGAGTTCTTTTATAACTTTGGTTCCTTAAAGTATTCAAGACGATTCATTCCTTCGAGTAATTTTTCGAACATTCCACGCTTGGGAAATCGCATCATTTGGTCCAAATAGTTTGTTATTTGTAAACAACTTTTGGTTTTTAAATTAAAAAAATTATTTAAGTGAAACTTGTTTCTCTTTTGGTTCTTGGATGAACTTACGAGCTTGTCAAAATAATACGAGTTCTTTTATAACTTTGATTCCTTAAAGTGTTCAAAAAGATCCATTCCTTTAAGCAATATTTCGAGCATTCGATGCTCGGGAAATCGCATCATTTGGTCCAAATTGTTTGTCATTTTTGTAAAAACTTTTGGCCTTTGAATTTAAAACTTATTTGCATCAGATTGTTTCTCTTTTGGTTCTTGGATGAACTTCTGAACTTGTGAAACTTTTACGAGTTCTTTTATAACTTTGGTTCCTTAAAGTATTCAAGACGATTCATTCCTTCGAGTAATTTTTCGAACATTCCATGCTTGTGAAATAAGCATCATTTGGTCCAAATAGTTTGTCATTTGTAAACAACTTTTGGTTTTTAAATTAAGAACTTATATAAGTGAGACTTGTTTCTCTTTTGGTTCTTGGATAAACTTATGAGCTTGTCAAAATAATATGAGTTCTTTTATAACTTCGATTCCTTAAAGTGTTCAAAACGATCCATTCCTTTGAGCAATATTTCGAGCATTCGATGCTCGGGAAATCGCATCATTTGGTCCAAACGGTTTGTCATTTTTGTAAAAACTTTTGGCCTTTGAATTAAAAACTTATTTGCATCAGATTGTTTCTCTTTTGGTTCTTGGACGAACTTATGAACTTGTGAAACTTTTACGAGTTCTTTTATAACTTTGGTTCCTTAACGTATTCATGACGATCCATTCCTTCGAGCCATTTTTCGAACATTCCATGCTCGGGAAATCGCATCATTTGGTCCAAATGCTTTGTCATTTTGTAAACAACTTTTCGTCTTTGAATTTAAAACTTATTTACGTCATATTGTTTCTCTTTTGGTTCTTGGATGAACTTATGAACTTGTGAAACTTTTACGAGTTCTGTTATAACTTTGGTTCCTTGAAATATTCAGGACTATCCATTCCTTCGAGTAATTTTTCGAACATTCCATGCTTGGGAAATCGCATCATTTGGTCCAAATAGTTTGTCATTTGTAAACAACTTTTGGTTTTTAAATTAAAAACTTATTTAAGTGAGACTTGTTTCTCTTTTGGTTCTTGGATGAACTTACGAGCTTGTCGAAATGTTACGAGTTCATTTATGACTTTGATTCCTTAAAGTCTTCAGTACGATCCATTCCTTTGAGCTATTTTTCGAGCATTCCATGCTTAGCAAATCACAACAATTGGTCCAAAATAGTTTGTCATTCGTAAACAACTTTTTGGTCTTTGAATTAAAAACTTATTTACGTCAGAATTGTTTCTCTTCTGGTTCTTGGACGAACTTCCAAACTTGTCAAACATTTACAGGTTATTTTATAACTTTGGTTCCTTAAAGTATTCATGACGATCCATTCCTTCGAGCCATTTTTCGAACATTCCATGCTCAGGAAATCGCATCATTTGGTCCAAATGCTTTGTCATTTTGTAAACAACTTTTGGTCTTTGAATTTAAAACTTATTTACGTCAGATTGTTTCTCTTTTGGTTCTTGGACGAACTTATGAACTTGTGAAACTTTTACGAGTTCTTTTATAACTTTGGTTCCTTAAAATATTCAGGACTATCCATTCCTTCGAGTAATTTTTCGAACATTCCATGCTTGGGAAATCACATCGTTTGGTCCAAATAGTTTGTCATTCATAAACTACTTTTGGTTTTTAAATTAAAAACTTATATAAGTGAGACTTGTTTCTCTTTTGGTTCTTGGATGAACTTACTAGCTTGTCAAAATAATACGAGTTCTTTTATAACATCGATTCCTTAAAGTGTTCAAAACGATCCATTCCTTTGAGCAATATTTCGTGCATTCAATGCTCGAGAAATCGCATCATTTGGTCCAAACGGTTTGTCATTTTTTTAAACAACTTTTGGTCTTTGAATTAAAAACTTATTTACTTCAGATTGTTTCTCTTTTGGTTCTTGGACGAACTTATGAACTTGTGAAACTTTTACGAGTTCTTTTATAACTTTGGTTCCTTAAAGTATTCAAGACGATCCATTCCTTCGAGTAATTTTTCGAACCTTCCATGTTTGGGAAATCGCATCGTTTTGTCCAAATAGTTTGTCATTTCTAAACTACTTTTGGTTTTTAAATTAAAAACTTATTTAAGTGAGACTTGTTTCTCTTTTGGTTCTTGGATGAACTTACGAGCTTGTCAAAATGTTATGAGTTCTTTTATAACTTCGATTCCTTAAAGTATTCAAAACAATCCATTCCTTTGAGAAATTTTTCGAGCATTCGATGCTCGGGAAATCGCACCATTTGGTCTTTGAATTAAAAACTTATTTACGTCAGAATTGTATCTCTTTTGGTTCTTGGACGAACTTCCAAACTTGTCAAACTTTTTCAAGTTATTTTATAACTTTGGTTCCTTAAAGTATTCATGATGATCCATTCCTTCGAGTAATTTTTCGAACATTCCATGCTCGGGAAATCGTATCATTTGGTCCAAATGCTTTGTCATTTTGTAAACAACTTTTGGTCTTTGAATTTAAAACTTATTTACGTCAGATTGTTTCTCTTTTGGTTCTTGGACGAACTTATGAACTTGTGAAACTTTTACGAGTTCTTTTATAACTTTGGTTCCTTAAAGTATTTAAGACGATTCATTCCTTCGAGTAATTTTTCGAACATTCCATGCTCGGGAAATCGCATCATTTGGTCCAAATGCTTTGTCATTTGGAAACAACTTTTGGTCTTTGAATTTAAAACTTATTTATGTCAGAATTGTTTCTCTTTTGGTTCTTGGATGAATTTCCAAACTTGTCAAACTTTTACGAGTTCTTTTGTAACTTTGGTTCCTTAAAGTATTCATGGCGATCCATTCCTTCGAGACATTTTTCGAACATTCCATGCTCGGGAAATCGCATCATTTGGTCCAAATGCTCTGTCATTTTGTAAACAACTTTTGGTCTTTGACTTTAAATTTTATTTACGTCAGATTGTTTCTCTTTTGGTTCTTGGACGAACTTATGAACTTGTGAAACTTTTACGAGTTCTTTTATAACTTTGGTTCCTTAAAGTATTCATGACGATCCATTCCTTCGAGTAATTTTTCAAACATTCCACGCTTGGGAAATCGCATCATTTGGTCCAAATAGTTTGTTATTTGTAAACAACTTTTGGTTTTTAAATTAAAAAAATTATTTAAGTGAAACTTGTTTCTCTTTTGGTTCTTGGATGAACTTACGAGCTTGTCAAAATAATACGAGTTCTTTTATAACTTTGATTCCTTAAAGTGTTCAAAAAGATCCATTCCTTTAAGCAATATTTCGAGCATTCGATGCTCGGGAAATCGCATCATTTGGTCCAAATTGTTTGTCATTTTTGTAAAAACTTTTGGCCTTTGAATTTAAAACTTATTTGCATCAGATTGTTTCTCTTTTGGTTCTTGGATGAACTTCTGAACTTGTGAAACTTTTACGAGTTCTTTTATAACTTTGGTTCCTTAAAGTATTCAAGACGATTCATTCCTTCGAGTAATTTTTCGAACATTCCATGCTTGTGAAATAAGCATCATTTGGTCCAAATAGTTTGTCATTTGTAAACAACTTTTGGTTTTTAAATTAAGAACTTATATAAGTGAGACTTGTTTCTCTTTTGGTTCTTGGATAAACTTATGAGCTTGTCAAAATAATATGAGTTCTTTTATAACTTCGATTCCTTAAAGTGTTCAAAACGATCCATTCCTTTGAGCAATATTTCGAGCATTCGTTGCTCGGGAAATCGCATCATTTGGTCCAAACGGTTTGTCATTTTTGTAAAAACTTTTGGCCTTTGAATTAAAAACTTATTTGCATCAGATTGTTTCTCTTTTGGTTCTTGGACGAACTTATGAACTTGTGAAACTTTTACGAGTTCTTTTATAACTTTGGTTCCTTAACGTATTCATGACGATCCATTCCTTCGAGCCATTTTTCGAACATTCCATGCTCGGGAAATCGCATCATTTGGTCCAAATGCTTTGTCATTTTGTAAACAACTTTTCGTCTTTGAATTTAAAACTTATTTACGTCATATTGTTTCTCTTTTGGTTCTTGGATGAACTTATGAACTTGTGAAACTTTTACGAGTTCTGTTATAACTTTGGTTCCTTGAAATATTCAGGACTATCCATTCCTTCGAGTAATTTTTCGAACATTCCATGCTTGGGAAATCGCATCATTTGGTCCAAATAGTTTGTCATTTGTAAACAACTTTTGGTTTTTAAATTAAAAACTTATTTAAGTGAGACTTGTTTCTCTTTTGGTTCTTGGATGAACTTACGAGCTTGTCGAAATGTTACGAGTTCATTTATGACTTTGATTCCTTAAAGTCTTCAGTACGATCCATTCCTTTGAGCTATTTTTCGAGCATTCCATGCTTAGCAAATCACAACAATTGGTCCAAAATAGTTTGTCATTCGTAAACAACTTTTTGGTCTTTGAATTAAAAACTTATTTACGTCAGAATTGTTTCTCTTCTGGATCTTGGACGAACTTCCAAACTTGTCAAACATTTACAGGTTATTTTATAACTTTGATTCCTTATAGTATTCATGACGATCCATTCCTTCGAGCCATTTTTCGAACATTCCATGCTCAGGAAATCGCATCATTTGGTCCAAATGCTTTGTCATTTTGTAAACAACTTTTGGTCTTTGAATTTAAAACTTATTTACGTCAGATTGTTTCTCTTTTGGTTCTTGGACGAACTTATGAACTTGTGAAACTTTTACGAGTTCTTTTATAACTTTGGTTCCTTAAAATATTCAGGACTATCCATTCCTTCGAGTAATTTTTCGAACATTCCATGCTTGGGAAATCACATCGTTTGGTCCAAATAGTTTGTCATTCATAAACTACTTTTGGTTTTTAAATTAAAAACTTATATAAGTGAGACTTGTCTCTCTTTTGGTTCTTGGATGAACTTACTAGCTTGTCAAAATAATACGAGTTCTTTTATAACATCGATTCCTTAAAGTGTTCAAAACGATCCATTCCTTTGAGCAATATTTCGTGCATTCAATGCTCGAGAAATCGCATCATTTGGTCCAAACGGTTTGTCATTTTTTTAAACAACTTTTGGTCTTTGAATTAAAAACTTATTTACTTCAGATTGTTTCTCTTTTGGTTCTTGGACGAACTTATGAACTTGTGAAACTTTTACGAGTTCTTTTATAACTTTGGTTCCTTAAAGTATTCAAGACGATCCATTCCTTCGAGTAATTTTTCGAACCTTCCATGTTTGGGAAATCGCATCGTTTTGTCCAAATAGTTTGTCATTTCTAAACTACTTTTGGTTTTTAAATTAAAAACTTATTTAAGTGAGACTTGTTTCTCTTTTGGTTCTTGGATGAACTTACGAGCTTGTCAAAATGTTATGAGTTCTTTTATAACTTCGATTCCTTAAAGTATTCAAAACAATCCATTCCTTTGAGAAATTTTTCGAGCATTCGATGCTCGGGAAATCGCACCATTTGGTCTTTGAATTAAAAACTTATTTACGTCAGAATTGTATCTCTTTTGGTTCTTGGACGAACTTCCAAACTTGTCAAACTTTTTCAAGTTATTTTATAACTTTGGTTCCTTAAAGTATTCATGATGATCCATTCCTTCGAGTAATTTTTCGAACATTCCATGCTCGGGAAATCGTATCATTTGGTCCAAATGCTTTGTCATTTTGTAAACAACTTTTGGTCTTTGAATTTAAAACTTATTTACGTCAGATTGTTTCTCTTTTGGTTCTTGGACGAACTTATGAACTTGTGAAACTTTTACGAGTTCTTTTATAACTTTGGTTCCTTAAAGTATTTAAGACGATTCATTCCTTCGAGTAATTTTTCAAACATTCCATGCTCGGGAAATCGCATCATTTGGTCCAAATGCTTTGTCATTTGGAAACAACTTTTGGTCTTTGAATTTAAAACTTATTTATGTCAGAATTGTTTCTCTTTTGGTTCTTGGATGAATTTCCAAACTTGTCAAACTTTTACGAGTTCTTTTGTAACTTTGGTTCCTTAAAGTATTCATGGCGATCCATTCCTTCGAGACATTTTTCGAACATTCCATGCTCGGGAAATCGCATCATTTGGTCCAAATGCTCTGTCATTTTGTAAACAACTTTTGGTCTTTGACTTTAAATTTTATTTACGTCAGATTGTTTCTCTTTTGGTTCTTGGACGAACTTATGAACTTGTGAAACTTTTACGAGTTCTTTTATAACTTTGGTTCCTTAAAGTATTCATGACGATCCATTCCTTCGAGTAATTTTTCAAACATTCCACGCTTGGGAAATCGCATCATTTGGTCCAAATAGTTTGTTATTTGTAAACAACTTTTGGTTTTTAAATTAAAAAAATTATTTAAGTGAAACTTGTTTCTCTTTTGGTTCTTGGATGAACTTACGAGCTTGTCAAAATAATACGAGTTCTTTTATAACTTTGATTCCTTAAAGTGTTCAAAAAGATCCATTCCTTTAAGCAATATTTCGAGCATTCGATGCTCGGGAAATCGCATCATTTGGTCCAAATTGTTTGTCATTTTTGTAAAAACTTTTGGCCTTTGAATTTAAAACTTATTTGCATCAGATTGTTTCTCTTTTGGTTCTTGGATGAACTTCTGAACTTGTGAAACTTTTACGAGTTCTTTTATAACTTTGGTTCCTTAAAGTATTCAAGACGATTCATTCCTTCGAGTAATTTTTCGAACATTCCATGCTTGTGAAATAAGCATCATTTGGTCCAAATAGTTTGTCATTTGTAAACAACTTTTGGTTTTTAAATTAAGAACTTATATAAGTGAGACTTGTTTCTCTTTTGGTTCTTGGATAAACTTATGAGCTTGTCAAAATAATATGAGTTCTTTTATAACTTCGATTCCTTAAAGTGTTCAAAACGATCCATTCCTTTGAGCAATATTTCGAGCATTCGTTGCTCGGGAAATCGCATCATTTGGTCCAAACGGTTTGTCATTTTTGTAAAAACTTTTGGCCTTTGAATTAAAAACTTATTTGCATCAGATTGTTTCTCTTTTGGTTCTTGGACGAACTTATGAACTTGTGAAACTTTTACGAGTTCTTTTATAACTTTGGTTCCTTAACGTATTCATGACGATCCATTCCTTCGAGCCATTTTTCGAACATTCCATGCTCGGGAAATCGCATCATTTGGTCCAAATGCTTTGTCATTTTGTAAACAACTTTTCGTCTTTGAATTTAAAACTTATTTACGTCATATTGTTTCTCTTTTGGTTCTTGGATGAACTTATGAACTTGTGAAACTTTTACGAGTTCTGTTATAACTTTGGTTCCTTGAAATATTCAGGACTATCCATTCCTTCGAGTAATTTTTCGAACATTCCATGCTTGGGAAATCGCATCATTTGGTCCAAATAGTTTGTCATTTGTAAACAACTTTTGGTTTTTAAATTAAAAACTTATTTAAGTGAGACTTGTTTCTCTTTTGGTTCTTGGATGAACTTACGAGCTTGTCGAAATGTTACGAGTTCATTTATGACTTTGATTCCTTAAAGTCTTCAGTACGATCCATTCCTTTGAGCTATTTTTCGAGCATTCCATGCTTAGCAAATCACAACAATTGGTCCAAAATAGTTTGTCATTCGTAAACAACTTTTTGGTCTTTGAATTAAAAACTTATTTACGTCAGAATTGTTTCTCTTCTGGATCTTGGACGAACTTCCAAACTTGTCAAACATTTACAGGTTATTTTATAACTTTGATTCCTTATAGTATTCATGACGATCCATTCCTTCGAGCCATTTTTCGAACATTCCATGCTCAGGAAATCGCATCATTTGGTCCAAATGCTTTGTCATTTTGTAAACAACTTTTGGTCTTTGAATTTAAAACTTATTTACGTCAGATTGTTTCTCTTTTGGTTCTTGGACGAACTTATGAACTTGTGAAACTTTTACGAGTTCTTTTATAACTTTGGTTCCTTAAAATATTCAGGACTATCCATTCCTTCGAGTAATTTTTCGAACATTCCATGCTTGGGAAATCACATCGTTTGGTCCAAATAGTTTGTCATTCATAAACTACTTTTGGTTTTTAAATTAAAAACTTATATAAGTGAGACTTGTCTCTCTTTTGGTTCTTGGATGAACTTACTAGCTTGTCAAAATAATACGAGTTCTTTTATAACATCGATTCCTTAAAGTGTTCAAAACGATCCATTCCTTTGAGCAATATTTCGTGCATTCAATGCTCGAGAAATCGCATCATTTGGTCCAAACGGTTTGTCATTTTTTTAAACAACTTTTGGTCTTTGAATTAAAAACTTATTTACTTCAGATTGTTTCTCTTTTGGTTCTTGGACGAACTTATGAACTTGTGAAACTTTTACGAGTTCTTTTATAACTTTGGTTCCTTAAAGTATTCAAGACGATCCATTCCTTCGAGTAATTTTTCGAACCTTCCATGTTTGGGAAATCGCATCGTTTTGTCCAAATAGTTTGTCATTTCTAAACTACTTTTGGTTTTTAAATTAAAAACTTATTTAAGTGAGACTTGTTTCTCTTTTGGTTCTTGGATGAACTTACGAGCTTGTCAAAATGTTATGAGTTCTTTTATAACTTCGATTCCTTAAAGTATTCAAAACAATCCATTCCTTTGAGAAATTTTTCGAGCATTCGATGCTCGGGAAATCGCACCATTTGGTCTTTGAATTAAAAACTTATTTACGTCAGAATTGTATCTCTTTTGGTTCTTGGACGAACTTCCAAACTTGTCAAACTTTTTCAAGTTATTTTATAACTTTGGTTCCTTAAAGTATTCATGATGATCCATTCCTTCGAGTAATTTTTCGAACATTCCATGCTCGGGAAATCGTATCATTTGGTCCAAATGCTTTGTCATTTTGTAAACAACTTTTGGTCTTTGAATTTAAAACTTATTTACGTCAGATTGTTTCTCTTTTGGTTCTTGGACGAACTTATGAACTTGTGAAACTTTTACGAGTTCTTTTATAACTTTGGTTCCTTAAAGTATTTAAGACGATTCATTCCTTCGAGTAATTTTTCAAACATTCCATGCTCGGGAAATCGCATCATTTGGTCCAAATGCTTTGTCATTTGGAAACAACTTTTGGTCTTTGAATTTAAAACTTATTTATGTCAGAATTGTTTCTCTTTTGGTTCTTGGATGAATTTCCAAACTTGTCAAACTTTTACGAGTTCTTTTGTAACTTTGGTTCCTTAAAGTATTCATGGCGATCCATTCCTTCGAGACATTTTTCGAACATTCCATGCTCGGGAAATCGCATCATTTGGTCCAAATGCTCTGTCATTTTGTAAACAACTTTTGGTCTTTGACTTTAAATTTTATTTACGTCAGATTGTTTCTCTTTTGGTTCTTGGACGAACTTATGAACTTGTGAAACTTTTACGAGTTCTTTTATAACTTTGGTTCCTTAAAGTATTCATGACGATCCATTCCTTCGAGTAATTTTTCAAACATTCCACGCTTGGGAAATCGCATCATTTGGTCCAAATAGTTTGTTATTTGTAAACAACTTTTGGTTTTTAAATTAAAAAAATTATTTAAGTGAAACTTGTTTCTCTTTTGGTTCTTGGATGAACTTACGAGCTTGTCAAAATAATACGAGTTCTTTTATAACTTTGATTCCTTAAAGTGTTCAAAAAGATCCATTCCTTTAAGCAATATTTCGAGCATTCGATGCTCGGGAAATCGCATCATTTGGTCCAAATTGTTTGTCATTTTTGTAAAAACTTTTGGCCTTTGAATTTAAAACTTATTTGCATCAGATTGTTTCTCTTTTGGTTCTTGGATGAACTTCTGAACTTGTGAAACTTTTACGAGTTCTTTTATAACTTTGGTTCCTTAAAGTATTCAAGACGATTCATTCCTTCGAGTAATTTTTCGAACATTCCATGCTTGTGAAATAAGCATCATTTGGTCCAAATAGTTTGTCATTTGTAAACAACTTTTGGTTTTTAAATTAAGAACTTATATAAGTGAGACTTGTTTCTCTTTTGGTTCTTGGATAAACTTATGAGCTTGTCAAAATAATATGAGTTCTTTTATAACTTCGATTCCTTAAAGTGTTCAAAACGATCCATTCCTTTGAGCAATATTTCGAGCATTCGTTGCTCGGGAAATCGCATCATTTGGTCCAAACGGTTTGTCATTTTTGTAAAAACTTTTGGCCTTTGAATTAAAAACTTATTTGCATCAGATTGTTTCTCTTTTGGTTCTTGGACGAACTTATGAACTTGTGAAACTTTTACGAGTTCTTTTATAACTTTGGTTCCTTAACGTATTCATGACGATCCATTCCTTCGAGCCATTTTTCGAACATTCCATGCTCGGGAAATCGCATCATTTGGTCCAAATGCTTTGTCATTTTGTAAACAACTTTTCGTCTTTGAATTTAAAACTTATTTACGTCATATTGTTTCTCTTTTGGTTCTTGGATGAACTTATGAACTTGTGAAACTTTTACGAGTTCTGTTATAACTTTGGTTCCTTGAAATATTCAGGACTATCCATTCCTTCGAGTAATTTTTCGAACATTCCATGCTTGGGAAATCGCATCATTTGGTCCAAATAGTTTGTCATTTGTAAACAACTTTTGGTTTTTAAATTAAAAACTTATTTAAGTGAGACTTGTTTCTCTTTTGGTTCTTGGATGAACTTACGAGCTTGTCGAAATGTTACGAGTTCATTTATGACTTTGATTCCTTAAAGTCTTCAGTACGATCCATTCCTTTGAGCTATTTTTCGAGCATTCCATGCTTAGCAAATCACAACAATTGGTCCAAAATAGTTTGTCATTCGTAAACAACTTTTTGGTCTTTGAATTAAAAACTTATTTACGTCAGAATTGTTTCTCTTCTGGATCTTGGACGAACTTCCAAACTTGTCAAACATTTACAGGTTATTTTATAACTTTGATTCCTTATAGTATTCATGACGATCCATTCCTTCGAGCCATTTTTCGAACATTCCATGCTCAGGAAATCGCATCATTTGGTCCAAATGCTTTGTCATTTTGTAAACAACTTTTGGTCTTTGAATTTAAAACTTATTTACGTCAGATTGTTTCTCTTTTGGTTCTTGGACGAACTTATGAACTTGTGAAACTTTTACGAGTTCTTTTATAACTTTGGTTCCTTAAAATATTCAGGACTATCCATTCCTTCGAGTAATTTTTCGAACATTCCATGCTTGGGAAATCACATCGTTTGGTCCAAATAGTTTGTCATTCATAAACTACTTTTGGTTTTTAAATTAAAAACTTATATAAGTGAGACTTGTCTCTCTTTTGGTTCTTGGATGAACTTACTAGCTTGTCAAAATAATACGAGTTCTTTTATAACATCGATTCCTTAAAGTGTTCAAAACGATCCATTCCTTTGAGCAATATTTCGTGCATTCAATGCTCGAGAAATCGCATCATTTGGTCCAAACGGTTTGTCATTTTTTTAAACAACTTTTGGTCTTTGAATTAAAAACTTATTTACTTCAGATTGTTTCTCTTTTGGTTCTTGGACGAACTTATGAACTTGTGAAACTTTTACGAGTTCTTTTATAACTTTGGTTCCTTAAAGTATTCAAGACGATCCATTCCTTCGAGTAATTTTTCGAACCTTCCATGTTTGGGAAATCGCATCGTTTTGTCCAAATAGTTTGTCATTTCTAAACTACTTTTGGTTTTTAAATTAAAAACTTATTTAAGTGAGACTTGTTTCTCTTTTGGTTCTTGGATGAACTTACGAGCTTGTCAAAATGTTATGAGTTCTTTTATAACTTCGATTCCTTAAAGTATTCAAAACAATCCATTCCTTTGAGAAATTTTTCGAGCATTCGATGCTCGGGAAATCGCACCATTTGGTCTTTGAATTAAAAACTTATTTACGTCAGAATTGTATCTCTTTTGGTTCTTGGACGAACTTCCAAACTTGTCAAACTTTTTCAAGTTATTTTATAACTTTGGTTCCTTAAAGTATTCATGATGATCCATTCCTTCGAGTAATTTTTCGAACATTCCATGCTCGGGAAATCGTATCATTTGGTCCAAATGCTTTGTCATTTTGTAAACAACTTTTGGTCTTTGAATTTAAAACTTATTTACGTCAGATTGTTTCTCTTTTGGTTCTTGGACGAACTTATGAACTTGTGAAACTTTTACGAGTTCTTTTATAACTTTGGTTCCTTAAAGTATTTAAGACGATTCATTCCTTCGAGTAATTTTTCAAACATTCCATGCTCGGGAAATCGCATCATTTGGTCCAAATGCTTTGTCATTTGGAAACAACTTTTGGTCTTTGAATTTAAAACTTATTTATGTCAGAATTGTTTCTCTTTTGGTTCTTGGATGAATTTCCAAACTTGTCAAACTTTTACGAGTTCTTTTGTAACTTTGGTTCCTTAAAGTATTCATGGCGATCCATTCCTTCGAGACATTTTTCGAACATTCCATGCTCGGGAAATCGCATCATTTGGTCCAAATGCTCTGTCATTTTGTAAACAACTTTTGGTCTTTGACTTTAAATTTTATTTACGTCAGATTGTTTCTCTTTTGGTTCTTGGACGAACTTATGAACTTGTGAAACTTTTACGAGTTCTTTTATAACTTTGGTTCCTTAAAGTATTCATGACGATCCATTCCTTCGAGTAATTTTTCAAACATTCCACGCTTGGGAAATCGCATCATTTGGTCCAAATAGTTTGTTATTTGTAAACAACTTTTGGTTTTTAAATTAAAAAAATTATTTAAGTGAAACTTGTTTCTCTTTTGGTTCTTGGATGAACTTACGAGCTTGTCAAAATAATACGAGTTCTTTTATAACTTTGATTCCTTAAAGTGTTCAAAAAGATCCATTCCTTTAAGCAATATTTCGAGCATTCGATGCTCGGGAAATCGCATCATTTGGTCCAAATTGTTTGTCATTTTTGTAAAAACTTTTGGCCTTTGAATTTAAAACTTATTTGCATCAGATTGTTTCTCTTTTGGTTCTTGGATGAACTTCTGAACTTGTGAAACTTTTACGAGTTCTTTTATAACTTTGGTTCCTTAAAGTATTCAAGACGATTCATTCCTTCGAGTAATTTTTCGAACATTCCATGCTTGTGAAATAAGCATCATTTGGTCCAAATAGTTTGTCATTTGTAAACAACTTTTGGTTTTTAAATTAAGAACTTATATAAGTGAGACTTGTTTCTCTTTTGGTTCTTGGATAAACTTATGAGCTTGTCAAAATAATATGAGTTCTTTTATAACTTCGATTCCTTAAAGTGTTCAAAACGATCCATTCCTTTGAGCAATATTTCGAGCATTCGTTGCTCGGGAAATCGCATCATTTGGTCCAAACGGTTTGTCATTTTTGTAAAAACTTTTGGCCTTTGAATTAAAAACTTATTTGCATCAGATTGTTTCTCTTTTGGTTCTTGGACGAACTTATGAACTTGTGAAACTTTTACGAGTTCTTTTATAACTTTGGTTCCTTAACGTATTCATGACGATCCATTCCTTCGAGCCATTTTTCGAACATTCCATGCTCGGGAAATCGCATCATTTGGTCCAAATGCTTTGTCATTTTGTAAACAACTTTTCGTCTTTGAATTTAAAACTTATTTACGTCATATTGTTTCTCTTTTGGTTCTTGGATGAACTTATGAACTTGTGAAACTTTTACGAGTTCTGTTATAACTTTGGTTCCTTGAAATATTCAGGACTATCCATTCCTTCGAGTAATTTTTCGAACATTCCATGCTTGGGAAATCGCATCATTTGGTCCAAATAGTTTGTCATTTGTAAACAACTTTTGGTTTTTAAATTAAAAACTTATTTAAGTGAGACTTGTTTCTCTTTTGGTTCTTGGATGAACTTACGAGCTTGTCGAAATGTTACGAGTTCATTTATGACTTTGATTCCTTAAAGTCTTCAGTACGATCCATTCCTTTGAGCTATTTTTCGAGCATTCCATGCTTAGCAAATCACAACAATTGGTCCAAAATAGTTTGTCATTCGTAAACAACTTTTTGGTCTTTGAATTAAAAACTTATTTACGTCAGAATTGTTTCTCTTCTGGATCTTGGACGAACTTCCAAACTTGTCAAACATTTACAGGTTATTTTATAACTTTGATTCCTTATAGTATTCATGACGATCCATTCCTTCGAGCCATTTTTCGAACATTCCATGCTCAGGAAATCGCATCATTTGGTCCAAATGCTTTGTCATTTTGTAAACAACTTTTGGTCTTTGAATTTAAAACTTATTTACGTCAGATTGTTTCTCTTTTGGTTCTTGGACGAACTTATGAACTTGTGAAACTTTTACGAGTTCTTTTATAACTTTGGTTCCTTAAAATATTCAGGACTATCCATTCCTTCGAGTAATTTTTCGAACATTCCATGCTTGGGAAATCACATCGTTTGGTCCAAATAGTTTGTCATTCATAAACTACTTTTGGTTTTTAAATTAAAAACTTATATAAGTGAGACTTGTCTCTCTTTTGGTTCTTGGATGAACTTACTAGCTTGTCAAAATAATACGAGTTCTTTTATAACATCGATTCCTTAAAGTGTTCAAAACGATCCATTCCTTTGAGAAATTTTTCGAGCATTCGATGCTCGGGAAATCGAACCATTTGGTCTTTGAATTAAAAACTTATTTACGTCAGAATTGTATCTCTTTTGGTTCTTGGACGAACTTCCAAACTTGTCAAACTTTTTCAAGTTATTTTATAACTTTGGTTCCTTAAAGTATTCATGATGATCCATTCCTTCGAGTAATTTTTCGAACATTCCATGCTCGGGAAATCGTATCATTTGGTCCAAAATGCTTTGTCATTTTGTAAACAACTTTTGGTCTTTGAATTTAAAACTTATTTACGTCAGATTGTTTCTCTTTTGGTTCTTGGACGAACTTATGAACTTGTGAAACTTTTACGAGTTCTTTTATAACTTTGGTTCCTTAAAATATTCAGGACTATCCATTCCTTCGAGTAATTTTTCGAACATTCCATGCTTGGGAAATCACATCGTTTGGTCCAAATAGTTTGTCATTCATAAACTACTTTTGGTTTTTAAATTAAAAACTTATATAAGTGAGACTTGTTTCTCTTTTGGTTCTTGGATGAACTTACTAGCTTGTCAAAATAATACGAGTTCTTTTATAACATCGATTCCTTAAAGTGTTCAAAACGATCCATTCCTTTGAGCAATATTTCGAGCATTCAATGCTCGAGAAATCGCATCATTTGGTCCAAACGGTTTGTCATTTTTTTAAACAACTTTTGGTCTTTGAATTAAAAACTTATTTACATCAGATTGTTTCTCTTTTGGTTCTTGGACGAACTTATGAACTTGTGAAACTTTTACGAGTTCTTTTATAACTTTGGTTCCTTAAAGTATTCAAGACGATCCATTCCTTCGAGTAATTTTTCGAACCTTCCATGTTTGGGAAATCGCATCGTTTTGTCCAAATAGTTTGTCATTTCTAAACTACTTTTGGTTTTTAAATTAAAAACTTATTTAAGTGAGACTTGTTTCTCTTTTGGTTCTTGGATGAACTTACGAGCTTGTCAAAATGTTATGAGTTCTTTTATAACTTCGATTCCTTAAAGTATTCAAAACAATCCATTCCTTTGAGAAATTTTTCGAGCATTCGATGCTCGGGAAATCGCACCATTTGGTCTTTGAATTAAAAACTTATTTACATCAGAATTGTATCTCTTTTGGTTCTTGGACGAACTTCCAAACTTGTCAAACTTTTTCAAGTTATTTTATAACTTTGGTTCCTTAAAGTATTCATGATGATCCATTCCTTCGAGTAATTTTTCGAACATTCCATGCTCGGGAAATCGTATCATTTGGTCCAAATGCTTTGTCATTTTGTAAACAACTTTTGGTCTTTGAATTTAAAACTTATTTACGTCAGATTGTTTCTCTTTTGGTTCTTGGACGAACTTATGAACTTGTGAAACTTTTACGAGTTCTTTTATAACTTTGGTTCCTTAAAGTATTGAAGACGATTCATTCCTTCGAGTAATTTTTCGAACATTCCATGCTCGGGAAATCGCATCATTTGGTCCAAATGCTTAGTCATTTGGAAACAACTTTTGGTCTTTGAATTTAAAACTTATTTATGTCAGAATTGTTTCTCTTTTGGTTCTTGGATGAATTTCCAAACTTGTCAAACTTTTACGAGTTCTTTTGTAACTTTGGTTCCTTAAAGTATTCATGGCGATCCATTCCTTCGAGACATTTTTCGAACATTCCATGCTCGGGAAATCGCATCATTTGGTCCAAATGCTCTGTCATTTTGTAAACAACTTTTGGTCTTTGACTTTAAATTTTATTTACGTCAGATTGTTTCTCTTTTGGTTCTTGGACGAACTTATGAACTTGTGAAACTTTTACGAGTTCTTTTATAACTTTGGTTCCTTAAAGTATTCATGACGATCCATTCCTTCTAGTAATTTTTCAAACATTCCACGCTTGGGAAATCGCATCATTTGGTCCAAATAGTTTGTTATTTGTAAACAACTTTTGGTTTTTAAATTAAAAAAATTATTTAAGTGAAACTTGTTTCTCTTTTGGTTCTTGGATGAACTTACGAGCTTGTCAAAATAATACGAGTTCTTTTATAACTTTGATTCCTTAAAGTGTTCAAAAAGATCCATTCCTTTAAGCAATATTTCGAGCATTCGATGCTCGGGAAATCGCATCATTTGGTCCAAATTGTTTGTCATTTTTGTAAAAACTTTTGGCCTTTGAATTTAAAACTTATTTGCATCAGATTGTTTCTCTTTTGGTTCTTGGACGAACTTATGAACTTGTGAAACTTTTACGAGTTCTTTTATAACTTTGGTTCCTTAAAGTATTCAAGACGATTCATTCCTTCGAGTAATTTTTCGAACATTCCACGCTTGGGAAATCGCATCATTTGGTCCAAATAGTTTGTTATTTGTAAACAACTTTTGGTTTTTAAATTAAAAAAATTATTTAAGTGAAACTTGTTTCTCTTTTGGTTCTTGGATGAACTTACGAGCTTGTCAAAATAATACGAGTTCTTTTATAACTTTGATTCCTTAAAGTGTTCAAAAAGATCCATTCCTTTAAGCAATATTTCGAGCATTCGATGCTCGGGAAATCGCATCATTTGGTCCAAATTGTTTGTCATTTTTGTAAAAACTTTTGGCCTTTGAATTTAAAACTTATTTGCATCAGATTGTTTCTCTTTTGGTTCTTGGATGAACTTATGAACTTGTGAAACTTTTACGAGTTCTTTTATAACTTTGGTTCCTTAAAGTATTCAAGACGATTCATTCCTTCGAGTAATTTTTCGAACATTCCATGCTTGTGAAATAAGCATCATTTGGTCCAAATAGTTTGTCATTTGTAAACAACTTTTGGTTTTTAAATTAAGAACTTATATAAGTGAGACTTGTTTCTCTTTTGGTTCTTGGATAAACTTATGAGCTTGTCAAAATAATATGAGTTCTTTTATAACTTCGATTCCTTAAAGTGTTCAAAACGATCCATTCCTTTGAGCAATATTTCGAGCATTCGATGCTCGGGAAATCGCATCATTTGGTCCAAACGGTTTGTCATTTTTGTAAAAACTTTTGGCCTTTGAATTAAAAACTTATTTGCATCAGATTGTTTCTCTTTTGGTTCTTGGACGAACTTATGAACTTGTGAAACTTTTACGAGTTCTTTTATAACTTTGGTTCCTTAACGTATTCATGACGATCCATTCCTTCGAGCCATTTTTCGAACATTCCATGCTCGGGAAATCGCATCATTTGGTCCAAATGCTTTGTCATTTTGTAAACAACTTTTCGTCTTTGAATTTAAAACTTATTTACGTCATATTGTTTCTCTTTTGGTTCTTGGATGAACTTATGAACTTGTGAAACTTTTACGAGTTCTGTTATAACTTTGGTTCCTTGAAATATTCAGGACTATCCATTCCTTCGAGTAATTTTTCGAACATTCCATGCTTGGGAAATCGCATCATTTGGTCCAAATAGTTTGTCATTTGTAAACAACTTTTGGTTTTTAAATTAAAAACTTATTTAAGTGAGACTTGTTTCTCTTTTGGTTCTTGGATGAACTTACGAGCTTGTCGAAATGTTACGAGTTCATTTATGACTTTGATTCCTTAAAGTCTTCAGAACGATCCATTTCTTTGAGCTATTTTTCGAGCATTCCATGCTTAGCAAATCACAACAATTGGTCCAAAATAGTTTGTCATTCGTAAACAACTTTTTGGTCTTTGAATTAAAAACTTATTTACGTCAGAATTGTTTCTCTTCTGGTTCTTGGACGAACTTCCAAACTTGTCAAACATTTACAGGTTATTTTATAACTTTGGTTCCTTAAAGTATTCATGACGATCCATTCCTTCGAGCCATTTTTCGAACATTCCATGCTCAGGAAATCGCATCATTTGGTCCAAATGCTTTGTCATTTTGTAAACAACTTTTGGTCTTTGAATTTAAAACTTATTTACGTCAGATTGTTTCTCTTTTGGTTCTTGGACGAACTTATGAACTTGTGAAACTTTTACGAGTTCTTTTATAACTTTGGTTCCTTAAAATATTCAGGACTATCCATTCCTTCGAGTAATTTTTCGAACATTCCATGCTTGGGAAATCACATCGTTTGGTCCAAATAGTTTGTCATTCATAAACTACTTTTGGTTTTTAAATTAAAAACGTATATAAGTGAGACTTGTTTCTCTTTTGGTTCTTGGATGAACTTACTAGCTTGTCAAAATAATACGAGTTCTTTTATAACATCGATTCCTTAAAGTGTTCAAAACGATCCATTCCTTTGAGCAATATTTCGAGCATTCAATGCTCGAGAAATCGCATCATTTGGTCCAAACGGTTTGTCATTTTTTTAAACAACTTTTGGTCTTTGAATTAAAAACTTATTTACATCAGATTGTTTCTCTTTTGGTTCTTGGATGAAATTACGAGCTTGTCAAAATGTTATGAGTTCTTTTATAACTTCGATTCCTTAAAGTATTCAAAACAATCCATTCCTTTGAGAAATTTTTCGAGCATTCGATGCTCGGGAAATCGCACCATTTGGTCTTTGAATTAAAAACTTATTTACGTCAGAATTGTATCTCTTTTGGTTCTTGGACGAACTTCCAAACTTGTCAAACTTTTTCAAGTTATTTTATAACTTTGGTTCCTTAAAGTATTCATGATGATCCATTCCTTCGAGTAATTTTTCGAACATTCCATGCTCGGGAAATCGTATCATTTGGTCCAAATGCTTTGTCATTTTGTAAACAACTTTTGGTCTTTGAATTTAAAACTTATTTACGTCAGATTGTTTCTCTTTTGGTTCTTGGACGAACTTATGAACTTGTGAAACTTTTACGAGTTCTTTTATAACTTTGGTTCCTTAAAGTATTTAAGACGATTCATTCCTTCGAGTAATTTTTCGAACATTCCATGCTCGGGAAATCGCATCATTTGGTCCAAATGCTTTGTCATTTGGAAACAACTTTTGGTCTTTGAATTTAAAACTTATTTATGTCAGAATTGTTTCTCTTTTGGTTCTTGGATGAATTTCCAAACTTGTCAAACTTTTACGAGTTCTTTTGTAACTTTGGTTCCTTAAAGTATTCATGGCGATCCATTCCTTCGAGACATTTTTCGAACATTCCATGCTCGGGAAATCGCATCATTTGGTCCAAATGCTCTGTCATTTTGTAAACAACTTTTGGTCTTTGACTTTAAATTTTATTTACGTCAGATTGTTTCTCTTTTGGTTCTTGGACGAACTTATGAACTTGTGAAACTTTTACGAGTTCTTTTATAACTTTGGTTCCTTAAAGTATTCATGACGATCCATTCCTTCGAGTAATTTTTCAAGCATTCCACGCTTGGGAAATCGCATCATTTGGTCCAAATAGTTTGTTATTTGTAAACAACTTTTGGTTTTTAAATTAAAAAAATTATTTAAGTGAAACTTGTTTCTCTTTTGGTTCTTGGATGAACTTACGAGCTTGTCAAAATAATACGAGTTCTTTTATAACTTTGATTCCTTAAAGTGTTCAAAAAGATCCATTCCTTTAAGCAATATTTCGAGCATTCGATGCTCGGGAAATCGCATCATTTGGTCCAAATTGTTTGTCATTTTTGTAAAAACTTTTGGCCTTTGAATTTAAAACTTATTTGCATCAGATTGTTTCTCTTTTGGTTCTTGGATGAACTTATGAACTTGTGAAACTTTTACGAGTTCTTTTATAACTTTGGTTCCTTAAAGTATTCAAGACGATTCATTCCTTCGAGTAATTTTTCGAACATTCCATGCTTGTGAAATAAGCATCATTTGGTCCAAATAGTTTGTCATTTGTAAACAACTTTTGGTTTTTAAATTAAGAACTTATATAAGTGAGACTTGTTTCTCTTTTGGTTCTTGGATAAACTTATGAGCTTGTCAAAATAATATGAGTTCTTTTATAACTTCGATTCCTTAAAGTGTTCAAAACGATCCATTCCTTTGAGCAATATTTCGAGCATTCGATGCTCGGGAAATCGCATCATTTGGTCCAAACGGTTTGTCATTTTTGTAAAAACTTTTGGCCTTTGAATTAAAAACTTATTTGCATCAGATTGTTTCTCTTTTGGTTCTTGGACGAACTTATGAACTTGTGAAACTTTTACGAGTTCTTTTATAACTTTGGTTCCTTAACGTATTCATGACGATCCATTCCTTCGAGCCATTTTTCGAACATTCCATGCTCGGGAAATCGTATCATTTGGTCCAAATGCTTTGTCATTTTGTAAACAACTTTTCGTCTTTGAATTTAAAACTTATTTACGTCATATTGTTTCTCTTTTGGTTCTTGGATGAACTTATGAACTTGTGAAACTTTTACGAGTTCTGTTATAACTTTGGTTCCTTGAAATATTCAGGACTATCCATTCCTTCGAGTAATTTTTCGAACATTCCATGCTTGGGAAATCGCATCATTTGGTCCAAATAGTTTGTCATTTGTAAACAACTTTTGGTTTTTAAATTAAAAACTTATTTAAGTGAGACTTGTTTCTCTTTTGGTTTTTGGATGAACTTACGAGCTTGTCGAAATGTTACGAGTTCATTTATGACTTTGATTCCTTAAAGTCTTCAGAACGATCCATTTCTTTGAGCTATTTTTCGAGCATTCCATGCTTAGCAAATCACAACAATTGGTCCAAAATAGTTTGTCATTCGTAAACAACTTTTTGGTCTTTGAATTAAAAACTTATTTACGTCAGAATTGTTTCTCTTCTGGTTCTTGGACGAACTTCCAAACTTGTCAAACATTTACAGGTTATTTTATAACTTTGGTTCCTTAAAGTATTCATGACGATCCATTCCTTCGAGCCATTTTTCGAACATTCCATGCTCAGGAAATCGCATCATTTGGTCCAAATGCTTTGTCATTTTGTAAACAACTTTTGGTCTTTGAATTTAAAACTTATTTACGTCAGATTGTTTCTCTTTTGGTTCTTGGACGAACTTATGAACTTGTGAAACTTTTACGAGTTCTTTTATAACTTTGGTTCCTTAAAATATTCAGGACTATCCATTCCTTCGAGTAATTTTTCGAACATTCCATGCTTGGGAAATCACATCGTTTGGTCCAAATAGTTTGTCATTCATAAACTACTTTTGGTTTTTAAATTAAAAACGTATATAAGTGAGACTTGTTTCTCTTTTGGTTCTTGGATGAACTTACTAGCTTGTCAAAATAATACGAGTTCTTTTATAACATCGATTCCTTAAAGTGTTCAGAACGATCCATTCCTTTGAGCAATATTTCGAGCATTCAATGCTCGAGAAATCGCATCATTTGGTCCAAACGGTTTGTCATTTTTTTAAACAACTTTTGGTCTTTGAATTAAAAACTTATTTACATCAGATTGTTTCTCTTTTGGTTCTTGGATGAAATTACGAGCTTGTCAAAATGTTATGAGTTCTTTTATAACTTTGATTCCTTAAAGTATTCAAAACAATCCATTCCTTTGTGAAATTTTTCGAGCATTCGATGCTCGAGAAATCGCACCATTTGGTCTTTGAATTAAAAACTTATTTACGTCAGAATTGTATCTCTTTTGGTTCTTGGACGAACTTCCAAACTTGTCAAACTTTTTCAAGTTATTTTATAACTTTGGTTCCTTAAAGTATTCATGATGATCCATTCCTTCGAGTAATTTTTCGAACATTCCATGCTCGGGAAATCGTATCATTTGGTCCAAATGCTTTGTCATTTTGTAAACAACTTTTGGTCTTTGAATTTAAAACTTATTTACGTCAGATTGTTTCTCTTTTGGTTCTTGGACGAACTTATGAACTTGTGAAACTTTTACGAGTTCTTTTATAACTTTGGTTCCTTAAAGTATTTAAGACGATTCATTCCTTCGAGCAATATTTCGAGCATTCGATGCTCGGGAAATCGCATCATTTGGTCCAAATTGTTTGTCATTTTTGTAAAAACTTTTGGCCTTTGAATTTAAAACTTATTTGCATCAGATTGTTTCTCTTTTGGTTCTTGGATGAACTTATGAACTTGTGAAACTTTTACGAGTTCTTTTATAACTTTGGTTCCTTAAAGTATTCAAGACGATTCATTCCTTCGAGTAATTTTTCGAACATTCCATGCTTGTGAAATAAGCATCATTTGGTCCAAATAGTTTGTCATTTGTAAACAACTTTTGGTTTTTAAATTAAGAACTTATATAAGTGAGACTTGTTTCTCTTTTGGTTCTTGGATAAACTTATGAGCTTGTCAAAATAATATGAGTTCTTTTATAACTTCGATTCCTTAAAGTGTTCAAAACGATCCATTCCTTTGAGCAATATTTCGAGCATTCGATGCTCGGGAAATCGCATCATTTGGTCCAAACGGTTTGTCATTTTTGTAAAAACTTTTGGCCTTTGAATTAAAAACTTATTTGCATCAGATTGTTTCTCTTTTGGTTCTTGGACGAACTTATGAACTTGTGAAACTTTTACGAGTTCTTTTATAACTTTGGTTCCTTAACGTATTCATGACGATCCATTCCTTCGAGCCATTTTTCGAACATTCCATGCTCGGGAAATCGCATCATTTGGTCCAAATGCTTTGTCATTTTGTAAACAACTTTTCGTCTTTGAATTTAAAACTTATTTACGTCATATTGTTTCTCTTTTGGTTCTTGGATGAACTTATGAACTTGTGAAACTTTTACGAGTTCTGTTATAACTTTGGTTCCTTGAAATATTCAGGACTATCCATTCCTTCGAGTAATTTTTCGAACATTCCATGCTTGGGAAATCGCATCATTTGGTCCAAATATTTTGTCATTTGTAAACAACTTTTGGTTTTTAAATTAAAAACTTATTTAAGTGAGACTTGTTTCTCTTTTGGTTTTTGGATGAACTTACGAGCTTGTCGAAATGTTACGAGTTCATTTATGACTTTGATTCCTTAAAGTCTTCAGAACGATCCATTTCTTTGAGCTATTTTTCGAGCATTCCATGCTTAGCAAATCACAACAATTGGTCCAAAATAGTTTGTCATTCGTAAACAACTTTTTGGTCTTTGAATTAAAAACTTATTTACGTCAGAATTGTTTCTCTTCTGGTTCTTGGACGAACTTCCAAACTTGTCAAACATTTACAGGTTATTTTATAACTTTGGTTCCTTAAAGTATTCATGACGATCCATTCCTTCGAGCCATTTTTCGAACATTCCATGCTCAGGAAATCGCATCATTTGGTCCAAATGCTTTGTCATTTTGTAAACAACTTTTGGTCTTTGAATTTAAAACTTATTTACGTCAGATTGTTTCTCTTTTGGTTCTTGGACGAACTTATGAACTTGTGAAACTTTTACGAGTTCTTTTATAACTTTGGTTCCTTAAAATATTCAGGACTATCCATTCCTTCGAGTAATTTTTCGAACATTCCATGCTTGGGAAATCACATCGTTTGGTCCAAATAGTTTGTCATTCATAAACTACTTTTGGTTTTTAAATTAAAAACGTATATAAGTGAGACTTGTTTCTCTTTTGGTTCTTGGATGAACTTACTAGCTTGTCAAAATAATACGAGTTCTTTTATAACATCGATTCCTTAAAGTGTTCAAAACGATCCATTCCTTTGAGCAATATTTCGAGCATTCAATGCTCGAGAAATCGCATCATTTGGTCCAAACGGTTTGTCATTTTTTTAAACAACTTTTGGTCTTTGAATTAAAAACTTATTTACATCAGATTGTTTCTCTTTTGGTTCTTGGATGAAATTACGAGCTTGTCAAAATGTTATGAGTTCTTTTATAACTTTGATTCCTTAAAGTATTCAAAACAATCCATTCCTTTGTGAAATTTTTCGAGCATTCGATGCTCGAGAAATCGCACCATTTGGTCTTTGAATTAAAAACTTATTTACGTCAGAATTGTATCTCTTTTGGTTCTTGGACGAACTTCCAAACTTGTCAAACTTTTTCAAGTTATTTTATAACTTTGGTTCCTTAAAGTATTCATGATGATCCATTCCTTCGAGTAATTTTTCGAACATTCCATGCTCGGGAAATCGTATCATTTGGTCCAAATGCTTTGTCATTTTGTAAACAACTTTTGGTCTTTGAATTTAAAACTTATTTACGTCAGATTGTTTCTCTTTTGGTTCTTGGACGAACTTATGAACTTGTGAAACTTTTACGAGTTCTTTTATAACTTTGGTTCCTTAAAGTATTTAAGACGATTCATTCCTTCGAGTAATTTTTCGAACATTCCATGCTCGGGAAATCGCATCATTTGGTCCAAATGCTTTGTCATTTGGAATCAACTTTTGGTCTTTGAATTTAAAACTTATTTATGTCAGAATTGTTTCTCTTTTGGTTCTTGGATGAATTTCCAAACTTGTGAAACTTTTACGAGTTCTTTTATAACTTTGGTTCCTTAAAGTATTCAAGACGATTCATTCCTTCGAGTAATTTTTCGAACATTCCATGCTTGTGAAATAAGCATCATTTGGTCCAAATAGTTTGTCATTTGTAAACAACTTTTGGTTTTTAAATTAAGAACTTATATAAGTGAGACTTGTTTCTCTTTTGGTTCTTGGATAAACTTATGAGCTTGTCAAAATAATATGAGTTCTTTTATAACTTCGATTCCTTAAAGTGTTCAAAACGATCCATTCCTTTGAGCAATATTTCGAGCATTCGATGCTCGGGAAATCGCATCATTTGGTCCAAACGGTTTGTCATTTTTGTAAAAACTTTTGGCCTTTGAATTAAAAACTTATTTGCATCAGATTGTTTCTCTTTTGGTTCTTGGACGAACTTATGAACTTGTGAAACTTTTACGAGTTCTTTTATAACTTTGGTTCCTTAACGTATTCATGACGATCCATTCCTTCGAGCCATTTTTCGAACATTCCATGCTCGGGAAATCGTATCATTTGGTCCAAATGCTTTGTCATTTTGTAAACAACTTTTCGTCTTTGAATTTAAAACTTATTTACGTCATATTGTTTCTCTTTTGGTTCTTGGATGAACTTATGAACTTGTGAAACTTTTACGAGTTCTGTTATAACTTTGGTTCCTTGAAATATTCAGGACTATCCATTCCTTCGAGTAATTTTTCGAACATTCCATGCTTGGGAAATCGCATCATTTGGTCCAAATAGTTTGTCATTTGTAAACAACTTTTGGTTTTTAAATTAAAAACTTATTTAAGTGAGACTTGTTTCTCTTTTGGTTTTTGGATGAACTTACGAGCTTGTCGAAATGTTACGAGTTCATTTATGACTTTGATTCCTTAAAGTCTTCAGAACGATCCATTTCTTTGAGCTATTTTTCGAGCATTCCATGCTTAGCAAATCACAACAATTGGTCCAAAATAGTTTGTCATTCGTAAACAACTTTTTGGTCTTTGAATTAAAAACTTATTTACGTCAGAATTGTTTCTCTTCTGGTTCTTGGACGAACTTCCAAACTTGTCAAACATTTACAGGTTATTTTATAACTTTGGTTCCTTAAAGTATTCATGACGATCCATTCCTTCGAGCCATTTTTCGAACATTCCATGCTCAGGAAATCGCATCATTTGGTCCAAATGCTTTGTCATTTTGTAAACAACTTTTGGTCTTTGAATTTAAAACTTATTTACGTCAGATTGTTTCTCTTTTGGTTCTTGGACGAACTTATGAACTTGTGAAACTTTTACGAGTTCTTTTATAACTTTGGTTCCTTAAAATATTCAGGACTATCCATTCCTTCGAGTAATTTTTCGAACATTCCATGCTTGGGAAATCACATCGTTTGGTCCAAATAGTTTGTCATTCATAAACTACTTTTGGTTTTTAAATTAAAAACGTATATAAGTGAGACTTGTTTCTCTTTTGGTTCTTGGATGAACTTACTAGCTTGTCAAAATAATACGAGTTCTTTTATAACATCGATTCCTTAAAGTGTTCAGAACGATCCATTCCTTTGAGCAATATTTCGAGCATTCAATGCTCGAGAAATCGCATCATTTGGTCCAAACGGTTTGTCATTTTTTTAAACAACTTTTGGTCTTTGAATTAAAAACTTATTTACATCAGATTGTTTCTCTTTTGGTTCTTGGACGAACTTATGAACTTGTGAAACTTTTACGAGTTCTTTTATAACTTTGGTTCCTTAAAGTATTCAAGACGATCCATTCCTTCGAGTAATTTTTCGAACCTTCCATGTTTGGGAAATCGCATCGTTTTGTCCAAATAGTTTGTCATTTCTAAACTACTTTTGGTTTTTAAATTAAAAACTTATTTAAGTGAGACTTGTTTCTCTTTTGGTTCTTGGATGAACTTACGAGCTTGTCAAAATGTTATGAGTTCTTTTATAACTTCGATTCCTTAAAGTATTCAAAACAATCCATTCCTTTGAGAAATTTTTCGAGCATTCGATGCTCGGGAAATCGTACCATTTGGTCTTTGAATTAAAAACTTATTTACGTCAGAATTGTATCTCTTTTGGTTCTTGGACGAACTTCCAAACTTGTCAAACTTTTTCAAGTTATTTTATAACTTTGGTTCCTTAAAGTATTCATGATGATCCATTCCTTCGAGTAATTTTTCGAACATTCCATGCTCGGGAAATCGTATCATTTGGTCCAAATGCTTTTTCATTTTGTAAACAACTTTTGGTCTTTGAATTTAAAACTTATTTACGTCAGATTGTTTCTCTTTTGGTTCTTGGACGAACTTATGAACTTGTGAAACTTTTACGAGTTCTTTTATAACTTTGGTTCCTTAAAGTATTTAAGACGATTCATTCCTTCGAGTAATTTTTCGAACATTCCATGCTCGGGAAATTGCATCATTTGGTCCAAATGCTTTGTCATTTGGAAACAACTTTTGGTCTTTGAATTTAAAACTTATTTATGTCAGAATTGTTTCTCTTTTGGTTCTTGGATGAATTTCCAAACTTGTCAAACTTTTACGAGTTCTTTTGTAACTTTGGTTCCTTAACGTATTCATGGCGATCCATTCCTTCGAGACATTTTTCGAACATTCCATGCTCGGGAAATCGCATCATTTGGTCCAAATGCTCTGTCATTTTGTAAACAACTTTTGGTCTTTGACTTTAAATTTTATTTACGTCAGATTGTTTCTCTTTTGGTTCTTGGACGAACTTATGAACTTGTGAAACTTTTACGAGTTCTTTTATAACTTTGGTTCCTTAAAATATTCAGGACTATCCATTCCTTCGAGTAATTTTTCGAACATTCCATGCTTGGGAAATCACATCGTTTGGTCCAAATAGTTTGTCATTCATAAACTACTTTTGGTTTTTAAATTAAAAACGTATATAAGTGAGACTTGTTTCTCTTTTGGTTCTTGGATGAACTTACTAGCTTGTCAAAATAATACGAGTTCTTTTATAACATCGATTCCTTAAAGTGTTCAAAACGATCCATTCCTTTGAGCAATATTTCGAGCATTCAATGCTCGAGAAATCGCATCATTTGGTCCAAACGGTTTGTCATTTTTTTAAACAACTTTTGGTCTTTGAATTAAAAACTTATTTACATCAGATTGTTTCTCTTTTGGTTCTTGGATGAACTTATGAACTTGTGAAACTTTTACGAGTTCTTTTATAACTTTGGTTCCTTAAAGTATTCAAGACGATTCATTCCTTCGAGTAATTTTTCGAACATTCCATGCTTGTGAATTAAGCATCATTTGGTCCAAATAGTTTGTCATTTGTAAACAACTTTTGGTTTTTAAATTAAGAACTTATATAAGTGAGACTTGTTTCTCTTTTGGTTCTTGGATAAACTTATGAGCTTGTCAAAATAATATGAGTTCTTTTATAACTTCGATTCCTTAAAGTGTTCAAAACGATCCATTCCTTTGAGCAATATTTCGAGCATTCGATGCTCGGGAAATCGCATCATTTGGTCCAAACGGTTTGTCATTTTTGTAAAAACTTTTGGCCTTTGAATTAAAAACTTATTTGCATCAGATTGTTTCTCTTTTGGTTCTTGGACGAACTTATGAACTTGTGAAACTTTTACGAGTTCTTTTATAACTTTGGTTCCTTAACGTATTCATGACGATCCATTCCTTCGAGCCATTTTTTGAACATTCCATGCTCGGGAAATCGCATCATTTGGTCCAAATGCTTTGTCATTTTGTAAACAACTTTTCGTCTTTGAATTTAAAACTTATTTACGTCATATTGTTTCTCTTTTGGTTCTTGGATGAACTTATGAACTTGTGAAACTTTTACGAGTTCTGTTATAACTTTGGTTCCTTGAAATATTCAGGACTATCCATTCCTTCGAGTAATTTTTCGAACATTCCATGCTTGGGAAATCGCATCATTTGGTCCAAATATTTTGTCATTTGTAAACAACTTTTGGTTTTTAAATTAAAAACTTATTTAAGTGAGACTTGTTTCTCTTTTGGTTTTTGGATGAACTTACGAGCTTGTCGAAATGTTACGAGTTCATTTATGACTTTGATTCCTTAAAGTCTTCAGAACGATCCATTTCTTTGAGCTATTTTTCGAGCATTCCATGCTTAGCAAATCACAACAATTGGTCCAAAATAGTTTGTCATTCGTAAACAACTTTTTGGTCTTTGAATTAAAAACTTATTTACGTCAGAATTGTTTCTCTTCTGGTTCTTGGACGAACTTCCAAACTTGTCAAACATTTACAGGTTATTTTATAACTTTGGTTCCTTAAAGTATTCATGACGATCCATTCCTTCGAGCCATTTTTCGAACATTCCATGCTCAGGAAATCGCATCATTTGGTCCAAATGCTTTGTCATTTTGTAAACAACTTTTGGTCTTTGAATTTAAAACTTATTTACGTCAGATTGTTTCTCTTTTGGTTCTTGGACGAACTTATGAACTTGTGAAACTTTTACGAGTTCTTTTATAACTTTGGTTCCTTAAAATATTCAGGACTATCCATTCCTTCGAGTAATTTTTCGAACATTCCATGCTTGGGAAATCACATCGTTTGGTCCAAATAGTTTGTCATTCATAAACTACTTTTGGTTTTTAAATTAAAAACGTATATAAGTGAGACTTGTTTCTCTTTTGGTTCTTGGATGAACTTACTAGCTTGTCAAAATAATACGAGTTCTTTTATAACATCGATTCCTTAAAGTGTTCAAAACGATCCATTCCTTTGAGCAATATTTCGAGCATTCAATGCTCGAGAAATCGCATCATTTGGTCCAAACGGTTTGTCATTTTTTTAAACAACTTTTGGTCTTTGAATTAAAAACTTATTTACATCAGATTGTTTCTCTTTTGGTTCTTGGATGAAATTACGAGCTTGTCAAAATGTTATGAGTTCTTTTATAACTTTGATTCCTTAAAGTATTCAAAACAATCCATTCCTTTGTGAAATTTTTCGAGCATTCGATGCTCGAGAAATCGCACCATTTGGTCTTTGAATTAAAAACTTATTTACGTCAGAATTGTATCTCTTTTGGTTCTTGGACGAACTTCCAAACTTGTCAAACTTTTTCAAGTTATTTTATAACTTTGGTTCCTTAAAGTATTCATGATGATCCATTCCTTCGAGTAATTTTTCGAACATTCCATGCTCGGGAAATCGTATCATTTGGTCCAAATGCTTTGTCATTTTGTAAACAACTTTTGGTCTTTGAATTTAAAACTTATTTACGTCAGATTGTTTCTCTTTTGGTTCTTGGACGAACTTATGAACTTGTGAAACTTTTACGAGTTCTTTTATAACTTTGGTTCCTTAAAGTATTTAAGACGATTCATTCCTTCGAGTAATTTTTCGAACATTCCATGCTCGGGAAATCGCATCATTTGGTCCAAATGCTTTGTCATTTGGAAACAACTTTTGGTCTTTGAATTTAAAACTTATTTATGTCAGAATTGTTTCTCTTTTGGTTCTTGGATGAATTTCCAAACTTGTGAAACTTTTACGAGTTCTTTTATAACTTTGGTTCCTTAAAGTATTCAAGACGATTCATTCCTTCGAGTAATTTTTCGAACATTCCATGCTTGTGAAATAAGCATCATTTGGTCCAAATAGTTTGTCATTTGTAAACAACTTTTGGTTTTTAAATTAAGAACTTATATAAGTGAGACTTGTTTCTCTTTTGGTTCTTGGATAAACTTATGAGCTTGTCAAAATAATATGAGTTCTTTTATAACTTCGATTCCTTAAAGTGTTCAAAACGATCCATTCCTTTGAGCAATATTTCGAGCATTCGATGCTCGGGAAATCGCATCATTTGGTCCAAACGGTTTGTCATTTTTGTAAAAACTTTTGGCCTTTGAATTAAAAACTTATTTGCATCAGATTGTTTCTCTTTTGGTTCTTGGACGAACTTATGAACTTGTGCAACTTTTACGAGTTCTTTTATAACTTTGGTTCCTTAACGTATTCATGACGATCCATTCCTTCGAGCCATTTTTCGAACATTCCATGCTCGGGAAATCGTATCATTTGGTCCAAATGCTTTGTCATTTTGTAAACAACTTTTCGTCTTTGAATTTAAAACTTATTTACGTCATATTGTTTCTCTTTTGGTTCTTGGATGAACTTATGAACTTGTGAAACTTTTACGAGTTCTGTTATAACTTTGGTTCCTTGAAATATTCAGGACTATCCATTCCTTCGAGTAATTTTTCGAACATTCCATGCTTGGGAAATCGCATCATTTGGTCCAAATAGTTTGTCATTTGTAAACAACTTTTGGTTTTTAAATTAAAAACTTATTTAAGTGAGACTTGTTTCTCTTTTGGTTTTTGGATGAACTTACGAGCTTGTCGAAATGTTACGAGTTCATTTATGACTTTGATTCCTTAAAGTCTTCAGAACGATCCATTTCTTTGAGCTATTTTTCGAGCATTCCATGCTTAGCAAATCACAACAATTGGTCCAAAATAGTTTGTCATTCGTAAACAACTTTTTGGTCTTTGAATTAAAAACTTATTTACGTCAGAATTGTTTCTCTTCTGGTTCTTGGACGAACTTCCAAACTTGTCAAACATTTACAGGTTATTTTATAACTTTGGTTCCTTAAAGTATTCATGACGATCCATTCCTTCGAGCCATTTTTCGAACATTCCATGCTCAGGAAATCGCATCATTTGGTCCAAATGCTTTGTCATTTTGTAAACAACTTTTGGTCTTTGAATTTAAAACTTATTTACGTCAGATTGTTTCTCTTTTGGTTCTTGGACGAACTTATGAACTTGTGAAACTTTTACGAGTTCTTTTATAACTTTGGTTCCTTAAAATATTCAGGACTATCCATTCCTTCGAGTAATTTTTCGAACATTCCATGCTTGGGAAATCACATCGTTTGGTCCAAATAGTTTGTCATTCATAAACTACTTTTGGTTTTTAAATTAAAAACGTATATAAGTGAGACTTGTTTCTCTTTTGGTTCTTGGATGAACTTACTAGCTTGTCAAAATAATACGAGTTCTTTTATAACATCGATTCCTTAAAGTGTTCAGAACGATCCATTCCTTTGAGCAATATTTCGAGCATTCAATGCTCGAGAAATCGCATCATTTGGTCCAAACGGTTTGTCATTTTTTTAAACAACTTTTGGTCTTTGAATTAAAAACTTATTTACATCAGATTGTTTCTCTTTTGGTTCTTGGACGAACTTATGAACTTGTGAAACTTTTACGAGTTCTTTTATAACTTTGGTTCCTTAAAGTATTCAAGACGATCCATTCCTTCGAGTAATTTTTCGAACCTTCCATGTTTGGGAAATCGCATCGTTTTGTCCAAATAGTTTGTCATTTCTAAACTACTTTTGGTTTTTAAATTAAAAACTTATTTAAGTGAGACTTGTTTCTCTTTTGGTTCTTGGATGAACTTACGAGCTTGTCAAAATGTTATGAGTTCTTTTATAACTTCGATTCCTTAAAGTATTCAAAACAATCCATTCCTTTGAGAAATTTTTCGAGCATTCGATGCTCGGGAAATCGTACCATTTGGTCTTTGAATTAAAAACTTATTTACGTCAGAATTGTATCTCTTTTGGTTCTTGGACGAACTTCCAAACTTGTCAAACTTTTTCAAGTTATTTTATAACTTTGGTTCCTTAAAGTATTCATGATGATCCATTCCTTCGAGTAATTTTTCGAACATTCCATGCTCGGGAAATCGTATCATTTGGTCCAAATGCTTTTTCATTTTGTAAACAACTTTTGGTCTTTGAATTTAAAACTTATTTACGTCAGATTGTTTCTCTTTTGGTTCTTGGACGAACTTATGAACTTGTGAAACTTTTACGAGTTCTTTTATAACTTTGGTTCCTTAAAGTATTTAAGACGATTCATTCCTTCGAGTAATTTTTCGAACATTCCATGCTCGGGAAATTGCATCATTTGGTCCAAATGCTTTGTCATTTGGAAACAACTTTTGGTATTTGAATTTAAAACTTATTTATGTCAGAATTGTTTCTCTTTTGGTTCTTGGATGAATTTCCAAACTTGTCAAACTTTTACGAGTTCTTTTGTAACTTTGGTTCCTTAACGTATTCATGGCGATCCATTCCTTCGAGACATTTTTCGAACATTCCATGCTCGGGAAATCGCATCATTTGGTCCAAATGCTCTGTCATTTTGTAAACAACTTTTGGTCTTTGACTTTAAATTTTATTTACGTCAGATTGTTTCTCTTTTGGTTCTTGGACGAACTTATGAACTTGTGAAACTTTTACGAGTTCTTTTATAACTTTGGTTCCTTAAAATATTCAGGACTATCCATTCCTTCGAGTAATTTTTCGAACATTCCATGCTTGGGAAATCACATCGTTTGGTCCAAATAGTTTGTCATTCATAAACTACTTTTGGTTTTTAAATTAAAAACGTATATAAGAGAGACTTGTTTCTCTTTTGGTTCTTGGATGAACTTACTAGCTTGTCAAAATAATACGAGTTCTTTTATAACATCGATTCCTTAAAGTGTTCAAAACGATCCATTCCTTTGAGCAATATTTCGAGCATTCAATGCTCGAGAAATCGCATCATTTGGTCCAAACGGTTTGTCATTTTTTTAAACAACTTTTGGTCTTTGAATTAAAAACTTATTTACATCAGATTGTTTCTCTTTTGGTTCTTGGATGAACTTATGAACTTGTGAAACTTTTACGAGTTCTTTTATAACTTTGGTTCCTTAAAGTATTCAAGACGATTCATTCCTTCGAGTAATTTTTCGAACATTCCATGCTTGTGAATTAAGCATCATTTGGTCCAAATAGTTTGTCATTTGTAAACAACTTTTGGTTTTTAAATTAAGAACTTATATAAGTGAGACTTGTTTCTCTTTTGGTTCTTGGATAAACTTATGAGCTTGTCAAAATAATATGAGTTCTTTTATAACTTCGATTCCTTAAAGTGTTCAAAACGATCCATTCCTTTGAGCAATATTTCGAGCATTCGATGCTCGGGAAATCGCATCATTTGGTCCAAACGGTTTGTCATTTTTGTAAAAACTTTTGGCCTTTGAATTAAAAACTTATTTGCATCAGATTGTTTCTCTTTTGGTTCTTGGACGAACTTATGAACTTGTGAAACTTTTACGAGTTCTTTTATAACTTTGGTTCCTTAACGTATTCATGACGATCCATTCCTTCGAGCCATTTTTTGAACATTCCATGCTCGGGAAATCGCATCATTTGGTCCAAATGCTTTGTCATTTTGTAAACAACTTTTCGTCTTTGAATTTAAAACTTATTTACGTCATATTGTTTCTCTTTTGGTTCTTGGACGAACTTATGAGCTTGTGAAACTTTTACGAGTTCTTTTATAACTTTGGTTCCTTAAAGTATTCAAGACGATCCATTCCTTCGAGTAATTTTTCGAACATTCCATGCTTGGGAAATCGCATCATTTGGTCCAAATAGTTTGTCATTTGTAAACAACTTTTGGTTTTTAAATTAAAAACTTATTTAAGTGAGACTTGTTTCTCTTTTGGTTCTTGGATGAACTTACGAGCTTGTCGAAATGTTACGAGTTCATTTATGACTTTGATTCCTTAAAGTCTTCAGTACGATCCATTCCTTTGAGCTATTTTTCGAGCATTCCATGCTTAGCAAATCACAACAATTGGTCCAAAATAGTTTGTCATTCGTAAACAACTTTTTGGTCTTTGAATTAAAAACTTATTTACGTCAGAATTGTTTCTCTTCTGGTTCTTGGACGAACTTCCAAACTTGTCAAACATTTACAGGTTATTTTATAACTTTGGTTCCTTAAAGTATTCATGACGATCCATTCCTTCGAGCCATTTTTCGAACATTCCATGCTCAGGAAATCGCATCATTTGGTCCAAATGCTTTGTCATTTTGTAAACAACTTTTGGTCTTTGAATTTAAAACTTATTTACGTCAGATTGTTTCTCTTTTGGTTCTTGGACGAACTTATGAACTTGTGAAACTTTTACGAGTTCTTTTATAACTTTGGTTCCTTAAAATATTCAGGACTATCCATTCCTTCGAGTAATTTTTCGAACATTCCATGCTTGGGAAATCACATCGTTTGGTCCAAATAGTTTGTCATTCATAAACTACTTTTGGTTTTTAAATTAAAAACTTATATAAGTGAGACTTGTTTCTCTTTTGGTTCTTGGATGAACTTACTAGCTTGTCAAAATAATACGAGTTCTTTTATAACATCGATTCCTTAAAGTGTTCAAAACGATCCATTCCTTTGAGCAATATTTCGAGCATTCAATGCTCGAGAAATCGCATCATTTGGTCCAAACGGTTTGTCATTTTTTTAAACAACTTTTGGTCTTTGAATTAAAAACTTATTTACATCAGATTGTTTCTCTTTTGGTTCTTGGACGAACTTATGAACTTGTGAAACTTTTACGAGTTCTTTTATAACTTTGGTTCCTTAAAGTATTCAAGACGATCCATTCCTTCGAGTAATTTTTCGAACCTTCCATATTTGGGAAATCGCATCGTTTTGTCCAAATAGTTTGTCATTTCTAAACTACTTTTGGTTTTTAAATTAAAAACTTATTTAAGTGAGACTTGTTTCTCTTTTGGTTCTTGGATGAACTTACGAGCTTGTCAAAATGTTATGAGTTCTTTTATAACTTAAATTCCTTAAAGTATTCAAAACAATCCATTCCGTTGAGAAATTTTTCGAGCATTCGATGCTCGGGAAATCGCACCATTTGGTCTTTGAATTAAAAACTTATTTACGTCAGAATTGTATCTCTTTTGGTTCTTGGACGAACTTCCAAACTTGTCAAACTTTTTCAAGTTATTTTATAACTTTGGTTCCTTAAAGTATTCATGATGATCCATTCCTTCGAGTAATTTTTCGAACATTCCATGCTCGGGAAATCGTATCATTTGGTCCAAATGCTTTGTCATTTTGTAAACAACTTTTGGTCTTTGAATTTAAAACTTATTTACGTCAGATTGTTTCTCTTTTGGTTCTTGGACGAACTTATGAACTTGTGAAACTTTTACGAGTTCTTTTATAACTTTGGTTCCTTAAAGTATTTAAGACGATTCATTCCTTCGAGTAATTTTTCGAACATTCCATGCTCGGGAAATCGCATCATTTGGTCCAAATGCTTTGTCATTTGGAAACAACTTTTGGTCTTTGAATTTAAAACTTATTTATGTCAGAATTGTTTCTCTTTTGGTTCTTGGATGAATTTCCAAACTTGTCAAACTTTTACGAGTTCTTTTGTAACTTTGGTTCCTTAAAGTATTCATGGCGATCCATTCCTTCGAGACATTTTTCGAACATTCCATGCTCGGGAAATCGCATCATTTGGTCCAAATGCTCTGTCATTTTGTAAACAACTTTTGGTCTTTGACTTTAAATTTTATTTACGTCAGATTGTTTCTCTTTTGGTTCTTGGACGAACTTATGAACTTGTGAAACTTTTACGAGTTCTTTTATAACTTTGGTTCCTTAAAGTATTCATGACGATCCATTCCTTCTAGTAATTTTTCAAACATTCCACGCTTGGGAAATCGCATCATTTGGTCCAAATAGTTTGTTATTTGTAAACAACTTTTGGTTTTTAAATTAAAAAAATTATTTAAGTGAAACTTGTTTCTCTTTTGGTTCTTGGATGAACTTACGAGCTTGTCAAAATAATACGAGTTCTTTTATAACTTTGATTCCTTAAAGTGTTCAAAAAGATCCATTCCTTTAAGCAATATTTCGAGCATTCGATGCTCGGGAAATCGCATCATTTGGTCCAAATTGTTTGTCATTTTTGTAAAAACTTTTGGCCTTTGAATTTAAAACTTATTTGCATCAGATTGTTTCTCTTTTGGTTCTTGGACGAACTTATGAACTTGTGAAACTTTTACGAGTTCTTTTATAACTTTGGTTCCTTAAAGTATTCAAGACGATTCATTCCTTCGAGTAATTTTTCGAACATTCCACGCTTGGGAAATCGCATCATTTGGTCCAAATAGTTTGTTATTTGTAAACAACTTTTGGTTTTTAAATTAAAAACTTATTTAAGTGAGACTTGTTTCTCTTTTGGTTCTTGGATGAACTTACGAGCTTGTCGAAATGTTACGAGTTCATTTATGACTTTGATTCCTTAAAGTCTTCAGTACGATCCATTCCTTTGAGCTATTTTTCGAGCATTCCATGCTTAGCAAATCACAACAATTGGTCCAAAATAGTTTGTCATTCGTAAACAACTTTTTGGTCTTTGAATTAAAAACTTATTTACGTCAGAATTGTTTCTCTTCTGGTTCTTGGACGAACTTCCAAACTTGTCAAACATTTACAGGTTATTTTATAACTTTGGTTCCTTAAAGTATTCATGACGATCCATTCCTTCGAGCCATTTTTCGAACATTCCATGCTCAGGAAATCGCATCATTTGGTCCAAATGCTTTGTCATTTTGTAAACAACTTTTGGTCTTTGAATTTAAAACTTATTTACGTCAGATTGTTTCTCTTTTGGTTCTTGGACGAACTTATGAACTTGTGAAACTTTTACGAGTTCTTTTATAACTTTGGTTCCTTAAAATATTCAGGACTATCCATTCCTTCGAGTAATTTTTCGAACATTCCATGCTTGGGAAATCACATCGTTTGGTCCAAATAGTTTGTCATTCATAAACTACTTTTGGTTTTTAAATTAAAAACGTATATAAGTGAGACTTGTTTCTCTTTTGGTTCTTGGATGAACTTACTAGCTTGTCAAAATAATACGAGTTCTTTTATAACATCGATTCCTTAAAGTGTTCAAAACGATCCATTCCTTTGAGCAATATTTCGAGCATTCAATGCTCGAGAAATCGCATCATTTGGTCCAAACGGTTTGTCATTTTTTTAAACAACTTTTGGTCTTTGAATTAAAAACTTATTTACATCAGATTGTTTCTCTTTTGGTTCTTGGATGAAATTACGAGCTTGTCAAAATGTTATGAGTTCTTTTATAACTTCGATTCCTTAAAGTATTCAAAACAATCCATTCCTTTGAGAAATTTTTCGAGCATTCGATGCTCGGGAAATCGCACCATTTGGTCTTTGAATTAAAAACTTATTTACGTCAGAATTGTATCTCTTTTGGTTCTTGGACGAACTTCCAAACTTGTCAAACTTTTTCAAGTTATTTTATAACTTTGGTTCCTTAAAGTATTCATGATGATCCATTCCTTCGAGTAATTTTTCGAACATTCCATGCTCGGGAAATCGTATCATTTGGTCCAAATGCTTTGTCATTTTGTAAACAACTTTTGGTCTTTGAATTTAAAACTTATTTACGTCAGATTGTTTCTCTTTTGGTTCTTGGACGAACTTATGAACTTGTGAAACTTTTACGAGTTCTTTTATAACTTTGGTTCCTTAAAGTATTTAAGACGATTCATTCCTTCGAGTAATTTTTCGAACATTCCATGCTCGGGAAATCGCATCATTTGGTCCAAATGCTTTGTCATTTGGAAACAACTTTTGGTCTTTGAATTTAAAACTTATTTATGTCAGAATTGTTTCTCTTTTGGTTCTTGGATGAATTTCCAAACTTGTCAAACTTTTACGAGTTCTTTTGTAACTTTGGTTCCTTAAAGTATTCATGGCGATCCATTCCTTCGAGACATTTTTCGAACATTCCATGCTCGGGAAATCGCATCATTTGGTCCAAATGCTCTGTCATTTTGTAAACAACTTTTGGTCTTTGACTTTAAATTTTATTTACGTCAGATTGTTTCTCTTTTGGTTCTTGGACGAACTTATGAACTTGTGAAACTTTTACGAGTTCTTTTATAACTTTGGTTCCTTAAAGTATTCATGACGATCCATTCCTTCGAGTAATTTTTCAAGCATTCCACGCTTGGGAAATCGCATCATTTGGTCCAAATAGTTTGTTATTTGTAAACAACTTTTGGTTTTTAAATTAAAAAAATTATTTAAGTGAAACTTGTTTCTCTTTTGGTTCTTGGATGAACTTACGAGCTTGTCAAAATAATACGAGTTCTTTTATAACTTTGATTCCTTAAAGTGTTCAAAAAGATCCATTCCTTTAAGCAATATTTCGAGCATTCGATGCTCGGGAAATCGCATCATTTGGTCCAAATTGTTTGTCATTTTTGTAAAAACTTTTGGCCTTTGAATTTAAAACTTATTTGCATTAGATTGTTTCTCTTTTGGTTCTTGGATGAACTTATGAACTTGTGAAACTTTTACGAGTTCTTTTATAACTTTGGTTCCTTAAAGTATTCAAGACGATTCATTCCTTCGAGTAATTTTTCGAACATTCCATGCTTGTGAAATAAGCATCATTTGGTCCAAATAGTTTGTCATTTGTAAACAACTTTTGGTTTTTAAATTAAGAACTTATATAAGTGAGACTTGTTTCTCTTTTGGTTCTTGGATAAACTTATGAGCTTGTCAAAATAATATGAGTTCTTTTATAACTTCGATTCCTTAAAGTGTTCAAAACGATCCATTCCTTTGAGCAATATTTCGAGCATTCGATGCTCGGGAAATCGCATCATTTGGTCCAAACGGTTTGTCATTTTTGTAAAAACTTTTGGCCTTTGAATTAAAAACTTATTTGCATCAGATTGTTTCTCTTTTGGTTCTTGGACGAACTTATGAACTTGTGAAACTTTTACGAGTTCTTTTATAACTTTGGTTCCTTAACGTATTCATGACGATCCATTCCTTCGAGCCATTTTTCGAACATTCCATGCTCGGGAAATCGCATCATTTGGTCCAAATGCTTTGTCATTTTGTAAACAACTTTTCGTCTTTGAATTTAAAACTTATTTACGTCATATTGTTTCTCTTTTGGTTCTTGGATGAACTTATGAACTTGTGAAACTTTTACGAGTTCTGTTATAACTTTGGTTCCTTGAAATATTCAGGACTATCCATTCCTTCGAGTAATTTTTCGAACATTCCATGCTTGGGAAATCGCATCATTTGGTCCAAATAGTTTGTCATTTGTAAACAACTTTTGGTTTTTAAATTAAAAACTTATTTAAGTGAGACTTGTTTCTCTTTTGGTTTTTGGATGAACTTACGAGCTTGTCGAAATGTTACGAGTTCATTTATGACTTTGATTCCTTAAAGTCTTCAGAACGATCCATTTCTTTGAGCTATTTTTCGAGCATTCCATGCTTAGCAAATCACAACAATTGGTCCAAAATAGTTTGTCATTCGTAAACAACTTTTTGGTCTTTGAATTAAAAACTTATTTACGTCAGAATTGTTTCTCTTCTGGTTCTTGGACGAACTTCCAAACTTGTCAAACATTTACAGGTTATTTTATAACTTTGGTTCCTTAAAGTATTCATGACGATCCATTCCTTCGAGCCATTTTTCGAACATTCCATGCTCAGGAAATCGCATCATTTGGTCCAAATGCTTTGTCATTTTGTAAACAACTTTTGGTCTTTGAATTTAAAACTTATTTACGTCAGATTGTTTCTCTTTTGGTTCTTGGACGAACTTATGAACTTGTGAAACTTTTACGAGTTCTTTTATAACTTTGGTTCCTTAAAATATTCAGGACTATCCATTCCTTCGAGTAATTTTTCGAACATTCCATGCTTGGGAAATCACATCGTTTGGTCCAAATAGTTTGTCATTCATAAACTACTTTTGGTTTTTAAATTAAAAACGTATATAAGTGAGACTTGTTTCTCTTTTGGTTCTTGGATGAACTTACTAGCTTGTCAAAATAATACGAGTTCTTTTATAACATCGATTCCTTAAAGTGTTCAAAACGATCCATTCCTTTGAGCAATATTTCGAGCATTCAATGCTCGAGAAATCGCATCATTTGGTCCAAACGGTTTGTCATTTTTTTAAACAACTTTTGGTCTTTGAATTAAAAACTTATTTACATCAGATTGTTTCTCTTTTGGTTCTTGGATGAAATTACGAGCTTGTCAAAATGTTATGAGTTCTTTTATAACTTCGATTCCTTAAAGTATTCAAAACAATCCATTCCTTTGAGAAATTTTTCGAGCATTCGATGCTCGGGAAATCGCACCATTTGGTCTTTGAATTAAAAACTTATTTACGTCAGAATTGTATCTCTTTTGGTTCTTGGACGAACTTCCAAACTTGTCAAACTTTTTCAAGTTATTTTATAACTTTGGTTCCTTAAAGTATTCATGATGATCCATTCCTTCGAGTAATTTTTCGAACATTCCATGCTCGGGAAATCGTATCATTTGGTCCAAATGCTTTGTCATTTTGTAAACAACTTTTGGTCTTTGAATTTAAAACTTATTTACGTCAGATTGTTTCTCTTTTGGTTCTTGGACAAACTTATGAACTTGTGAAACTTTTACGAGTTCTTTTATAACTTTGGTTCCTTAAAGTATTTAAGACGATTCATTCCTTCGAGTAATTTTTCGAACATTCCATGCTCGGGAAATCGCATCATTTGGTCCAAATGCTTTGTCATTTGGAAACAACTTTTGGTCTTTGAATTTAAAACTTATTTATGTCAGAATTGTTTCTCTTTTGGTTCTTGGATGAATTTCCAAACTTGTCAAACTTTTACGAGTTCTTTTGTAACTTTGGTTCCTTAAAGTATTCATGGCGATCCATTCCTTCGAGACATTTTTCGAACATTCCATGCTCGGGAAATCGCATCATTTGGTCCAAATGCTTTGTCATTTTGTAAACAACTTTTGGTCTTTGACTTTAAATTTTATTTACGTCAGATTGTTTCTCTTTTGGTTCTTGGACGAACTTATGAACTTGTGAAACTTTTACGAGTTCTTTTATAACTTTGGTTCCTTAAAGTATTTAAGACGATTCATTCCTTCGAGTAATTTTTCGAACATTCCATGCTCGGGAAATCGCATCATTTGGTCCAAATGCTTTGTCATTTGGAAACAACTTTTGGTCTTTGAATTTAAAACTTATTTATGTCAGAATTGTTTCTCTTTTGGTTCTTGGATGAATTTCCAAACTTGTCAAACTTTTACGAGTTCTTTTGTAACTTTGGTTCCTTAAAGTATTCATGGCGATCCATTCCTTCGAGACATTTTTCGAACATTCCATGCTCGGGAAATCGCATCATTTGGTCCAAATGCTCTGTCATTTTGTAAACAACTTTTGGTCTTTGACTTTAAATTTTATTTACGTCAGATTGTTTCTCTTTTGGTTCTTGGACGAACTTATGAACTTGTGAAACTTTTACGAGTTCTTTTATAACTTTGGTTCCTTAAAGTATTCATGACGATCCATTCCTTCTAGTAATTTTTCAAACATTCCACGCTTGGGAAATCGCATCATTTGGTCCAAATAGTTTGTTATTTGTAAACAACTTTTGGTTTTTAAATTAAAAAAATTATTTAAGTGAAACTTGTTTCTCTTTTGGTTCTTGGATGAACTTACGAGCTTGTCAAAATAATACGAGTTCTTTTATAACTTTGATTCCTTAAAGTGTTCAAAAAGATCCATTCCTTTAAGCAATATTTCGAGCATTCGATGCTCGGGAAATCGCATCATTTGGTCCAAATTGTTTGTCATTTTTGTAAAAACTTTTGGCCTTTGAATTTAAAACTTATTTGCATCAGATTGTTTCTCTTTTGGTTCTTGGACGAACTTATGAACTTGTGAAACTTTTACGAGTTCTTTTATAACTTTGGTTCCTTAAAGTATTCAAGACGATTCATTCCTTCGAGTAATTTTTCGAACATTCCACGCTTGGGAAATCGCATCATTTGGTCCAAATAGTTTGTTATTTGTAAACAACTTTTGGTTTTTAAATTAAAAAAATTATTTAAGTGAAACTTGTTTCTCTTTTGGTTCTTGGATGAACTTACGAGCTTGTCAAAATAATACGAGTTCTTTTATAACTTTGATTCCTTAAAGTGTTCAAAAAGATCCATTCCTTTAAGCAATATTTCGAGCATTCGATGCTCGGGAAATCGCATCATTTGGTCCAAATTGTTTGTCATTTTTGTAAAAACTTTTGGCCTTTGAATTTAAAACTTATTTGCATCAGATTGTTTCTCTTTTGGTTCTTGGATGAACTTATGAACTTGTGAAACTTTTACGAGTTCTTTTATAACTTTGGTTCCTTAAAGTATTCAAGACGATTCATTCCTTCGAGTAATTTTTCGAACATTCCATGCTCGGGAAATCGCATCATTTGGTCCAAATGCTTTGTCATTTGGAAACAACTTTTGGTCTTTGAATTTAAAACTTATTTATGTCAGAATTGTTTCTCTTTTGGTTCTTGGATGAATTTCCAAACTTGTCAAACTTTTACGAGTTCTTTTGTAACTTTGGTTCCTTAAAGTATTCATGGCGATCCATTCCTTCGAGACATTTTTCGAACATTCCATGCTCGGGAAATCGCATCATTTGGTCCAAATGCTCTGTCATTTTGTAAACAACTTTTGGTCTTTGACTTTAAATTTTATTTACGTCAGATTGTTTCTCTTTTGGTTCTTGGACGAACTTATGAACTTGTGAAACTTTTACGAGTTCTTTTATAACTTTGGTTCCTTAAAGTATTCATGACGATCCATTCCTTCGAGTAATTTTTCAAGCATTCCACGCTTGGGAAATCGCATCATTTGGTCCAAATAGTTTGTTATTTGTAAACAACTTTTGGTTTTTAAATTAAAAAAATTATTTAAGTGAAACTTGTTTCTCTTTTGGTTCTTGGATGAACTTACGAGCTTGTCAAAATAATACGAGTTCTTTTATAACTTTGATTCCTTAAAGTGTTCAAAAAGATCCATTCCTTTAAGCAATATTTCGAGCATTCGATGCTCGGGAAATCGCATCATTTGGTCCAAATTGTTTGTCATTTTTGTAAAAACTTTTGGCCTTTGAATTTAAAACTTATTTGCATTAGATTGTTTCTCTTTTGGTTCTTGGATGAACTTATGAACTTGTGAAACTTTTACGAGTTCTTTTATAACTTTGGTTCCTTAAAGTATTCAAGACGATTCATTCCTTCGAGTAATTTTTCGAACATTCCATGCTTGTGAAATAAGCATCATTTGGTCCAAATAGTTTGTCATTTGTAAACAACTTTTGGTTTTTAAATTAAGAACTTATATAAGTGAGACTTGTTTCTCTTTTGGTTCTTGGATAAACTTATGAGCTTGTCAAAATAATATGAGTTCTTTTATAACTTCGATTCCTTAAAGTGTTCAAAACGATCCATTCCTTTGAGCAATATTTCGAGCATTCGATGCTCGGGAAATCGCATCATTTGGTCCAAACGGTTTGTCATTTTTGTAAAAACTTTTGGCCTTTGAATTAAAAACTTATTTGCATCAGATTGTTTCTCTTTTGGTTCTTGGACGAACTTATGAACTTGTGAAACTTTTACGAGTTCTTTTATAACTTTGGTTCCTTAACGTATTCATGACGATCCATTCCTTCGAGCCATTTTTCGAACATTCCATGCTCGGGAAATCGCATCATTTGGTCCAAATGCTTTGTCATTTTGTAAACAACTTTTCGTCTTTGAATTTAAAACTTATTTACGTCATATTGTTTCTCTTTTGGTTCTTGGATGAACTTATGAACTTGTGAAACTTTTACGAGTTCTGTTATAACTTTGGTTCCTTGAAATATTCAGGACTATCCATTCCTTCGAGTAATTTTTCGAACATTCCATGCTTGGGAAATCGCATCATTTGGTCCAAATAGTTTGTCATTTGTAAACAACTTTTGGTTTTTAAATTAAAAACTTATTTAAGTGAGACTTGTTTCTCTTTTGGTTTTTGGATGAACTTACGAGCTTGTCGAAATGTTACGAGTTCATTTATGACTTTGATTCCTTAAAGTCTTCAGAACGATCCATTTCTTTGAGCTATTTTTCGAGCATTCCATGCTTAGCAAATCACAACAATTGGTCCAAAATAGTTTGTCATTCGTAAACAACTTTTTGGTCTTTGAATTAAAAACTTATTTACGTCAGAATTGTTTCTCTTCTGGTTCTTGGACGAACTTCCAAACTTGTCAAACATTTACAGGTTATTTTATAACTTTGGTTCCTTAAAGTATTCATGACGATCCATTCCTTCGAGCCATTTTTCGAACATTCCATGCTCAGGAAATCGCATCATTTGGTCCAAATGCTTTGTCATTTTGTAAACAACTTTTGGTCTTTGAATTTAAAACTTATTTACGTCAGATTGTTTCTCTTTTGGTTCTTGGACGAACTTATGAACTTGTGAAACTTTTACGAGTTCTTTTATAACTTTGGTTCCTTAAAATATTCAGGACTATCCATTCCTTCGAGTAATTTTTCGAACATTCCATGCTTGGGAAATCACATCGTTTGGTCCAAATAGTTTGTCATTCATAAACTACTTTTGGTTTTTAAATTAAAAACGTATATAAGTGAGACTTGTTTCTCTTTTGGTTCTTGGATGAACTTACTAGCTTGTCAAAATAATACGAGTTCTTTTATAACATCGATTCCTTAAAGTGTTCAAAACGATCCATTCCTTTGAGCAATATTTCGAGCATTCAATGCTCGAGAAATCGCATCATTTGGTCCAAACGGTTTGTCATTTTTTTAAACAACTTTTGGTCTTTGAATTAAAAACTTATTTACATCAGATTGTTTCTCTTTTGGTTCTTGGATGAAATTACGAGCTTGTCAAAATGTTATGAGTTCTTTTATAACTTCGATTCCTTAAAGTATTCAAAACAATCCATTCCTTTGAGAAATTTTTCGAGCATTCGATGCTCGGGAAATCGCACCATTTGGTCTTTGAATTAAAAACTTATTTACGTCAGAATTGTATCTCTTTTGGTTCTTGGACGAACTTCCAAACTTGTCAAACTTTTTCAAGTTATTTTATAACTTTGGTTCCTTAAAGTATTCATGATGATCCATTCCTTCGAGTAATTTTTCGAACATTCCATGCTCGGGAAATCGTATCATTTGGTCCAAATGCTTTGTCATTTTGTAAACAACTTTTGGTCTTTGAATTTAAAACTTATTTACGTCAGATTGTTTCTCTTTTGGTTCTTGGACGAACTTATGAACTTGTGAAACTTTTACGAGTTCTTTTATAACTTTGGTTCCTTAAAGTATTTAAGACGATTCATTCCTTCGAGTAATTTTTCGAACATTCCATGCTCGGGAAATCGCATCATTTGGTCCAAATGCTTTGTCATTTGGAAACAACTTTTGGTCTTTGAATTTAAAACTTATTTATGTCAGAATTGTTTCTCTTTTGGTTCTTGGATGAATTTCCAAACTTGTCAAACTTTTACGAGTTCTTTTGTAACTTTGGTTCCTTAAAGTATTCATGGCGATCCATTCCTTCGAGACATTTTTCGAACATTCCATGCTCGAGAAATCGCATCATTTGGTCCAAACGGTTTGTCATTTTTTTAAACAACTTTTGGTCTTTGAATTAAAAACTTATTTACGTCAGATTGTTTCTCTTTTGGTTCTTGGACGAATTTATGAACTTGTGAAACTTTTACGAGTTCTTTTATAACTTTGGTTCCTTAAAGTATTTAAGACGATTCATTCCTTCGAGTAATTTTTCGAACATTCCATGCTCGGGAAATCGCATCATTTGGTCCAAATGCTTTGTCATTTGGAAACAACTTTTGGTCTTTGAATTTAAAACTTATTTATGTCAGAATTGTTTCTCTTTTGGTTCTTGGATGAATTTCCAAACTTGTCAAACTTTTACGAGTTCTTTTGTAACTTTGGTTCCTTAAAGTATTCATGGCGATCCATTCCTTCGAGACATTTTTCGAACATTCCATGCTCGGGAAATCGCATCATTTGGTCCAAATGCTCTGTCATTTTGTAAACAACTTTTGGTCTTTGACTTTAAATTTTATTTACGTCAGATTGTTTCTCTTTTGGTTCTTGGACGAACTTATGAACTTGTGAAACTTTTACGAGTTCTTTTATAACTTTGGTTCCTTAAAGTATTCATGACGATCCATTCCTTCTAGTAATTTTTCAAACATTCCACGCTTGGGAAATCGCATCATTTGGTCCAAATAGTTTGTTATTTGTAAACAACTTTTGGTTTTTAAATTAAAAAAATTATTTAAGTGAAACTTGTTTCTCTTTTGGTTCTTGGATGAACTTACGAGCTTGTCAAAATAATACGAGTTCTTTTATAACTTTGATTCCTTAAAGTGTTCAAAAAGATCCATTCCTTTAAGCAATATTTCGAGCATTCGATGCTCGGGAAATCGCATCATTTGGTCCAAATTGTTTGTCATTTTTGTAAAAACTTTTGGCCTTTGAATTTAAAACTTATTTGCATCAGATTGTTTCTCTTTTGGTTCTTGGACGAACTTATGAACTTGTGAAACTTTTACGAGTTCTTTTATAACTTTGGTTCCTTAAAGTATTCAAGACGATTCATTCCTTCGAGTAATTTTTCGAACATTCCACGCTTGGGAAATCGCATCATTTGGTCCAAATAGTTTGTTATTTGTAAACAACTTTTGGTTTTTAAATTAAAAAAATTATTTAAGTGAAACTTGTTTCTCTTTTGGTTCTTGGATGAACTTACGAGCTTGTCAAAATAATACGAGTTCTTTTATAACTTTGATTCCTTAAAGTGTTCAAAAAGATCCATTCCTTTAAGCAATATTTCGAGCATTCGATGCTCGGGAAATCGCATCATTTGGTCCAAATTGTTTGTCATTTTTGTAAAAACTTTTGGCCTTTGAATTTAAAACTTATTTGCATTAGATTGTTTCTCTTTTGGTTCTTGGATGAACTTATGAACTTGTGAAACTTTTACGAGTTCTTTTATAACTTTGGTTCCTTAAAGTATTCAAGACGATTCATTCCTTCGAGTAATTTTTCGAACATTCCATGCTTGTGAAATAAGCATCATTTGGTCCAAATAGTTTGTCATTTGTAAACAACTTTTGGTTTTTAAATTAAGAACTTATATAAGTGAGACTTGTTTCTCTTTTGGTTCTTGGATAAACTTATGAGCTTGTCAAAATAATATGAGTTCTTTTATAACTTCGATTCCTTAAAGTGTTCAAAACGATCCATTCCTTTGAGCAATATTTCGAGCATTCGATGCTCGGGAAATCGCATCATTTGGTCCAAACGGTTTGTCATTTTTGTAAAAACTTTTGGCCTTTGAATTAAAAACTTATTTGCATCAGATTGTTTCTCTTTTGGTTCTTGGACGAACTTATGAACTTGTGAAACTTTTACGAGTTCTTTTATAACTTTGGTTCCTTAACGTATTCATGACGATCCATTCCTTCGAGCCATTTTTCGAACATTCCATGCTCGGGAAATCGCATCATTTGGTCCAAATGCTTTGTCATTTTGTAAACAACTTTTCTTCTTTGAATTTAAAACTTATTTACGTCATATTGTTTCTCTTTTGGTTCTTGGATGAACTTATGAACTTGTGAAACTTTTACGAGTTCTGTTATAACTTTGGTTCCTTGAAATATTCAGGACTATCCATTCCTTCGAGTAATTTTTCGAACATTCCATGCTTGGGAAATCGCATCATTTGGTCCAAATAGTTTGTCATTTGTAAACAACTTTTGGTTTTTAAATTAAAAACTTATTTAAGTGAGACTTGTTTCTCTTTTGGTTTTTGGATGAACTTACGAGCTTGTCGAAATGTTACGAGTTCATTTATGACTTTGATTCCTTAAAGTCTTCAGAACGATCCATTTCTTTGAGCTATTTTTCGAGCATTCCATGCTTAGCAAATCACAACAATTGGTCCAAAATAGTTTGTCATTCGTAAACAACTTTTTGGTCTTTGAATTAAAAACTTATTTACGTCAGAATTGTTTCTCTTCTGGTTCTTGGACGAACTTCCAAACTTGTCAAACATTTACAGGTTATTTTATAACTTTGGTTCCTTAAAGTATTCATGACGATCCATTCCTTCGAGCCATTTTTCGAACATTCCATGCTCAGGAAATCGCATCATTTGGTCCAAATGCTTTGTCATTTTGTAAACAACTTTTGGTCTTTGAATTTAAAACTTATTTACGTCAGATTGTTTCTCTTTTGGTTCTTGGACGAACTTATGAACTTGTGAAACTTTTACGAGTTCTTTTATAACTTTGGTTCCTTAAAATATTCAGGACTATCCATTCCTTCGAGTAATTTTTCGAACATTCCATGCTTGGGAAATCACATCGTTTGGTCCAAATAGTTTGTCATTCATAAACTACTTTTGGTTTTTAAATTAAAAACGTATATAAGTGAGACTTGTTTCTCTTTTGGTTCTTGGATGAACTTACTAGCTTGTCAAAATAATACGAGTTCTTTTATAACATCGATTCCTTAAAGTGTTCAAAACGATCCATTCCTTTGAGCAATATTTCGAGCATTCAATGCTCGAGAAATCGCATCATTTGGTCCAAACGGTTTGTCATTTTTTTAAACAACTTTTGGTCTTTGAATTAAAAACTTATTTACATCAGATTGTTTCTCTTTTGGTTCTTGGATGAAATTACGAGCTTGTCAAAATGTTATGAGTTCTTTTATAACTTCGATTCCTTAAAGTATTCAAAACAATCCATTCCTTTGAGAAATTTTTCGAGCATTCGATGCTCGGGAAATCGCACCATTTGGTCTTTGAATTAAAAACTTATTTACGTCAGAATTGTATCTCTTTTGGTTCTTGGACGAACTTCCAAACTTGTCAAACTTTTTCAAGTTATTTTATAACTTTGGTTCCTTAAAGTATTCATGATGATCCATTCCTTCGAGTAATTTTTCGAACATTCCATGCTCGGGAAATCGTATCATTTGGTCCAAATGCTTTGTCATTTTGTAAACAACTTTTGGTCTTTGAATTTAAAACTTATTTACGTCAGATTGTTTCTCTTTTGGTTCTTGGACGAACTTATGAACTTGTGAAACTTTTACGAGTTCTTTTATAACTTTGGTTCCTTAAAGTATTTAAGACGATTCATTCCTTCGAGTAATTTTTCGAACATTCCATGCTCGGGAAATCGCATCATTTGGTCCAAATGCTTTGTCATTTGGAAACAACTTTTGGTCTTTGAATTTAAAACTTATTTATGTCAGAATTGTTTCTCTTTTGGTTCTTGGATGAATTTCCAAACTTGTCAAACTTTTACGAGTTCTTTTGTAACTTTGGTTCCTTAAAGTATTCATGGCGATCCATTCCTTCGAGACATTTTTCGAACATTCCATGCTCGGGAAATCGCATCATTTGGTCCAAATGCTCTGTCATTTTGTAAACAACTTTTGGTCTTTGACTTTAAATTTTATTTACGTCAGATTGTTTCTCTTTTGGTTCTTGGACGAACTTATGAACTTGTGAAACTTTTACGAGTTCTTTTATAACTTTGGTTCCTTAAAGTATTTAAGACGATTCATTCCTTCGAGTAATTTTTCGAACATTCCATGCTCGGGAAATCGCATCATTTGGTCCAAATGCTTTGTCATTTGGAAACAACTTTTGGTCTTTGAATTTAAAACTTATTTATGTCAGAATTGTTTCTCTTTTGGTTCTTGGATGAATTTCCAAACTTGTCAAACTTTTACGAGTTCTTTTGTAACTTTGGTTCCTTAAAGTATTCATGGCGATCCATTCCTTCGAGACATTTTTCGAACATTCCATGCTCGGGAAATCGCATCATTTGGTCCAAATGCTCTGTCATTTTGTAAACAACTTTTGGTCTTTGACTTTAAATTTTATTTACGTCAGATTGTTTCTCTTTTGGTTCTTGGACGAACTTATGAACTTGTGAAACTTTTACGAGTTCTTTTATAACTTTGGTTCCTTAAAGTATTCATGACGATCCATTCCTTCTAGTAATTTTTCAAACATTCCACGCTTGGGAAATCGCATCATTTGGTCCAAATAGTTTGTTATTTGTAAACAACTTTTGGTTTTTAAATTAAAAAAATTATTTAAGTGAAACTTGTTTCTCTTTTGGTTCTTGGATGAACTTACGAGCTTGTCAAAATAATACGAGTTCTTTTATAACTTTGATTCCTTAAAGTGTTCAAAAAGATCCATTCCTTTAAGCAATATTTCGAGCATTCGATGCTCGGGAAATCGCATCATTTGGTCCAAATTGTTTGTCATTTTTGTAAAAACTTTTGGCCTTTGAATTTAAAACTTATTTGCATCAGATTGTTTCTCTTTTGGTTCTTGGACGAACTTATGAACTTGTGAAACTTTTACGAGTTCTTTTATAACTTTGGTTCCTTAAAGTATTCAAGACGATTCATTCCTTCGAGTAATTTTTCGAACATTCCACGCTTGGGAAATCGCATCATTTGGTCCAAATAGTTTGTTATTTGTAAACAACTTTTGGTTTTTAAATTAAAAAAATTATTTAAGTGAAACTTGTTTCTCTTTTGGTTCTTGGATGAACTTATGAGCTTGTCAAAATAATACGAGTTCTTTTATAACTTTGATTCCTTAAAGTGTTCAAAAAGATCCATTCCTTTAAGCAATATTTCGAGCATTCGATGCTCGGGAAATCGCATCATTTGGTCCAAATTGTTTGTCATTTTTGTAAAAACTTTTGGCCTTTGAATTTAAAACTTATTTGCATCAGATTGTTTCTCTTTTGGTTCTTGGATGAACTTATGAACTTGTGAAACTTTTACGAGTTCTTTTATAACTTTGGTTCCTTAAAGTATTCAAGACGATTCATTCCTTCGAGTAATTTTTCGAACATTCCATGCTTGTGAAATAAGCATCATTTGGTCCAAATAGTTTGTCATTTGTAAACAACTTTTGGTTTTTAAATTAAGAACTTATATAAGTGAGACTTGTTTCTCTTTTGGTTCTTGGATAAACTTATGAGCTTGTCAAAATAATATGAGTTCTTTTATAACTTCGATTCCTTAAAGTGTTCAAAACGATCCATTCCTTTGAGCAATATTTCGAGCATTCGATGCTCGGGAAATCGCATCATTTGGTCCAAACGGTTTGTCATTTTTGTAAAAACTTTTGGCCTTTGAATTAAAAACTTATTTGCATCAGATTGTTTCTCTTTTGGTTCTTGGACGAACTTATGAACTTGTGAAACTTTTACGAGTTCTTTTATAACTTTGGTTCCTTAACGTATTCATGACGATCCATTCCTTCGAGCCATTTTTCGAACATTCCATGCTCGGGAAATCGCATCATTTGGTCCAAATGCTTTGTCATTTTGTAAACAACTTTTCGTCTTTGAATTTAAAACTTATTTACGTCATATTGTTTCTCTTTTGGTTCTTGGATGAACTTATGAACTTGTGAAACTTTTACGAGTTCTGTTATAACTTTGGTTCCTTGAAATATTCAGGACTATCCATTCCTTCGAGTAATTTTTCGAACATTCCATGCTTGGGAAATCGCATCATTTGGTCCAAATAGTTTGTCATTTGTAAACAACTTTTGGTTTTTAAATTAAAAACTTATTTAAGTGAGACTTGTTTCTCTTTTGGTTTTTGGATGAACTTACGAGCTTGTCGAAATGTTACGAGTTCATTTATGACTTTGATTCCTTAAAGTCTTCAGAACGATCCATTTCTTTGAGCTATTTTTCGAGCATTCCATGCTTAGCAAATCACAACAATTGGTCCAAAATAGTTTGTCATTCGTAAACAACTTTTTGGTCTTTGAATTAAAAACTTATTTACGTCAGAATTGTTTCTCTTCTGGTTCTTGGACGAACTTCCAAACTTGTCAAACATTTACAGGTTATTTTATAACTTTGGTTCCTTAAAGTATTCATGACGATCCATTCCTTCGAGCCATTTTTCGAACATTCCATGCTCAGGAAATCGCATCATTTGGTCCAAATGCTTTGTCATTTTGTAAACAACTTTTGGTCTTTGAATTTAAAACTTATTTACGTCAGATTGTTTCTCTTTTGGTTCTTGGACGAACTTATGAACTTGTGAAACTTTTACGAGTTCTTTTATAACTTTGGTTCCTTAAAATATTCAGGACTATCCATTCCTTCGAGTAATTTTTCGAACATTCCATGCTTGGGAAATCACATCGTTTGGTCCAAATAGTTTGTCATTCATAAACTACTTTTGGTTTTTAAATTAAAAACGTATATAAGTGAGACTTGTTTCTCTTTTGGTTCTTGGATGAACTTACTAGCTTGTCAAAATAATACGAGTTCTTTTATAACATCGATTCCTTAAAGTGTTCAAAACGATCCATTCCTTTGAGCAATATTTCGAGCATTCAATGCTCGAGAAATCGCATCATTTGGTCCAAACGGTTTGTCATTTTTTTAAACAACTTTTGGTCTTTGAATTAAAAACTTATTTACATCAGATTGTTTCTCTTTTGGTTCTTGGATGAAATTACGAGCTTGTCAAAATGTTATGAGTTCTTTTATAACTTCGATTCCTTAAAGTATTCAAAACAATCCATTCCTTTGAGAAATTTTTCGAGCATTCGATGCTCGGGAAATCGCACCATTTGGTCTTTGAATTAAAAACTTATTTACGTCAGAATTGTATCTCTTTTGGTTCTTGGACGAACTTCCAAACTTGTCAAACTTTTTCAAGTTATTTTATAACTTTGGTTCCTTAAAGTATTCATGATGATCCATTCCTTCGAGTAATTTTTCGAACATTCCATGCTCGGGAAATCGTATCATTTGGTCCAAATGCTTTGTCATTTTGTAAACAACTTTTGGTCTTTGAATTTAAAACTTATTTACGTCAGATTGTTTCTCTTTTGGTTCTTGGACGAACTTATGAACTTGTGAAACTTTTACGAGTTCTTTTATAACTTTGGTTCCTTAAAGTATTTAAGACGATTCATTCCTTCGAGTAATTTTTCGAACATTCCATGCTCGGGAAATCGCATCATTTGGTCCAAATGCTTTGTCATTTGGAAACAACTTTTGGTCTTTGAATTTAAAACTTATTTATGTCAGAATTGTTTCTCTTTTGGTTCTTGGATGAATTTCCAAACTTGTCAAACTTTTACGAGTTCTTTTGTAACTTTGGTTCCTTAAAGTATTCATGGCGATCCATTCCTTCGAGACATTTTTCGAACATTCCATGCTCGGGAAATCGCATCATTTGGTCCAAATGCTCTGTCATTTTGTAAACAACTTTTGGTCTTTGACTTTAAATTTTATTTACGTCAGATTGTTTCTCTTTTGGTTCTTGGACGAACTTATGAACTTGTGAAACTTTTACGAGTTCTTTTATAACTTTGGTTCCTTAAAGTATTTAAGACGATTCATTCCTTCGAGTAATTTTTCGAACATTCCATGCTCGGGAAATCGCATCATTTGGTCCAAATGCTTTGTCATTTGGAAACAACTTTTGGTCTTTGAATTTAAAACTTATTTATGTCAGAATTGTTTCTCTTTTGGTTCTTGGATGAATTTCCAAACTTGTCAAACTTTTACGAGTTCTTTTGTAACTTTGGTTCCTTAAAGTATTCATGGCGATCCATTCCTTCGAGACATTTTTCGAACATTCCATGCTCGGGAAATCGCATCATTTGGTCCAAATGCTCTGTCATTTTGTAAACAACTTTTGGTCTTTGACTTTAAATTTTATTTACGTCAGATTGTTTCTCTTTTGGTTCTTGGACGAACTTATGAACTTGTGAAACTTTTACGAGTTCTTTTATAACTTTGGTTCCTTAAAGTATTCATGACGATCCATTCCTTCTAGTAATTTTTCAAACATTCCACGCTTGGGAAATCGCATCATTTGGTCCAAATAGTTTGTTATTTGTAAACAACTTTTGGTTTTTAAATTAAAAAAATTATTTAAGTGAAACTTGTTTCTCTTTTGGTTCTTGGATGAACTTACGAGCTTGTCAAAATAATACGAGTTCTTTTATAACTTTGATTCCTTAAAGTGTTCAAAAAGATCCATTCCTTTAAGCAATATTTCGAGCATTCGATGCTCGGGAAATCGCATCATTTGGTCCAAATTGTTTGTCATTTTTGTAAAAACTTTTGGCCTTTGAATTTAAAACTTATTTGCATCAGATTGTTTCTCTTTTGGTTCTTGGACGAACTTATGAACTTGTGAAACTTTTACGAGTTCTTTTATAACTTTGGTTCCTTAAAGTATTCAAGACGATTCATTCCTTCGAGTAATTTTTCGAACATTCCACGCTTGGGAAATCGCATCATTTGGTCCAAATAGTTTGTTATTTGTAAACAACTTTTGGTTTTTAAATTAAAAAAATTATTTAAGTGAAACTTGTTTCTCTTTTGGTTCTTGGATGAACTTACGAGCTTGTCAAAATAATACGAGTTCTTTTATAACTTTGATTCCTTAAAGTGTTCAAAAAGATCCATTCCTTTAAGCAATATTTCGAGCATTCGATGCTCGGGAAATCGCATCATTTGGTCCAAATTGTTTGTCATTTTTGTAAAAACTTTTGGCCTTTGAATTTAAAACTTATTTGCATCAGATTGTTTCTCTTTTGGTTCTTGGATGAACTTATGAACTTGTGAAACTTTTACGAGTTCTTTTATAACTTTGGTTCCTTAAAGTATTCAAGACGATTCATTCCTTCGAGTAATTTTTCGAACATTCCATGCTTGTGAAATAAGCATCATTTGGTCCAAATAGTTTGTCATTTGTAAACAACTTTTGGTTTTTAAATTAAGAACTTATATAAGTGAGACTTGTTTCTCTTTTGGTTCTTGGATAAACTTATGAGCTTGTCAAAATAATATGAGTTCTTTTATAACTTCGATTCCTTAAAGTGTTCAAAACGATCCATTCCTTTGAGCAATATTTCGAGCATTCGATGCTCGGGAAATCGCATCATTTGGTCCAAACGGTTTGTCATTTTTGTAAAAACTTTTGGCCTTTGAATTAAAAACTTATTTGCATCAGATTGTTTCTCTTTTGGTTCTTGGACGAACTTATGAACTTGTGAAACTTTTACGAGTTCTTTTATAACTTTGGTTCCTTAACGTATTCATGACGATCCATTCCTTCGAGCCATTTTTCGAACATTCCATGCTCGGGAAATCGCATCATTTGGTCCAAATGCTTTGTCATTTTGTAAACAACTTTTCGTCTTTGAATTTAAAACTTATTTACGTCATATTGTTTCTCTTTTGGTTCTTGGATGAACTTATGAACTTGTGAAACTTTTACGAGTTCTGTTATAACTTTGGTTCCTTGAAATATTCAGGACTATCCATTCCTTCGAGTAATTTTTCGAACATTCCATGCTTGGGAAATCGCATCATTTGGTCCAAATAGTTTGTCATTTGTAAACAACTTTTGGTTTTTAAATTAAAAACTTATTTAAGTGAGACTTGTTTCTCTTTTGGTTTTTGGATGAACTTACGAGCTTGTCGAAATGTTACGAGTTCATTTATGACTTTGATTCCTTAAAGTCTTCAGAACGATCCATTTCTTTGAGCTATTTTTCGAGCATTCCATGCTTAGCAAATCACAACAATTGGTCCAAAATAGTTTGTCATTCGTAAACAACTTTTTGGTCTTTGAATTAAAAACTTATTTACGTCAGAATTGTTTCTCTTCTGGTTCTTGGACGAACTTCCAAACTTGTCAAACATTTACAGGTTATTTTATAACTTTGGTTCCTTAAAGTATTCATGACGATCCATTCCTTCGAGCCATTTTTCGAACATTCCATGCTCAGGAAATCGCATCATTTGGTCCAAATGCTTTGTCATTTTGTAAACAACTTTTGGTCTTTGAATTTAAAACTTATTTACGTCAGATTGTTTCTCTTTTGGTTCTTGGACGAACTTATGAACTTGTGAAACTTTTACGAGTTCTTTTATAACTTTGGTTCCTTAAAATATTCAGGACTATCCATTCCTTCGAGTAATTTTTCGAACATTCCATGCTTGGGAAATCACATCGTTTGGTCCAAATAGTTTGTCATTCATAAACTACTTTTGGTTTTTAAATTAAAAACGTATATAAGTGAGACTTGTTTCTCTTTTGGTTCTTGGATGAACTTACTAGCTTGTCAAAATAATACGAGTTCTTTTATAACATCGATTCCTTAAAGTGTTCAAAACGATCCATTCCTTTGAGCAATATTTCGAGCATTCAATGCTCGAGAAATCGCATCATTTGGTCCAAACGGTTTGTCATTTTTTTAAACAACTTTTGGTCTTTGAATTAAAAACTTATTTACATCAGATTGTTTCTCTTTTGGTTCTTGGATGAAATTACGAGCTTGTCAAAATGTTATGAGTTCTTTTATAACTTCGATTCCTTAAAGTATTCAAAACAATCCATTCCTTTGAGAAATTTTTCGAGCATTCGATGCTCGGGAAATCGCACCATTTGGTCTTTGAATTAAAAACTTATTTACGTCAGAATTGTATCTCTTTTGGTTCTTGGACGAACTTCCAAACTTGTCAAACTTTTTCAAGTTATTTTATAACTTTGGTTCCTTAAAGTATTCATGATGATCCATTCCTTCGAGTAATTTTTCGAACATTCCATGCTCGGGAAATCGTATCATTTGGTCCAAATGCTTTGTCATTTTGTAAACAACTTTTGGTCTTTGAATTTAAAACTTATTTACGTCAGATTGTTTCTCTTTTGGTTCTTGGACGAACTTATGAACTTGTGAAACTTTTACGAGTTCTTTTATAACTTTGGTTCCTTAAAGTATTTAAGACGATTCATTCCTTCGAGTAATTTTTCGAACATTCCATGCTCGGGAAATCGCATCATTTGGTCCAAATGCTTTGTCATTTGGAAACAACTTTTGGTCTTTGAATTTAAAACTTATTTATGTCAGAATTGTTTCTCTTTTGGTTCTTGGATGAATTTCCAAACTTGTCAAACTTTTACGAGTTCTTTTGTAACTTTGGTTCCTTAAAGTATTCATGGCGATCCATTCCTTCGAGACATTTTTCGAACATTCCATGCTCGGGAAATCGCATCATTTGGTCCAAATGCTCTGTCATTTTGTAAACAACTTTTGGTCTTTGACTTTAAATTTTATTTACGTCAGATTGTTTCTCTTTTGGTTCTTGGACGAACTTATGAACTTGTGAAACTTTTACGAGTTCTTTTATAACTTTGGTTCCTTAAAGTATTTAAGACGATTCATTCCTTCGAGTAATTTTTCGAACATTCCATGCTCGGGAAATCGCATCATTTGGTCCAAATGCTTTGTCATTTGGAAACAACTTTTGGTCTTTGAATTTAAAACTTATTTATGTCAGAATTGTTTCTCTTTTGGTTCTTGGATGAATTTCCAAACTTGTCAAACTTTTACGAGTTCTTTTGTAACTTTGGTTCCTTAAAGTATTCATGGCGATCCATTCCTTCGAGACATTTTTCGAACATTCCATGCTCGGGAAATCGCATCATTTGGTCCAAATGCTCTGTCATTTTGTAAACAACTTTTGGTCTTTGACTTTAAATTTTATTTACGTCAGATTGTTTCTCTTTTGGTTCTTGGACGAACTTATGAACTTGTGAAACTTTTACGAGTTCTTTTATAACTTTGGTTCCTTAAAGTATTCATGACGATCCATTCCTTCTAGTAATTTTTCAAACATTCCACGCTTGGGAAATCGCATCATTTGGTCCAAATAGTTTGTTATTTGTAAACAACTTTTGGTTTTTAAATTAAAAAAATTATTTAAGTGAAACTTGTTTCTCTTTTGGTTCTTGGATGAACTTACGAGCTTGTCAAAATAATACGAGTTCTTTTATAACTTTGATTCCTTAAAGTGTTCAAAAAGATCCATTCCTTTAAGCAATATTTCGAGCATTCGATGCTCGGGAAATCGCATCATTTGGTCCAAATTGTTTGTCATTTTTGTAAAAACTTTTGGCCTTTGAATTTAAAACTTATTTGCATCAGATTGTTTCTCTTTTGGTTCTTGGACGAACTTATGAACTTGTGAAACTTTTACGAGTTCTTTTATAACTTTGGTTCCTTAAAGTATTCAAGACGATTCATTCCTTCGAGTAATTTTTCGAACATTCCACGCTTGGGAAATCGCATCATTTGGTCCAAATAGTTTGTTATTTGTAAACAACTTTTGGTTTTTAAATTAAAAAAATTATTTAAGTGAAACTTGTTTCTCTTTTGGTTCTTGGATGAACTTACGAGCTTGTCAAAATAATACGAGTTCTTTTATAACTTTGATTCCTTAAAGTGTTCAAAAAGATCCATTCCTTTAAGCAATATTTCGAGCATTCGATGCTCGGGAAATCGCATCATTTGGTCCAAATTGTTTGTCATTTTTGTAAAAACTTTTGGCCTTTGAATTTAAAACTTATTTGCATCAGATTGTTTCTCTTTTGGTTCTTGGATGAACTTATGAACTTGTGAAACTTTTACGAGTTCTTTTATAACTTTGGTTCCTTAAAGTATTCAAGACGATTCATTCCTTCGAGTAATTTTTCGAACATTCCATGCTTGTGAAATAAGCATCATTTGGTCCAAATAGTTTGTCATTTGTAAACAACTTTTGGTTTTTAAATTAAGAACTTATATAAGTGAGACTTGTTTCTCTTTTGGTTCTTGGATAAACTTATGAGCTTGTCAAAATAATATGAGTTCTTTTATAACTTCGATTCCTTAAAGTGTTCAAAACGATCCATTCCTTTGAGCAATATTTCGAGCATTCGATGCTCGGGAAATCGCATCATTTGGTCCAAACGGTTTGTCATTTTTGTAAAAACTTTTGGCCTTTGAATTAAAAACTTATTTGCATCAGATTGTTTCTCTTTTGGTTCTTGGACGAACTTATGAACTTGTGAAACTTTTACGAGTTCTTTTATAACTTTGGTTCCTTAACGTATTCATGACGATCCATTCCTTCGAGCCATTTTTCGAACCTTCCATATTTGGGAAATCGCATCGTTTTGTCCAAATAGTTTGTCATTTCTAAACTACTTTTGGTTTTTAAATTAAAAACTTATTTAAGTGAGACTTGTTTCTCTTTTGGTTCTTGGATGAACTTACGAGCTTGTCAAAATGTTATGAGTTCTTTTATAACTTAAATTCCTTAAAGTATTCAAAACAATCCATTCCGTTGAGAAATTTTTCGAGCATTCGATGCTCGGGAAATCGCACCATTTGGTCTTTGAATTAAAAACTTATTTATATCAGAATTGTATCTCTTTTGGTTCTTGGACGAACTTCCAAACTTGTCAAACTTTTTCAAGTTATTTTATAACTTTGGTTCCTTAAAGTATTCATGATGATCCATTCCTTCGAGTAATTTTTCGAACATTCCATGCTCGGGAAATCGTATCATTTGGTCCAAATGCTTTGTCATTTTGTAAACAACTTTTGGTCTTTGAATTTAAAACTTATTTACGTCAGATTGTTTCTCTTTTGGTTCTTGGACGAACTTATGAACTTGTGAAACTTTTACGAGTTCTTTTATAACTTTGGTTCCTTAAAGTATTTAAGACGATTCATTCCTTCGAGTAATTTTTCGAACATTCCATGCTCGGGAAATCGCATCATTTGGTCCAAATGCTTTGTCATTTGGAAACAACTTTTGGTCTTTGAATTTAAAACTTATTTATGTCAGAATTGTTTCTCTTTTGGTTCTTGGATGAATTTCCAAACTTGTCAAACTTTTACGAGTTCTTTTGTAACTTTGGTTCCTTAAAGTATTCATGGCGATCCATTCCTTCGAGACATTTTTCGAACATTCCATGCTCGGGAAATCGCATCATTTGGTCCAAATGCTCTGTCATTTTGTAAACAACTTTTGGTCTTTGACTTTAAATTTTATTTACGTCAGATTGTTTCTCTTTTGGTTCTTGGACGAACTTATGAACTTGTGAAACTTTTACGAGTTCTTTTATAACTTTGGTTCCTTAAAGTATTTAAGACGATTCATTCCTTCGAGTAATTTTTCGAACATTCCATGCTCGGGAAATCGCATCATTTGGTCCAAATGCTTTGTCATTTGGAAACAACTTTTGGTCTTTGAATTTAAAACTTATTTATGTCAGAATTGTTTCTCTTTTGGTTCTTGGATGAATTTCCAAACTTGTCAAACTTTTACGAGTTCTTTTGTAACTTTGGTTCCTTAAAGTATTCATGGCGATCCATTCCTTCGAGACATTTTTCGAACATTCCATGCTCGGGAAATCGCATCATTTGGTCCAAATGCTCTGTCATTTTGTAAACAACTTTTGGTCTTTGACTTTAAATTTTATTTACGTCAGATTGTTTCTCTTTTGGTTCTTGGACGAACTTATGAACTTGTGAAACTTTTACGAGTTCTTTTATAACTTTGGTTCCTTAAAGTATTCATGACGATCCATTCCTTCTAGTAATTTTTCAAACATTCCACGCTTGGGAAATCGCATCATTTGGTCCAAATAGTTTGTTATTTGTAAACAACTTTTGGTTTTTAAATTAAAAAAATTATTTAAGTGAAACTTGTTTCTCTTTTGGTTCTTGGATGAACTTACGAGCTTGTCAAAATAATACGAGTTCTTTTATAACTTTGATTCCTTAAAGTGTTCAAAAAGATCCATTCCTTTAAGCAATATTTCGAGCATTCGATGCTCGGGAAATCGCATCATTTGGTCCAAATTGTTTGTCATTTTTGTAAAAACTTTTGGCCTTTGAATTTAAAACTTATTTGCATCAGATTGTTTCTCTTTTGGTTCTTGGACGAACTTATGAACTTGTGAAACTTTTACGAGTTCTTTTATAACTTTGGTTCCTTAAAGTATTCAAGACGATTCATTCCTTCGAGTAATTTTTCGAACATTCCACGCTTGGGAAATCGCATCATTTGGTCCAAATAGTTTGTTATTTGTAAACAACTTTTGGTTTTTAAATTAAAAAAATTATTTAAGTGAAACTTGTTTCTCTTTTGGTTCTTGGATGAACTTACGAGCTTGTCAAAATAATACGAGTTCTTTTATAACTTTGATTCCTTAAAGTGTTCAAAAAGATCCATTCCTTTAAGCAATATTTCGAGCATTCGATGCTCGGGAAATCGCATCATTTGGTCCAAATTGTTTGTCATTTTTGTAAAAACTTTTGGCCTTTGAATTTAAAACTTATTTGCATCAGATTGTTTCTCTTTTGGTTCTTGGATGAACTTATGAACTTGTGAAACTTTTACGAGTTCTTTTATAACTTTGGTTCCTTAAAGTATTCAAGACGATTCATTCCTTCGAGTAATTTTTCGAACATTCCATGCTTGTGAAATAAGCATCATTTGGTCCAAATAGTTTGTCATTTGTAAACAACTTTTGGTTTTTAAATTAAGAACTTATATAAGTGAGACTTGTTTCTCTTTTGGTTCTTGGATAAACTTATGAGCTTGTCAAAATAATATGAGTTCTTTTATAACTTCGATTCCTTAAAGTGTTCAAAACGATCCATTCCTTTGAGCAATATTTCGAGCATTCGATGCTCGGGAAATCGCATCATTTGGTCCAAACGGTTTGTCATTTTTGTAAAAACTTTTGGCCTTTGAATTAAAAACTTATTTGCATCAGATTGTTTCTCTTTTGGTTCTTGGACGAACTTATGAACTTGTGAAACTTTTACGAGTTCTTTTATAACTTTGGTTCCTTAACGTATTCATGACGATCCATTCCTTCGAGCCATTTTTCGAACCTTCCATATTTGGGAAATCGCATCGTTTTGTCCAAATAGTTTGTCATTTCTAAACTACTTTTGGTTTTTAAATTAAAAACTTATTTAAGTGAGACTTGTTTCTCTTTTGGTTCTTGGATGAACTTACGAGCTTGTCAAAATGTTATGAGTTCTTTTATAACTTAAATTCCTTAAAGTATTCAAAACAATCCATTCCGTTGAGAAATTTTTCGAGCATTCGATGCTCGGGAAATCGCACCATTTGGTCTTTGAATTAAAAACTTATTTATATCAGAATTGTATCTCTTTTGGTTCTTGGACGAACTTCCAAACTTGTCAAACTTTTTCAAGTTATTTTATAACTTTGGTTCCTTAAAGTATTCATGATGATCCATTCCTTCGAGTAATTTTTCGAACATTCCATGCTCGGGAAATCGTATCATTTGGTCCAAATGCTTTGTCATTTTGTAAACAACTTTTGGTCTTTGAATTTAAAACTTATTTACGTCAGATTGTTTCTCTTTTGGTTCTTGGACGAACTTATGAACTTGTGAAACTTTTACGAGTTCTTTTATAACTTTGGTTCCTTAAAGTATTTAAGACGATTCATTCCTTCGAGTAATTTTTCGAACATTCCATGCTCGGGAAATCGCATCATTTGGTCCAAATGCTTTGTCATTTGGAAACAACTTTTGGTCTTTGAATTTAAAACTTATTTATGTCAGAATTGTTTCTCTTTTGGTTCTTGGATGAATTTCCAAACTTGTCAAACTTTTACGAGTTCTTTTGTAACTTTGGTTCCTTAAAGTATTCATGGCGATCCATTCCTTCGAGACATTTTTCGAACATTCCATGCTCGGGAAATCGCATCATTTGGTCCAAATGCTCTGTCATTTTGTAAACAACTTTTGGTCTTTGACTTTAAATTTTATTTACGTCAGATTGTTTCTCTTTTGGTTCTTGGACGAACTTATGAACTTGTGAAACTTTTACGAGTTCTTTTATAACTTTGGTTCCTTAAAGTATTTAAGACGATTCATTCCTTCGAGTAATTTTTCGAACATTCCATGCTCGGGAAATCGCATCATTTGGTCCAAATGCTTTGTCATTTGGAAACAACTTTTGGTCTTTGAATTTAAAACTTATTTATGTCAGAATTGTTTCTCTTTTGGTTCTTGGATGAATTTCCAAACTTGTCAAACTTTTACGAGTTCTTTTGTAACTTTGGTTCCTTAAAGTATTCATGGCGATCCATTCCTTCGAGACATTTTTCGAACATTCCATGCTCGGGAAATCGCATCATTTGGTCCAAATGCTCTGTCATTTTGTAAACAACTTTTGGTCTTTGACTTTAAATTTTATTTACGTCAGATTGTTTCTCTTTTGGTTCTTGGACGAACTTATGAACTTGTGAAACTTTTACGAGTTCTTTTATAACTTTGGTTCCTTAAAGTATTCATGACGATCCATTCCTTCTAGTAATTTTTCAAACATTCCACGCTTGGGAAATCGCATCATTTGGTCCAAATAGTTTGTTATTTGTAAACAACTTTTGGTTTTTAAATTAAAAAAATTATTTAAGTGAAACTTGTTTCTCTTTTGGTTCTTGGATGAACTTACGAGCTTGTCAAAATAATACGAGTTCTTTTATAACTTTGATTCCTTAAAGTGTTCAAAAAGATCCATTCCTTTAAGCAATATTTCGAGCATTCGATGCTCGGGAAATCGCATCATTTGGTCCAAATTGTTTGTCATTTTTGTAAAAACTTTTGGCCTTTGAATTTAAAACTTATTTGCATCAGATTGTTTCTCTTTTGGTTCTTGGACGAACTTATGAACTTGTGAAACTTTTACGAGTTCTTTTATAACTTTGGTTCCTTAAAGTATTCAAGACGATTCATTCCTTCGAGTAATTTTTCGAACATTCCACGCTTGGGAAATCGCATCATTTGGTCCAAATAGTTTGTTATTTGTAAACAACTTTTGGTTTTTAAATTAAAAAAATTATTTAAGTGAAACTTGTTTCTCTTTTGGTTCTTGGATGAACTTACGAGCTTGTCAAAATAATACGAGTTCTTTTATAACTTTGATTCCTTAAAGTGTTCAAAAAGATCCATTCCTTTAAGCAATATTTCGAGCATTCGATGCTCGGGAAATCGCATCATTTGGTCCAAATTGTTTGTCATTTTTGTAAAAACTTTTGGCCTTTGAATTTAAAACTTATTTGCATCAGATTGTTTCTCTTTTGGTTCTTGGATGAACTTCTGAACTTGTGAAACTTTTACGAGTTCTTTTATAACTTTGGTTCCTTAAAGTATTCAAGACGATTCATTCCTTCGAGTAATTTTTCGAACATTCCATGCTTGTGAAATAAGCATCATTTGGTCCAAATAGTTTGTCATTTGTAAACAACTTTTGGTTTTTAAATTAAGAACTTATATAAGTGAGACTTGTTTCTCTTTTGGTTCTTGGATAAACTTATGAGCTTGTCAAAATAATATGAGTTCTTTTATAACTTCGATTCCTTAAAGTGTTCAAAACGATCCATTCCTTTGAGCAATATTTCGAGCATTCGATGCTCGGGAAATCGCATCATTTGGTCCAAACGGTTTGTCATTTTTGTAAAAACTTTTGGCCTTTGAATTAAAAACTTATTTGCATCAGATTGTTTCTCTTTTGGTTCTTGGACGAACTTATGAACTTGTGAAACTTTTACGAGTTCTTTTATAACTTTGGTTCCTTAACGTATTCATGACGATCCATTCCTTCGAGCCATTTTTCGAACATTCCATGCTCGGGAAATCGCATCATTTGGTCCAAATGCTTTGTCATTTTGTAAACAACTTTTCGTCTTTGAATTTAAAACTTATTTACGTCATATTGTTTCTCTTTTGGTTCTTGGATGAACTTATGAACTTGTGAAACTTTTACGAGTTTTGTTATAACTTTGGTTCCTTGAAATATTCAGGACTATCCATTCCTTCGAGTAATTTTTCGAACATTCCATGCTTGGGAAATCGCATCATTTGGTCCAAATAGTTTGTCATTTGTAAACAACTTTTGGTTTTTAAATTAAAAACTTATTTAAGTGAGACTTGTTTCTCTTTTGGTTCTTGGATGAACTTACGAGCTTGTCGAAATGTTACGAGTTCATTTATGACTTTGATTCCTTAAAGTCTTCAGTACGATCCATTCCTTTGAGCTATTTTTCGAGCATTCCATGCTTAGCAAATCACAACAATTGGTCCAAAATAGTTTGTCATTCGTAAACAACTTTTTGGTCTTTGAATTAAAAACTTATTTACGTCAGAATTGTTTCTCTTCTGGTTCTTGGACGAACTTCCAAACTTGTCAAACATTTACAGGTTATTTTATAACTTTGGTTCCTTAAAGTATTCATGACGATCCATTCCTTCGAGCCATTTTTCGAACATTCCATGCTCAGGAAATCGCATCATTTGGTCCAAATGCTTTGTCATTTTGTAAACAACTTTTGGTCTTTGAATTTAAAACTTATTTACGTCAGATTGTTTCTCTTTTGGTTCTTGGACGAACTTATGAACTTGTGAAACTTTTACGAGTTCTTTTATAACTTTGGTTCCTTAAAATATTCAGGACTATCCATTCCTTCGAGTAATTTTTCGAACATTCCATGCTTGGGAAATCACATCGTTTGGTCCAAATAGTTTGTCATTCATAAACTACTTTTGGTTTTTAAATTAAAAACTTATATAAGTGAGACTTGTTTCTCTTTTGGTTCTTGGATGAACTTACTAGCTTGTCAAAATAATACGAGTTCTTTTATAACATCGATTCCTTAAAGTGTTCAAAACGATCCATTCCTTTGAGCAATATTTCGAGCATTCAATGCTCGAGAAATCGCATCATTTGGTCCAAACGGTTTGTCATTTTTTTAAACAACTTTTGGTCTTTGAATTAAAAACTTATTTACATCAGATTGTTTCTCTTTTGGTTCTTGGATGAAATTACGAGCTTGTCAAAATGTTATGAGTTCTTTTATAACTTCGATTCCTTAAAGTATTCAAAACAATCCATTCCTTTGAGAAATTTTTCGAGCATTCGATGCTCGAGAAATCGCACCATTTGGTCTTTGAATTAAAAACTTATTTACGTCAGAATTGTATCTCTTTTGGTTCTTGGACGAACTTCCAAACTTGTCAAACTTTTTCAAGTTATTTTATAACTTTGGTTCCTTAAAGTATTCATGATGATCCATTCCTTCGAGTAATTTTTCGAACATTCCATGCTCGGGAAATCGTATCATTTGGTCCAAATGCTTTGTCATTTTGTAAACAACTTTTGGTCTTTGAATTTAAAACTTATTTACGTCAGATTGTTTCTCTTTTGGTTCTTGGACGAACTTATGAACTTGTGAAACTTTTACGAGTTCTTTTATAACTTTGGTTCCTTAAAGTATTTAAGACGATTCATTCCTTCGAGTAATTTTTCGAACATTCCATGCTCGGGAAATCGCATCATTTGGTCCAAATGCTTTGTCATTTGGAAACAACTTTTGGTCTTTGAATTTAAAACTTATTTATGTCAGAATTGTTTCTCTTTTGGTTCTTGGATGAATTTCCAAACTTGTGAAACTTTTACGAGTTCTTTTATAACTTTGGTTCCTTAAAGTATTCAAGACGATTCATTCCTTCGAGTAATTTTTCGAACATTCCATGCTTGTGAAATAAGCATCATTTGGTCCAAATAGTTTGTCATTTGTAAACAACTTTTGGTTTTTAAATTAAGAACTTATATAAGTGAGACTTGTTTCTCTTTTGGTTCTTGGATAAACTTATGAGCTTGTCAAAATAATATGAGTTCTTTTATAACTTCGATTCCTTAAAGTGTTCAAAACGATCCATTCCTTTGAGCAATATTTCGAGCATTCGATGCTCGGGAAATCGCATCATTTGGTCCAAACGGTTTGTCATTTTTGTAAAAACTTTTGGCCTTTGAATTAAAAACTTATTTGCATCAGATTGTTTCTCTTTTGGTTCTTGGACGAACTTATGAACTTGTGAAAATTTTACGAGTTCTTTTATAACTTTGGTTCCTTAACGTATTCATGACGATCCATTCCTTCGAGCCATTTTTCGAACATTCCATGCTCGGGAAATCGCATCATTTGGTCCAAATGCTTTGTCATTTTGTAAACAACTTTTCGTCTTTGAATTTAAAACTTATTTACGTCATATTGTTTCTCTTTTGGTTCTTGGATGAACTTACGAACTTGTGAAACTTTTACGAGTTCTGTTATAACTTTGGTTCCTTGAAATATTCAGGACTATCCATTCCTTCGAGTAATTTTTCGAACATTCCATGCTTGGGAAATCGCATCATTTGGTCCAAATAGTTTGTCATTTGTAAACAACTTTTGGTTTTTAAATTAAAAACTTATTTAAGTGAGACTTGTTTCTCTTTTGGTTTTTGGATGAACTTACGAGCTTGTCGAAATGTTACGAGTTCATTTATGACTTTGATTCCTTAAAGTCTTCAGAACGATCCATTTCTTTGAGCTATTTTTCGAGCATTCCATGCTTAGCAAATCACAACAATTGGTCCAAAATAGTTTGTCATTCGTAAACAACTTTTTGGTCTTTGAATTAAAAACTTATTTACGTCAGAATTGTTTCTCTTCTGGTTCTTGGACGAACTTCCAAACTTGTCAAACATTTACAGGTTATTTTATAACTTTGGTTCCTTAAAGTATTCATGACGATCCATTCCTTCGAGCCATTTTTCGAACATTCCATGCTCAGGAAATCGCATCATTTGGTCCAAATGCTTTGTCATTTTGTAAACAACTTTTGGTCTTTGAATTTAAAACTTATTTACGTCAGATTGTTTCTCTTTTGGTTCTTGGACGAACTTATGAACTTGTGAAACTTTTACGAGTTCTTTTATAACTTTGGTTCCTTAAAATATTCAGGACTATCCATTCCTTCGAGTAATTTTTCGAACATTCCATGCTTGGGAAATCACATCGTTTGGTCCAAATAGTTTGTCATTCATAAACTACTTTTGGTTTTTAAATTAAAAACGTATATAAGTGAGACTTGTTTCTCTTTTGGTTCTTGGATGAACTTACTAGCTTGTCAAAATAATACGAGTTCTTTTATAACATCGATTCCTTAAAGTGTTCAGAACGATCCATTCCTTTGAGCAATATTTCGAGCATTCAATGCTCGAGAAATCGCATCATTTGGTCCAAACGGTTTGTCATTTTTTTAAACAACTTTTGGTCTTTGAATTAAAAACTTATTTACATCAGATTGTTTCTCTTTTGGTTCTTGGACGAACTTATGAACTTGTGAAACTTTTACGAGTTCTTTTATAACTTTGGTTCCTTAAAGTATTCAAGACGATCCATTCCTTCGAGTAATTTTTCGAACCTTCCATGTTTGGGAAATCGCATCGTTTTGTCCAAATAGTTTGTCATTTCTAAACTACTTTTGGTTTTTAAATTAAAAACTTATTTAAGTGAGACTTGTTTCTCTTTTGGTTCTTGGATGAACTTACGAGCTTGTCAAAATGTTATGAGTTCTTTTATAACTTCGATTCCTTAAAGTATTCAAAACAATCCATTCCTTTGAGAAATTTTTCGAGCATTCGATGCTCGGGAAATCGCACCATTTGGTCTTTGAATTAAAAACTTATTTACGTCAGAATTGTATCTCTTTTGGTTCTTGGACGAACTTCCAAACTTGTCAAACTTTTTCAAGTTATTTTATAACTTTGGTTCCTTAAAGTATTCATGATGATCCATTCCTTCGAGTAATTTTTCGAACATTCCATGCTCGGGAAATCGTATCATTTGGTCCAAATGCTTTGTCATTTTGTAAACAACTTTTGGTCTTTGAATTTAAAACTTATTTACGTCAGATTGTTTCTCTTTTGGTTCTTGGACGAACTTATGAACTTGTGAAACTTTTACGAGTTCTTTTATAACTTTGGTTCCTTAAAGTATTTAAGACGATTCATTCCTTCGAGTAATTTTTCGAACATTCCATGCTCGGGAAATCGCATCATTTGGTCCAAATGCTTTGTCATTTGGAAACAACTTTTGGTCTTTGAATTTAAAACTTATTTATGTCAGAATTGTTTCTCTTTTGGTTCTTGGATGAATTTCCAAACTTGTCAAACTTTTACGAGTTCTTTTGTAACTTTGGTTCCTTAAAGTATTCATGGCGATCCATTCCTTCGAGACATTTTTCGAACATTCCATGCTCGGGAAATCGCATCATTTGGTCCAAATGCTCTGTCATTTTGTAAACAACTTTTGGTCTTTGACTTTAAATTTTATTTACGTCAGATTGTTTCTCTTTTGGTTCTTGGACGAACTTATGAACTTGTGAAACTTTTACGAGTTCTTTTATAACTTTGGTTCCTTAAAGTATTCATGACGATCCATTCCTTCGAGTAATTTTTCAAGCATTCCACGCTTGGGAAATCGCATCATTTGGTCCAAATAGTTTGTTATTTGTAAACAACTTTTGGTTTTTAAATTAAAAAAATTATTTAAGTGAAACTTGTTTCTCTTTTGGTTCTTGGATGAACTTACGAGCTTGTCAAAATAATACGAGTTCTTTTATAACTTTGATTCCTTAAAGTGTTCAAAAAGATCCATTCCTTTAAGCAATATTTCGAGCATTCGATGCTCGGGAAATCGCATCATTTGGTCCAAATTGTTTGTCATTTTTGTAAAAACTTTTGGCCTTTGAATTTAAAACTTATTTGCATCAGATTGTTTCTCTTTTGGTTCTTGGATGAACTTCTGAACTTGTGAAACTTTTACGAGTTCTTTTATAACTTTGGTTCCTTAAAGTATTCAAGACGATTCATTCCTTCGAGTAATTTTTCGAACATTCCATGCTTGTGAAATAAGCATCATTTGGTCCAAATAGTTTGTCATTTGTAAACAACTTTTGGTTTTTAAATTAAGAACTTATATAAGTGAGACTTGTTTCTCTTTTGGTTCTTGGATAAACTTATGAGCTTGTCAAAATAATATGAGTTCTTTTATAACTTCGATTCCTTAAAGTGTTCAAAACGATCCATTCCTTTGAGCAATATTTCGAGCATTCGATGCTCGGGAAATCGCATCATTTGGTCCAAACGGTTTGTCATTTTTGTAAAAACTTTTGGCCTTTGAATTAAAAACTTATTTGCATCAGATTGTTTCTCTTTTGGTTCTTGGACGAACTTATGAACTTGTGAAACTTTTACGAGTTCTTTTATAACTTTGGTTCCTTAACGTATTCATGACGATCCATTCCTTCGAGCCATTTTTCGAACATTCCATGCTCGGGAAATCGCATCATTTGGTCCAAATGCTTTGTCATTTTGTAAACAACTTTTCGTCTTTGAATTTAAAACTTATTTACGTCATATTGTTTCTCTTTTGGTTCTTGGATGAACTTATGAACTTGTGAAACTTTTACGAGTTCTGTTATAACTTTGGTTCCTTGAAATATTCAGGACTATCCATTCCTTCGAGTAATTTTTCGAACATTCCATGCTTGGGAAATCGCATCATTTGGTCCAAATAGTTTGTCATTTGTAAACAACTTTTGGTTTTTAAATTAAAAACTTATTTAAGTGAGACTTGTTTCTCTTTTGGTTCTTGGATGAACTTACGAGCTTGTCGAAATGTTACGAGTTCATTTATGACTTTGATTCCTTAAAGTCTTCAGTACGATCCATTCCTTTGAGCTATTTTTCGAGCATTCCATGCTTAGCAAATCACAACAATTGGTCCAAAATAGTTTGTCATTCGTAAACAACTTTTTGGTCTTTGAATTAAAAACTTATTTACGTCAGAATTGTTTCTCTTCTGGTTCTTGGACGAACTTCCAAACTTGTCAAACATTTACAAGTTATTTTATAACTTTGGTTCCTTAAAGTATTCATGACGATCCATTCCTTCGAGCCATTTTTCGAACATTCCATGCTCAGGAAATCGCATCATTTGGTCCAAATGCTTTGTCATTTTGTAAACAACTTTTGGTCTTTGAATTTAAAACTTATTTACGTCAGATTGTTTCTCTTTTGGTTCTTGGACGAACTTATGAACTTGTGAAACTTTTACGAGTTCTTTTATAACTTTGGTTCCTTAAAATATTCAGGACTATCCATTCCTTCGAGTAATTTTTCGAACATTCCATGCTTGGGAAATCACATCGTTTGGTCCAAATAGTTTGTCATTCATAAACTACTTTTGGTTTTTAAATTAAAAACTTATATAAGTGAGACTTGTTTCTCTTTTGGTTCTTGGATGAACTTACTAGCTTGTCAAAATAATACGAGTTCTTTTATAACATCGATTCCTTAAAGTGTTCAAAACGATCCATTCCTTTGAGCAATATTTCGAGCATTCAATGCTCGAGAAATCGCATCATTTGGTCCAAACGGTTTGTCATTTTTTTAAACAACTTTTGGTCTTTGAATTAAAAACTTATTTACATCAGATTGTTTCTCTTTTGGTTCTTGGATGAACTTATGAACTTGTGAAACTTTTACGAGTTCTTTTATAACTTTGGTTCCTTAAAGTATTCAAGACGATCCATTCCTTTGAGTAATTTTTCGAACCTTCCATGTTTGGGAAATCGCATCGTTTTGTCCAAATAGTTTGTCATTTCTAAACTACTTTTGGTTTTTAAATTAAAAACTTATTTAAGTGAGACTTGTTTCTCTTTTGGTTCTTGGATGAACTTACGAGCTTGTCAAAATGTTATGAGTTCTTTTATAACTTCGATTCCTTAAAGTATTCAAAACAATCCATTCCTTTGAGAAATTTTTCGAGCATTCGATGCTCGGGAAATCGCACCATTTGGTCTTTGAATTAAAAACTTATTTACGTCAGAATTGTATCTCTTTTGGTTCTTGGACGAACTTCCAAACTTGTCAAACTTTTTCAAGTTATTTTATAACTTTGGTTCCTTAAAGTATTCATGATGATCCATTCCTTCGAGTAATTTTTCGAACATTCCATGCTCGGGAAATCGTATCATTTGGTCCAAATGCTTTGTCATTTTGTAAACAACTTTTGGTCTTTGAATTTAAAACTTATTTACGTCAGATTGTTTCTCTTTTGGTTCTTGGACGAACTTATGAACTTGTGAAACTTTTACGAGTTCTTTTATAACTTTGGTTCCTTAAAATATTCAGGACTATCCATTCCTTCGAGTAATTTTTCGAACATTCCATGCTTGGGAAATCACATCGTTTGGTCCAAATAGTTTGTCATTCATAAACTACTTTTGGTTTTTAAATTAAAAACTTATATAAGTGAGACTTGTTTCTCTTTTGGTTCTTGGATGAACTTACTAGCTTGTCAAAATAATATGAGTTCTTTTATAACATCGATTCCTTAAAGTGTTCAAAACGATCCATTCCTTTGAGCAATATTTCGAGCATTCAATGCTCGAGAAATCGCATCATTTGGTCCAAACGGTTTGTCATTTTTTTAAACAACTTTTGGTCTTTGAATTAAAAACTTATTTACATCAGATTGTTTCTCTTTTGGTTCTTGGACGAACTTATGAACTTGTGAAACTTTTACGAGTTCTTTTATAACTTTGGTTCCTTAAAGTATTCAAGACGATCCATTCCTTCGAGTAATTTTTCGAACCTTCCATATTTGGGAAATCGCATCGTTTTGTCCAAATAGTTTGTCATTTCTAAACTACTTTTGGTTTTTATATTAAAAACTTATTTAAGTGAGACTTGTTTCTCTTTTGGTTCTTGGATGAACTTACGAGCTTGTCAAAATGTTATGAGTTCTTTTATAACTTAAATTCCTTAAAGTATTCAAAACAATCCATTCCGTTGAGAAATTTTTCGAGCATTCGATGCTCGGGAAATCGCACCATTTGGTCTTTGAATTAAAAACTTATTTACGTCAGAATTGTATCTCTTTTGGTTCTTGGACGAACTTCCAAACTTGTCAAACTTTTTCAAGTTATTTTATAACTTTGGTTCCTTAAAGTATTCATGATGATCCATTCCTTCGAGTAATTTTTCGAACATTCCATGCTCGGGAAATCGTATCATTTGGTCCAAATGCTTTGTCATTTTGTAAACAACTTTTGGTCTTTGAATTTAAAACTTATTTACGTCAGATTGTTTCTCTTTTGGTTCTTGGACGAACTTATGAACTTGTGAAACTTTTACGAGTTCTTTTATAACTTTGGTTCCTTAAAGTATTTAAGACGATTCATTCCTTCGAGTAATTTTTCGAACATTCCATGCTCGGGAAATCGCATCATTTGGTCCAAATGCTTTGTCATTTGGAAACAACTTTTGGTCTTTGAATTTAAAACTTATTTATGTCAGAATTGTTTCTCTTTTGGTTCTTGGATGAATTTCCAAACTTGTCAAACTTTTACGAGTTCTTTTGTAACTTTGGTTCCTTAACGTATTCATGGCGATCCATTCCTTCGAGACATTTTTCGAACATTCCATGCTCGGGAAATCGCATCATTTGGTCCAAATGCTCTGTCATTTTGTAAACAACTTTTGGTCTTTGACTTTAAATTTTATTTACGTCAGATTGTTTCTCTTTTGGTTCTTGGACGAACTTATGAACTTGTGAAACTTTTACGAGTTCTTTTATAACTTTGGTTCCTTAAAGTATTCATGACGATCCATTCCTTCGAGTAATTTTTCAAACATTCCACGCTTGGGAAATCGCATCATTTGGTCCAAATAGTTTGTTATTTGTAAACAACTTTTGGTTTTTAAATTAAAAAAATTATTTAAGTGAAACTTGTTTCTCTTTTGGTTCTTGGATGAACTTACGAGCTTGTCAAAATAATACGAGTTCTTTTATAACTTTGATTCCTTAAAGTGTTCAAAAAGATCCATTCCTTTAAGCAATATTTCGAGCATTCGATGCTCGGGAAATCGCATCATTTGGTCCAAATTGTTTGTCATTTTTGTAAAAACTTTTGGCCTTTGAATTTAAAACTTATTTGCATCAGATTGTTTCTCTTTTGGTTCTTGGACGAACTTATGAACTTGTGAAACTTTTACGAGTTCTTTTATAACTTTGGTTCCTTAACGTATTCATGACGATCCATTCCTTCGAGCCATTTTTCGAACATTCCATGCTCGGGAAATCGCATCATTTGGTCCAAATGCTTTTTCATTTTGTAAACAACTTTTCGTCTTTGAATTTAAAACTTATTTACGTCATATTGTTTCTCTTTTGGTTCTTGGATGAACTTATGAACTTGTGAAACTTTTACGAGTTTTGTTATAACTTTGGTTCCTTGAAATATTCAGGACTATCCATTCCTTCGAGTAATTTTTCGAACATTCCATGCTTGGGAAATCGCATCATTTGGTCCAAATAGTTTGTCATTTGTAAACAACTTTTGGTTTTTAAATTAAAAACTTATTTAAGTGAGACTTGTTTCTCTTTTGGTTCTTGGATGAACTTACGAGCTTTGTCGAAATGTTACGAGTTCATTTATGACTTTGATTCCTTAAAGTCTTCAGTACGATCCATTCCTTTGAGCTATTTTTCGAGCATTCCATGCTTAGCAAATCACAACAATTGGTCCAAAATAGTTTGTCATTTGTAAACAACTTTTTGGTCTTTGAATTAAAAACTTATTTACGTCAGAATTGTTTCTCTTCTGGTTCTTGGACGAACTTCCAAACTTGTCAAACATTTACAGGTTATTTTATAACTTTGGTTCCTTAAAGTATTCATGACGATCCATTCCTTCGAGCCATTTTTCGAACATTCCATGCTCAGGAAATCGCATCATTTGGTCCAAATGCTTTGTCATTTTGTAAACAACTTTTCGTCTTTGAATTTAAAACTTATTTACGTCAGATTGTTTCTCTTTTGGTTCTTGGACGAACTTATGAACTTGTGAAACTTTTACGAGTTCTTTTATAACTTTGGTTCCTTAAAATATTCAGGACTATCCATTCCTTCGAGTAATTTTTCGAACATTCCATGCTTGGGAAATCACATCGTTTGGTCCAAATAGTTTGTCATTCATAAACTACTTTTGGTTTTTAAATTAAAAACGTATATAAGTGAGACTTGTTTCTCTTTTGGTTCTTGGATGAACTTACGAGCTTGTCAAAATAATACGAGTTCTTTTTTAACTTTGATTCCTTAAAGTATTCAAAATGATCCACTCCTTTGAGCAATTTTTCGAGCATTCGATGCTCGGGAAATCCCATCATTTGGTCCAAACGGTTTGTCATTTTTGTAACCAACTTTTGGTCTTTGAATTAAAAACTTATTTACGTCAGAATTGTATCTCTTTCGGTTCTTGGACAAACTTCCAAACTTGTCAAACTTTTTCAAGTTATTTTATAACTTTGGTTCCTTAAAGTATTCATGATGATCCATTCCTTCGAGTAATTTTTCGAACATTCCATGCTCGGGAAATCGTATCATTTGGTCCAAATGCTTTGTCATTTTGTAAACAGCTTTTGGTCTTTTAGTTTAAAACTTATTTACGTCAGATTGTTTCTCTTTTGGTTCTTGGACGAACTTATGAACTTGTGAAACTTTTACGAGTTCTTTTATGACTTTGGTTCCTTAAAGTATTTAAGACGATTCATTCCTTCGAGTAATTTTTCGAACATTCCATGCTCGGGAAATCGCATCATTTGGTCCAAATGCTTTGTCATTTGGAAACAACTTTTGGTCTTTGAATTTAAAACTTATTTATGTCAGAATTGTTTCTCTTTTGGTTCTTGGATGAATTTCCAAACTTGTCAAACTTTTACGAGTTCTTTTATAACTTTGGTTCCTTAACTTATTCATGGCGATCCATTCCTTCGAGCCATTTTTCGAACATTCCATGCTCGGGAAATCGCATCATTTGGTCCAAATGCTCTGTCATTTTGTAAAAACTTTTGGTCTTTGACTTTAAAATTTATTTACGTCAGATTGTTTCTCTTTTGGTTCTTGGACGAACTTATGAACTTGTGAAACTTTTACAAGTTCTTATATAACTTTTGTTCCTTAAAGTATTCATGACGATCCATTCCTTCGAGTAATTTTTCGAACATTCCATGCTTGGGAAATCGCATCATTTGGTGCAAATAGTTTGTTATTTGTAAACAACTTTTGGTTGTTAAATTAAAAAAATTATTTAAGTGAGACTTGTTTCTGTTTTGGTTCTTGGATGAACTTACGAGCTTGTCAAAATAATACGAGTTCTTTTTTTAACTTTGATTCCTTAAAGTATCAAAACGATCCATTCCTTTGAGCAATTTTTCGAGCATTCGATGCTCGGGAAATCGCATCATTTGGTCCAAACGGTTTGTCATTTTTGTAACCAACTTTTGGTCTTTGAATTAAAAACTTATTTACGTCAAAATTGTATGTCTTTTTGTTCTTGGATGAACTTCCAAATTTGTCAAACTTTTACGAGTTCTTTTATAACTTTGGTTCCTTAACGTATTCATGACGATCCATTCCTTCGAGCCATTTTTCGAACATTCCATGCTCGGGAAATCGCATCATTTGGTCCAAATTCTCAGTCATTTTGTAAACAACTTTTCGTCTTTGACTTTAAAATTTATTTAAGTCAGATTGTTTCTCTTTTGGTTCTTGGACGAACTTATGAACTTGTGAAACTTTTACGAGTTCTTTTATAACTTTGGTTCCTTAAAGTATTCATGACGATCCATTCCTTCGAGTAATTTTTTGAACATTCCATGCTTGGGAAATCGCATCTTTTGGTCCAAATAGTTTGTCACTTGTAAACATCTTTTGGTTTTTAAATTAAAAACTTATTTACGTGAGACTTGTTTCTCTTTTGGTTCTTGGATGAACTTACGAGCTTGTTGAAATGTTTCGAGTTGTTTTATGACTTTGATTCCTTAAAGTATTCAAAATGATCCATTCATTTGAGCTATTTTTCGAGCATTCCATGCTTAGCAAATCACAACAATTGGTCCAAAATAGTTTGTCATTTCGTAAACAACTTTTTGGTCTTTGAATTAAAAACTTATTTACGTCAGAATTGTTTCTGTTTTGGTACTTGGACGAACTTCCAAATTTCTCAAACTTTTACGAGTTCTTTTATAACTTTGGTTCCTTAACGTATTCATGACGATCCATTCCTTCGAGCCATTTTTCGAACATTCCATGCTCGGGAAATCGCATCATTTGGTCCAAATGCTTTTTCATTTGGAAACAACTTTTGGTCTTTGAATTTAAAACTTATTTATGTCAGAATTGTTTCTCTTTTGGTTCTTGGATGAATTTCCAAACTTGTCAAACTTTTACGAGTTCTTTTATAACTTTGGTTCCTTAACTTATTCATGACGATCCATTCCTTCGAGCCATTTTTCGAACATTCCATGCTCGGGAAATCGCATCATTTGGTCCAAATGCTCTGTCATTTTCTAAAAAACTTTTGGTCTTTGACTTTAAAATTTATTTACGTTAGATTGTTTCTCTTTTGGTTCTTGGACTAACTTATGAACTTGTGAAACTTTTACGAGTTCTTTTATAACTTTGGTTCCTTAAAGTATTCATGACAATCCATTCCTTCGAGTAATTTTTCGAATCTTTCATGCTTGGTAATCGCATCATTTGGTCCAAATAGTTTGTCATTTGTAAACAACTTTTGGTTTTTAAATTAAAAAACTTATTTAAGTGAGACTTGTTTCTCTTTTGGTTCTTGGGTGAACTTACGAGCTTGTCAAAATGTTGCGAGTTCTTTTATAACTTCGATTCCTTAAAGTATTCAAAATGATCCATTCCTTTGAGCAATTTTTTGAGCATTCCATGCTTGTGAAATCGCAACATTTGGTCCAAATAGTTTGTCATTTGTAAACAACTTTTGGTTTTTAAATTAAAAACTTATTTAAGTGTGACTTGTTTCTCTTTTGGTTCTTGGATGAACTTCCAAACTTGTAAAACTTTTACGAGTTCTTTTATAACTTTGGTTCCTTAAAGTATTCTTGATGATCCATTCCTTCAAGCCATTTTTCGAACATTCCCTTCTTGGGAAATTGCATAATTTGGTCCAAATGGTTTGTCATTTTGTAAACAACTTTTGGTCTTTGAATTTAAAACTTATTTACGTTAGAATTGTTTCTCTTTTGTTTCATGGACGAACTTATGAACTTGTGAAACTTTTACGAGTTCTTTTATAACTTTGGTTCCTTAAAGTATTCAAGACGATTCATTCCTTCGAGTAATTTTTCGAACATTCCATGCTTGTGAAATCACATCATTTGGTCCAAATAGTTTGTCATTTGTAAACAACTTTTGGTTTTTAAATTAAGAACTTATATAAGTGAGACTTGTTTTTTCTTTTGGTCTTGGATAAACTTATGAGCTTGTCAAAATAATATGAGTTCTTTTATTACTTCGATTCCTTAAAGTGTTCAAAACGATTCATTCCTTTGAGCAATATTTCGAGCATTCGATGCTCAGGAAATCGCATCATTTGGTCCAAACGGTTTGTCATTTTTGTAAAAACTTTTGGCCTTTGAATTTAAAACTTATTTGCATCAGATTGTTTCTCTTTTGGTTCTTGGACGAACTTATGAACTTGTGAAACTTTTACGAGTTCTTTTATAACTTTGGTTCCTTAAAGTATTCAAGACGATCCATTCCTTCGAGTAATTTTTCGAACATTCCATGCTTGGGAAATCGCATCATTTGGTCCAAATAGTTTTTCATTTGTAAACAACTTTTGGTTTTTAAATTAAAAACTTATATAAGTGAGACTTGTTTCTCTTTTGGTTCTTGGATAAACTTATGAGCTTGTCAAAATAATACGAGTTCTTTTATAACTTCGATTCCTTAAAGTATTCAAAACGATCCATTCCTTTGAGTAATTTTTTGAGCATTCCATGCTCGGGAAATCGCACCATTTGGTCCAAAATAGTTTGTCATTTTGTAAACAACTTTTGGTTTTTAAATTAAAAACTTATTTAAGTGAGACTTGTTTCTCTTTTGGTTCTTGGACGAACTTCCAAACTTGTCAAACTTTTACAAGTTCTTTTATAACTTTGGTTCCTTAAAGTATTCATGATGATCCATTCCTTCAAGCCATTTTTCGAACATTCCCTTCTTGGGAAATCGCATCATTTGGTCTAAATGGTTTGTCATTTTGTAAACAACTTTTGGTCTTTGAATTTAAAACTTATTTACGTTAGAATTGTTTCTCTTTTGGTTCTTGGACGAACTTATGAACTTGTGAAACTTTTACGAGTTCTTTTATAACTTTGGTTCCTTAAAGTATTCAAGACGATCCATTCCTTCGAGTAATTTTTCGAACCTTCCATGTTTGGGAAATCGCATCGTTTTGTCCAAATAGTTTGTCATTTCTAAACTACTTTTGGTTTTTAAATTAAAAACTTATTTAAGTGAGACTTGTTTCTCTTTTGGTTCTTGGGTGAACTTACGAGCTTGTCAAAATGTTTCGAGTTCTTTTATAACCTCGATTCCTTAAAGTATTCAAAATGATCCATTCCTTTGAGCAATTTTTTGAGCATTCAATGCTCGGGAAATCGCACCATTTGGTCCAAAATAGTTTGTCATTTTGTAAACAACTTTTGGTTTTTAAATTAAAAACTTATTTAAGTGAGACTTGTTTCTCTTTTGCTTCTTGGACGAACTTCCAAACTAGTCAAACTTTTGCGAGTTCTTTTATAACTTTGGTTCCTTAATGTATTCATGATGATCCATTCCTTCAAGCCATTTTTCAAACATTCCCTTCTTGGGAAATTGCATCATTTGGTCCAAATGGTTTGTCATTTTGTAAACAACTTTTGGTCTTTGAATTTAAAACTTATTTACATTAGAATTGTTTCTCTTTTGTTTCTTGGACGAACTTATGAACTTGTGAAACTTTTACGAGTTCTTTTATAACTTTGGTTCCTTAAAGTATTCAAGACGATTCATTCCTTCGAGTAATTTTTTGAACATTCCATGCTTGTGAAATCGCATCATTTGGTCCAAATAGTTTGTCATTTGTAAACAACTTTTGGTTTTTAAATTAAGAACTTATATAAGTGAGACTTGTTTCTCTTTTGGTTCTTGGATAAACTTATGAGCTTGTCAAAATAATACGAGTTCTTTTATAACTTCGATTCCTTAAAGTGTTCAAAATGATCCATTCCTTTGAGCAATATTTCGAGCATTCGATGCTCGAGAAATCGCATCATTTGGTCCAAATGGTTTGTCATTTTTGTAAAAACTTTTGGCCTTTGAATTTAAAACTTATTTGCATCAGATTGTTTCTCTTTTGGTTCTTGGACGAACTTATGAACTTGTGAAACTTTTACGAGTTCTTTTATAACTTTGGTTCCTTAAAGTATTCAAGACGATTCATTCCTTCGAGTAATTTTTCGAACATTCCATGCTTGTGAAGTAAGCATCATTTGGTCCAAATAGTTTTTCATTTGTAAACAACTTTTGGTTTTTAAATTAAAAACTTATATAAGTGAGACTTGTTTCTCTTTTGGTTCTTGGATAAACTTATGAGCTTGTCAAAATAATACGAGTTCTTTTATAACTTCGATTCCTTAAAGTGTTCAAAACGATCCATTCCTTTGAGCAATATTTCGAGCATTCGATGCTCGGGAAATCGCATCTTTTGGTCCAAACGGTTTGTCATTTTTGTAAAAACTTTTGGCCTTTGCATTTATAACTTATTTGCATCAGATTGTTTCTCTTTTGGTTCTTGGACGAACTTATGAACTTGTGAAACTTTTACGAGTTCTTTTATGACTTCGATTCCTTAAAGTATTCAAAACGATCCATTGCTTTGAGCAATTTTTCGAGCATTCCATGCTCAGGGAAATCGCATCATTTGGTCCAAAATAGTTTGTCATTTTGTAAACAACTTTTTGGTCTTTGAATTAAAAACTTATTTACGTCAGAATTGTATCTCTTTTGGTTCTTGGACGAACTTCCAAACTTGTCAAAATTTTTCAATTTATTTTATAACTTTGGTTCCTTAAAGTATTCAAGACGATTCATTCCTTCGAGTAATTTTTTGAACATTCCATGCTTGGGAAATCGCATCTTTTGGTCCAAATAGTTTGTCATCTATAAACATCTTTTGGTTTTTAAATTAAAAACTTATTTACGTGAGACTTGTTTCTCTTTTGGTTCTTGGATGAACTTACGAGCTTGTCGAAATGTTTCGAGTTCTTTTATGACTTTGATTCCTTAAAGTATTCAAAACGATCCATTCATTTGAGCTATTTTTCGAGCATTCCATGCTTAGCAAATCACAACAATTGGTCCAAAATAGTTTGTCATTTCGTAAACAACTTTTTGGTTTTTGAATTAAAAACTTATTTACGTCAGAATTGTTTCTGTTTTGGTTCTTGGACGAACTTCCAAACTTGTTAAACTTTTACAGGTTATTTTATAACTTTGGTTCCTTAAAGTATTCATGACGATCCATTCCTTTGAGCCATTTTTCAAACATTCCATGCTCGGGAAATCGCATCATTTGGTCCAAATGCTTTGTCATTTTGTAAACAACTTTTGGTCTTTGAATTTCAAACTTATTTACGTCAGATCGTTTCTCTTTTGGTTCTTGGATGAACTTATGAACTTGTGAAACTTTTACGAGTTCTTTTATAACTTTGGTTCCTTAAAATATTCAGGACTATCCATTCCTTCGAGTAATTTTTCGAACATTCCATGCTTGGGAAATCGCATTATTTGGTCCAAATAGTTTGTCATTTGTAAACAACTTTTGGTTTTTAAATAAAAACCTTATTTAAGTGAGACTTGTTTCTCTTTTGGTTCTTGGAAGAACTTACGAGCTTGTCAAAATGTTACGAGTTCTTTTATAACTTCGATTCCTTAAAGTATTCAAAACAATCCATTCTTTTGAGCAATTTTTCGAGCATTCCATGCTCAGGAAATCGCACCATTTGGTCCAAATAGTTTGTCATTTTGTAAACAACTTTTGGTTTTTAAATTAAAAACTTATTTAAGTGAGACTTGTTTCTCTTTTGGTTCTTGGACGAACTTCCAAACTTGTCAAACTTTTACGAGTTCTTTTATAACTTTGGTTCCTTAAAGTATTCATGATGATCCATTCCTTCAAGCCAATTTTTGAACATTCCATGCTTGGGAAATCGCATCATTTGGTCCAAATGGTTTGTCATTTTGTAAACAACTTTTGGTCTTTGAATTTAAAACTTATTTACGTTAGAATTGTTTCTCTTTTGGTTCTTGGATGAACTTATGAACTTGTGAAGCTTTTACGAGTTCTTTTATAACTTTGGTTCCTTAAAGTATTCAAGACGATGTATTCCTTTGAGCTATTTTCTGAACATTCCATGCTTGGGAAATCGAATCATTTTGTCCAAATAGTTTGTCAATTTGTGAACAACTTTTGGTCTTTGAATTAAAAACTTATTTTCATCAGAATTGTTTCTCTATTGGTTCTTGGATGAACTTTCGAACTTGTCAAACTTTTACAAGTTCTTTTATAATTCGATTCCTTAAAGTATGATCTATTCCTTCGAGCAATTTTTTGAACATTCAATACTCGAGAAATCGCATCATTTGGTCCAAATGGTTTGTCATTTGTAAACAACTTTTGATCTTTAAATTAAAAACTTAGTTAAATGAGAATTGTTTCGCTCTTGGTTCTTGGATGAACTTCCGAACTTGTCAAACTATTACGAGTTCTTTTATAACTTTGACTTCTTAGAGTATTCAAGACGATCCATTCCTTTGAGAAATTTTTCGAACATTCCATGCTCAGGAAATCATATCATTTGTGATGCGAGCACGAGTAGTGCAAACACTAATAATGCGAGAATGGACCTTGCGAGCTTGGAAGACGTGAGCACTAGTATTGCAAGCAATCAAGTTGCGAACATTGGAGCTGCGAACACTCATGTTGCGAACACTGGAGCTACGAACACTCATGTTGCAGACACAGACAATACGAACACTGATTTTGTGAAAACTCGCATTGTGAGCATGGATGAAGGGCAAGCCTCGCACGATCCAATTGAGCTACCTAAAGGACCAGTTACACGAGCACAAGCCAAGAAATTCAATCAGGCTGTTATGGGTTTAATTAAACAAAATTTGGAAGACACTTCATGCATTCCATGCATTTCATACAACCCGTCATGCATTTCATGCAATGTGCTACACATTCAATTTTAATTTTAATCTAATTAAATTGCTGGAAAATAAATAATTAACCGTTTAGTTATTTTAGTCTATGTCTTAATTATGTTTTGTGTTATTTTGATAAGTTTTTAAATTTTTCCTAAGATTAGTTGTTAGTTTTAGTCAAATATTGCTTCCCATTTAATATGTCCTAACCAGCATGTTTAATTTGTCTTAGGGATATCAATGGCTGGCCAACACAAGCTTTTAATGCACCTACCAACATTTAAAGTGCTGAAAACATCTCTCCAAAAGGGCATTTCGTGATCAGCAAAGGAATTCAATGTTCTCTTCATGCATGACTGATTGGTTTCATCAAAGGTATTAAGGTACTTAATGGCTCAAAGGCTGATAATGGAAACATGAAAAGTAGTTGTTCGGGTTACTCAAAAATCATTAATGCACCACCCACATTTATTCCAAGTGCATGGGAACTTCAGCCAAATTTAAAGAACACTTTTTCCTAGCCAACCAAGCACTAAATTCAGCCAACTACTCCATTGAAGCAGCCACCATATTAACTTAAAGTGCATGGGGAATATTGGACGAATTTATGGTGTAATTTTGTTTAATTATTTCATGACTTTTCAACTGGTCAGTTGTAAGCCTATAAATATGAGGCTTGCAATATTTTGTTAAAAACCTTTTGATGAATTTTAATCTTATTATGAGTTTACAAACTTCTTATTCTTATTTGACTCAAATTGACTTATCAAGTAACCCTTTTGGTGTCAATCGGATTCTTTCGAACTTATCACTTCATTGAAGTGTGACGTTCACCCTTATACTGATTGGTTTCTGTCACCCTTATACTTGCAATTCGTTCTAAGAACTAATATAGGAATCCGATCAATATTCTTCTATAATATTGGTTCATTCTTGAGTCCTTAAATCGAGTTCAAGCCTATCCTTCTTTATCCATTACATATTCATCCATCCATCCTTCTACAACCCGCCATTATCATTTCCAACCATCACGAAATCCATTACGAATAATACTTCTTAATTTCGATCGGGAACTCACGCGCTCATAATCACCCCTCAAGGACAAGCTCGCATCAATTTGTTCCAAAATAGTTTGTCATTTTGTAAACAACATTTGGTCTTTGAATTAAAAACTTATTTACGTCAAAAATGTTTCTCTTTTGGTTCTTAGACGAACTTCCGAACTTGTCAAACTTTTACGAGTTCTTTTATAACTTTGGTTCCTTCAAGTATTCATGATGATCTATTCCTTCGAGCAATTTTTCGAACATTCCATGACCGGGAAACAGCATCACTTGGTCCAAATAGTTTGTCATTTGTAAACAACTATTGGTTTTTAAATAAAAACTTATTTAAGTGAGAATTCTTTCTCTCATGGTTCTTAAACAAGCATCTGAACTTGTCAAACTTTTACGAGTTCTTTTATAACTTCGGTTCCTTAAAGTATTAAAGACGATCCTTTCCTTCGAGCAATTTCCCGAACATTCCATGATTGGGAAATCGCATCTATTGGTCCAAATAGTTTGTCATTTCGTAAACAACTTTTGGTCTTTGAATTAAAAACTTATTTACGTCAAAATTGTTTCTCTTTTGGTGACGAACTTTCGAATTTGTCAAACTTTTACGAGTTCTTTTATAACTTTGGTTCCTTAAAGTATTCAAGATGATCCATTCCTCTGAGACGTTTTCTGAACATTCAATGATCGGGAAATCGCATCATTTGTTCCAAAACAGTTTGTCATTTTTTAAATAACTTTTGGTGATACGAAACGAATGTAGAAGAGGATCGTAAAGTTGTCAAGTCATGGATCTACCCTAAAACTATAGACAAATGTAATCTAAAACGAAAACAAAGAAAGACATTAGTTGACAAGAAGAATAATCAAACGACATTAAAACAAAAGAAAGATGAATGGCTAGTAAAGGATCCAATAGAGAATGAAATTAGGGTTTCTTGGATGAAAGAAATCATCCTTGGACCTCAAGAAAATGTCCCAACCAGATCTAGGAAATAAAAACACAAACAGATTCGTTAGAAGTGATTTAAAAGATAAAAGCAAATTGTTTAGGCAAGAATGATTGAAACAGAAAGAAAGGATTGGATCTCCTAATTTTTAATGTGTTTCTTGATGGATCAAGGTAGGAGAACGTCCCTCTTAAAGCAATTTCAACCAAGAACGAAAATCAACTAAATCAGTAACCCTAAACAGCAACAAATAAACTAGATCAAACTAGAACGATAGATTAAAGATAGAAAAGAGAATATAATGTCCTAAAAAACCTTGGAAACAATAAGAATCCAAAACTCCCTTCAATGGCTCTAATTTCCCCTCCAAGAAAGAGATCTTGGCAAGAAAAAGCTTGAAGTCCCACAACCTGAAAGATTGTTAAAACAGCTTCTAAAAAAAACTCGAGCAATTCTTGAAGAAAAAACTCAAAGAGAAATATTATTAACTCAAAATAATCAAAATCAAGTGTTTTGTTTACAATTCCAAGGCCTATATATAGGCAAGCTAAATAAATCTAAATAAAACTCTTAATTAAACTAGAACTCTAACTAATCTAAACAATAAACTTTCTTGTTGACATAAAACTCCAAAAAACTTAAACTACTTAATAATTATTTAAAATTTTGGAATAAAAAATAACAATAAAATAATAAGAGCTGATAATACAATATTGGGCTCATATATAATAAAAATTAAACCTAAAACCCGAACCCAATATGATTTAAACTCGAATTAAAAGCCCGAAACTCGTAATTCCCGTCATAATCACGTCCAAAAATTCTTCTTGCGCAGTCTTTATTAAAATGATCATAACTTGAGTTCCCGAACTTGAAATCAAGTGATTCAAAGTGCGTTTTGAAGATAAGAGATAGATCTTAAAAATCCATGTGACATCTCAACCCATAAATTCCTGAATCCCAACCAAAAAGTCATCGCAAGCTACTGATTTCCCCAACTTGAAAATTGGAAGCTTCGGTTTCTTGGACCAAGATTTCCAATATTTGAAATCTTAATTTTCTTGATTCTTGAAATTGTTTGGAATGACAAAATTGGACCAACATTCGGTTTCTTGATTTTCTTTTTCGGCCGTGTGTGCATTTAGGGCCTTGTAACGAACTCTTGGATGGTCTTGTTCAATCTTGCTCGAATTTGCTTGGCCTTCGACCTCGTTATTGGGTCTTGATAAACTTTGATCCCATCACATTTATAAGCTTCAATTTGGGCCTTGTGACTCATATCGTTTGGTCTTTGAATTTAAACCTTATTTATGTAAGAATTGTTTCTCTTTTTGTTCTTGGACGAACTTCCGAACTTGTCAAACTTTTACGAGTTCTTTTATAAATTCGGATCCTTAACGTATTGAAGACAATCCATTCCTTCGAGCAATTTTCCGAACATTCCATGCTCCGAAAATCACACCATTTGGTCCAAAATAGTTTGTCATTTTGTAAACAACTTTTGGTCTTTGAATTAAAAACTTATTTACGTCAGAATTGTCTCTCTTTTGGTTCTTGGACGTACTTTTGAACTTGTCAAACTTGTAAAAGTTCTTTTATAACTTCTTTTCTTTAAAGTATTCAAGATGATCCATTCCTTCGAGTTATTTTTCGGACATTCCGTGCTCGAGAAATCGATCATTTGGTCCAAATAGTTTTTCATTTTGTAAACAACTTTTCATCTTTGAATTAAAAACTTATTTACGTCAAAATTGTTTCTCTTTTGGTTCTTGGACGAACATCCAAACTTGTCAAACTTTTACGAGTTATTTTATATCTTCGGTTCCTTAAAGTATTCATGATGATCCATTCCTTCGAGGAATTTTTCGAGCATTCCATGCTCGGGAAATCACATAATCTGGTCCAAATAGTTTGTCATTTGTAAACAACTTTTAGTCTTTAAATTAAAAACTTATTTAATTGAGAAGTGTTTCTCTCTTTGTTCTTGGACGAACTTCTGATACGGCCACGGTCTGAGACTCACCAAGTGTTAACAAGGAACCTTTTGAGCTGCCCTTAGGACCTATAACTCGAGCACGAGCCAAGCGTTTCAAGGAGGCTGTTTCGGCTCTAATTGATCAAGTGTGGGGAGAAACTGTTGCGGGGCTTATCGATCAATCTTGGACAAGTCAACTAAGTCGGCCTTGCAACGTCCTACAAGCTCATCTAGCTCATTTGTAGCTCATTGAACTCAACTTCAGCTCATTTTTAACTTAGCATTATTTTGCTGGAATAAATATTTAATTTGTTTTAGTTAATTTAGTTATTTAGTTTAAGTTATTAAATGTGTCATAATCTGGACATTTTTATTAAATAGGGTTTTAATGTGTCTTAGTTTGATACATATTTAATAGTTGTTTTTAAGGTGTCTAAGTTTGAGACAAATTAATTTCATGTTTGAATTAATATGTCCTAGCCGAAATTAATTAGCTGATTAATGTGTCTCAGGTACATGCAATTAGCTGATTAATATATTTCATGTACATGTACGGATGGCTTGAATATGGTGTGCTGTTGATTGAAATACTCCAAGCACCTTTTCATGTATGCTAAGAGCCATTGAGCTGCTGATTTGTCTCCCCAAAGCTGTCCAATTAGTTGCTTAAGTGCTTTCACATTTGCTGGAGGTTCCTTTCACACTCATGGCTGTTCAAATTCGTGTGTTCACACTCCAAGGCTGTTGAAGTGTCCGAAGCTGCCATTTATAGTCCAAGACTCTCCAAATATTCAAGGCAGCCCCTTAAAAGCCTTTCACACCTCTTGGCTGAATCTAGCCTAGTCCATTCAGCTCCATTCAGCTCCATTCAGCTCCTAACTTAATTTCATTTAATTTAAGCTGATTGGAAACATCGAGGGACTTGTCTAATGGCATCACCAATGCTAGAGAAGGTTCAAGGAAGTTTCCAGCTCCATTAAGCTGAACACATGCTGCCTATTCGATTCCCTAAGTGTATTCAGTTAGCCATGCAATTTGAGCTATAAATATAAAGCTCTTTAGTTGTATTGCAGACCTTTTTGATACTTTGATGATTTTGATATCTTAGTGAGTTTATTCAACTCTCAATTTTCGTTTAAGACTCAAGTTGACTTAACTAGCTTGATAGTGGCGTCATCGTTGTTTCTTTGAACTTATCACTCTTAAAACGAGTGTGGCGTTCACCTTTGATACTTTTGGTTCCTATCTCTTCATAGGTAGTGGGTCAAGTTCCTTTCTATCACCCTTCTATCACCTTAAGTGTCTTATAAGTCTCGGGTCAATACTCCATAGTTTGGTTCATTCTTGACCTTAAGCTTACTTATCCACTATAACTTTTCATCTTTGCCTTACTTCGTTTCATTTCTAGCCAAATTACAACCATACTTAACCGAATTCCTTCAAACTCAAACTCAAAACGATACTTCTCCATTTAATGATCGAGCATAATTACGACTCGAACACTTTCACAAACTCGAGATCGTATTAACTTCTGAACTTGTCAAACTTTTAAGAGTTCTGTTATAGCTTCAATTATTTAAAGTATTCAAGACAATCCATTCCTTCGAGCTATTTTCCAAACATTCCATGATCGAGAAATCACATCATTTGGTTCAAATAGTTTGTCATTTTGTAAACAACTTTTGGTCTTTGAATTAAAAACTTATTTATGTGAGAATTGTATCTCTCTTGTTTCTTGGACGAACTTGTAAAACTTTTATGAGTTCTTTTATAACTTCAATTCCTTAAAGTATTCAAGATGATCGTTACCTTCGAGACGTTTCCCGAACATTCCATACTCAGGAAATCACATCATTTGGTCCAAATAGTTTGTCATTTTGTAACAACTTTTGGTCTTTGAGTTAAAAACTTATTTACGTGAGAATTGCATCTCTCCTGGTTCTTGGATGAACTTCTGATCTTGTCAAACTTTTATGAGTTCTTTTATAACTTTAGTTCCTTAAAGTATTCAAGACGATCCATTCCTTCAAGCTATTTTTCGAGAATTCCATGCTCGAGAAATCACATCATTTGGTCCAAATAGTTTGTCACTTGTAAACAACATTTGGTCTTTGAATTGAAAATTTATTTACATGAGAATTGTAACTCTCTTGGTTTTTGGATAAACTTCCGAACTTGTCAAACTTTTACTAGTTCTTTTATAACTTCGGTTCCTTAAAGTATTCAAGACGATCCATTCCTTTGAGCTATTATGGAGCATTCCATGCTTGAGAAATTGTACCATTTGGTCCAAATAGTTTGTCATTTGTAACCAACTTTTAGTCTTTGAATTTTAACTTATTTACAAGAGAATTGTATCTCTCTTGGTGTTTGGACGAACTTCCAAACTTGTCAAACTTTTACGAGTTATTTTATAACTTCGATTCCTTAAAGTATTCATGATGATCCATTCCTTCAAGGAATGTTTCGAGCATTCCATGCTCGGGAAATCGTATTTTCTGGTCCAAATAGTTTGTCATTTGTAAACATCTTTTGGTCTTTAAATTAAAAACTTATTTAATTAAGAATTGTTTCTCTCTTGGTTCTTGGACGAACTTCAAAACTTGTCAAACTTTTACGAATTCTTTTATAACTTCGGTTCCTTAATGTATGCAAGATGATTCTTTCCTTCGAGCAATTTCATGAACATTCCATGCTCAAGAAATCGCATTATTTGGTCCAAATAGTTTGTCATGAAAACAAAATTTGGTCTTTGAATTAAAAACTTATTTATGTGAGAATTGTATCTCTCTGGGTTCTTGGATGAACTCGTCAAACTTTTACGAGTTCTTTTATAACTTCGGTTCTTGAAAGTATTCAAGTCGACCCTTTCCTTCAAGACATTTCTTGAACATTCCATGCTCAAGAAATCGCATCATTTGGTCCAAATAGTTTGTCATTTTGTAAACAAATTTTGGTCTTGGAGTTAAAAACTTATTTACAAGAGAATTGTATCTCTCCTGCTTCTTGGACGAACTTTCGAACTTGTTAAACTTTTACGAGTTCTTTTATAACTTCGATTCCTTAAAGTATTCAAGATGATCAATTCCTTAGAGCTATTTTTCGAGCATTCCATGCTCGAGAAATTACATCATTTGGTCCAAATAGTTTGTCATTTGTAACCAACTTTTGGTCTTTGAATTAAAAACTTATTTACATGAGAATTGTATCTCTCTCGGTTCTTGTATGAACTTTCAAACTTGTCAAACTTTTACGAGTTCTTTTATAACTTTAGTTCCTTAAAGTATTCAAGACAATCCATTAATTCAAGCTATTTTTCGAGAAATCGATGCTCGAGAAATTGTATCATTTGGTTCAAATAGTTTGTCATTTGTAACCAACTTTTGGCCTTTCAATTAAAAACTTATTTACATGAGAATTGCATCTCTCTTGCTTTTTGGATGAACTTTCGAACTTGTCAAACTTTTTTGAGTTCTTTTATAAATTTAGTTCCTTAAAGTATTCAAGACGATCCATTCCTTTGAGCTATTTTTAGAACATTCCATGCTCGAGAAATCGTATCATTTTGCCAAATATTTTGTCATTTTGTAAACAACTTTTGGCCTTTGAATTAAACACTTATTTATATGAGAATTTTATCTCTCTTGGCTCTTGGATGAACTTGTCAAACTTTTACGAGTTCTTTTATAACTTCAGTTCCTTAAAGTATTTAAGACAATCCTTTCCTTCGAGACATTTCTCGATCATTCCATGCTTGGAAAAATCTTATCATTTGGTCTAAATAGTTTGTCATTTGTAACCAACTTTTGGTCTTTGAATTAAAAACTTATTTACATGAGAATTGTATCTCTCCCAGTTCTTGGATGAACTTCCGAACCTATCAAACTTTTACGAGTTCTTTTATAACTTCGGTTCCTTAAAGTATTCAAGATGATCAATTCTATCGAGCTATTTTCCGAGCATTACATGCTCAAGAAATCGCATCATTTGGTCCAAATAGTTTGTCATTTGTAAACAGCTTTTGGTCTTTGAATTAAAAACTTGTTTACATGAGAATTGTATCTCTGTTGGTTCTTGGATGAACTTGTCAAACTTTTATAAGTTCTTTTATAACTTTAGTTCCTTAGAGTATTCATGTTTATCCATTCCTTCGAGGAATTTTTTGAGCATTCCATGCTCAGGAAATTGCACCATTTGGTCCAAATAGTTGGTCATTTGCAAACAAATTTTGGTCTTTAAATTTAAATTTTATTTAATTGAGAATTGTTTCTCTCGTGGTTCTTGGACGAACTTCCGAACTTGTCAAATTTTTATGATTTCTTTTATAACTTCGGTTAGTTAAAGTATTCAAGATGATCCTTTCCATCAAGTAATTTCATGAACATTCCATGCTCGGGAAATCGCATTATTTGGTCCAAATGGTTTTAGCTTGTAAACAAAATTTGGTCTTTGAATTAAAAACTTATTTACATGAGAATTGTATCTCTTTTGGTTCAACTTGTCAAACTTCTACGAGTTCTTTTATAACTTCGGTTCTTGAAATTATTCAAGTAGATTTTTTCCTTCGAGACATTTCTCGAACATTTCATGCTCGGGAAATCGCATCATTTGGTTCAAATAGTTTGTCATTTTATAAACAATTTTTGATCTTTGAATTAAAACTTATTTACGTGAGAATTGTATTTCTCATGGTTCTTGGACGAACATGTCAAACTTTTACGAGTTCTTTTATAACTTCAGTTCTGATACGAGTCGCAAGGTCCAAATTCAAGCTTATAAATGTGATGGGATCAAAGTTTCTCAAGGCCCAATAACGAGGTCAAAGGTTGAGCAAATTCGAGCAAGATTGAACAGAACCATCCAAGACTTTGTTACCAAGGCCCTAAATGCGCACATGGCCGAAAAAGAAAATCAAGATTCACTTTCTTGTTTTCAAGAAATATCAAGAAGCCGAATCTTGGTCCAATTTTTTCATTCCAAACAATTTCAAGAATAAAGAAAATTAAGATTTTAATTCTTGGAAATCTTGGTCCAAGAAACCGAAGCTGCCAATTTTCAAGTTGGGGAAATCAGTAGGCTTGCGACGACTTTTTGGTTGGGATCCAGGAATTTATGGGTTGAGATGTCTACATGGCTTTCAAATATCTGTCTCTTATCTTCGAAACGCACTTTGAATCACTCGATTTCAAGTTCAGGAGCTCAAGTTATGATCATTTTAATAAAGACTACGCAAGCAGAATTTCTGGACGTGATTATGACGAGAACTACGAGTTTCGGGCTTTTAATTCGAGTTTAAATCATATTGGGTTTGGGTTTTAGGTTTAATTTTTATTATATATGAGGCCAATAATGTATTATCAGCTCTTATTATTTTATTGTTATTTTTTATTCCGAACTTTTAAATAATTATTAAGTAGTTTAAGTTTTTAGGAGTTTTATGTCAACAAGAAAGTTTCTTGTTTATATTAGTTAGAGTTCTAGTTTAATTAAGAGTTTATTTAGATTTATTTAGCTGGCCTATATATAGGCCTTGGAATTGTAAACAAAACACTTGATTTTGATTATTTTGAGTTAATAATAATTCTCTTTGAGTTTTTTCTTCAAGAATTTCTCTTGAGTTTTTTTTAGAAGTTGTTTTAACAATCTTTCAGGTTGTGAGAATCATCTTCAAGCTTTTTCTTGCCAAGATCTCTTTTTTGGAGGGGAAATTAGAGCCTTTGAAGGGAGTTGTGAATTCTTATTGTTTCCAAGGCTTCTTAGGACGTTATCTTCTCTTTTCTATCTTTAATCTATTGTTCTAGTTGGATCTAGTTTATTTGTTGCTGTTTAGGGTTACTGATTTAGTTGATTTTCGATCTAGGTTGAAATTGCTTCAAGAGGGATGTTCTCCTACCTTGATCCATCAAGGAACACATCAAAAATTAGGAGATTCAATCTTTTCTTGCTGTTTCAAACGTTCTTGCCTAAACAGTTTGCTTTCATCTTTTAAATCACTTCTAACGAATCTATTTTGTGTTTTTATTTTCAGATCTGGTTGGGACGTTTTCTTGAGGTCCAAGGATGGTTTCTTTCATCCAAGAAACCCTAATTTCATTCTCTATTGGATCCTTTACCAGCCATTCATCTTTCTTGTGTTCTAATTTTCGTTTGATTATCCTTCCTGTCGGCTAATCTGTTTTCTTTGTTTTCGTTTCAGATTACTTTTGTCTAGAGCTTTAGGGCAGATCTGCGACTTGACAACTTTACGATCCTGTTCCGCATTTGTTTACGTATCAAGTTCCTTAAAGTATTCAACACGATCCTTTCCTTCGAGACATTTCCCGAACATTCCATGCTCGAAAAATCGAATTATTTTGTCCAAATAGTTTGTCATTTTGTAAACAACTTTTGGTTATTGAATTAAAAACTTATTTACGTGAGAATTGTATCAATCCTGGTTTTTGGACGAACATTCGAACTTGTCAAACTTTTACGAGGTCTTTTATAACTTTGGTTCCATAAAGTATTCAAGACGATCCATTTATTCGAGCTATTTTCCGAGCATTCCATGCTTGAGAAATCGCATTATTTGGTCCAAAGAGTTTTACATTTGTAACCAACTTTTGGTCTTCGAATTAAAAACTTATTTCTTGAGAATTGAATCTCTCTTGGTTCTTGGACGAACTTTTCAAACATTTAAAACTTCTTTTCTAACTTCGGTTCCTTAAAGTATTCAAGACGATCCTTTCCTTCGAGACATTTCCCGATCATTCCATGCTCTAAAAGTCGCATCTTTTGGTCCAAATTGTTTTTCACTTTGTAAACAACTTTTGGTCTTTGAATTAAAAGCTTATTTATGTGAGAATATTATCTCTCCTGGTTCTTGGACGAACTTTCGAACTTGTCAAACTTTTACGAGTTCTTTTATTACTTTGGTTCCTCAAAGTATTCAAGGCAATCCATTCCTTCAAGCAATTTTACGAACATTCCATGCTCGAGAAATCACATTATTTGGTCCAAATAGTTTTTACTTGGAAAAAAAATTTTCCCCTTGAATTAAAAACTTATTTAAGTGAGAATTTTAACTCTCTTGGTTCTTGAACGAACTTGTAAAACTTTGACGAGTTCTTTTATAACTTTGGTTCCTTAAAGTATTCAAGTCGATGCTTTCCTTCGAGACATTTCCCAAAAATTACATGCTCGAGAAATCGAATCTTTTGGTCCAAATAGTTTGTCATTTTGAAAATAACTTTTGGTCTTCGAATTAAAACCTTATTTACGTGAGAATTGTATCTCTCTTGTTTCTTGGATGAACTTCCAAACTTGTCAAACTTTTACGAGTTCTTTTATAACTTCTGTTCCTTAAAGTATTCAAGACGATCCTTTCCTTTGAGCAATTTCTCGAACATTCCATGCTCGGGAAATCACATTATTTGGTCCAAATAGTTTGTTATTTTGTAAACAACTTTTGGTTTTCGAATTAAAAACTTATTTACATGAGAATTGTATCTCTCATGGTTCTTGATCAAACTTGTCAACCTTTTACGAGTTCTTTTATAACTTCGGTTCCTTAAAGTATTCAACACGATCCTTTCCTTCGAGACATTTCCCAAACATTCCATGCTCAAAAAATTGCACCATTTGGTCCAAATAGTTTGTCATTTTGTAAACAACTTTTGGTTATTGAATTAAAAACTTATTTACATGAGAATTGTATCAATCCTGGTTTTTGGACAAACTTTCGAACTTGTCAAACTTTTACGAGTTCTTTTATAACTTCGATTCCTTAAAGTATTCAAGACAATCAATTCCTTCGAGCTATTTTTTGGGCATTCCATGCTTGAGAAATCGTATCGTTTGGTCCAAATAGTTTTTCATTTGTAACCAACTTTTGGTCTTTTAATTAAAAACTTATTTACATGAGAATTGTATCTCTCTTGGTTCTTGGACGAACTTTTGAACTCGTCAAACTTTTACGAGTTCTTTTATACTTTTGGTTCCTTAAATATACAAGACGATCCATTCCTTCGATCAATTTTAAGAACATTCCATGCTCGATAAATCGCATTATTTGGTCCAAATAGTTTGTCTTGTAAAAAAATTTCGGTCTTTGAATAAAAAACTTATTTACGTGAGAATTTTATCTCTCTTGGTTCTTGGACTAACTTTCGAACTTGTCAAACTTTTACAAGTTCTTTTATAACTTCGGTTCCTTAAAGTATTTAAGATGATTCATTCCTTCAAGCTATTTTCTAAACATTTCATGCTCGAGAAATTGCATCATTTGGTCCAAATAGTTTGTCATTTTGTAAACAACTTTTGGTCTTTGAATTAAAAACTTATTTATGTGAGAATTGTATCTCTCTTGGTTCTTGGACGAACTTGTCAAACATTTAGAACTTCTTTTCTAACTTCGGTTCCTTAAAGTATTCAAGACGATCCTTTCGTTCGAGACATTTCCCGAGCATTCCATGCTCTAGAAGTCGCATATTTTGGTCCAAATTGTTTTTCATTTTTTAAACAACTTTTGGACTTTGAATTAAAAACTTATTTCTGTGAGAATATTATCTCTCTTGATTCTTGGACGAACTTTCGAACTTGTCAAACTTTTACAAGTTCTTTTATAACTTCGGTTCCTTAAAGTATTCAAGGCAATCCATTCCTTCGAGCAATTTTATGAACATTCCATGCTCGGGAAATCACATTATTTGGTCCAAATAGTTTTTACTTGGAAACAAATTTTTGTCTTTAAATTAAAAACTTATTTACGTGAGAATTTTATCTCTCTTGGTTCTTGGATGAACTAGTCAAACTTTGACGATTTCTTTTATAACTTTGGTTCCTTAAAGTATTCAAGTCGATGCTTTCCTTCGAGACATTTCTCGAAAATTCCATGCTCGAGAAATCGAATCTTTTGGTCCAAATAGTTTGTCATTTTGAAAACAACTTTTGGTTTTCGAATTAAAACCTTAGTTACATGAGAATTGCATCTCTATTGGTTCTTGGACGAACTTTCAAACTTGTCAAACTTTTACGAGTTCTTTTATAAATTCAGTTCCTTAAAGTATTCAAGATGATCCATTCATACGAGCTATTTTTCGAACATTCCATGCTCGAGAAATCACATCATTTTGTCCAAATAGTTTGCCATTTTGCAAACAACTTGTGGTTTTTGGATTAAAAACTTATTTATGTGAGAATTTATCTCACCTGGTTCTTGGACGAACTTCTCAAACTTTTACGAGTTCTTTTATAACTTCTGTTCATTAAAGCATTCAAAACAATCATTTCCTTCTAGACATTTCCCTATCATTCCATGCTTAGGAAATCGCATCATTTGGTCCAAATAGTTTGTCATTGTCTAAACAACTTTTGGTCTTTAATTCAAAAACATATTTACGTGAGAACTGTATCTCTCCTGGTTCTTGGACGAACTTCTGAACCTGTCGAACTTTTATGAGTTCTTCTATAACTTCGGTTCCTTAAAGTATTCAAGATGATCCATTCCTTCGAGCTATTTTCGAGCATTCCATGCTCAAGAATTCACATCATTTGGTCCAAATAGTTTGTCATTTGTAAACAACTTTTGGTCTTTGAATTAAAACTTATTTACATGAGAATTGTATCTCTCTTGGTTCTTGGATGAACTTGTCAAACTTTTACGAGTTCTTTTATAACTTCGGTTCCTTAAAGTATTCAAAACGATCCATTTCTTCTAGCTATTTTCCGAACATTCCATGCTTAAGAAATCACATCATTTGGTCCAAATAGTTTGTCATTTTGTAAACAACTTTTGGCCATTGAATTTAAAACTTATTTATGTAAGAATTGTTTCATTTTTTGTTCTTGGACGAACATTCGAACTTGTCAAACATTTAAGAGTTCTTTTATAATTTCGATTCCTTATAGTATTCATGATGATCCATTCCTTCAAGGAACTTTTTTGAGCATTCCATGCTCAGGAAATCGCATCATCTTGTCCAAATATTTTTCCATTTGTAAACAACTTTTGGTATTTAAATTAAAATCTTATTTAATTGGGAATTGTTTTTCTCTTGATTCTTGGACGAACTTTCGAACCTGTCAAAGTTTTACAAGTTCTTTTATAACTTCAGTTCCTTAAAGTATTCTAGACGATCCTTTCCTTTGAGCAATATCACAAAAATTCCATGCTTGGGAAATCGCATAATTTGGTCCAAATAGTTTGTTATTTTATAAACAAGTTTTGGTCTTTGAATTAAAAACTTATTTACATGAGAATTGTATCTCTCTTGGTTCTTGGATGAACTTTCGAACTTATCAAACTTTTATGAGATCTTTTATAACTTCAGTTCCTTAAAGTATTCCAGACGATCCTTTCCTACGAGTAGTTTCCCGACCATTCCATGCTCGGGAAATCAAATTATTTGGTCCAAATAGTTTGTCAATTTGTAAACAACTTTTTGTCTTTGAATTAAAAACTTATTTATGAGAGTATTGTATCTCTCTTGGTTCTTGGACGAACTTGTCAGACTTTTACGAGTTCTTTCATAACTTCAGTTCCATAAAGTATTCAAGACGATCCTTTCCTTCGAGACATTTTACGAACATACAATGCTTGGGAAATCGCATCATTTGGGTCAAATAGTTTGTCATTTTGTAAACAAATTTTGGTCTTTTTGTTAAAAACTTATTTACGTGAGAATTGTATCTCTCTTGGTTCTTGGACGAACTTCCGAACTCGTCAAAGTTTTACGAGTTCTTTTATAACTTCGGTTCCTTAAAGTATGCTAGACGATCCTTTCCTTCGAGCAATTTCACAAACATTCCATTTAATATGTCCTAACCAGCATGTTTAATTTGTCTTAGGGATATCAATGGCTGGCCAACACAAGCTTTTAATGCACCTACAAACATTTAAAGTGCTGAAAACACCTCTTCAAAAGGGCATTTCATGATCAGCAAAGGAATTCAATGTTCTCTTCATGCATGACTAATTGGTTTCATCAAAGGTCTCAAGGTACTTAAATGCTCAAAGGCTGATCATGGGAACACGAAAAGTGGCTGTTCGGGTTACTCAAAAATCATTAATACACCAACCACATTTATTCCAAGTGCATGAGAACTTCAGCCGAATTTAAAGAACACTTCTTCCTAGCCAACCAAGCACTAAATTTGGCCAACTATTCCACTGAAGCAACCACCATATTAACTTAAAGTGCATCGAGAATATTGAACAAATTTATGGTGTAATTTTTTAAAATTATTTTATGACTTTTCAACTGGTCATTTGTAAGCCTATAAATATGAGGCTTGCAATATTTTGTTAAAAACCTTTTGAAGAATTTAAATCTTATTGTGAGTTTGCAAACTCCTTGTTCTTATTTGACTCAAATTGACTTATCAAGTAACCCTTGTAGCATCAATCTGATTCTTTCGAACTTATCACTACATTGAAGTGTGACGTTCACCCTTTTACCAATTGGTTCCTATCTTTCTAGATAGAGGGTCACGATTCTTACTTGCAATTCGTTCTAAGAATAAATATAGGAATCGGGTCAGTATTCTTTTATAATATTGGACCATTCTTGAGTCCTTAAACCAAGTTCAAGCTTATCCTTCTTTATCCATTGCATATCCATCCATCCATCATTCTACAACCCGCCATTATCATTTCCAACTGTCACGAAATCCATTACGAACGGTACGTCTTAATTTTGATAGGGAACTCGTGCGACTCGTAATCATCCCTCGAGGATGATTTCGCATCAATTTGGTCAAAAATAGTTTGTGTTTTTGTAAACAATATTTGGTCTTTGAATTAAAAACTTATTTACGTAAAAATTGTTTCTCTTTTGGTTCTTGGACGAACTTTCGAACTTGCCAAACTTATTAAATGAGCATTCCATGCTCGAGAAATCGCATCATTTGGTCCAAATAGTTTGTCTTTTTGTAAACAACTTTTGGTCTTTGAATTAAAAACTTATTTACGTGAGAATTGTATCTCTCCTGGTTCTTGGATGAACTTTCGAACCTGTCAAACTTTTACGAGTTCTTTTATAACTTCGGTTATTTAAAATATTCAAGACGATCCATTCCTTTGAGCTATTTTTCGGGCATTCCATGCTTTAGAAATTGCATCATTTGGTCCAAATAGTTTGTCATTTGTAAACAACTTTTGGTCTTTGAATTAAAAACTTATTTACATGAGAATTGTGTCTCTCTTAGTTCTTGGACAAACTTGTCAAACTTTTACGAGTTCTTTTTATAACTTCAACTCCTTAAAATATTCAAGATGATCCATTCCTTTGAGCTACTTTCCGAACATTCCATGCTAGAGAAATTGCATCATTTGGTCCAAATAGTTTGTCATTTTGTAAACAACTTTTAGTCTTTGAATTAAAACTTATTTACGTAAAAATTGTTTCCCTTTTGGTTCTTGGACGAACATCCGAACTTGTCAAACTTTTATGAGTTATTTTATAACTTCGATTCCTTAGAGTATTCATGATGATCCATTCCTTTGAGGAATCTTTCGAGCATTCCATGCTCTAGAAATCACATCATTTGGTCCAAATAGTTTGTCATTTTATAAACAACTTTCGGTCTTCGAATTAAAAACTTAATTACGTGAGAATTGTATCTCTCTTGGCTCTTGGACGAACTTCCAAACTTGTCAAACTTTTACGAGTTCTTTTATACTTTTGGTTCCTTAAAGTATTCAAGACTATCCTATCCTTTGAGCAATTTAACAAACATTCCATGCTTGAGAAATTGCATTATTTGGTAGAAATTCCATGCTCAGGAAATCACATTATTTGGTCCAAATAGTTTGTCATTTTGTAAACAACTTTTGGTTTTAGAATTAAAAACTTATTTACGTGAGAATCGTATCTCTCATGGTTCTTGGACTAACTTGTCAAACTTTTACAAGTTCTTTTATAACTTCGGTTCCTTAAAGTATTCAACACGATCCTTTCCTTCGAGACATTTCCTGAACATTCCATGCTCGAAAAATCGCATCATTTGGTCCAAATAGTTTGTCATTTTGTAAACAACTTTTGGTTATTGAATTAAAAACATATTTATGTGAGATTTGTATCAATCCTGGTTTTTGGACGAACTTTCGAACTTGTCAAACTTTTACGAGTTCTTTTATAAATTCGGTTCCTTAAAGTATTCAAGACGATCAATTCCTTCGATCTATTTTCTGGGCATTCCATGCTCGAGAAATCGTATCGTTTGGTCAAAATAGTTTGTCATTTGTAGCCAACTTTTGGTCTTTGAATTAAAAACTTATTTACATGAGAATTGTACCTCTCTTGGTTCTCGGACGAACTTCCGAACTTGTCAAACTTTTACGAGTTCTTTTATACTTTTGGTTCCTTAAATATTCAAGACGATCCATTCCTTCGACCAATTTCAAGAACCTTCCACGCAAATAGTTTGTCTTGTAAACAAATTTTGGTCCTTGAATAAAAAACTTATTTACATGAGAATTTTATCTCTCTTGGTTCTTAGACGAACTTTCTAACTTGTCAAACTTTTACGAGTTCTTTTATAACTTCAGTTCCATAAAGTATTAAAGATGATTCATTCCTTCACGCTATTTTCTGAACATTTCATGCTCGAGAAATCGTATCATTTGGTCCAACTAGTTTGTCATTTTATAAATAACTTTTGGTCTTTGAATTAAAAACTTATTTATGTGAGAATTGTATCTCTCTTGGTTCTTGGACGAACTTCTCAAACATTTAAAACTTTTACGAGTTCTTTTATACTTTTGGTTCCTTAAATATTCAAGACGATCCATTCCTTCGAGCAATTTCAAGAACATTCCATGCTCGATAAATCGTATTATTTGATCCAAATAGTTTGTCTTGTAAACAAATTTTGGTCTTTGAATTAAAAACTTATTTATGTGGGAATATTATCTCTCCTGGTTTCTAGATGAACTTTTGAACTTGTCAAACATTTACGAGTTATTTTATACCTTTGGTTCCTCAAAGTATTCAAGGCAATCCATTCCTTCGAGCAATTTTCTTAACATTCCATGCTCGGGAAATCACACTATTTGGTCCAAATAGTTTGTCATTTTGTAAACAAAATTTTGTCTTTGAATTAAAAACTTATTTACGTGAGAATTGTATCTCTCTTGGTTCTTGGACGAACTTGTCAAACTCTGACGAGTTCTTTTATAACTTTGGTTCCTTAAAGTATTCAAGTCGATGCTTTCCATCGAGACATTTCTCGAAAATTCCATGCTCGAGAAATCGCATCATTTGGTCCAAATAGTTTGTCATTTTGAAAACAACTGTTGGTCTTCGAATTAAAACCTTATTTACGTGAGAATTGTATCTCTCTTGTATCTTGGATGAACTTCCAAACTTGAAAAACATTTACGAGTTCTTTTATAACTTCTGTTCCTTAAAGTATTCAAGACGATCCTTCCCTTTGAGCAATTTCTTGAACATTCCATGCTCGGGAAATCACATTATTTGGTCCAAATAGTTTGTCATTTTGTAAACAACTTCTGTTTTTTGAATTAAAAACTTATTTACGTGAGAATTGTATCAATCCTAGTTTTTGGATGAACTTTTGAACTTGTCAAACTTTTACGAGTTCTTTTATAACTTCGGTTCCTTAAAGTATTCAAGACGATCAATTCTTTCGAGCTATTTTTCAGGCATTCCATGCTCGAGAAATCCTATCGTTTGGTCCAAATAGTTTGTCATTTGTAACCAACTTTTTGTCTTTGAATTAAAAACTTATTTACATGCGAATTGTATCTCTCTCGGTTCTTGGACGAACTTCCGAACTTGTCAAACTTTTATGAGTTCTTTTATACTTTTCGTTCCTTAAAGTATTCAAGGTGATCCATTCCTTCGAGCAATTTCAAGAACATTCCATGCTCGATAAATCGCATTACTTGGTCCAAATAGTTTGTCTTGTAAACAAATTTTGGTCTTTGAATTAAAAACTTATTTTTGTGGGAATATTATCTCTCATGGTTCCTAGACGAACTTTTGAACTTGTCAAACATTTACGAGTTATTTTATACCTTTGGTTCCTCAAAGTATTCAAGGCAATCCATTTCTTCAAGCAAATTTCTGAACATTCCATGCTCGGGAAATCACACTATTTGGTCCAAATAATTTGTCATTTTGTAAACAAATTTTTGTCTTTGAATTAAAAACTTATTTATGTGAGAATTGTATCTCTCTTGGTTCTTGGACGAACTTGTCAAACTCTGACGAGTTCTTTTATAAATTTGGTTCCTTAAAGTATTCAAGTCGATGCTTTCCATCGAGACATTTCTCGAAAATTCCATGCTCGGGAAATCGAAACTTTTGGTCCAAATAGTTTTTCATTGTGAAAACAACTGTTGGTCTTCAAATTAAAACCTTATTTATGTGAGAATTGTATCTCTCTTGTATCTTGGATGAACATCCAAACTTGAAAAACATTTACGAGTTCTTTTATAACTTCTGTTCCTTAAAGTATTCAAGACGATCCTTCCCTTCGAGCAATTTCTCGAACATTTCATGCTCGGGAAATCACATTATTTGGTCCAAATAGTTTGCCATTTCGTAAACAACTTCTATTTTTTGAATTAAAAACTTATTTACGTGAGAATTGTATCAATCCTGGTTTTTGGACGAACTTTTGAACTCGTCAAACTTTTACGAGTTCTTTTATAAGTTCGGTTCCTTAAAGTATTCAAGACAATCAATTCCTTTGAGCTATTTTTCGGGCATTCCATGCTCGAGAAATCGTATCGTTTGGTCCAAATAGTTTGTCATTTGTAACAAACTTTTGGTCTTTGATTTAAAACTTATTTACATGAGAACTGTATCTCTCTTGGTTCTTGGACGAACTTCCGAACTTGTCAAACTTTTGTGAGTTCTTTTATACTTTTGGTTCCTTAAAGTATTTAAGACAATTCATTCCTTCGAGCAATTTCAAGAACATTCCATGCTCGATAAATCGCATTATTTGGTCCAAATAATTTGTCTTGTAAACAAATTTTGGTCTTTGAATTAAAAACATATTTACGTGGGAATTATATCTCTCTTTGTTCTTGGACGAACTTTCGAACTTGTCAAACTTTTACGAGTTCTTTTATAACTTCAGTTCCTTTAAGTATTCAAGATGATTCCTTCAAGCTATTTTTTGAACATTTCATGCTCTAGAAATCGCATCATTTGGTCCAAATAGTTTGTCATTTTGTAAACAACTTTTGGTCTTTAAATTAAAAACTTATTTATGTGAGAATTGTATCTCTCTTGGTTATTGGATGAACTTGTCAAACATTTAAAACTTCTTTTCTAACTTCAGTTCCTTAAAGTATTTAAGACGATCCTTTCCTTCGAGACATTTCCTGACACTCCTCGTTCAGGAAGTCACATCTTTTGGTCCAAATTGTTTTTCATTTTCTAAACAACTTTTGGTCTTTGAATTAAAATTTTTTTATGTGAGAATATTACCTCTCTTTGTTCTTGGACGAACTTCCGAACTTGTCAAACTTTTACGAGTTCTTTTATAACTTCGGCTCCTTAAAGTATTCAAGGCAATCCATTCCTTCGAGCAGTTTTACGAACATTCCATGCTCGGGAAATAACATTATTTGGTCCAAATAGTTTTTACTTGGAAATAATTTTTTGTCTTTGAATTAAAAACTTATTCACGTGAGAATTTTATCTCTCTTGATTTTTCGATGAACTGGTCAAACTTTGACGAGTTCTTTTATAATTTTGGTTCCTTAAAATTTTCAAGTCGATGCTTTCCTTCGAGACATTTCTCGAAAATTCCATGCTCGGGAAATCGAATCTTTTGGTCCAAATAGTTTGTCATTTTGAAAACAACTTTTGGTCTTCGAATTAAAACCTTATTTACGTGAGAATTGTATCTCTCTTGTTTCTTAGATGAACTTCCAAACTTGTCAAACATTTACGAGTTCTTTTATAACTTCTGTTCCTTATAGTATTCAAGACGATACTTTCCTTCGAGCAATTTCTCGAACGTTCCATGCTCGGGAAATCACATTATTTGGTCCAAATAGTTTGTCATTTTGTAAACAACTTTTGATTTTTGAATTAAAAACTTATTTACGTGAGAATTGTATCTCTAATGGTTCTTGGACGAACTTGTCAAACTTTTACGAGTTCTTTTATAACTTCAATTCCTTAAAGTATTCAACACGATCCTTTCCTTCGAGACATTTCCCGAACATTTCATGCTCGAAAAATCGCGTCATTTGGTCCAAATAATTTGTCATTTTGTAAAATTCTTTTGCTTATTGAATTAAAAACTTATTTACGTGAGAATTGTATCAATCCTGGTTTTTGGACGAACTTTCGAACTTGTCAAACTTTTACAAGTTCTTTTATAACTTCGGTTCCTTAAAGTATTCAAGACGATCAATTCCTTCGAGCTATTTTTCGGGCATTCCATGCTCGATAAATCGTATCGTTTGGTCCAAATAGTTTGTCTTTTGTAACCAACTTTTGGTCTGTGAATTAAAAACTTATTTACGTGGGAATTTTAACTCTCTTGGTTGTTGGACGAACTTTCAAACTTGTCAAACTTTTACGAGTTCTTTTATAACTTCAGTTCCTAAAAGTATTCAAAATGATTCATTCCTTCAAGCTATTTTTTAAACATTTCATGCTTGAGAAATCGCATCATTAGGTCCAAATAGTTTGTCATTTTGTAAACAACTTTTGGTCTTTGAATTCAAAACTTATTTATGTGAGAATTTATCTCTCTTGGTTCTTGGTCGAACTTGTCAAACATTTAAAACTTCTTTTCTAACTTCAGTTCCTTAAGTATTCAAGACGATGCTTTCGTTCGAGACATTTCTCGAGCATTCCATGCTCTAGAAGTCGCATCTTTTGGTCCAAATTGTTTTTCATTTTGTAAACAACTTTTGGTCTTTGAATTAAAAACCGATTTATGTGAGAATATTATCTCTCCTGGTTCCTGGACGAACTTTCGAACTTGTCAAACTTTTACGAGTTCTTTTATAACTTCGGTTCCTCAATGTATTCAAGGCAATCCATTCCTTCAAGCAATTTTACGAATATTCCATGCTCGGGAAATCACATTATTTGATCCAAATAGTTTCTACTTGGAAAATTTTTTTTGTCTTTGAATTAAAAACTTATTTATGTGAGAATTTTATCTCTCTTGATTTTTGGACGAACTCGTCAAACTTTGACGAGTTCTTTTATAACTTTGGTTCCTTAAAGTATTCAAGTTAATGCTTTCCTTCGAGACATTTCTCGAAAATTCCATGCTCGGGAAATTGAATCTTTTGGTCCAAATAGTTTTTCATTTTGAAAACAACTTTTGGTATTAGAATTAAAACCTTATTTACGTGAGAATTGTATCTCTCTTGTTTCTTGGATGAACTTCCAAACTTGTCAATCATTTATGAGCTCTTTTATAACTTTTGTTCCTTAAAGTATTCAAGACGATCATTTCCTTTAAGCAATTTCTCGAACATTCCATGCACGGGAAATCACATTATTTGGTCCAAATAGTTTTTCATTTTGTAAACAACTTTTGGTTTTTGAATTAAAAACTTTTTTAAGTGAGAATTGAATCTCTCATTGTTCTTGGACGAACTTGTCAAACTTTTACGAGTTCTTTTATAACATCGGTTCCTTAAAGTATTCAACACGATCCTTTCCTTCGAGACATTTCCCGAGCATTTCATGCTCGAAAAATCGCATCATTTGGTCCAAGTAGTTTGTCATTTTGTAAAATTCTTTTGCTTATTGAATTAAAAACTTATTTACGTGAGAATTGTATCAATCCTGGTTTTTGGACGAACTTTCGAACTTGTCAAACTTTTACGAGTTCTTTTATAATTTTGGTTCCTTAAAGTATTCAAGACGATCAATTCCTTCGAGCTATTTTCCGGGCATTCCATGCTCGATAAATCGTATCGTTTGGTCCAAATAGTTTGTCATTTGTAACCAACTTTTGGTCTTTGAATTAAAAACTTATTTACGTGGGAATTTTATCTCTCTTGATTGTTGGACGAACTTTTGAACTTGTCAAACTTTTACGAGTTCTTTTATACTTTTGGTTCCTTAAAGTATTCAAGGCGATCCATTCCTTCGAGCAATTTCAAGAACATTCCATGCTCGATAAATCGTATTATTTGGTCCAAATAGTTTGTCTTGTAAACAAATTTTGGTCTTTGAATTAAAAACTTATTTATGTGGAAATTTTATCTTTCTTGGTTCCTGGACGAACTTGTCAAACTTTTACGAGTTCTTTTATAACTTCAGTTCCTTAAAGTATTCAAGATGATTCATTCCTTCAAGCTATTTTCTGAACATTTCATGCTCGAGAAATCGTATCATTTGGTCCAAATAGTTTGTCATTTTTTAAACAACTTTTGGTCTTTTAATTAAAAACTTATTTATGTGGGAATTGTATCTCTCTTGGTTCTTGGACGAACTTTTCAAACATTTAAAACTTCTTTTCTAACTTCGGTTCCTTAAAGTTTTCAAGACGATCCTTTCCTTCGAGACATTTCCCGAGCACTCCATGTTCAGGAAGTCACATCTTTTGGTCCAAATTGTTTTTCATTTTCTAAACAACTTTTGGTCTATGAATTAAAAACTTTTTTATGTGAGAATATTACCTCTCCTTGTTCTTGGACAAACTTCTGAACTTGTCAAACTTTTACGAGTTCTTTTATAACTTCGGCTCCTTAAAGTATTCAAGGCAATCCATTCCTTTGAGCAGTTTTACAAACATTCCATGCTCGGGAAATAATGTTATTGGTCCAAATAGTTTTTACTTGGAAACAAATTTTTACCTTTGTATTAAAAACTTATTCACGTGAGAATTTTATCTCTCTTGGTTCTTGGACGAACTTGTCAAACTTTGACGAGTTCTTTTATAACTTTGGTTCCTTAAAGTATTCAAGTCAATGCTTTCCTTCGAGACATTTCTCGAAAATTTCATGCTTGGGAAATCGAATCTCTTGGTCCAAATAGTTTGTCATTTTGAAAATAACTTTTGGTCTTCGAATTAAGACCTTACTTACGTGAGAATTGTATCTCTCTTGTTTCTTAGATGAACTTCCAAACTTGTCCAACATTTACGAGTTCTTTTATAACTTTTGTTCCTTACAGTATTCAAGACGATCCTTTCCTTTGAGCAATTTCTCGAACATTCCATGCTCGAGAAATTACATTATTTGGTCCAAATAGTTTTTCATTTTGTAAACAACTTTTGGTTTTAGAATTAAAAACTTATTTACGTGAGAATTGTATCTCTCATGGTTCTTGGACGAACTTGTCAAACTTTTACGAGTTCTTTTATAACTCCGGTTCCTTAAAGTATTCAACACGATCCTTCCCTTCGAGACATTTCCCGAACATTTCATGCTCGAAAAATCGCATCATTTGGTCCAAATAGTTTGTCATTTTGTAAAATTCTTTTGCTTATTGAATTAAAAACTTATTTACGTGAGAATTGTATCAATCCTAGTTTTTGGACAAACTTTCGAACTTGTCAAACTTTTACGAGTTCTTTTATAACTTCGGTTCCTTAAAGTATTCAAGACGATAAATTCCTTCGAGCTATTTTCCTGGCATTCCATGCTCGATAAATCGTATCATTTGGTCCAAATAGTTTGTCAGTTGTAACCAACTTTTGGTCTTTAAATTAAAAACTTATTTACATGGAATTTTATCTCTCTTGGTTGTTGGACGAACTTTCGAACTTGTCAAACTTTTACGAGTTCTTTTATAACTTCAATTCTTTAAAGTATTCAAGATGATTCATTCCTTCAAGCTATTTTTTAAACATTTCATGCTCGAGAAATCGCATCATTTGGTCGAAATATTTTGTCATTTTGTAAACAACTTTTGGTCTTTGAATTAAAAACTTATTTATGTGAGAATTTATCTCTCTTAGTACTTGGACGTACTTGTCAAACATTTAAAACTTCTTTTCTAACTTCGATTCCTTAAAGAATTTAGAACGATCCTTTCCTTCGAGACAATTCCCGAGCACTCCATGCTCTGGAAGTCGCATATTTTGGTCCAAATAATTTTTCATTTTGTAAACAACTTTTGGTATTTTAATTAAAAACTTATTTATGTGAGAATATTATCTCTCCTGGTTCATGGATGAACTTCCTAACTAGTAAAACTTTAACGAGTTCTTTTATAACTTCGGTTCCTCAAAGTATTCAAGGCAATCCATTCCTTGGAGCAATTTTATGAACATTCCATGCTTAGAAAATCACATTATTTGGTCCAAATAGTTTTTACTTGGAAACAAATTTTTGTCTTTGAATTAAAAACTTATTCACTTGAGAATTTTATCTCTCTTGGTTCTTGGACGAACTGGTCAATCTTTGACGAGTTCATTTATAACTTTGGTTCCTTAAAGTATTCAAGTCGATGCTTTCCTTCGAGACATTTCTCGAAAATTCCATGCTCTGGAAATCGAATCTTTTGGTCCAAATAGTTTGTTATTTTGAAAACAACTTTTGGTCTTCGAATTAAAACCTTATTTACGTGAGAATTGTTTCTCCCTTGTTTCATGGATGAACTTCCAAACTTTTCAAACTTTTACGAGATCTTTTATAACTTCTGTTCCTTAAAGTATTTAAGACGATCCTTTCCTTCGAGCAATTTCTCGAACATTCCATGCTCGGGAAATCACATTATTTGGTCCAAATAGTTTGTCATTTTGTAAACAACTTTTTGTTATTGAATTAAAAACTTATTTACGTGAGAATCGTATCAATCCTGGTTTTTGGATGAACTTTCGAACTTATCAAACATTTATGAGTTCTTTTATAACTTTGGTTCCTTAAAGTATTCAAGATGATCAATTCCTTCAGGCTATTTTTCGGGCATTCCATGCTCGAGAAATCATATCGTTTGGTCCAAATAGTTTGTCATTTTGTAAACAACTTTTGGTTATTGAATTGAATACTTATTTACGTGAGAATTGTATCAATGCTGGTTTTTGGACGAAATTTTGAACTTGTCAAACTTTTACGAGTTCTTTTATAACTTCGGTTCCTTAAAGTATTCAAGACGATCAATTCCTTCGAGCTATTTTTCGGGCATTCCATGCTCGAGAAATCATATTGTTTGGTCCAAATAGTTTGTCATTTGTAACCAACTTTTGGTCTTTGAATTAAAAACTTATTTGCATGAGAACTGTATCTCTCTTGGTTCTTGGACGAACTTCCGAACTTGTCAAACTTTTACGAGTTCTTTTATACTTTTGGTTCCTTAAAGTATTCAAGATTATCCATTCCTTCGATCAATTTCAAGAACATTCCATGCTTGATAAATCGCATTATTTGGTCAAATAGTTTGTCTTGTAAACAAATTTTGGTCTTTGAATTAAAAACTTATTTACGTGGGAATTTATCTCTCTCGGTCCTTAGACGAACTTTCGAACTTGTCAAACTTTTACGAGTTCTTTTATAACTTTAGTTCCTTTAAGTATTCAATATGATTCATTCCTTCAAGCTATTTTTTGAACATTTCATGCTCGAGAAATCGCATTATTTGGTCCAAATAGTTTGTCATTTTGTAAACAACTTTTGGTCTTTGAATTAAAAACTTATTTATGTGAGAATTGTATCTCTCTTGGTTCTTGGACGAACTTTTCAAACATTTAAAACTTCTTTTCTAACTTCGGTTCCTTAAAGTATTCAAGACGATCCTTTCATTTGAGACATTTCCCGAGCATTCCATGCTCTGGAAGTCTCATCTTTTGGTCCAAATTGTTTTTCATTTTGTAAACAACTTTTGGTCTTTGAATTAAAAACCTATTTATGTGAGAATATTATCTCTCCTAGTTCTTGGACGAACTTTCGAACTTGTCAAACTTTTACGAGTTCTTTTATAACTTCGGTTCCTAAAAGTATTCAAGGCAATCCATTCCTTCAAGCAATTTTACGAACATTCCATGCTCGGGAAATCACATTATTTGGTCCAAATAGTTTTTATTTGGAAATAATTTTTTGTCTTTGAATTAAAAACTTATTTACATGAGAATTTTATCTCTCTTGGTTCTTAGATGAACTTGTCAAACTTTGACGAGTTGTTTTATAACTTTGGTTCCTTAAAGTATTCAGGTCGATGCTTTCCTTCGAGACATTTCTCGAAAATTCCATGCTCGAGAAATCAAATCTTTTGGTCCAAATAGTTTGTCATTTTGAAAACAACTTTTGGTCTTCGAATTAAAACCTTATTTAAGTGAGAATTGTATCTCTCTTGTTTCTTGGATGAATTTCCAAACTTGTCAAACTTTTACAAGCTTTTTTATAACTTTTGTTCCTTAAAGTATTCAAGGCGATCCTTTCCTTCGAGCAATTTCTCAAACATTCCATGCTCGAGAAATCACATTATTTGGTCCAAATAGTTTATCATTTTGTAAACAACTTTGGTTATTGAATTGAAAACTTATTTATGTGAGAATTGTATCAATCCTGGTTTTTGGATGAACTTTCGAACTTATCAAACTTTTACGAGTTCTTTTATAACTTCGGTTCCTTAAAGTATTCAAGACGATCAATTCCTTCGAGCTATTTTCTGGGCATTCCATGCTCAAGAAATCGTATCGTTTGGTCCAAATAGTTTTTCATTCGTAACCAACTTTTGGTCTTTGAATTAAAAACTTATTTACATGTGAATTGTATCTCTCTTGGTTCTTGGACGAACTTTCGATATTGTCAAACTTTTACGAGTTCTTTTATACTTTTGGTTCCTTAAAGTATTCAAGACGATCCATTCCTTCAAGCAATTTCAAGAACATTTGATACGATCTCGAGTTTGTAGGAGTATTTGAGTCGTAGTTGTGCCCGATCGTTAAATGGAGAAGTATCGTTCTGAGTTTGAGTTTGAAGGAATTCAGCTAAGTATGGATGTAGTTTGGCTAGGAATGAAACGAAGTAAGGTAAAGATGGAAAGTTATAGTGGATAAGTAAGCTTAAGGTCAAGAATGAACCAATACTATGAAAGAGTATTAACCCAAGACTTATAAGACACTTAAGGTGATGGAAGGGTGATAGAAAGGACCTTGACCCACTACCTATGAAGAGATAGGAACCAGAGGTATCAAAGGTGAGCGTCACACTCGGTTTAAGAGTGATAAGTTCAAAGAAACAAGGATGACACCACTAGCAAGCTAGATAAGTCAACTTGAGTCTTAAACGAAAATTGAGAGTTGAATAAACTCACTAAGATATCGAAATTCATCAAAGTATCAAAAAGGTCAGTAATACAACTAAAGAGCTTCATATTTATAGCTCAATTACATGGCTAGCTGAATAGACACTTAGGGAACTGAATGGGCAGCAAGTGTTCAACTTAATGGAGCTGGAAACTTCCTTGAACCTTCTCTAGCATTGGTGATGCCATTAGACAAGTCCCTTGATGTTCCCAATCAGCTTAAATTAAATGAAATTAAGTAAGGAGCTCAATGGAGCTCAATGGACTAGGCTAGATTCAGCCAAGCGGTGTGAAAGGCTTTTAAGGGGCTGCCTTGAATATTTGGAGAGTCTTGGACTTTAAATGGCAGCTTGGGACACTTCAAAAGCCTTGGAGTGTGAACACACAAATTTGAACAGCCATGACTGTGAAAGGAACCTCCAGCAAATGTGAAAACACTTAAGCAACTAAATGGACAGATTTGGAAAGACAAATCAGCAGCTCAATGGCTCTTGGCATACACGAAGAGGTGCTTGGAGCATTTCAATCAACAGCACACCATATTCAAGCCATCCATACATGTACTTGAAATATATTAAATAGCTAATTGCATGTGCCTGAAACACATTAATCAGCTAATTAATTTTGGCTAGGACATATTAATTCAAACATGAAATTTATTTGTCTCAAACTTAGACACCTTAAAAACAACTATTAAATATGTATCAAAATAAGACACATTAAAAACAACTATTAATATGTATCAAACTAAGACACATTAAAACCCTATTTAATAAACATGTCCAGATTATGACACATTTAATAACTTAAACTAAATAACTACATTAACTAAAACAAATTAAATATTTATTCCAGCAAAATAATGGTAAGTTAAAAATGAGCTGAAGTTGAGTTCAATTAGCTACGAATGAGCTAGATGAACTTGTAGGAGGTTGCAAGGCCGACTTAATTGACTTGTCCAAGATTGATCGATAAGCCCCGCAACGGTTTCTCCCCACACTCGATCAATTAGAGCCGAAACAGCCTCCTTGAAACATTTGGCTCGTGCTCGAGTTATAGGTCCTAAGGGGCAACTCCAAAGGTTCCTCTTTAGCACTTGGTGAGTCTCGGACCGTGGCCGTATCAACATTCCATGCTAGATAAATCGCATTATTTGGTCCAAATAGTTTGTTTTATAAACAAATTTTGGTCTTTGAATTAAAAACTTATTTACGTGGGAATTTTATCTCTCTCGGTTCTTGGACGAACTTTCGAGCTTGTCAAACTTTTACGAGTTCTTTTATAACTTCAGTTCTTTAAAGTATTCAAGATAATTCATTCCTTCAAGCTACTTTTTAAACATTTCATGCTCAAGAAATTGCATCATTTGGTCCAAATAGTTTGTCATTTTGAAAACAACTTTTGGTCTTTGAATTAAAAACTTATTTATGTGAGAATTGTATCTCTCTTGGTTCTTGGACGAACTTGTCAAACATTTAAAAATTCTTCTCTAACTTCGGTTCCTTAAAGTATTCAAGACGATCCTTTCATTAGAGACATTTCCCGAGCATTCCATGCTCTGAAAGTCACATCTTTTGGTGCAAGTTGTTTTTCATTTTGTAAACAACTTTCGGTCTTTGAATTAAAAACTTATTTATGTGAGAATATTATCTCTCCTGGTTCCTGGACGAACTTCCGAACTTGTCAAACTTTTATGAGTTCTTTTATAACTTCGGTTCCTCAAAGTATTCAAGGCAATCCATTCCTTCAAGCAATTTTACGAACATTCCATGCTCGGGAAATCACATCATTTGGTCCAAATAGTTTTTACTTGGAAACAAATTTGGTCTTTGAATTAAAAACTTATTTAAGTGAGAATTTTATCTCTCTTGGTTCTTGGACGAACTCGTCAAACTTTGACGAGTTCTTTTATAACTTTGGTTCCTTAAAGTATTCAAGTCGATGCTTTCCTTCGAGACATTTCTCAAAAATTCCATGCTCAGGAAATCAAATCTTTTGGTCCAAATAGTTTGTCATTCTGAAAACAACTTTTGGTCTTCGAATTAAAACCTTATTTACGTGAGAATTGTATCTCTCTTGTTTCTTGGATGAACTTCCAAACTTGTCAAACATTTCCGAGCTCTTTTATAACTTCTATTCCTTAAAGTATTCAAGATAATCCTTTCCTTCGAGCAATTTCTCGAACATTCCATGCTCGGGAAATCACATTATTTGGTCCAAATAGTTTATCAATTTGTAAACAACTTTTGGTTATTGAATTGAAAACTTATTTATGTGAGAATTGTATCAATCCTTGTTTTTGGACGAACTTTCAAACTTATCAAACTTTTACAAGTTCTTTTATAACTTCGGTTCCTTAAAGTATTCAAGACGGTCAATTCCTTCGAGCTATTTTTCGGGCATTCCATGCTTGAGAAATCGTATCGTTTGGTCCAAATAGTTTGTCATTTGTAACCAACTTTTGGTCTTTGAATTAAAAACTTATTTACGTGGGAATTTTATCTCTCTTGGTTATTAGACGAACTTTCGAACTTGTCAAACTTTTACGAGTTCTTTTATAACTTCAGTTCCTTGAAGTATTCAAGATGATTCATTCCTTCAAGCTATTTTCTGAGCATTTCATGCTCGAGAAATAGCATCATTTGGTTCAAATAGTTTGTCATTTTGTAAACAACTTTTGGTCTTTGAATTAAAAACTTATTTATGTGAGAAATGTATCTCTCTTGGTTATTGGACGAACTTGTCAAAGATTTAAAACTTTTTTTCTAACTTCGGTTCCTTAAAGTATCGATACGAGTCGTAACGCCAAAATTCAAGCTTATAAATATGATGGGATCAAAGTTTCTCAAGGCCCTATAACGAGGTCGAAGACCAAGCAAATTCGAGAAAGATTGAACAGGACCATCCAAGACTTAGTTACCAAGGCCCTAAATGCGCACATGGCCGAAAAAGAAAATCAAGATTCACTTTCTTTTTTTCAAGAAAATCAAGAAATTGAATCTTGTTTCAATTTTTTCATTCTAAACTATTTCAAGAATCAAGAAAATCAAGATTTCAAATCTTGGAAATCTTGGTCCAAGAAACCGAAGCTGCCAATTTTCAAGTTGGCGAAATCAGTAGGTTTGCGACGAGTTTTTGGTTGGGATCCAGGAATTTATGGGTTGAGATGTCTACATGTATTTTGAAGATCAATCTCTTATCTTCGAAACACACTTTGAATCACTCAATTTCAAGTTCGGGAGCTCAAGTTATGATCATTTTAATAAAGACTGCACAAGCAGAATTTCTGGATGTGATTATGACGGGAATTATGAGTTTCAGGCTTTTAATTTGGGTTTAAATCTTATTGGGTTCGGGTTTTAGGTTTAATTTTTATTAAATATGAACCCAATATTGTATTATCAGCTCTTATTATTTTATTGTTATTTTTTATTCCGAATTTTTAAATAATTATTAAGTAGTTTAAGTTTTTAGGAGTTTTATATCAACAAGAAAGTTTCTTGTTTAGATTAGTTAGAGTTCTACTCTAATTGAGAGTTTTATTTAGATTTATTTAGCTTGCCTATATATATAGGCCTTGGAATTGTAAACAAGACACTTGATTTTGATTATTTTGAGTTAATAATAATTCTTTTTGAGTTTTTCTTCAAGAATTGCTCTTGAGTTTTTTTTAAAAGTTGTTTTAACAATCTTTCAGGTTGTGGGAACCATCTTCAAGCTTTTTCTTGCCAAGATCTCTTTCTTGGAGGGGAAATTAGAGCCATTGAAGGGAGTTGTGGATTCTTACTGTTTCCAAGGCTTCTTAGGACGTTATCTTCTCTTTTCTATCTTTAATCTATCATTCTAGTTTGATCTAGTTAATTTCTTGTTGTTTAGGGTTACTGATTTAGCTGTTTTCGTTCTAGGTTGAAATTGCTTCAAGAGGGACGTTCTCCTACCTTGATCCCTCAAGGAACACATCAAAAATTAGGGGATTTAATCTTTTCTTGCTGTTTCAAATGTTCTTGCCTAAACAGTTTGTTTTCATCTTTTAAATCACTTCTAACAAATATGTTTTGTGTTTTTATTTTCAGATCTGGTTGGGACGTTTTCTTGAGGTCCAAGGATGGTTTCTTTCATCCAAGAAACCCTAATTTCGTTCTCTATTGGATCTTTTACCATCCATTCATCTTTCTTGTGTTTTAATTTTCGTTTGATTATTCTTCTTGTCATCTAATCTATTTTCTTTGTTTTCGTTTTAGATTACTTTTGTTAGAGCTTTAGGGTAGATCCGCGACTTGACAACTTTACGATCCTCTTCCGCCCACGTTTACGTATCATTTGGTATCAGACTTTGGGTGTTTTAGGTGTTCTTCGTTGGTTTCTACACTGATTTCCATTACAAACAGTCAACAAATAGTTTTTACCCAGTAATTTTTTTTGGCAAAAGATATTTTTGAGTGGGTAAATGTTTTTCAATTGTTCTAAAATTTTATATACTGATTCTTGGCACTATATTAAAATATATAAAAAAAAAATATTTCTCACAAAAAAGTGATAAAAAAGTCGAGAAAAAAAAAGAAAAATACAATAAAAATAAAAAAATAAAAAAATATTCTGTGGGTTGAATTTTGTGCCGAAAATTTCCAGATCAAAAAAACATTATTTGAAGAGGTTCCAATTTAAATTTCGTGATTTTTGAAAATCAGGAACACCTCGAACGAAGTTTGTCAAGTTGCTTCGCAGTTTTTGGGTTTTCGGGTTTTTGCAATTTTTTTGATTATTACTTTTAGGTTTTCATTTGTTTTTTTTGTTTTTATTGTTTCTTTGCACATTCTAACACTTTCTTATTTCTTGTGTTAGTAGGTTAATGAACATTGCACCTTCCTTCCTCCGTGCAACACAATTCTTTGGTGTCTAGCTGACTTTGGATTCATAGTGCTATTAGGATTACTTTGTTAGTTTGATTCTAATACATCCTGATTGATTAACATAAATACTTCTAAAGGACTCACAAGATTAATTCTTACCTCATTAAGAATTTCAATTTTCTTTTTGAGTGCATAACGGTGAGGTTTGTTTAATTTTTTTGAGTGCTGTGTTGTTTTTTCTAGATTTGTCACAATGTCTCATAGTAGAAAAGGGAGTGATGACCGGAGTAACAAATCGATAGTTAACATCAAAAATCTTGCTGGTGTCGTCACAACAAAGTCAGATCTCCATGCCATCACTGATAAGTTCGAAACCATGTTTAATCAGTTGAACAATACCTTAAATCAGTTGCGAACTGAGCAAATGACTCAACATTTCGGTGCTAATGATGATGATGGGGTTGAACAACCTCGTGCTCGTAGACATCAAGCTAGACGTGTTCCTCATGTGGAAGAAGATCTTTTGGTTCCCAATTATCTCGGACAGCCTTCTTTGGCAAAGCCGAAGTTTACAATTCCTCGATTTCGTGGAAAGAATGATCCCGAAGTATACTGTGAGTGGGAATAAAAAATAGAGCTTATGTTTCGTTACTATAAATGCCTAGAATATGAGAAAGTCCATTGGCGACTCTTGAGTTTTCAGACTATGCGTTGGGTTGGTGGATTCAACTTTGTATAAGTCACCAACGAAACTACAAGGGAGAAATTACCACATGGGATAAGTTGAAACAAGTTATGCGAAAACGCTTTACCCCAACACATTATTATAGGGAGGTCAAAACCAGACTTCGACGACTTGCTCAAGGAAGTAGATCAGTCGATGAGTACTTCACGAAGAGATGATCAAAAGAAAGTAGGATTCCAAGTGATCTCTCACATTTTGAGCAATGTTATTGGTGTAGTTCAAAATATCATGAGAGTTCTCGATGTCCAATCTAATTTCCAACTAGAGAAGAAAGTAAGTATGACTTTGTGCCTTTTGTTGACTCTTACTCTAGTGAAAAATATATTAGTTATGATGGCAAACTTTGTGAACCAGAAAAGGTTGATAATGAGAAATCTTCCCTTGAATCTATAGATGAAGTAGAAACGTCATGTTCTCCTACTAAGATGCCTTATACTGAATTGAGTATTCAAAATACTTGTGAGGGGGATATGGAAAGTGAGGGAAAAATATGTGAAAAGGCCGAGAGAAAAGAGACCATGAGTGATAAAAGTCTACTTGATGGTCCAAATTTGGTGAGTGAAAATCCATATGAGGTAAAATTGGAGAGTTCTCAAGAGGAAAAAGAAAATGAAAAACAAGAAGATACCCATACGAAAGTGAGGAATGATTATGTTTTAACTAACCATAACTCGAATTTGTTTAGTGGTGTTTCCTTGTTACAGAATTTTAAAGATCCATTGGCGGACTTCCAATTACATTACTCTACCATCAATCGACACTTTTACTCGTGGGAGAGAGCTAAAGATTCGAGGACAAATCTTCTTGAGGAAGTGGGGAATGATACGAGTCGCAAGGCCCAAATTCAAGCTTATAAATATGATGGGATCAAAGTTTCTCAAGGCCCAATAACGAGGTCGAAGACCAAGCAAAATCGAGCAAGATTGAACAGGACCATCCAAGACTTCGTTACCAAGGCCCTAAATACGCACATGGTCGAAAAAGAAAATCAAGATTCACTTTCTTGTTTTCAAGAAAATCAAGAAACCGAATCTTGGTCCAATTTTTTCATTCCAAACAATTTCAAGAATCAAGAAAATCAAGATTTCAAATCTTGGAAATCTTGGTCCAAGAAACCGAAGCTGCCAATTTTCAAGTTGGGGAAATCAGAAGGCTAGCGACGAGTTTTTGGTTTGGATCCAGGAATTTATGGGTTGAGATGTCTGCATGGATTTTGAAGATCAATCTCTTATCTTCGAAACACACTTTGAATCACCCGATTTCAAGTTCGGGAGCTCAAGTTATGATCATTTTAATAAAGACTGCGCAAGCAGAATTTCTGAACGTGATTATGACGGGAATTACGAGTTTCGGGCTTTTAATTTGAGTTTAAATCATATTGGGTTCGGGTTTTAGGTTTAATTTTTATTAAATATGAGCCCAATATTGTATTATCAGCTCTTATTATTTTATTGTTATTTTTTATTCCGAATTTTAAATAATTATTAAGTAGTTTAAGTTTTTTGTAGTTTTATGTCAACAAGAAAGTTTCTTGTTTAGATTAGTTAGAATTCTACTTTAGTTAAGAGTTTTATTTAGATTTATTTAGCTTGCCTATATATATAGGCCTTGGAATTGTAAAAAGACACTTGATTTTGATTATTTTGAGTTAATAATAATTGTCTTTGAGTTTTTCTTCAAGAATTGCTCTTGAGTTTTTTTTAGTTGTTTTAACAATCTTTCAGGTTGTGGGAACCATCTTCAAGCTTTTTCTTGCCAAGATCTCTTTCTTGGAGGGGAAATTAGAGCCATTGAAGGGAGTTGTGGATTCTTACTGTTTCCAAGGCGTCTTAGGACGTTATCTTCTCTTATCTATCTTTAATCTATTGTTCTAGTTTGATCTAGTTTATTTCTTACTATTTAGGGTTACTGATTTAGTTGTTTTCGTTCTAGGTTGAAATTGCTTCAAGAGGGACATTCTCCTACCTTGATCCACCAAGGAACACATAAAAAATGAGGAGAATCAATCTTTTCTTTCTGTTTCAAACGTTCTTGCGTAAACAGTATGCTTTCATCTTTTAAATCACTTCTAACGAATCTGTTTTGTGTTTTTATTTTCAGATCTGGTTGGGATATTTCTGGGTTCTTTTATAACTTCGGTTCCTTAAAGTATTCAATACGATCAATTCCTTTGAGCTATTTTCCGGGCATTCCATGCTCGAGAAATCGTATCATTTGGTCCAAATAGTTTGTCATTTGTAACCAACTTTTGGTCTTTGAATTAAAAACTTATTTACATGAGAATTGTATCTCTCTTGGTTCTTGGACGAACTTCCGAACTAGTCAAACTTTTACGAGTTCTTTTATACTTTTGGTTCCTTAAAGTATTCAAGACGATCCATTCCTTCAAGTAATTTTACGAACATTCCATGCTCGAAAAATCGCATTATTTAGTCTGAATAGTTTTTACTTGGAAACAAAATTTTGTCTTTGAATTAAAAACTTATTTACGTGAGAATTTTATCTCTCTTGGTTCATGGATGAACTTTTGAACCTGTCAAACTTTTACGAGTTTGTTTATAACTTCAGTTCCTTAAAGTATTCACGATGATTCATTCCTTCAAGTTATTTTCTGAACATTTCATGCTCGAGAAATCGCATCATTTGGTCCATATAGTTTGTCATTTCATAAACAACTTTTGGTCTTTGAATTAAAAACTTATTTTGAGAGAATTGTATCTCTCTTGGTTCTTGGACGAACTTGTCAAACGTTTAAAACTTCTTTTCTAACTTCGATTCCTTAATGTATTCAAGACGATCCTTTCCTTCGAGACATTTCACGAGCATTCCATGCTCTGGAAGTCACATATTTTGGTCCAAATTGTTTTTCATTTTGTAAACAACTTTTAGTCGTTGAATTAAAAACTTATTTATGTGAGAATATTATCTCTCCTGGTTCTTGGATGAACTTCCGAACTTGTCAAACTTTTACGAGTTCTTTTATAACTTCGGTTTCTCAAAGTATTCAAGACAATCCATTCCTTCGAGCAATTTTACGAACATTCCATGCTCAGGAAATCACATTATTTGGAAACAAATTTTTGTCTTTGAATTAAAAACATATTTGCTTGAGAATTTTATCTCTCTTGGTTCTTGGACGAACTTGTCAAACTTTGATGAGTTCTTTTATAACTTTGGTTCCTTAAAGTATCAAGTCGATGCTGTCCTTTGAGATATTTCTCGAAAATTCCATGCTCGGGAAATCGAATCTTTTGGTCCAAATAGTTTGTCATTTTGAAAACAACTTTTGGTCTTCCAATTAAAACCTTATTTGTGTGAGAATTGTATCTCTCTTGTTTCATGGATGAACTTCCAAACTTGTCAAACATTTACGAGTTCTTTTATAACCTCTGTTCCTTAAAGTATCCTTTCCTTCGAGCAATTTCTTGAACATTCCATACTCGGGAAATCACATTATTTTGTCCAAATAGTTTGTCATTTTGTAAACAACTTCTGGTTTTTGAATTAAAAACTTATTTACGTGAGAATTGTATCTCTCATGGTTCTTGGACGAACTTGTCAAACTTTTACGAGTTCTTTTATAACTTCGGTTCCTTAAAGTATTCAACACGATCCTTTCCTTCGAGACATTTCCCGAACATTTCATGCTCGAAAAATCGCATCATTTGGTCCAAATAGTTTGTCATTTTGTGAACAACTTTTGGTTATTGAATTGAAAACTTATTTACGTGAGAATTGTATCAATCCTAGTTTTTGGACGACTTTTGAACTTGTCAAACTTTTAGGAGTTCTTTTATAACATCGGTTCCTTAAAGTATTCAAGAAGATCAATTCCTTCAGGCTATTTTTCGGGCATTCCAGGCTCGAGAAATCATATCGTTTGGTCCAAATAGTTTGTCATTTCTAACCAACTTTTGGTCTTTGAATTAAAAACTTATTTACATGAGAATTGTGTCTCTCTTGGTTTTTGGACGAACTTCCGAACTAGTCAAACTTTTATGAGTTCTTTTATACTTTTGGTTCCTTAAAGTTTTCAAGATGATCCATTCATTCGAGCAATTTCAAGAACATTCCATGCTCGATAAATCGCATTATTTGGTCCAAATAGTTTGTCTTGAAAACAAATTTTGGTCTTTGAATTAAAAACGTATTTACGTGAGAATTTTCTCTCTTGGTTATTGGACGAACTTTCGAATTTGTCAAACTTTTATGAGTTCTTTTATAACTTCAGTTCCTTGAAGTATTCAAGATGATTCATTCCTTCAAGCTATTTTCTGAACATTTCATGCTCGAGAAATCGCATCATTTGGTCAAAATAGTTTGTCATTTTGTAAACAACTTCTGGTTTTTGAATTAAAAACTTATTTACGAGAGAATTGTATCAATCCTGGTTTTTGGATGAACTTTCGAACTTGTCAAACTTTTACGAGTTCTTTTATAACTTCGGTTCCATAAAGTAATCAAGACGATCAATTTCTTCGAGCTATTTTTCAGGTATTCCATGCTCGAGAAATCGTATCGTTTGGTCCAAATAGCTTGTCATTTGTAACCAACTTTTGGTCTTTGAATTAAAAAATTATTTACATGAGAATTGTATCTCTCTTGGTTCTTAGATGAACTTCTGAACTTGTCAAACATTTACGAGTTCTTTTATACTTTTGGTTCCTTAAAGAATTCAAGATGATCCATTCCTTTGAGCAATTTCAACAACACTCCATGCTTGATAAATCGCATAATTTGGTCTAAATAATTTGTCTTGTAAACAAATTTTGGTCTTTGAATTAAAAACTTATTTACGTGGGAATTTTATCTCTCTTGGTTCTTGGACGAACTTTCGAACTTGTCAAACTTTTACGTGTCCGTTTATAACTTCAGTTCCTTAAAGTATTCAAGATGATTCATTCCTTCAAGCAATTTTCTAAACATTTCATGCTTGAGAAATCGCATCATTTGGTCCAAATAGTTTGTCATTTTGTAAACAACTTTTGGTCTTTGAATTAAAAACTTATTTATGTGAGAATTGTATCTCTCTTGACTCTTGGATGAACTTGTCAAACATTTAAAACTTCTTTTCTAACTTCGGTTCCTTAAAGTATTCAAGATGATCCATTCCTTCGAGCAATTTCAAGAATATTCCACGCTCGATAAATCGCATTATTTGGTCAATATAGTTTGTCTTGTAAACAAATTTTGGCCTTTGAATTAAAAACTTATTTACTTGGGAATTTTATCTCTCTTGGTTCTTGGATGAACTTCCGAACTTGTCAAACTTTTACGAGTTCGTTTATAACTTCAGTTCCTTAAAGTATTCAAGATGATTCATTCCTTCAAGCTATTTTCTGAACATTTCATGCTCGAGAAATCGCATCATTTGTTCCAAATAATTTGTCATTTTGTAAACAACTTTTGGTCTTTGAATTAAAAACTTATTTATGTGAGAATTGTATCTCTCTTGGTTCTTGGACGAACCTGTCAAACATTTAAAACTTCTTTTCTAACTTTGGTTCCTTAAAGTATTCAAGACGATCCTTTCTTTCGAGACATTTCCCGAGCATTCCATGCTCTAGAAGTCTCATCCTTTGGTCCAAATTGTTTTTCATTTTGTAAACAACTTTTGGTCCTTGAATTAAAAACTTATTTATGTTAGAATATTATCTCTCCTGGTTCGTGGACAAACTTTCAAACTTGTCAAACTTTTACGAGTTCTTTTATAAATTCAGTTCCTCAAAGTATTCAAGGCAATCCATTCCTTCGAACAATTTTAAGAACAATCCATGCTCGGGAAATCACATTATTTGGTCTAAATAGGTTTTACTTAGAAACTAATTTTTGTCTTTGAATTAAAAACTTATTTACGTGAGCATTTTATCTCTCTTGGTTCTTGGACGAACTTGTCAAACTTTGACAAGTTTTTTTATAACTTTGGTTCCTTAAAGTATTCAAGTCGATGCTTTCCTTCGAGACATTTCTCAAAAATTCCATGCTCGGGAAATTGAATATTTTTGTCCAAATAGTTTGTCTTTTTGAAAACAACTTTTGGTCTTCGAATTAAAACCTTATTTACGTGAGAATTGTAGCTCTCTTGTTTCTTGGATGAACTTCCAAACTTGTCAAACATTTACGAGTTCTTTATAACCTCTATTCCTTAAAGTATTAAACACGATCCTTTCCTTCGAGCAATTTCTCGAACATTCCATGCTCGGGAAATAAATTATTTGGTCCAAACAGTTTGTCATTCTGTAAACAACTTATGGTTTTTGAATTTAAAACTTATTTACGTGAGAATTGTATCTCTCATGGTTCTTGGACGAACTTGTCAAACTTTAACAAGTTCTTTTATAAATTCGGTTCCTTAAAGTATTCAACACGATCCTTTCCTTCGAGACATTTCCCGAACATTCCATGCTTGAAAAATTGCATGATTTGGTCCAAATAGTTTGTCATTTTGTAAACAACTTTTGGTTATTGAATTGAAAACTTATTTATGTGAGAATTGTATCAATCCTGATTTTTGGACGAACTTTCAAACTTGTCAAACTTTTACGAGTTCTTTTATAACTTCAGTTCCTTAAAGTATTCAAGAAGATCAATTCGTTCGAGCTATTTTCTGGGCATTTCATGCTCGAGAAATCATATCGTTTGGTCCAAATAGTTTGTCATTTGTAACCAACTTTTGGTGTTTGAATAAAAAACTTATTTACATGAGAATTGTATCTCTCTTGGTTCTTGGACGAACTTTCGAACTTGTCAAACATTTACGAGTTCTTTCATGCTTTTGGATCCTTAAAGTATACAAGACGATCAATTCCTTCGAGCAATTTCAAGAACATTCCATGCTCGATAAATCGCATTATTTTGAAAACAACTTTTGCTCTTTGAATTAAAAACTTATTTATGTGAGAATATTATCTCTCCTAGTTCCTTGACGAACTTCCGAACTTGTCAAACTTTGACGAGTTCTTTTATAACTTTGGTTCCTTAAAGTATTCAAGTCGATGCTTTCCTTCGAGACATTTCTCGAAAATTCCATGCTCGGGAAATCGAATCTTTTGGTCCAAATAGTTTGTCATTTTGAAAACAACTTTTGGTCTTCGAATTAAAACCTTATTTACGTGAGAATTGTATCTCTCTTGTTTCTTGGATGAACTTCCAAACTTGTCAAACATTTACGAGTTCTTTTATAACCTCTGTTCCTTAAAGTATTCAACACGATCCTTTCCTTCGAGCAATTTCTCGAACATTCCATGCTCGGAAATCACAATATTTGGTCCAAATAGTTTTTCATTTTTTAGACAACTTATGGTTTTTGAATTAAAAACTTATTTACGTGAGAATTTTATCTCTCATGGTTCTTGGACGAACTTGTCAAACTTTTACGAGTTCTTTTATAACTTCGGTTCCTTAAAGTATTCAACATGATCCTATCCTTCAAGACATTTCCCGAACATTCCATGCTCGAAGAATCGCATCATTTGGTCCAAATAGTTTGTCATTTTGTAAACAACTTTTGGTTATTAAATTGAAAACTTATTTACGTGAGAATTGTATTAATCCTAGTTTTTGGACCAACTTTCGAACTTGTCAAACTTTTTCGAGTTCTTTTATAACTTCGGTTACTTATAATATTCAAGGCGATCAATTTCTTCGAACTATTTTTTGGGTATTTCGTGCTCGAGAAATCGTATCGTTTGGTCCAAATAGTTTGTCATTTGTAACCAACTTTTGGTCTTTGAATTAAAAACTTATTTACATGAGAATTGTATCTCTCTTGGTTCTTGGACGAACTTTCGAACTAGTCAAACTTTTACGAGTTCTTTTGTACTTTTGGTTCCTTAAAGTGTTCAAGACGATCCATTCCTTCGAGCAATTTCAAGAACATTCCACGCTTGATAAATCGCATTGTTTGGTCCAAATAGTTTGTCTTGTAAACAAATTTTGTTATTTGAATTAAAAACTTATTTACCTGGGAATTTTAATACTCTTGGTTCTTGGACAAAATTTCCAACTTGTCAAACTTTTACGAGTTCATTTATAAATTCAGTTCCTTAAAGTATTCGAGATGATTCATTCCTTCAAGATATTTTCTGAACATTTCATGCTCGAGAAATCGCATCATTTGTACCGAATAGTTTGTCATTTTGTAAACAACTTTTGGTATTTGAATTAAAAACATATTTATATGAGAATTGTATCTCTCTTGGTTCTTGGACGAACCTGTCAAACATTTAAAACTTCTTTTCTAACATCGGTTCCTTAAAGTATTTAAGACGATCCTTTCCTTCGAGACATTTCCCGAGCATTCCATGCTCTGGAAGTCGCATCTTTTGGTCCAAATTGTTTTTCATTTTGTAAACAACTTTTGGTCTTTTAATTTAAAACTTATTTATGTGAGAATATCATCTCTTCTGGTTCCTAGACGAACATCTAAACTTTTCAAACTTTTACGAGTTCTTTTATAGCTTCGGCTCCTCAAAGTATTCAACATGATTCATTCCTTCAAGCAATTTTCTGAACATTTCATGCTCGAGAAATCGCATCATTTGGTCCAAATAGTTTGTCATTTTGTAAACAACTTTTGGTCATTGAATTAAAAACTTATTTATGTGAGAATTGTATCTCTCTTGGTTCTTGGACGAACCTGTCAAACATTTAAAACTTCTTTTATAACTTCGGTTCCTTAAAGTATTCAAGACGATCCTTTCCTTCGAGACATTTCCCGAGCATTCCATGCTCTGGAAGTCTCATCCTTTGGTCCAAATTGTTTTTCATTTTGTAAACAACTTTTGGTCCTTGAATTAAAAACTTATTTATGTTAGAATATTATCTCTCCTGGTTCGTGGACAAACTTTCAAACTTGTCAAACTTTTACGAGTTCTTTTATAAATTCGGTTCCTCAAAGTATTCAAGGCAATCCATTCCTTCGAACAATTTTAAGAACATTCCATGCTCGGGAAATCACATTATTTGGTCTAAATAGGTTTTACTTAGAAACTAATTTTTGTCTTTGAATTAAAAACTTATTTACGTGAGCATTTTATCTCTCTTGGTTCTTGGACGAACTTGTCAAACTTTGACAAGTTTTTTTATAACTTTGGTTCCTTAAAGTATTCAAGTCGATGCTTTCCTTCGAGACATTTCTCAAAAATTCCATGCTCGGGAAATTGAATATTTTTGTCCAAATAGTTTGTCTTTTTGAAAACAACTTTTGGTCTTCGAATTAAAACCTTATTTACGTGAGAATTGTAGCTCTCTTGTTTCTTGGATGAACTTCCAAACTTGTCAAACATTTACGAGTTCTTTATAACCTCTATTCCTTAAAGTATTAAACACGATCCTTTCCTTCGAGCAATTTCTCGAACATTCCATGCTCGGGAAATAAATTATTTGGTCCAAATAGTTTGTCATTCTGTAAACAACTTATGGTTTTTGAATTTAAAACTTATTTACGTGAGAATTGTATCTCTCATGGTTCTTGGACGAACTTGTCAAACTTTTACAAGTTCTTTTATAAATTCGGTTCCTTAAAGTATTCAACACGATCCTTTCCTTCGAGACATTTCCCGAACATTCCATGCTTGAAAAATTGCATGATTTGGTCCAAATAGTTTGTCATTTTGTAAACAACTTTTGGTTATTGAATTGAAAACTTATTTATGTGAGAATTGTATCAATCCTGATTTTTGGACGAACTTTCAAACTTGTCAAACTTTTACGAGTTCTTTTATAACTTCAGTTCCTTAAAGTATTCAAGAAGATCAATTCGTTCGAGCTATTTTCTGGGCATTTCATGCTCGAGAAATCATATCGTTTGGTCCAAATAGTTTGTCATTTGTAACCAACTTTTGGTGTTTGAATAAAAAACGTATTTACATGAGAATTGTATCTCTCTTGGTTCTTGGACGAACTTCCGAACTTGTCAAACATTTACGAGTTCTTTCATGCTTTTGGATCCTTAAAGTATACAAGGCGATCCATTCCTTCGAGCAATTTCAAGAACATTCCATGCTCGATAAATCGCATTATTTCGTAAACAACTTTTGCTCTTTGAATTAAAAACTTATTTATGTGAGAATATTATCTCTCCTAGTTCCTTGACGAACTTCCGAACTAGTCAAACTTTGACGAGTTCTTTTATAACTTTGGTTCCTTAAAGTATTCAAGTCGATGCTTTCCTTCGAGACATTTGTCGAAAATTCCATGCTCGGGAAATCGAATCTTTTGGTCCAAATAGTTTGTCATTTTGAAAACAACTTTCGGTCTTCGAATTAAAACCTTATTTACGTGAGAATTGTATCTCTCTTGTTTCTTGGATGAACTTCCAAACTAGTCAAACATTTACGAGTTCTTTTATAACCTCTGTTCCTTAAAGTATTCAACACGATCCTTTCCTTCGAGCAATTTCTCTAACATTCCATGCTCGGAAATCACAATATTTGGTCCAAATAGTTTTTCATTTTTTAGACAACTTCTGGTTTTTGAATTAAAAACTTATTTACGTGAGAATTTTATCTCTCATGGTTCTTGGACGAACTTGTCAAACTTCTACGAGTTCTTTTATAACTTCGGTTCCTTAAAGTATTCAACATGATCCTTTCCTTCGAGACATTTCCCGAACATTCCATGCTCGAAGAATCGCATCATTTGGTCCAAATAGTTTGTCATTTTGTAAACAACTTTTGGTTATTGAATTGAAAACTTATTTACGTGAGAATTGTATCAATCCTAGTTTTTGGACCAACTTTCGAACTTGTCAAACTTTTTCGAGTTCTTTTATAACTTCGGTTCCTTAAAATATTCAAGACGATCAATTTCTTCGAACTATTTTTCGGGTACTTCGTGCTCGAGAAATCGTATCGTTTGGTCCAAATAGTTTGTCATTTGTAACCAACTTTTTGTCTTTGAATTAAAAACTTATTTACTTGAGAATTGTATCTCTCTTGGTTCTTGGACTAACTTTCGAACTAGTCTAACTTTTACGAGTTCTTTTGTACTTTTGGTTCCTTAAAGTGTTCAAGACGATCCATTCCTTCGAGCAATTTCAAGAACATTCCACGCTTGATAAATCGCATTGTTTGGTCCAAATAGTTTGTCTTGTAAACAAATTTTGTTATTTGAATTAAAAACTTATTTACTTGGGAATTTTAATACTCTTGGTTCTTGGACAAAATTTCCAACTTGTCAAACTTTTACGAGTTCGTTTATAAATTCAGTTCCTTAAAGTATTCGAGATGATTCATTCCTTCAAGCTATTTTCTGAACAATTCATGCTCGAGAAATCGCATCATTTGTACCGAATAGTTTGTCATTTTTTAAACAACTTTTGGTCTTTGAATTAAAAACTTATTTATGTGAGAATTGTATCTCTCTTGGTTCTTGGACGAACCTGTCAAACATTTAAAACTTCTTTTCTAACATCGGTTCCTTAAAGTATTTAAGACGATCCTTTCCTTCGAGACATTTCCCGAGCATTCCATGCTCTGGAAGTCGCATCTTTTGGTCCAAATTGTTTTTCATTTTGTAAACAACTTTTGGTCTTTTAATTTAAAACTTATTTATGTGAGAATATCATCTCTTCTGGTTCCTAGACGAACATCTAAACTTTTCAAACTTTTACGAGTTCTTTTATAGCTTCGGCTCCTCAAAGTATTCAATATGATTCATTCCTTCAAGCTATTTTCTGAACATTTCATGCTCGAGAAATCGCTTCATTTGGTCCAAATAGTTTGTCATTTTGTAAACAACTTTTGGTCTTTGAAATAAAAACTTATTTATGTGAGAATTGTATCTCTCTTGGTTCTTGGACGAACCTGTCAAACATTTAAAACTTCTTTTCTAACTTCGGTTCCTTAAAGTATTCAAGACGATCCTTTCCTTCGAGACATTTCCCGAGCATTCCATGCTCTGGAAGTCGCATCTTTTGGTCCAAATTGTTTTTCATTTTGTAAACAACTTTTGGTCTTTGAATTAAAAACTTATTTATGTGAGAATATTATCTCTCCTGGTTCCTGGACGAACTTCCGAACTTTTCAAACTTTTACGAGTTCTTTTATAACTTCGGTTCCTCAAAGTATTCAAGGCAATCCATTCCTTCGAGCAATTTCATGAACATTCCATGCTCAAGAAATCACATTATTTGGTCCAAATAGTTTATCATTTTGTAGACAACTTCTGGTTTTTGAATTAAAAACTTATTTACGTGAAAATTGTATCACTCATGGTACTTGGATGAACTTGTCAAACTTTGACGAGTTCTTTTATAACTTTGGTTCCTTAAAGTATTCAAGTCGATGCTTTCCTTCAAGACATTTCTCGAAAATTCCATGCTCGGGAAATCGAATCTTTTGGTCCAAATAGTTTGTCATTTTGAAAACAACTTTCGGTCTTCGAATTAAAACCTTATTTACGTGAGAATTGTATCTCTCTTGTTTCTTGGATGAACTTCCAAACTTGTCAAACATTTACAAGTTCTTTTATAACCTCTGTTCCTTAAAGTATTCAACACGATCCTTTCCTTCGAGCAATTTCTCTAACATTCCATGCTCGGAAATCACAATATTTGGTCCAAATAGTTTTTCATTTTTTAGACAACTTCTGGTTTTTGAATTAAAAACTTATTTACGTGAGAATTTTATCTCTCATGGTTCTTGGACGAACTTGTCAAACTTCTACGAGTTCTTTTATAACTTCGGTTCCTTAAAGTATTCAACATGATCCTTTCCTTCGAGACATTTCCCGAACATTCCATGCTCGAAGAATCGCATCATTTGGTCCAAATAGTTTGTCATTTTGTAAACAACTTTTGGTTATTGAATTGAAAACTTATTTACGTGAGAATTGTATAAATCCTAGTTTTTGGACCAACTTTCGAACTTGTCAAACTTTTTCGAGTTCTTTTATAACTTCGGTTCCTTAAAATATTCAAGACGATCAATTTCTTCGAACTATTTTTCGGGTACTTCGTGCTCGAGAAATCGTATCGTTTGGTCCAAATAGTTTGTCATTTGTAACCAACTTTTTGTCTTTGAATTAAAAACTTATTTACTTGAGAATTGTATCTCTCTTGGTTCTTGGACTAACTTTCGAACTAGTCTAACTTTTACGAGTTCTTTTGTACTTTTGGTTCCTTAAAGTGTTCAAGACGATCCATTCCTTCGAGCAATTTCAAGAACATTCCACGCTTGATAAATCGCATTGTTTGGTCCAAATAGTTTGTCTTGTAAACAAATTTTGTTATTTGAATTAAAAACTTATTTACTTGGGAATTTTAATACTCTTGGTTCTTGGACAAAATTTCCAACTTGTCAAACTTTTACGAGTTCGTTTATAAATTCAGTTCCTTAAAGTATTCGAGATGATTCATTCCTTCAAGCTATTTTCTGAACAATTCATGCTCGAGAAATCGCATCATTTGTACCGAATAGTTTGTCATTTTTTAAACAACTTTTGGTCTTTGAATTAAAAACTTATTTATGTGAGAATTGTATCTCTCTTGGTTCTTGGACGAACCTGTCAAACATTTAAAACTTCTTTTCTAACATCGGTTCCTTAAAGTATTTAAGACGATCCTTTCCTTCGAGACATTTCCCGAGAATTCCATGCTCTGGAAGTCGCATCTTTTGGTCCAAATTGTTTTTCATTTTGTAAACAACTTTTGGTCTTTTAATTTAAAACTTATTTATGTGAGAATATCATCTCTTCTGGTTCCTAGACGAACATCTAAACTTTTCAAACTTTTACGAGTTCTTTTATAGCTTCGGCTCCTCAAAGTATTCAACATGATTCATTCCTTCAAGCTATTTTCTGAACATTTCATGCTCGAGAAATCGCTTCATTTGGTCCAAATAGTTTGTCATTTTGTAAACAACTTTTGGTCTTTGAAATAAAAACTTATTTATGTGAGAATTGTATCTCTCTTGGTTCTTGGACGAACCTGTCAAACATTTAAAACTTCTTTTCTAACTTCGGTTCCTTAAAGTATTCAAGACGATCCTTTCCTTCGAGACATTTCCCGAGCATTCCATGCTCTGGAAGTCGCATCTTTTGGTCCAAATTGTTTTTCATTTTGTAAACAACTTTTGGTCTTTGAATTAAAAACTTATTTATGTGAGAATATTATCTCTCCTGGTTCCTGGACGAACTTCCGAACTTTTCAAACTTTTACGAGTTCTTTTATAACTTCGGTTCCTCAAAGTATTCAAGGCAATCCATTCCTTCGAGCAATTTCATGAACATTCCATGCTCAAGAAATCACATTATTTGGTCCAAATAGTTTATCATTTTGTAGACAACTTCTGGTTTTTGAATTAAAAACTTATTTACGTGAAAATTGTATCACTCATGGTACTTGGATGAACTTGTCAAACTTTGACGAGTTCTTTTATAACTTTGGTTCCTTAAAGTATTCAAGTCGATGCTTTCCTTCAAGACATTTCTCGAAAATTCCATGCTCGGGAAATCGAATCTTTTGGTCCAAATAGTTTGTCATTTTGAAAACAACTTTCGGTCTTCGAATTAAAACCTTATTTACGTGAGAATTGTATCTCTCTTGTTTCTTGGATGAACTTCCAAACTTGTCAAACATTTACAAGTTCTTTTATAACCTCTGTTCCTTAAAGTATTCAACACGATCCTTTCCTTCGAGCAATTTCTCTAACATTCCATGCTCGGAAATCACAATATTTGGTCCAAATAGTTTTTCATTTTTTAGACAACTTCTGGTTTTTGAATTAAAAACTTATTTACGTGAGAATTTTATCTCTCATGGTTCTTGGACGAACTTGTCAAACTTCTACGAGTTCTTTTATAACTTCGGTTCCTTAAAGTATTCAACATGATCCTTTCCTTCGAGACATTTCCCGAACATTCCATGCTCGAAGAATCGCATCATTTGGTCCAAATAGTTTGTCATTTTGTAAACAACTTTTGGTTATTGAATTGAAAACTTATTTACGTGAGAATTGTATCAATCCTAGTTTTTGGACCAACTTTCGAACTTGTCAAACTTTTTCGAGTTCTTTTATAACTTCGGTTCCTTAAAATATTCAAGACGATCAATTTCTTCGAACTATTTTTCGGGTACTTCGTGCTCGAGAAATCGTATCGTTTGGTCCAAATAGTTTGTCATTTGTAACCAACTTTTTGTCTTTGAATTAAAAACTTATTTACTTGAGAATTGTATCTCTCTTGGTTCTTGGACTAACTTTCGAACTAGTCTAACTTTTACGAGTTCTTTTGTACTTTTGGTTCCTTAAAGTGTTCAAGACGATCCATTCCTTCGAGCAATTTCAAGAACATTCCACGCTTGATAAATCGCATTGTTTGGTCCAAATAGTTTGTCTTGTAAACAAATTTTGTTATTTGAATTAAAAACTTATTTACTTGGGAATTTTAATACTCTTGGTTCTTGGACAAAATTTCCAACTTGTCAAACTTTTACGAGTTCGTTTATAAATTCAGTTCCTTAAAGTATTCGAGATGATTCATTCCTTCAAGCTATTTTCTGAACAATTCATGCTCGAGAAATCGCATCATTTGTACCGAATAGTTTGTCATTTTTTAAACAACTTTTGGTCTTTGAATTAAAAACTTATTTATGTGAGAATTGTATCTCTCTTGGTTCTTGGACGAACCTGTCAAACATTTAAAACTTCTTTTCTAACTTCAGTTCCTTAAAGTATTCAAGACGATCCTTTCCTTCGAGACATTTCCCGAGCATTCCATGCATTGGAAGTCGCATCTTTTGGTCCAAATTGTTTTCCATTTCGTAAACAACTTTTGCTCTTTGAATTAAAAACTTATTTATGTGAGAATATTATCTCTCCTAGTTCCTTGACGAACTTCCGAACTAGTCAAACTTTGACGAGTTCTTTTATAACTTTGGTTCCTTAAAGTATTCAAGTCGATGCTTTCCTTCGAGACATTTGTCGAAAATTCCATGCTCGGGAAATCGAATCTTTTGGTCCAAATAGTTTGTCATTTTGAAAACAACTTTCGGTCTTCGAATTAAAACCTTATTTACATGAGAATTGTATCTCTCTTGTTTCTTGGATGAACTTCCAAACTTGTCAAACATTTACGAGTTCTTTTATAACCTCTGTTCCTTAAAGTATTCAAGACGATCCTTTCCTTTGAGAAATTTCTCGAACATTCCATGCTCGAGAAATCACATTATTTGGTACAGTTTATCATTTTTTAGACAACTTTTGGTTTTTGAATTAAAAACTTATTTACGTGGGAATTTTGTCTCTCTTGGTTCTTGGACGAACTTTCCAACTTGTCAAACTTTTACGAGTTCGTTTATAACTTCAGTTCGTTAAAGTATTTAGGATGATTCATTCCTTGAAGCTATTTTTTGAACATTTCATGCTCGAGAAATCACATCATTTGGTCCAAATAGTTTGTCATTTTGTAAACAACCTTCGGTATTTGAATTAAAAACTTATTTATGTGAGAATTGTATCTCTCTTGGTTCTTGGACGAACCTGTCAAACATTTAAAACTTCTTTTCTAACTTCAGTTCCTTAAAGTATTCAAGACGATCCTTTCCTTCGAGACATTTCCCGAGCATTCCATGCATTGGAAGTCGCATCTTTTGGTCCAAATTGTTTTTCATTTCGTAAACAACTTTTGCTCTTTGAATTAAAAACTTATTTATGTGAGAATATTATCTCTCCTAGTTCCTTGACGAACTTCCGAACTAGTCAAACTTTGACGAGTTCTTTTATAACTTTGGTTCCTTAAAGTATTCAAGTCGATGCTTTCCTTCAAGACATTTCTCGAAAATTCCATGCTCGGTAAATCGAATCTTTTGGTCCAAATAGTTTGTCATTTTGAAAACAACTTTCGGTCTTCGAATTAAAACCTTATTTACGTGAGAATTGTATCTCTCTTGTTTCTTGGATGAACTTCCAAACTTGTCAAACATTTACGAGTTCTTTTATAACCTCTGTTCCTTAAAGTATTCAACACGATCCTTTCCTTCGAGCAATTTCTCTAACATTCCATGCTCGGAAATCACAATATTTGCTCCAAATAGTTTTTCATTTTTTAGACAACTTCTGGTTTTTGAATTAAAAACTTATTACGTGAGAATTTTATCTCTCATGGTTCTTGGACGAACTTGTCAAACTTCTACGAGTTCTTTTATAACTTCGGTTCCTTAAAGTATTCAACATGATCCTTTCCTTCGAGACATTTCCCGAACATTCCATGCTCGAAGAATCGCATCATTTGGTCCAAATAGTTTGTCATTTTGTAAACAACTTTTGGTTATTGAATTGAAAACTTATTTACGTGAGAATTGTATCAATCCTAGTTTTTGGACCAACTTTCGAACTTGTCAAACTTTTTCGAGTTCTTTTATAACTTCGGTTCCTTAAAATATTCAAGACGATCAATTTCTTCGAACTATTTTTCGGGTACTTCGTGCTCGAGAAATCGTATCGTTTGGTCCAAATAGTTTGTCATTTGTAACCAACTTTTTGTCTTTGAATTAAAAACTTATTTACATGAGAATTGTATCTCTCTTGGTTCTTGGACTAACTTTCGAACTAGTCAAACTTTTACGAGTTCTTTTGTACTTTTGGTTCCTTAAAGTGTTCAAGACGATCCATTCCTTCGAGCAATTTCAAGAACATTCCACGCTTGATAAATCGCATTGTTTGGTCCAAATAGTTTGTCTTGTAAACAAATTTTGTTATTTGAATTAAAAACTTATTTACTTGGGAATTTTAATACTGTTGGTTCTTGGACAAAATTTCCAACTTGTCAAACTTTTACGAGTTCGTTTATAAATTCAGCTCCTTAAAGTATTCGAGATGATTCATTCCTTCAAGCTATTTTCTGAACAATTCATGCTCGAGAAATCGCATCATTTGTATCGAATAGTTTGTCATTTTTTAAACAACTTTTGGTCTTTGACTTAAAAACTTATTTATGTGGGAATTGTATCTCTCTTGGTTCTTGGACGAACCTGTCAAACATTTAAAACTTCTTTTCTAACATCGGTTCCTTAAAGTATTTAAGACGATCCTTTCCTTCGAGACATTTCCCGAGCATTCCATGCTCTGGAAGTCGCTTCTTTTGGTCCAAATTGTTTTTCATTTTGTAAACAACTTTTGGTCTTTGAATTAAAAACTTATTTATGTGAGAATATTATCTCTTCTGGTTCCTAGACGAACATCTAAACTTTTCAAACTTTTACGAGTTCTTTTATAGCTTCGGCTCCTCAAAGTATTCAAGATGATTCATTCCTTCAAGCTATTTTCTGAACATTTCATGCTCGAGAAATCGCATCATTTGGTCCAAATAGTTTGTCATTTTGTAAACAACTTTTGGTCTTTGAAATAAAAACTTATTTATGTGAGAATTGTATCTCTCTTGGTTCTTGGAACCTGTCAAACATTTAAAACTTCTTTTCTAACTTCGGTTCCTTAAAGTATTCAAGACGATCCTTTCCTTCGAGACATTTCCCGAGCATTCCATGCTCTGGAAGTCGAATCTTTTGGTCCAAATTGTTTTTCATTTTGTAAACAACTTTTGGTCTTTGAATTAAAAACTTATTTATGTGAGAATATTATCTCTCCTGGTTCCTGGACGAACTTCCGAACTTTTCAAACTTTTACGAGTTCTTTTATAACTTCGGTTCCTCAAAGTATCCAAGGCAATCCATTCCTTCGAGCAATTTCATGAACATTCCATGCTCAAGAAATCACATTATTTGGTCCAAATAGTTTATCATTTTGTAGACAACTTCTGGTTTTTGAATTAAAAACTTATTTACGTGAAAATTGTATCACTCATGGTTCTTGGATGAACTTGTCAAACTTTTACGAGTTCTTTTATAACTTCGGTTCCTTAAAGTATTCAACACGATAATAGTTCATCATTTCGTAAACAACTTTTGGTTATTGAATTGAAAACTTATTTACGTGAGAATTGTATCAATCCTAGTTTTTGGACGAACTTTCGAACTTGTCAAACTATTTCGAGTTCTTTTATAACTTTGGTTCCTTAAAGTATTCAAGACGATCAATTTCTTTGAGCTATTTTTCGGGTATTCTGTGCTCGAGAAATCGTATCGTTTGGTCCAAATAGTTTGTCATTTGTAACCAACTTTTGGTCTTTGAATTAAAAACTTATTTAAATGAGAATTGTATCTCTCTTGGTTCTTGGAAGAACTTCCGAACTAGTCAAACTTTTACGAGTTGTTTTGTACTTTTGGTTCCTTAAAGTATTCAAGACGATCCATTCCTTCGAGCAATTTCAAGATCATTCCATGCTCGATAAATCGCATTATTTGGTCCAAATAGATTGTCTTGTAAACAAATTTTGGTCTTAGAATTAAAAACTTATTTATGTGAGAATATTATCTCTCTTGGTTCCTGGACGAACTTCTGAGCTTCTCAAACTTTTACGAGTTCTTTTATAACTTCGGTTCCTCAAAGTATTCAAGGCAATCCATTCCTTCGAGCAATTTTACGAACATTCCATGCTCGGGAAATCACATTATTTGGTCTGAATAGTTTTTACTTGGAAACAAATTTTTGTCTTTGAATTAAAAACTTATTTACGTGGGAATTTTATCTCTCTTGGTTCTTGGATGAACTTGTCAAACTTTGACGAGTTCTTTTATAACTTTGGTTCCTTAAAGTATACAAGTCGATGCTTTCCTTCGAGACATTTCTCGAAAATTCCATGCTCGGGAAATCAAATCTTTTGGTCCAAATAGTTTGTCATTTTGAAAACAACTTTCGGTCTTCGAATTAAAACCTTATTTACATGAGAATTGTATCTCTCTTGTTTCTTGGATGAACTTCCAAACTTGTCAAACATTTACGAGTTCTTTTATAACCTCTGTTCCTTAAAGTATTCAAGACGATCCTTTCCTTTGAGAAATTTCTCGAACATTCCATGCTCGAGAAATCACATTATTTGGTACAGTTTATCATTTTTTAGACAACTTTTGGTTTTTGAATTAAAAACTTATTTACGTGGGAATTTTGTCTCTCTTGGTTCTTGGACGAACTTTCCAACTTGTCAAACTTTTACGAGTTCGTTTATAACTTCAGTTCGTTAAAGTATTTAGGATGATTCATTCCTTGAAGCTATTTTTTGAACATTTCATGCTCGAGAAATCACATCATTTGGTCCAAATAGTTTGTCATTTTGTAAACAACCTTCGGTATTTGAATTAAAAACTTATTTATGTGAGAATTGTATCTCTCTTGGTTCTTGGACGAACCTGTCAAACATTTAAAACTTCTTTTCTAACTTCAGTTCCTTAAAGTATTCAAGACGATCCTTTCCTTCGAGACATTTCCCGAGCATTCCATGCATTGGAAGTCGCATCTTTTGGTCCAAATTGTTTTCCATTTCGTAAACAACTTTTGCTCTTTGAATTAAAAACTTATTTATGTGAGAATATTATCTCTCCTAGTTCCTTGACGAACTTCCGAACTAGTCAAACTTTGACGAGTTCTTTTATAACTTTGGTTCCTTAAAGTATTCAAGTCGATGCTTTCCTTCGAGACATTTGTCGAAAATTCCATGCTCGGGAAATCGAATCTTTTGGTCCAAATAGTTTGTCATTTTGAAAACAACTTTCGGTCTTCGAATTAAAACCTTATTTACATGAGAATTGTATCTCTCTTGTTTCTTGGATGAACTTCCAAACTTGTCAAACATTTACGAGTTCTTTTATAACCTCTGTTCCTTAAAGTATTCAAGACGATCCTTTCCTTTGAGAAATTTCTCGAACATTCCATGCTCGAGAAATCACATTATTTGGTACAGTTTATCATTTTTTAGACAACTTTTGGTTTTTGAATTAAAAACTTATTTACGTGGGAATTTTGTCTCTCTTGGTTCTTGGACGAACTTTCCAACTTGTCAAACTTTTACGAGTTCGTTTATAACTTCAGTTCGTTAAAGTATTTAGGATGATTCATTCCTTGAAGCTATTTTTTGAACATTTCATGCTCGAGAAATCACATCATTTGGTCCAAATAGTTTGTCATTTTGTAAACAACCTTCGGTATTTGAATTAAAAACTTATTTATGTGAGAATTGTATCTCTCTTGGTTCTTGGACGAACCTGTCAAACATTTAAAACTTCTTTTCTAACTTCAGTTCCTTAAAGTATTCAAGACGATCCTTTCCTTCGAGACATTTCCCGAGCATTCCATGCATTGGAAGTCGCATCTTTTGGTCCAAATTGTTTTTCATTTCGTAAACAACTTTTGCTCTTTGAATTAAAAACTTATTTATGTGAGAATATTATCTCTCCTAGTTCCTTGACGAACTTCCGAACTAGTCAAACTTTGACGAGTTCTTTTATAACTTTGGTTCCTTAAAGTATTCAAGTCGATGCTTTCCTTCAAGACATTTCTCGAAAATTCCATGCTCGGTAAATCGAATCTTTTGGTCCAAATAGTTTGTCATTTTGAAAACAACTTTCGGTCTTCGAATTAAAACCTTATTTACGTGAGAATTGTATCTCTCTTGTTTCTTGGATGAACTTCCAAACTTGTCAAACATTTACGAGTTCTTTTATAACCTCTGTTCCTTAAAGTATTCAACACGATCCTTTCCTTCGAGCAATTTCTCTAACATTCCATGCTCGGAAATCACAATATTTGCTCCAAATAGTTTTTCATTTTTTAGACAACTTCTGGTTTTTGAATTAAAAACTTATTTACGTGAGAATTTTATCTCTCATGGTTCTTGGACGAACTTGTCAAACTTCTACGAGTTCTTTTATAACTTCGGTTCCTTAAAGTATTCAACATGATCCTTTCCTTCGAGACATTTCCCGAACATTCCATGCTCGAAGAATCGCATCATTTGGTCCAAATAGTTTGTCATTTTGTAAACAACTTTTGGTTATTGAATTGAAAACTTATTTACGTGAGAATTGTATCAATCCTAGTTTTTGGACCAACTTTCGAACTTGTCAAACTTTTTCGAGTTCTTTTATAACTTCGGTTCCTTAAAATATTCAAGACGATCAATTTCTTCGAACTATTTTTCGGGTACTTCGTGCTCGAGAAATCGTATCGTTTGGTCCAAATAGTTTGTCATTTGTAACCAACTTTTTGTCTTTGAATTAAAAACTTATTTACATGAGAATTGTATCTCTCTTGGTTCTTGGACTAACTTTCGAACTAGTCAAACTTTTACGAGTTCTTTTGTACTTTTGGTTCCTTAAAGTGTTCAAGACGATCCATTCCTTCGAGCAATTTCAAGAACATTCCACGCTTGATAAATCGCATTGTTTGGTCCAAATAGTTTGTCTTGTAAACAAATTTTGTTATTTGAATTAAAAACTTATTTACTTGGGAATTTTAATACTCTTGGTTCTTGGACAAAATTTCCAACTTGTCAAACTTTTACGAGTTCGTTTATAAATTCAGTTCCTTAAAGTATTCGAGATGATTCATTCCTTCAAGCTATTTTCTGAACAATTCATGCTCGAGAAATCGCATCATTTGTACCGAATAGTTTGTCATTTTTTAAACAACTTTTGGTCTTTAAATTAAAAACTTATTTATGTGAGAATTGTATCTCTCTTGGTTCTTGGACGAACCTGTCAAACATTTAAAACTTCTTTTCTAACATCGGTTCCTTAAAGTATTTAAGACGATCCTTTCCTTCGAGACATTTCCCGAGCATTCCATGCTCTGGAAGTCGCATCTTTTGGTCCAAATTGTTTTCATTTTGTAAACAACTTTTGGTCTTTGAATTAAAAACTTATTTATGTGAGAATATTATCTCTCCTGGTTCCTAGACGAACTTCCGAACTTTTCAAACTTTTACGAGTTCTTTTATAACTTCGGTTCCTCAAAGTATTCAAGGCAATCCATTCCTTCGAGCAATTTCATGAACATTCCATGCTCAAGAAATCACATTATTTGGTTCAAATAGTTTATCATTTTGTAGACAACTTCTGGTTTTTGAATTAAAAACTTATTTACGTGAAAATTGTATCACTCATGGTTCTTGGATGAACTTGTCAAACTTTTACGAGTTCTTTTATAACTTCGGTTCCTTAAAGTATTCAACACGATAATAGTTCATCATTTCGTAAACAACTTTTGGTTATTGAATTGAAAACTTATTTACGTGAGAATTGTATCAATCCTAGTTTTTGGACGAACTTTCGAACTTGTCAAACTATTTCGAGTTCTTTTATAACTTTGGTTCCTTAAAGTATTCAAGACGATCAATTTCTTTGAGCTATTTTTCGGGTATTCTGTGCTCGAGAAATCGTATCGTTTGGTCCAAATAGTTTGTCATTTGTAACCAACTTTTGGTCTTTGAATTAAAAACTTATTTAAATGAGAATTGTATCTCTCTTGGTTCTTGGAAGAACTTCCGAACTAGTCAAACTTTTACGAGTTGTTTTGTACTTTTGGTTCCTTAAAGTATTCAAGACGATCCATTCCTTCGAGCAATTTCAAGATCATTCCATGCTCGATAAATCGCATTATTTGGTCCAAATAGATTGTCTTGTAAACAAATTTTGGTCTTAGAATTAAAAACTTATTTATGTGAGAATATTATCTCTCTTGGTTCCTGGACGAACTTCTGAGCTTCTCAAACTTTTACGAGTTCTTTTATAACTTCGGTTCCTCAAAGTATTCAAGGCAATCCATTCCTTCGAGCAATTTTACGAACATTCCATGCTCGGGAAATCACATTATTTGGTCTGAATAGTTTTTACTTGGAAACAAATTTTTGTCTTTGAATTAAAAACTTATTTACGTGGGAATTTTATCTCTCTTGGTTCTTGGATGAACTTGTCAAACTTTGACGAGTTCTTTTATAACTTTGGTTCCTTAAAGTATACAAGTCGATGCTTTCCTTCGAGACATTTCTCGAAAATTCCATGCTCGGGAAATCAAATCTTTTGGTCCAAATAGTTTGTCATTTTGAAAACAACTTTCGGTCTTCGAATTAAAACCTTATTTACATGAGAATTGTATCTCTCTTGTTTCTTGGATGAACTTCCAAACTTGTCAAACATTTACGAGTTCTTTTATAACCTCTGTTCCTTAAAGTATTCAAGACGATCCTTTCCTTTGAGAAATTTCTCGAACATTCCATGCTCGAGAAATCACATTATTTGGTACAGTTTATCATTTTTTAGACAACTTTTGGTTTTTGAATTAAAAACTTATTTACGTGGGAATTTTGTCTCTCTTGGTTCTTGGACGAACTTTCCAACTTGTCAAACTTTTACGAGTTCGTTTATAACTTCAGTTCGTTAAAGTATTTAGGATGATTCATTCCTTGAAGCTATTTTTTGAACATTTCATGCTCGAGAAATCACATCATTTGGTCCAAATAGTTTGTCATTTTGTAAACAACCTTCGGTATTTGAATTAAAAACTTATTTATGTGAGAATTGTATCTCTCTTGGTTCTTGGACGAACCTGTCAAACATTTAAAACTTCTTTTCTAACTTCAGTTCCTTAAAGTATTCAAGACGATCCTTTCCTTCGAGACATTTCCCGAGCATTCCATGCATTGGAAGTCGCATCTTTTGGTCCAAATTGTTTTTCATTTCGTAAACAACTTTTGCTCTTTGAATTAAAAACTTATTTATGTGAGAATATTATCTCTCCTAGTTCCTTAACGAACTTCCGAACTAGTCAAACTTTGACGAGTTCTTTTATAACTTTGGTTCCTTAAAGTATTCAAGTCGATGCTTTCCTTCAAGACATTTCTCGAAAATTCCATGCTCGGTAAATCGAATCTTTTGGTCCAAATAGTTTGTCATTTTGAAAACAACTTTCGGTCTTCGAATTAAAACCTTATTTACGTGAGAATTGTATCTCTCTTGTTTCTTGGATGAACTTCCAAACTTGTCAAACATTTACGAGTTCTTTTATAACCTCTGTTCCTTAAAGTATTCAACACGATCCTTTCCTTCGAGCAATTTCTCTAACATTCCATGCTCGGAAATCACAATATTTGCTCCAAATAGTTTTTCATTTTTTAGACAACTTCTGGTTTTTGAATTAAAAACTTATTTACGTGAGAATTTTATCTCTCATGGTTCTTGGACGAACTTGTCAAACTTCTACGAGTTCTTTTATAACTTCGGTTCCTTAAAGTATTCAACATGATCCTTTCCTTCGAGACATTTCCCGAACATTCCATGCTCGAAGAATCGCATCATTTGGTCCAAATAGTTTGTCATTTTGTAAACAACTTTTGGTTATTGAATTGAAAACTTATTTACGTGAGAATTGTATCAATCCTAGTTTTTGGACCAACTTTCGAACTTGTCAAACTTTTTCGAGTTCTTTTATAACTTCGGTTCCTTAAAATATTCAAGACGATCAATTTCTTCGAACTATTTTTCGGGTACTTCGTGCTCGAGAAATCGTATCGTTTGGTCCAAATAGTTTGTCATTTGTAACCAACTTTTTGTCTTTGAATTAAAAACTTATTTACATGAGAATTGTATCTCTCTTGGTTCTTGGACTAACTTTCGAACTAGTCAAACTTTTACGAGTTCTTTTGTACTTTTGGTTCCTTAAAGTGTTCAAGACGATCCATTCCTTCGAGCAATTTCAAGAACATTCCACGCTTGATAAATCGCATTGTTTGGTCCAAATAGTTTGTCTTGTAAACAAATTTTGTTATTTGAATTAAAAACTTATTTACTTGGGAATTTTAATACTCTTGGTTCTTGGACAAAATTTCCAACTTGTCAAACTTTTACGAGTTCGTTTATAAATTCAGTTCCTTAAAGTATTCGAGATGATTCATTCCTTCAAGCCATTTTCTGAACAATTCATGCTCGAGAAATCGCATCATTTGTACCGAATAGTTTGTCATTTTTTAAACAACTTTTGGTCTTTAAATTAAAAACTTATTTATGTGAGAATTGTATCTCTCTTGGTTCTTGGACGAACCTGTCAAACATTTAAAACTTCTTTTCTAACTTCAGTTCCTTAAAGTATTCAAGACGATCCTTTCCTTCGAGACATTTCCCGAGCATTCCATGCATTGGAAGTCGCATCTTTTGGTCCAAATTGTTTTCCATTTCGTAAACAACTTTTGCTCTTTGAATTAAAAACTTATTTATGTGAGAATATTATCTCTCCTAGTTCCTTGACGAACTTCCGAACTAGTCAAACTTTGACGAGTTCTTTTATAACTTTGGTTCCTTAAAGTATTCAAGTCGATGCTTTCCTTCGAGACATTTGTCGAAAATTCCATGCTCGGGAAATCGAATCTTTTGGTCCAAATAGTTTGTCATTTTGAAAACAACTTTCGGTCTTCGAATTAAAACCTTATTTACATGAGAATTGTATCTCTCTTGTTTCTTGGATGAACTTCCAAACTTGTCAAACATTTACGAGTTCTTTTATAACCTCTGTTCCTTAAAGTATTCAAGACGATCCTTTCCTTTGAGAAATTTCTCGAACATTCCATGCTCGAGAAATCACATTATTTGGTACAGTTTATCATTTTTTAGACAACTTTTGGTTTTTGAATTAAAAACTTATTTACGTGGGAATTTTGTCTCTCTTGGTTCTTGGACGAACTTTCCAACTTGTCAAACTTTTACGAGTTCGTTTATAACTCAGTCGTTAAAGTATTTAGGATGATTCATTCCTTGAAGCTATTTTTTGAACATTTCATGCTCGAGAAATCACATCATTTGGTCCAAATAGTTTGTCATTTTGTAAACAACCTTCGGTATTTGAATTAAAAACTTATTTATGTGAGAATTGTATCTCTCTTGGTTCTTGGACGAACCTGTCAAACATTTAAAACTTCTTTTCTAACTTCAGTTCCTTAAAGTATTCAAGACGATCCTTTCCTTCGAGACATTTCCCGAGCATTCCATGCATTGGAAGTCGCATCTTTTGGTCCAAATTGTTTTTCATTTCGTAAACAACTTTTGCTCTTTGAATTAAAAACTTATTTATGTGAGAATATTATCTCTCCTAGTTCCTTGACGAACTTCCAAACTAGTCAAACTTTGACGAGTTCTTTTATAACTTTGGTTCCTTAAAGTATTCAAGTCGATGCTTTCCTTCAAGACATTTCTCGAAAATTCCATGCTCGGTAAATCGAATCTTTTGGTCCAAATAGTTTGTCATTTTGAAAACAACTTTCGGTCTTCGAATTAAAACCTTATTTACGTGAGAATTGTATCTCTCTTGTTTCTTGGATGAACTTCCAAACTTGTCAAACATTTACGAGTTCTTTTATAACCTCTGTTCCTTAAAGTATTCAACACGATCCTTTCCTTCGAGCAATTTCTCTAACATTCCATGCTCGGAAATCACAATATTTGCTCCAAATAGTTTTTCATTTTTTAGACAACTTCTGGTTTTTGAATTAAAAACTTATTACGTGAGAATTTTATCTCTCATGGTTCTTGGACGAACTTGTCAAACTTCTACGAGTTCTTTTATAACTTCGGTTCCTTAAAGTATTCAACATGATCCTTTCCTTCGAGACATTTCCCGAACATTCCATGCTCGAAGAATCGCATCATTTGGTCCAAATAGTTTGTCATTTTGTAAACAACTTTTGGTTATTGAATTGAAAACTTATTTACGTGAGAATTGTATCAATCCTAGTTTTTGGACCAACTTTCGAACTTGTCAAACTTTTTCGAGTTCTTTTATAACTTCGGTTCCTTAAAATATTCAAGACGATCAATTTCTTCGAACTATTTTTCGGGTACTTCGTGCTCGAGAAATCGTATCGTTTGGTCCAAATAGTTTGTCATTTGTAACCAACTTTTTGTCTTTGAATTAAAAACTTATTTACATGAGAATTGTATCTCTCTTGGTTCTTGGACTAACTTTCGAACTAGTCAAACTTTTACGAGTTCTTTTGTACTTTTGGTTCCTTAAAGTGTTCAAGACGATCCATTCCTTCGAGCAATTTCAAGAACATTCCACGCTTGATAAATCGCATTGTTTGGTCCAAATAGTTTGTCTTGTAAACAAATTTTGTTATTTGAATTAAAAACTTATTTACTTGGGAATTTTAATACTCTTGGTTCTTGGACAAAATTTCCAACTTGTCAAACTTTTACGAGTTCGTTTATAAATTCAGCTCCTTAAAGTATTCGAGATGATTCATTCCTTCAAGCTATTTTCTGAACAATTCATGCTCGAGAAATCGCATCATTTGTACCGAATAGTTTGTCATTTTTTAAACAACTTTTGGTCTTTGAATTAAAAACTTATTTATGTGAGAATTGTATCTCTCTTGGTTCTTGGACGAACCTGTCAAACATTTAAAACTTCTTTTCTAACATCAGTTCCTTAAAGTATTCAAGACGATCCTTTCCTTCGAGACATTTCCCGAGCATTCCATGCATTGGAAGTCGCATCTTTTGGTCCAAATTGTTTTCCATTTCGTAAACAACTTTTGCTCTTTGAATTAAAAACTTATTTATGTGAGAATATTATCTCTCCTAGTTCCTTGACGAACTTCCGAACTAGTCAAACTTTGACGAGTTCTTTTATAACTTTGGTTCCTTAAAGTATTCAAGTCGATGCTTTCCTTCGAGACATTTGTCGAAAATTCCATGCTCGGGAAATCGAATCTTTTGGTCCAAATAGTTTGTCATTTTGAAAACAACTTTCGGTCTTCGAATTAAAACCTTATTTACATGAGAATTGTATCTCTCTTGTTTCTTGGATGAACTTCCAAACTTGTCAAACATTTACGAGTTCTTTTATAACCTCTGTTCCTTAAAGTATTCAAGACGATCCTTTCCTTTGAGAAATTTCTCGAACATTCCATGCTCGAGAAATCACATTATTTGGTACAGTTTATCATTTTTTAGACAACTTTTGGTTTTTGAATTAAAAACTTATTTACGTGGGAATTTTGTCTCTCTTGGTTCTTGGACGAACTTTCCAACTTGTCAAACTTTTACGAGTTCGTTTATAACTTCAGTTCGTTAAAGTATTTAGGATGATTCATTCCTTGAAGCTATTTTTTGAACATTTCATGCTCGAGAAATCACATCATTTGGTCCAAATAGTTTGTCATTTTGTAAACAACCTTCGGTATTTGAATTAAAAACTTATTTATGTGAGAATTGTATCTCTCTTGGTTCTTGGACGAACCTGTCAAACATTTAAAACTTCTTTTCTAACTTCAGTTCCTTAAAGTATTCAAGACGATCCTTTCCTTCGAGACATTTCCCGAGCATTCCATGCATTGGAAGTCGCATCTTTTGGTCCAAATTGTTTTTCATTTCGTAAACAACTTTTGCTCTTTGAATTAAAAACTTATTTATGTGAGAATATTATCTCTCCTAGTTCCTTGACGAACTTCCGAACTAGTCAAACTTTGACGAGTTCTTTTATAACTTTGGTTCCTTAAAGTATTCAAGTCGATGCTTTCCTTCAAGACATTTCTCGAAAATTCCATGCTCGGTAAATCGAATCTTTTGGTCCAAATAGTTTGTCATTTTGAAAACAACTTTCGGTCTTCGAATTAAAACCTTATTTACGTGAGAATTGTATCTCTCTTGTTTCTTGGATGAACTTCCAAACTTGTCAAACATTTACGAGTTCTTTTATAACCTCTGTTCCTTAAAGTATTCAACACGATCCTTTCCTTCGAGCAATTTCTCTAACATTCCATGCTCGGAAATCACAATATTTGCTCCAAATAGTTTTTCATTTTTTAGACAACTTCTGGTTTTTGAATTAAAAACTTATTACGTGAGAATTTTATCTCTCATGGTTCTTGGACGAACTTGTCAAACTTCTACGAGTTCTTTTATAACTTCGGTTCCTTAAAGTATTCAACATGATCCTTTCCTTCGAGACATTTCCCGAACATTCCATGCTCGAAGAATCGCATCATTTGGTCCAAATAGTTTGTCATTTTGTAAACAACTTTTGGTTATTGAATTGAAAACTTATTTACGTGAGAATTGTATCAATCCTAGTTTTTGGACCAACTTTCGAACTTGTCAAACTTTTTCGAGTTCTTTTATAACTTCGGTTCCTTAAAATATTCAAGACGATCAATTTCTTCGAACTATTTTTCGGGTACTTCGTGCTCGAGAAATCGTATCGTTTGGTCCAAATAGTTTGTCATTTGTAACCAACTTTTTGTCTTTGAATTAAAAACTTATTTACATGAGAATTGTATCTCTCTTGGTTCTTGGACTAACTTTCGAACTAGTCAAACTTTTACGAGTTCTTTTGTACTTTTGGTTCCTTAAAGTGTTCAAGACGATCCATTCCTTCGAGCAATTTCAAGAACATTCCACGCTTGATAAATCGCATTGTTTGGTCCAAATAGTTTGTCTTGTAAACAAATTTTGTTATTTGAATTAAAAACTTATTTACTTGGGAATTTTAATACTCTTGGTTCTTGGACAAAATTTCCAACTTGTCAAACTTTTACGAGTTCGTTTATAAATTCAGCTCCTTAAAGTATTCGAGATGATTCATTCCTTCAAGCTATTTTCTGAACAATTCATGCTCGAGAAATCGCATCATTTGTATCGAATAGTTTGTCATTTTTTAAACAACTTTTGGTCTTTGACTTAAAAACTTATTTATGTGGGAATTGTATCTCTCTTGGTTCTTGGACGAACCTGTCAAACATTTAAAACTTCTTTTCTAACATCGGTTCCTTAAAGTATTTAAGACGATCCTTTCCTTCGAGACATTTCCCGAGCATTCCATGCTCTGGAAGTCGCTTCTTTTGGTCCAAATTGTTTTTCATTTTGTAAACAACTTTTGGTCTTTGAATTAAAAACTTATTTATGTGAGAATATTATCTCTTCTGGTTCCTAGACGAACATCTAAACTTTTCAAACTTTTACGAGTTCTTTTATAGCTTCGGCTCCTCAAAGTATTCAAGATGATTCATTCCTTCAAGCTATTTTCTGAACATTTCATGCTCGAGAAATCGCATCATTTGGTCCAAATAGTTTGTCATTTTGTAAACAACTTTTGGTCTTTGAAATAAAAACTTATTTATGTGAGAATTGTATCTCTCTTGGTTCTTGGAACCTGTCAAACATTTAAAACTTCTTTTCTAACTTCGGTTCCTTAAAGTATTCAAGACGATCCTTTCCTTCGAGACATTTCCCGAGCATTCCATGCTCTGGAAGTCGAATCTTTTGGTCCAAATTGTTTTTCATTTTGTAAACAACTTTTGGTCTTTGAATTAAAAACTTATTTATGTGAGAATATTATCTCTCCTGGTTCCTGGACGAACTTCCGAACTTTTCAAACTTTTACGAGTTCTTTTATAACTTCGGTTCCTCAAAGTATCCAAGGCAATCCATTCCTTCGAGCAATTTCATGAACATTCCATGCTCAAGAAATCACATTATTTGGTCCAAATAGTTTATCATTTTGTAGACAACTTCTGGTTTTTGAATTAAAAACTTATTTACGTGAAAATTGTATCACTCATGGTTCTTGGATGAACTTGTCAAACTTTTACGAGTTCTTTTATAACTTCGGTTCCTTAAAGTATTCAACACGATAATAGTTCATCATTTCGTAAACAACTTTTGGTTATTGAATTGAAAACTTATTTACGTGAGAATTGTATCAATCCTAGTTTTTGGACGAACTTTCGAACTTGTCAAACTATTTCGAGTTCTTTTATAACTTTGGTTCCTTAAAGTATTCAAGACGATCAATTTCTTTGAGCTATTTTTCGGGTATTCTGTGCTCGAGAAATCGTATCGTTTGGTCCAAATAGTTTGTCATTTGTAACCAACTTTTTGTCTTTGAATTAAAAACTTATTTAAATGAGAATTGTATCTCTCTTGGTTCTTGGAAGAACTTCCGAACTAGTCAAACTTTTACGAGTTGTTTTGTACTTTTGGTTCCTTAAAGTATTCAAGACGATCCATTCCTTCGAGCAATTTCAAGATCATTCCATGCTCGATAAATCGCATTATTTGGTCCAAATAGATTGTCTTGTAAACAAATTTTGGTCTTAGAATTAAAAACTTATTTATGTGAGAATATTATCTCTCTTGGTTCCTGGACGAACTTCTGAGCTTCTCAAACTTTTACGAGTTCTTTTATAACTTCGGTTCCTCAAAGTATTCAAGGCAATCCATTCCTTCGAGCAATTTTACGAACATTCCATGCTCGGGAAATCACATTATTTGGTCTGAATAGTTTTTACTTGGAAACAAATTTTTGTCTTTGAATTAAAAACTTATTTACGTGGGAATTTTATCTCTCTTGGTTCTTGGATGAACTTGTCAAACTTTGACGAGTTCTTTTATAACTTTGGTTCCTTAAAGTATACAAGTCGATGCTTTCCTTCGAGACATTTCTCGAAAATTCCATGCTCGGGAAATCAAATCTTTTGGTCCAAATAGTTTGTCATTTTGAAAACAACTTTCGGTCTTCGAATTAAAACCTTATTTACATGAGAATTGTATCTCTCTTGTTTCTTGGATGAACTTCCAAACTTGTCAAACATTTACGAGTTCTTTTATAACCTCTGTTCCTTAAAGTATTCAAGACGATCCTTTCCTTTGAGAAATTTCTCGAACATTCCATGCTCGAGAAATCACATTATTTGGTACAGTTTATCATTTTTTAGACAACTTTTGGTTTTTGAATTAAAAACTTATTTACGTGGGAATTTTGTCTCTCTTGGTTCTTGGACGAACTTTCCAACTTGTCAAACTTTTACGAGTTCGTTTATAACTTCAGTTCGTTAAAGTATTTAGGATGATTCATTCCTTGAAGCTATTTTTTGAACATTTCATGCTCGAGAAATCACATCATTTGGTCCAAATAGTTTGTCATTTTGTAAACAACCTTCGGTATTTGAATTAAAAACTTATTTATGTGAGAATTGTATCTCTCTTGGTTCTTGGACGAACCTGTCAAACATTTAAAACTTCTTTTCTAACTTCAGTTCCTTAAAGTATTCAAGACGATCCTTTCCTTCGAGACATTTCCCGAGCATTCCATGCATTGGAAGTCGCATCTTTTGGTCCAAATTGTTTTCCATTTCGTAAACAACTTTTGCTCTTTGAATTAAAAACTTATTTATGTGAGAATATTATCTCTCCTAGTTCCTTGACGAACTTCCGAACTAGTCAAACTTTGACGAGTTCTTTTATAACTTTGGTTCCTTAAAGTATTCAAGTCGATGCTTTCCTTCGAGACATTTGTCGAAAATTCCATGCTCGGGAAATCGAATCTTTTGGTCCAAATAGTTTGTCATTTTGAAAACAACTTTCGGTCTTCGAATTAAAACCTTATTTACATGAGAATTGTATCTCTCTTGTTTCTTGGATGAACTTCCAAACTTGTCAAACATTTACGAGTTCTTTTATAACCTCTGTTCCTTAAAGTATTCAAGACGATCCTTTCCTTTGAGAAATTTCTCGAACATTCCATGCTCGAGAAATCACATTATTTGGTACAGTTTATCATTTTTTAGACAACTTTTGGTTTTTGAATTAAAAACTTATTTACGTGGGAATTTTGTCTCTCTTGGTTCTTGGACGAACTTTCCAACTTGTCAAACTTTTACGAGTTCGTTTATAACTTCAGTTCGTTAAAGTATTTAGGATGATTCATTCCTTGAAGCTATTTTTTGAACATTTCATGCTCGAGAAATCACATCATTTGGTCCAAATAGTTTGTCATTTTGTAAACAACCTTCGGTATTTGAATTAAAAACTTATTTATGTGAGAATTGTATCTCTCTTGGTTCTTGGACGAACCTGTCAAACATTTAAAACTTCTTTTCTAACTTCAGTTCCTTAAAGTATTCAAGACGATCCTTTCCTTCGAGACATTTCCCGAGCATTCCATGCATTGGAAGTCGCATCTTTTGGTCCAAATTGTTTTTCATTTCGTAAACAACTTTTGCTCTTTGAATTAAAAACTTATTTATGTGAGAATATTATCTCTCCTAGTTCCTTGACGAACTTCCGAACTAGTCAAACTTTGACGAGTTCTTTTATAACTTTGGTTCCTTAAAGTATTCAAGTCGATGCTTTCCTTCAAGACATTTCTCGAAAATTCCATGCTCGGGAAATCGAATCTTTTGGTCCAAATAGTTTGTCATTTTGAAAACAACTTTCGGTCTTCGAATTAAAACCTTATTTACATGAGAATTGTATCTCTCTTGTTTCTTGGATGAACTTCCAAACTTGTCAAACATTTACGAGTTCTTTTATAACCTCTGTTCCTTAAAGTATTCAAGACGATCCTTTCCTTTGAGAAATTTCTCGAACATTCCATGCTCGAGAAATCACATTATTTGGTACAGTTTATCATTTTTTAGACAACTTTTGGTTTTTGAATTAAAAACTTATTTACGTGGGAATTTTGTCTCTCTTGGTTCTTGGACGAACTTTCCAACTTGTCAAACTTTTACGAGTTCGTTTATAACTTCAGTTCGTTAAAGTATTTAGGATGATTCATTCCTTGAAGCTATTTTTTGAACATTTCATGCTCGAGAAATCACATCATTTGGTCCAAATAGTTTGTCATTTTGTAAACAACCTTCGGTATTTGAATTAAAAACTTATTTATGTGAGAATTGTATCTCTCTTGGTTCTTGGACGAACCTGTCAAACATTTAAAACTTCTTTTCTAACTTCAGTTCCTTAAAGTATTCAAGACGATCCTTTCCTTCGAGACATTTCCCGAGCATTCCATGCATTGGAAGTCGCATCTTTTGGTCCAAATTGTTTTCCATTTCGTAAACAACTTTTGCTCTTTGAATTAAAAACTTATTTATGTGAGAATATTATCTCTCCTAGTTCCTTGACGAACTTCCGAACTAGTCAAACTTTGACGAGTTCTTTTATAACTTTGGTTCCTTAAAGTATTCAAGTCGATGCTTTCCTTCGAGACATTTGTCGAAAATTCCATGCTCGGGAAATCGAATCTTTTGGTCCAAATAGTTTGTCATTTTGAAAACAACTTTCGGTCTTCGAATTAAAACCTTATTTACATGAGAATTGTATCTCTCTTGTTTCTTGGATGAACTTCCAAACTTGTCAAACATTTACGAGTTCTTTTATAACCTCTGTTCCTTAAAGTATTCAAGACGATCCTTTCCTTTGAGAAATTTCTCGAACATTCCATGCTCGAGAAATCACATTATTTGGTACAGTTTATCATTTTTTAGACAACTTTTGGTTTTTGAATTAAAAACTTATTTACGTGGGAATTTTGTCTCTCTTGGTTCTTGGACGAACTTTCCAACTTGTCAAACTTTTACGAGTTCGTTTATAACTTCAGTTCGTTAAAGTATTTAGGATGATTCATTCCTTGAAGCTATTTTTTGAACATTTCATGCTCGAGAAATCACATCATTTGGTCCAAATAGTTTGTCATTTTGTAAACAACCTTCGGTATTTGAATTAAAAACTTATTTATGTGAGAATTGTATCTCTCTTGGTTCTTGGACGAACCTGTCAAACATTTAAAACTTCTTTTCTAACTTCAGTTCCTTAAAGTATTCAAGACGATCCTTTCCTTCGAGACATTTCCCGAGCATTCCATGCATTGGAAGTCGCATCTTTTGGTCCAAATTGTTTTCCATTTCGTAAACAACTTTTGCTCTTTGAATTAAAAACTTATTTATGTGAGAATATTATCTCTCCTAGTTCCTTGACGAACTTCCGAACTAGTCAAACTTTGACGAGTTCTTTTATAACTTTGGTTCCTTAAAGTATACAAGTCGATGCTTTCCTTCGAGACATTTGTCGAAAATTCCATGCTCGGGAAATCGAATCTTTTGGTCCAAATAGTTTGTCATTTTGAAAACAACTTTCGGTCTTCGAATTAAAACCTTATTTACGTGAGAATTGTATCTCTCTTGTTTCTTGGATGAACTTCCAAACTTGTCAAACATTTACGAGTTCTTTTATAACCTCTGTTCCTTAAAGTATTCAACACGATCCTTTCCTTCGAGCAATTTCTCTAACATTCCATGCTCGGAAATCACAATATTTGCTCCAAATAGTTTTTCATTTTTTAGACAACTTCTGGTTTTTGAATTAAAAACTTATTTACGTGAGAATTTTATCTCTCATGGTTCTTGGACGAACTTGTCAAACTTCTACGAGTTCTTTTATAACTTCGGTTCCTTAAAGTATTCAACATGATCCTTTCCTTCGAGACATTTCCCGAACATTCCATGCTCGAAGAATCGCATCATTTGGTCCAAATAGTTTGTCATTTTGTAAACAACTTTTGGTTATTGAATTGAAAACTTATTTACGTGAGAATTGTATCAATCCTAGTTTTTGGACCAACTTTCGAACTTGTCAAACTTTTTCGAGTTCTTTTATAACTTCGGTTCCTTAAAATATTCAAGACGATCAATTTCTTCGAACTATTTTTCGGGTACTTCGTGCTCGAGAAATCGTATCGTTTGGTCCAAATAGTTTGTCATTTGTAACCAACTTTTTGTCTTTGAATTAAAAACTTATTTACATGAGAATTGTATCTCTCTTGGTTCTTGGACTAACTTTCGAACTAGTCAAACTTTTACGAGTTCTTTTGTACTTTTGGTTCCTTAAAGTGTTCAAGACGATCCATTCCTTCGAGCAATTTCAAGAACATTCCACGCTTGATAAATCGCATTGTTTGGTCCAAATAGTTTGTCTTGTAAACAAATTTTGTTATTTGAATTAAAAACTTATTTACTTGGGAATTTTAATACTCTTGGTTCTTGGACAAAATTTCCAACTTGTCAAACTTTTACGAGTTCGTTTATAAATTCAGTTCCTTAAAGTATTCGAGATGATTCATTCCTTCAAGCTATTTTCTGAACAATTCATGCTCGAGAAATCGCATCATTTGTACCGAATAGTTTGTCATTTTTTAAACAACTTTTGGTCTTTAAATTAAAAACTTATTTATGTGAGAATTGTATCTCTCTTGGTTCTTGGACGAACCTGTCAAACATTTAAAACTTCTTTTCTAACATCGGTTCCTTAAAGTATTTAAGACGATCCTTTCCTTCGAGACATTTCCCGAGCATTCCATGCTCTGGAAGTCGCATCTTTTGGTCCAAATTGTTTTCATTTTGTAAACAACTTTTGGTCTTTGAATTAAAAACTTATTTATGTGAGAATATTATCTCTCCTGGTTCCTAGACGAACTTCCGAACTTTTCAAACTTTTACGAGTTCTTTTATAACTTCGGTTCCTCAAAGTATTCAAGGCAATCCATTCCTTCGAGCAATTTCATGAACATTCCATGCTCAAGAAATCACATTATTTGGTTCAAATAGTTTATCATTTTGTAGACAACTTCTGGTTTTTGAATTAAAAACTTATTTACGTGAAAATTGTATCACTCATGGTTCTTGGATGAACTTGTCAAACTTTTACGAGTTCTTTTATAACTTCGGTTCCTTAAAGTATTCAACACGATAATAGTTCATCATTTCGTAAACAACTTTTGGTTATTGAATTGAAAACTTATTTACGTGAGAATTGTATCAATCCTAGTTTTTGGACGAACTTTCGAACTTGTCAAACTATTTCGAGTTCTTTTATAACTTTGGTTCCTTAAAGTATTCAAGACGATCAATTTCTTTGAGCTATTTTTCGGGTATTCTGTGCTCGAGAAATCGTATCGTTTGGTCCAAATAGTTTGTCATTTGTAACCAACTTTTGGTCTTTGAATTAAAAACTTATTTAAATGAGAATTGTATCTCTCTTGGTTCTTGGAAGAACTTCCGAACTAGTCAAACTTTTACGAGTTGTTTTGTACTTTTGGTTCCTTAAAGTATTCAAGACGATCCATTCCTTCGAGCAATTTCAAGATCATTCCATGCTCGATAAATCGCATTATTTGGTCCAAATAGATTGTCTTGTAAACAAATTTTGGTCTTAGAATTAAAAACTTATTTATGTGAGAATATTATCTCTCTTGGTTCCTGGACGAACTTCTGAGCTTCTCAAACTTTTACGAGTTCTTTTATAACTTCGGTTCCTCAAAGTATTCAAGGCAATCCATTCCTTCGAGCAATTTTACGAACATTCCATGCTCGGGAAATCACATTATTTGGTCTGAATAGTTTTTACTTGGAAACAAATTTTTGTCTTTGAATTAAAAACTTATTTACGTGGGAATTTTATCTCTCTTGGTTCTTGGATGAACTTGTCAAACTTTGACGAGTTCTTTTATAACTTTGGTTCCTTAAAGTATACAAGTCGATGCTTTCCTTCGAGACATTTCTCGAAAATTCCATGCTCGGGAAATCAAATCTTTTGGTCCAAATAGTTTGTCATTTTGAAAACAACTTTCGGTCTTCGAATTAAAACCTTATTTACATGAGAATTGTATCTCTCTTGTTTCTTGGATGAACTTCCAAACTTGTCAAACATTTACGAGTTCTTTTATAACCTCTGTTCCTTAAAGTATTCAAGACGATCCTTTCCTTTGAGAAATTTCTCGAACATTCCATGCTCGAGAAATCACATTATTTGGTACAGTTTATCATTTTTTAGACAACTTTTGGTTTTTGAATTAAAAACTTATTTACGTGGGAATTTTGTCTCTCTTGGTTCTTGGACGAACTTTCCAACTTGTCAAACTTTTACGAGTTCGTTTATAACTTCAGTTCGTTAAAGTATTTAGGATGATTCATTCCTTGAAGCTATTTTTTGAACATTTCATGCTCGAGAAATCACATCATTTGGTCCAAATAGTTTGTCATTTTGTAAACAACCTTCGGTATTTGAATTAAAAACTTATTTATGTGAGAATTGTATCTCTCTTGGTTCTTGGACGAACCTGTCAAACATTTAAAACTTCTTTTCTAACTTCAGTTCCTTAAAGTATTCAAGACGATCCTTTCCTTCGAGACATTTCCCGAGCATTCCATGCATTGGAAGTCGCATCTTTTGGTCCAAATTGTTTTCCATTTCGTAAACAACTTTTGCTCTTTGAATTAAAAACTTATTTATGTGAGAATATTATCTCTCCTAGTTCCTTGACGAACTTCCGAACTACTCAAACTTTGACGAGTTCTTTTATAACTTTGGTTCCTTAAAGTATACAAGTCGATGCTTTCCTTCGAGACATTTGTCGAAAATTCCATGCTCGGGAAATCAAATCTTTTGGTCCAAATAGTTTGTCATTTTGAAAACAACTTTCGGTCTTCGAATTAAAACCTTATTTACATGAGAATTGTATCTCTCTTGTTTCTTGGATGAACTTCCAAACTTGTCAAACATTTACGAGTTCTTTTATAACCTCTGTTCCTTAAAGTATTCAAGACGATCCTTTCCTTTGAGAAATTTCTCGAACATTCCATGCTCGAGAAATCACATTATTTGGTACAGTTTATCATTTTTTAGACAACTTTTGGTTTTTGAATTAAAAACTTATTTACGTGGGAATTTTGTCTCTCTTGGTTCTTGGACGAACTTTCCAACTTGTCAAACTTTTACGAGTTCGTTTATAACTTCAGTTCGTTAAAGTATTTAGGATGATTCATTCCTTGAAGCTATTTTTTGAACATTTCATGCTCGAGAAATCACATCATTTGGTCCAAATAGTTTGTCATTTTGTAAACAACCTTCGGTATTTGAATTAAAAACTTATTTATGTGAGAATTGTATCTCTCTTGGTTCTTGGACGAACCTGTCAAACATTTAAAACTTCTTTTCTAACTTCAGTTCCTTAAAGTATTCAAGACGATCCTTTCCTTCGAGACATTTCCCGAGCATTCCATGCATTGGAAGTCGCATCTTTTGGTCCAAATTGTTTTCCATTTCGTAAACAACTTTTGCTCTTTGAATTAAAAACTTATTTATGTGAGAATATTATCTCTCCTAGTTCCTTGACGAACTTCCGAACTAGTCAAACTTTGACGAGTTCTTTTATAACTTTGGTTCCTTAAAGTATTCAAGTCGATGCTTTCCTTCGAGACATTTGTCGAAAATTCCATGCTCGGGAAATCGAATCTTTTGGTCCAAATAGTTTGTCATTTTGAAAACAACTTTCGGTCTTCGAATTAAAACCTTATTTACATGAGAATTGTATCTCTCTTGTTTCTTGGATGAACTTCCAAACTTGTCAAACATTTACGAGTTCTTTTATAACCTCTGTTCCTTAAAGTATTCAAGACGATCCTTTCCTTTGAGAAATTTCTCGAACATTCCATGCTCGAGAAATCACATTATTTGGTACAGTTTATCATTTTTTAGACAACTTTTGGTTTTTGAATTAAAAACTTATTTACGTGGGAATTTTGTCTCTCTTGGTTCTTGGACGAACTTTCCAACTTGTCAAACTTTTACGAGTTCGTTTATAACTTCAGTTCGTTAAAGTATTTAGGATGATTCATTCCTTGAAGCTATTTTTTGAACATTTCATGCTCGAGAAATCACATCATTTGGTCCAAATAGTTTGTCATTTTGTAAACAACCTTCGGTATTTGAATTAAAAACTTATTTATGTGAGAATTGTATCTCTCTTGGTTCTTGGACGAACCTGTCAAACATTTAAAACTTCTTTTCTAACTTCAGTTCCTTAAAGTATTCAAGACGATCCTTTCCTTCGAGACATTTCCCGAGCATTCCATGCATTGGAAGTCGCATCTTTTGGTCCAAATTGTTTTCCATTTCGTAAACAACTTTTGCTCTTTGAATTAAAAACTTATTTATGTGAGAATATTATCTCTCCTAGTTCCTTGACGAACTTCCGAACTAGTCAAACTTTGACGAGTTCTTTTATAACTTTGGTTCCTTAAAGTATTCAAGTCGATGCTTTCCTTCGAGACATTTGTCGAAAATTCCATGCTCGGGAAATCGAATCTTTTGGTCCAAATAGTTTGTCATTTTGAAAACAACTTTCGGTCTTCGAATTAAAACCTTATTTACATGAGAATTGTATCTCTCTTGTTTCTTGGATGAACTTCCAAACTTGTCAAACATTTACGAGTTCTTTTATAACCTCTGTTCCTTAAAGTATTCAAGACGATCCTTTCCTTTGAGCAATTTCTCGAACATTCCATGCTCGAGAAATCACATTATTTGGTACAGTTTATCATTTTTTAGACAACTTTTGGTTTTTGAATTAAAAACTTATTTACGTGGGAATTTTGTCTCTCTTGGTTCTTGGACGAACTTTCCAACTTGTCAAACTTTTACGAGTTCGTTTATAACTTCAGTTCGTTAAAGTATTTAGGATGATTCATTCCTTGAAGCTATTTTTTGAACATTTCATGCTCGAGAAATCACATCATTTGGTCCAAATAGTTTGTCATTTTGTAAACAACCTTCGGTATTTGAATTAAAAACTTATTTATGTGAGAATTGTATCTCTCTTGGTTCTTGGACGAACCTGTCAAACATTTAAAACTTCTTTTCTAACTTCAGTTCCTTAAAGTATTCAAGACGATCCTTTCCTTCGAGACATTTCCCGAGCATTCCATGCATTGGAAGTCGCATCTTTTGGTCCAAATTGTTTTTCATTTCGTAAACAACTTTTGCTCTTTGAATTAAAAACTTATTTATGTGAGAATATTATCTCTCCTAGTTCCTTGACGAACTTCCGAACTAGTCAAACTTTGACGAGTTCTTTTATAACTTTGGTTCCTTAAAGTATTCAAGTCGATGCTTTCCTTCAAGACATTTCTCGAAAATTCCATGCTCGGTAAATCGAATCTTTTGGTCCAAATAGTTTGTCATTTTTGAAAACAACTTTCGGTCTTCGAATTAAAACCTTATTTACGTGAGAATTGTATCTCTCTTGTTTCTTGGATGAACTTCCAAACTTGTCAAACATTTACGAGTTCTTTTATAACCTCTGTTCCTTAAAGTATTCAACACGATCCTTTCCTTCGAGCAATTTCTCTAACATTCCATGCTCGGAAATCACAATATTTGCTCCAAATAGTTTTTCATTTTTTAGACAACTTCTGGTTTTTGAATTAAAAACTTATTTACGTGAGAATTTTATCTCTCATGGTTCTTGGACGAACTTGTCAAACTTCTACGAGTTCTTTTATAACTTCGGTTCCTTAAAGTATTCAACATGATCCTTTCCTTCGAGACATTTCCCGAACATTCCATGCTCGAAGAATCGCATCATTTGGTCCAAATAGTTTGTCATTTTGTAAACAACTTTTGGTTATTGAATTGAAAACTTATTTACGTGAGAATTGTATCAATCCTAGTTTTTGGACCAACTTTCGAACTTGTCAAACTTTTTCGAGTTCTTTTATAACTTCGGTTCCTTAAAATATTCAAGACGATCAATTTCTTCGAACTATTTTTCGGGTACTTCGTGCTCGAGAAATCGTATCGTTTGGTCCAAATAGTTTGTCATTTGTAACCAACTTTTTGTCTTTGAATTAAAAACTTATTTACATGAGAATTGTATCTCTCTTGGTTCTTGGACTAACTTTCGAACTAGTCAAACTTTTACGAGTTCTTTTGTACTTTTGGTTCCTTAAAGTGTTCAAGACGATCCATTCCTTCGAGCAATTTCAAGAACATTCCACGCTTGATAAATCGCATTGTTTGGTCCAAATAGTTTGTCTTGTAAACAAATTTTGTTATTTGAATTAAAAACTTATTTACTTGGGAATTTTAATACTCTTGGTTCTTGGACAAAATTTCCAACTTGTCAAACTTTTACGAGTTCGTTTATAAATTCAGTTCCTTAAAGTATTCGAGATGATTCATTCCTTCAAGCTATTTTCTGAACAATTCATGCTCGAGAAATCGCATCATTTGTACCGAATAGTTTGTCATTTTTTAAACAACTTTTGGTCTTTGACTTAAAAACTTATTTATGTGGGAATTGTATCTCTCTTGGTTCTTGGACGAACCTGTCAAACATTTAAAACTTCTTTTCTAACATCGGTTCCTTAAAGTATTTAAGACGATCCTTTCCTTCGAGACATTTCCCGAGCATTCCATGCTCTGGAAGTCGCTTCTTTTGGTCCAAATTGTTTTTCATTTTGTAAACAACTTTTGGTCTTTGAATTAAAAACTTATTTATGTGAGAATATTATCTCTTCTGGTTCCTAGACGAACATCTAAACTTTTCAAACTTTTACGAGTTCTTTTATAGCTTCGGCTCCTCAAAGTTTTCAAGATGATTCATTCCTTCAAGCTATTTTCTGAACATTTCATGCTCGAGAAATCGCATCATTTGGTCCAAATAGTTTGTCATTTTGTAAACAACTTTTGGTCTTTGAAATAAAAACTTATTTATGTGAGAATTGTATCTCTCTTGGTTCTTGGACGAACCTGTCAAACATTTAAAACTTCTTTTCTAACTTCGGTTCCTTAAAGTATTCAAGACGATCCTTTCCTTCGAGACATTTCCCGAGCATTCCATGCTCTGGAAGTCGAATCTTTTGGTCCAAATTGTTTTTCATTTTGTAAACAACTTTTGGTCTTTGAATTAAAAACTTATTTATGTGAGAATATTATCTCTCCTGGTTCCTGGACGAACTTCCGAACTTTTCAAACTTTTACGAGTTCTTTTATAACTTCGGTTCCTCAAAGTTTTCAAGGCAATCCATTCCTTCGAGCAATTTCATGAACATTCCATGCTCAAGAAATCACATTATTTGGTCCAAATAGTTTATCATTTTGTAGACAACTTCTGGTTTTTGAATTAAAAACTTATTTACGTGAAAATTGTATCACTCATGGTTCTTGGATGAACTTGTCAAACTTTTACGAGTTCTTTTATAACTTCGGTTCCTTAAAGTATTCAACACGATAATAGTTCATCATTTCGTAAGCAACTTTTGGTTATTGAAAACTTATTTACGTGAGAATTGTATCAATCCTAGTTTTTGGACGAACTTTCGAACTTGTCAAACTATTTCGAGTTCTTTTATAACTTTGGTTCCTTAAAGTATTCAAGACGATCAATTTCTTTGAGCTATTTTTCGGGTATTCTTTGCTCGAGAAATCGTATCGTTTGGTCCAAATAGTTTGTCATTTGTAACCAACTTTTGGTCTTTGAACTAAAAACTTATTTAAATGAGAATTGTATCTCTCTTGGTTCTTGCAAGAACTTCCGAACTAGTCAAACTTTTACGAGTTGTTTTGTACTTTTGGTTCCTTAAAGTATTCAAGACGATCCATTCCTTCGAGCAATTTCAAGATCATTCCATGCTCAATAAATCGCATTATTTGGTCCAAATAGATTGTCTTGTAAACAAATTTTGGCCTTTGAATTAAAAACTTATTTATGTGAGAATATTATCTCTCTTGGTTCCTGGACGAACTTCTGAACTTCTCAAACTTTTACGAGTTGTTTTATAACTTCGGTTCCTCAAAGTATTCAAGGCAATCCATTCCTTCGAGCAATTTTACGAACATTCCGTGCTCGGGAAATCACATTATTTGGTCTGAATAGTTTTTACTTGGAAACAAATTTTTGTCTTTGAATTAAAAACATATTTACGTGGGAATTTTATCTCTCTTGGTTCTTGTATGAACTTGTCAAACTTTGATGAGTTCTTTTATAACTTTGGTACCTTAAAGTATACACGTCGATGCTTTCCTTCGAGACATTTCTCGAAAATTCCATGCTCTGGAAATCAAATCTTTTGGTCCAAATAGTTTGTCATTTTGAAAACAACTTTCGGTCTTCGAATTAAAACCTTATTTACATGAGAATTGTATCTCTATTGTTTCTTGGATGAACTTCCAAACTTGTCAAACATTTACGAGTTCTTTTATAACCTCTGTTCCTTAAAGTATTCAAGACGATCCTTTCCTTTGAGAAATTTCTCGAACATTCCATGCTCGAGAAATCACATTATTTGGTACAGTTAATCATTTTTTAGACAACTTTTGGTTTTTGAATTAAAAACTTATTTACGTGGGAATTTTGTCTCTCTTGGTTCTTGGACGAACTTTCCAACTTGTCAAACTTTTACGAGTTCGTTTATAACTTCAGTTCGTTAAAGTATTTAGGATGATTCATTCCTTGAAGCTATTTTTTGAACATTTCATGCTCGAGAAATCACATCATTTGGTCCAAATAGTTTGTCATTTTGTAAACAACCTTCGGTATTTGAATTAAAAACTTATTTATGTGAGAATTGTATCTCTCTTGGTTCTTGGACGAACCTGTCAAACATTTAAAACTTCTTTTCTAACTTCAGTTCCTTAAAGTATTCAAGACGATCCTTTCCTTCGAGACATTTCCCGAGCATTCCATGCATTGGAAGTCGCATCTTTTGGTCCAAATTGTTTTCCATTTCGTAAACAACTTTTGCTCTTTGAATTAAAAACTTATTTATGTGAGAATATTATCTCTCCTAGTTCCTTGACGAACTTCCGAACTAGTCAAACTTTGACGAGTTCTTTTATAACTTTGGTTCCTTAAAGTATTCAAGTCGATGCTTTCCTTCGAGACATTTGTCGAAAATTCCATGCTCGGGAAATCGAATCTTTTGGTCCAAATAGTTTGTCATTTTGAAAACAACTTTCGGTCTTCGAATTAAAACCTTATTTACATGAGAATTGTATCTCTCTTGTTTCTTGGATGAACTTCCAAACTTGTCAAACATTTACGAGTTCTTTTATAACCTCTGTTCCTTAAAGTATTCAAGACGATCCTTTCCTTTGAGAAATTTCTCGAACATTCCATGCTCGAGAAATCACATTATTTGGTACAGTTTATCATTTTTTAGACAACTTTTGGTTTTTGAATTAAAAACTTATTTACGTGGGAATTTTGTCTCTCTTGGTTCTTGGACGAACTTTCCAACTTGTCAAACTTTTACGAGTTCGTTTATAACTTCAGTTCGTTAAAGTATTTAGGATGATTCATTCCTTGAAGCTATTTTTTGAACATTTCATGCTCGAGAAATCACATCATTTGGTCCAAATAGTTTGTCATTTTGTAAACAACCTTCGGTATTTGAATTAAAAACTTATTTATGTGAGAATTGTATCTCTCTTGGTTCTTGGACGAACCTGTCAAACATTTAAAACTTCTTTTCTAACTTCAGTTCCTTAAAGTATTCAAGACGATCCTTTCCTTCGAGACATTTCCCGAGCATTCCATGCATTGGAAGTCGCATCTTTTGGTCCAAATTGTTTTTCATTTCGTAAACAACTTTTGCTCTTTGAATTAAAAACTTATTTATGTGAGAATATTATCTCTCCTAGTTCCTTGACGAACTTCCGAACTAGTCAAACTTTGACGAGTTCTTTTATAACTTTGGTTCCTTAAAGTATTCAAGTCGATGCTTTCCTTCAAGACATTTCTCGAAAATTCCATGCTCGGTAAATCGAATCTTTTGGTCCAAATAGTTTGTCATTTTGAAAACAACTTTCGGTCTTCGAATTAAAACCTTATTTACGTGAGAATTGTATCTCTCTTGTTTCTTGGATGAACTTCCAAACTTGTCAAACATTTACGAGTTCTTTTATAACCTCTGTTCCTTAAAGTATTCAACACGATCCTTTCCTTCGAGCAATTTCTCTAACATTCCATGCTCGGAAATCACAATATTTGCTCCAAATAGTTTTTCATTTTTTAGACAACTTCTGGTTTTTGAATTAAAAACTTATTTACGTGAGAATTTTATCTCTCATGGTTCTTGGACGAACTTGTCAAACTTCTACGAGTTCTTTTATAACTTCGGTTCCTTAAAGTATTCAACATGATCCTTTCCTTCGAGACATTTCCCGAACATTCCATGCTCGAAGAATCGCATCATTTGGTCCAAATAGTTTGTCATTTTGTAAACAACTTTTGGTTATTGAATTGAAAACTTATTTACGTGAGAATTGTATCAATCCTAGTTTTTGGACCAACTTTCGAACTTGTCAAACTTTTTCGAGTTCTTTTATAACTTCGGTTCCTTAAAATATTCAAGACGATCAATTTCTTCGAACTATTTTTCGGGTACTTCGTGCTCGAGAAATCGTATCGTTTGGTCCAAATAGTTTGTCATTTGTAACCAACTTTTTGTCTTTGAATTAAAAACTTATTTACATGAGAATTGTATCTCTCTTGGTTCTTGGACTAACTTTCGAACTAGTCTAACTTTTACGAGTTCTTTTGTACTTTTGGTTCCTTAAAGTGTTCAAGACGATCCATTCCTTCGAGCAATTTCAAGAACATTCCACGCTTGATAAATCGCATTGTTTGGTCCAAATAGTTTGTCTTGTAAACAAATTTTGTTATTTGAATTAAAAACTTAATTACTTGGGAATTTTAATACTCTTGGTTCTTGGACAAAATTTCCAACTTGTCAAACTTTTACGAGTTCGTTTATAAATTCAGTTCCTTAAAGTATTCGAGATGATTCATTCCTTCAAGCTATTTTCTGAACAATTCATGCTCGAGAAATCGCATCATTTGTACCGAATAGTTTGTCATTTTTTAAACAACTTTTGGTCTTTGAATTAAAAACTTATTTATGTGAGAATTGTATCTCTCTTGGTTCTTGGACGAACCTGTCAAACATTTAAAACTTCTTTTCTAACATCGGTTCCTTAAAGTATTTAAGACGATCCTTTCCTTCGAGACATTTCCCGAGCATTCCATGCATTGGAAGTCGCTTCTTTTGGTCCAAATTGTTTTTCATTTTGTAAACAACTTTTGGTCTTTGAATTAAAAACTTATTTATGTGAGAATATTATCTCTTCTGGTTCCTAGACGAACATCTAAACTTTTCAAACTTTTACGAGTTCTTTTATAGCTTCGGCTCCTCAAAGTATTCAAGATGATTCATTCCTTCAAGCTATTTTCTGAACATTTCATGCTCGAGAAATCGCATCATTTGGTCCAAATAGTTTGTCATTTTGTAAACAACTTTTGGTCTTTGAAATAAAAACTTATTTATGTGAGAATTGTATCTCTCTTGGTTCTTGGATGAACCTGTCAAACATTTAAAACTTCTTTTCTAACTTCGGTTCCTTAAAGTATTCAAGACGATCCTTTCCTTCGAGACATTTCCCGAGCATTCCATGCTCTGGAAGTCGCATCTTTTGGTCCAAATTGTTTTTCATTTTGTAAACAACTTTTGGTCTTTGAATTAAAAACTTATTTATGTGAGAATATTATCTCTCCTGGTTCCTGGACGAACTTCCGAACTTTTCAAACTTTTACAAGTTCTTTTATAACTTCGGTTCCTCAAAGTATTCAAGGCAATCCATTCCTTCGAGCAATTTCATGAACATTCCATGCTCAAGAAATCACATTATTTGGTCCAAATAGTTTATCATTTTGTAGACAACTTCTGGTTTTTGAATTAAAAACTTATTTACGTGAAAATTGTATCACTCATGGTTCTTGGATGAACTTGTCAAACTTTTACGAGTTCTTTTATAACTTCGGTTCCTTAAAGTATTCAACACGATAATAGTTCATCATTTCGTAAACAACTTTTGGTTATTGAATTGAAAACTTATTTACGTGAGAATTGTATCAATCCTAGTTTTTGGACCAACTTTCGAACTTGTCAAACTATTTCGAGTTCTTTTATAACTTCGGTTCCTTAAAATATTCAAGACGATCAATTTCTTTGAGCTATTTTTCGGGTATTCTGTGCTCGAGAAATCGTATCGTTTGGTCCAAATAGTTTGTCATTTGTAACCAAATTTAGGTCTTTGAATTAAAAACTTATTTAAATGAGAATTGTATCTCTCTTGGTTCTTGGAAGAACTTCTGAACTAGTCAAACTTTTATGAGTTGTTTTGTACTTTTGGTTCCTTAAAGTATTCAAGACGATCCATTCCTTCGAGCAATTTCAAGATCATTCCACGCTCGATAAATCACATTATTTGGTCCAAATAGATTGTCTTGTAAACAAATTTTGGTCTTTGAATTAAAAACTTATTTATGTGAGAATATTATCTCTCCTGGTTCCTGGACAAACTTCTGAACTTCTCAAACTTTTACGAGTTCTTTTATAACTTCGGTTCCTCAAAGTATTCAAGGAAATCCATTCCTTCGAGCAATTTGACGAACATTCTATGCTCGGGAAATCACATTATTTGGTCTGAATAGTTTTTACTTGGAAACAAATTTTTGTCTTTGAATTAAAAACTTATTTACGTGGGAATTTTATCTCTCTTGGTTCTTGGATGAACTTGTCAAACTTTGACGAGTTCTTTTATAACTTTGGTTCCTTAAAGTATACAAGTCGATGCTTTCCTTCGAGACATTTCTCGAAAATTCCATGCTCGGGAAATCAAATCTTTTGGTCCAAATAGTTTGTCATTTTGAAAACAACTTTCGGTCTTCGAATTAAAACCTTATTTACATTAGAATTGTATCTCTCTTGTTTCTTGGATGAACTTCCAAACTTGTCAAACATTTACGAGTTCTTTTATAACCTCTGTTCCTTAAAGTATTCAAGACGATCCTTTCCTTTGAGAAATTTCTCGAACATTCCATGCTCGGGAAATCACATTATTTGGTAAAAATAGTTTATCATTTTTTAGACAACTTTTGGTTTTTGAATTAAAAACTTATTTACGTGGGAATTTTGTCTCTGTTGGTTCTTGGACGAGCTTTCAAACTTGTCAAACTTTTACGAGTTCATTTATAACTTCAGTTCCTTAAAGTATTTAGGATGATTCATTCCTTGAAGCTATTTTTTGAACATTTCATGCTCGAGAAATCACATCATTTGGTCCAAATAGTTTGTCATTTTGTAAACAACCTTTGGTATTTGAATTAAAAACTTATTTATGTGAGAATTGTATCTCTCTTGGTTCTTGGATGAACCTGTCCAACATTTAAAACTTCTTTTCTAACTTCAGTTCCTTAAAGTATTCAAGACGATCCTTTCCTTCGAGACATTTCCCATTTATAACTTTAGATCCTTAAAGTGTCCAAGATGATTCATTCCTTCAAGCTATTTTCTGAATATTTCATGCTCGAGAAATCGCATCATTTGGTCTAAATAGTTTGTCATTTTTTAAACAACTTTTGGTCTTTGAATTAAAAACTTATTTATGTGAGAATTGTATCTCTCTTGGTTCTTGGACGAACCTGTCAAATATTTAAAACATCTTTTCTAAATTCAGTTCCTTAAAGTATTCAAGACGATCTTTTCCTTTGAGTATTTCTCGAGCATTCCATGCTCTGTAAGTCGCATCTTTTGGTCCAAATTGTTTTTCATTTCGTAAACAACTTTTGCTCTTTGAATTAAATTTTTTTTTATGTGAGAATATTATCTCTCCTAGTTCCTTGACGAACTTTCGAACTTATCAAACTTTTACGAGTTCTTTTATAACTTCGGTTCCTCAAAGTATTCAAGGCAATCTTTCTTTCGAGCAATTTTACGAACATTACATGCTCGAAAAATCGCATTACTTGGTTCGTATAGTTTTTACTTGGAAACAAATTTTTGTCTTTGAATTAAAAACTTATTTACGTGAGAATTTTATCTGTCTTGGTTCTACGATGAACTTTTCAAACTTTGACGAGTTCTTTTATAACTTCTGTTCCTTAAGGTATTCAACATGATCCTTTCCTTCGAGTAATTTCTCGACCATTCCATGCTCGAGAAATCACATTATTTTGTCCAAATAGTTTGTCATTTTGTAAACAACTTCTGGTTTTTGAATTAAGAACTTATTTACATGAGAATTGTGTCTCTCATGGTTCTTGGACAAACTTGTCCAACTTTTACGAGTTCTTTTATAACTTCGATTCCTCAAAGTATTCAACACAATCCTTTCCTTCGAGACATTTCTCGAACATTCCATGCTCGAAAAATCGCAGTATTTGGTCCAAATAGTTTGTCATTTTGTAAACAACTTTTGGTTATTGAATTGAAAACTTATTTACGTGAGATTTGTATCAATCCTGGTTTTTGGACGAGCTTTTGAACTTGTCAAACTTGTACGAGTTCTTTTATAACTTCGTTTCCTTGAAGTATTCAAGACGATCAATTCCTTCGAGCTCTATTCCGAGTATTCCATGCTCGAGAAATCGTGTTGTTTGGTCCAAATAGTTTGTCATTTGTAACTAACTTTTGGTCTTTGAATTAACAACTTATTTACGTGAGAATTGTATCTCTCTTGGTTCTTGGAAGAACTTTCGAACTTTTCAAACTTTTACGAGTTCTTTTATACTTTTCGTTCCTTAAAGTATTCAAGACAATCCATATCTTCGAGCAATTTCAAGAACATTCCATGCTCAATAAATCGCATTATTTGGTCCAAATAGTTTGTCTTGTAAACAAATTATGGTCTCTGAATTAAAAACTTATTTACGTGGGAATTTTATCTCTCTTGGTTCTTGGACAAACTTTCGAACTTGTCAAAATTTTACCAGTTCGTTTATAACTTCAGTTCCTTAAAGTATTCAAGATGATTCATTCCTTCAAGCTATTTTCTGAACATTTCATGCTCGAGAAATCGCATCATTTGGTCCAAATAGTTTGTCAGTTTGTAAACAACTTTTGGTCTTTGAATTAAAAACTTATTTATGTGACAATTGTATCTCTCTTGGTTCTTGGACGAACATGTCAAACATTTAAAACTTGTTTTCTAACTTCGGTTGCTTAAAGTATTCAAGACGATCTTTTCCTTCGAGACATTTCCCGAACATTCCATACTTTGGAAGTCGCATCTTTTGGTCCAAATTGTTTTTCGTTTTGTAAGCAACTTTTTCTCTTTGAATTAATAACTTATTCATATGAGAATATTATCTCTCCTAGTTCCTGGACGAACTTCCGAACTTGTCAAACTTTTACGAGTTCGTTTATAACTTTAGTTCCTTAAAGTATTCATGATGATTCATTCCTTCAAGCTATTTTCTGAACATTTCATGCTCGAGAAATCGCATCATTTGGTCTAAAAAGTTTGTCATTTTGTAAACAACTTTTGGTCTTTAAATTAAAAACTTATTTATTTGAGAATTGTATCTCTCTTGGTTCTTGGACGAACTTGTCAAACCTTTAAAACTTCTTTTCTAACTTCGATTCCTTAAAGTATTCAAGACAATCCTTTCCTTCAAGACATTTCTCGAGCATTCCATCTTTTGAAAGTTGCATCTTTTGGTCCAAATTGTTTTTCATTTTGTAAAAAACTTTTGCTCTTTGAATTAAAAACTTATTTATGTGAGAATATTATCTCTCCTGGTTCCTAGACGAACTTTCGAACTTGTCAAACTTTTACGAGTTCTTTTATACTTTTGGTTCCTTAAAGTATTCTAGACGATCCATAACTTCAAGCAATTTCAAGAACATTCCATGCTCGATAATTCGCATTATTAGGTCCAAATAGTTTGTCTTGTAAACAAAATTCGGTCTTTGAATTAAAAACTTATTTACGTGGGAATTTTATCTCTCTTGGTTCTTGGACAAACTTTTGAACTTGTCAAACTTTCACCAGTTCATTTATAACTTCAGTTCCTTAAAGTATTCAAGATGATTCATTCCTTCAATATATTTTCTGAACATTTCATGCTCGAGAAATCGCATCATTTGGTCCAAATAGTTTGTCAGTTTGTAAACAACTTTTGGTCTTTGAATTAAAAAATTATTTGTGTGAGAATTGTATCTCTCTTGGTTCTTGGACGAACATGTCAAACATTTAAAACTTCTTTTCTAGCTTCAGTTCCTTAAAGTATTCAAGACGATCTTTTCCTTCGATACATTTCCCGACCATTCCATGCTCTAGAAGTCGCATCTTTTGGTACAAATTGTTTTTTATTTTGTAAGCAACTTTTTCTCTTTGAATTAATAACTTATTCATGTGAGAATATTATCTCTCCTAGTTCTTGGACAAACTTCCGAACTTGTCAAACTTTTACGAGTTCGTTTATAACTTTAGTTCCTTAAAGTATTCATGATGATTCATTCCTTCACGCTATTTTCTGAACATTTCATGCTCGAGAAATCGCATCATTTGGTCTAAAAAGTTTGTCATTTTGTAAACAACTTTTGGTATTTAAATTAAAAACTTATTTATGTGAGAATTGTATCTCTCTTGGTTCTTGGACGAACCTGTCAAACATTTAAAACTTCTTTTCTAACTTTGGTTCCATAAAGTATTCAAGACGATCCTTTCCTTCGGGACATTTCCCGAGCATTCCATACTCTGGAAGTCGCATCTTTCGGTCCAAATTGTTTTTCAATTTGTAAGCAACTTTTGCACTTTGAATTAATAACTTATTTATGTGAGAATATTATCTCTCCTCGTTCCTAGACGAACTTTCGAACTTGTTAAACTTTTACGAGTTCGTTTATAACTTCAGTTCCTTAAAGTATTCAAGATGATTCATTCCTTCAAGCTATTTTCTGAACATTTCATGCTCGAGAAATCGCATCATTTGGTCCAAATAGTTTGTCATTTTGTAAACAACTTTTGGTCTTTGAATTAAAAACTTATTTATGTGAGAATTGTATCTCTCTTGGTTCTTGGACGAACCTGTCAAAGATTTAAAACTTCATTTCTAACTTCAATTCCTTAAAGTATTCAAGACGATCCTTTCCTTCGAGACATTTCCCGAGCATTCCATGCTCTGGAAGTCGCATCTTTTGGTCCAAATTGTTTTTCATTTCGTAAACAACTTTTGCTCTTTGAAATAAAAATTTACTTATGTGAGAATATTATCTCTCCTGGTTCCTTGACAAACTTTCAAACTTTTCAAACTTTTACGAGTTCTTTTATAACCTCGGTTCCTCAAAGTATTCAAGAAAATCCTTTCCTTCGAGCAATTTTACGAACATTCCATGCTCGAAAAATCGCATTAGTTGGTCTGAATATTTTTACTTGGAAACAAATTTTTGTCTTTGAATTAAAAATTTATTTACGTGAGAATTTTATCTCTCTTGGTTCTTGGACGGACTTATCAAACTTTGACGAGTTCTTTTATAACTTTGGTTACTTAAATTATTCAACTTGATGCTTTCCTTTGAGACATTTCTCGAAAATTCCATGCACGGGAAATCGAATCTTTTGGTCCAAATAGTTTGTCATTTTGAAAACAACTTTTGGTCTTCGAATTAAAACCTTATTTACGTGAGAATTGTTTCTCTCTTGTTTCTTGAATGAACTCCCAAACTTGTCAAACATTTACGAGTTCTTTTATAACCTCTGTTCCTTAAAGAATTCAACACAATCCTTTCCTTCGAGCAATTTCTCGAGCATTCAATGCTCGAGAAATCATATTATTTGGTCCAAATAGTTTGTCATTTTGTAAACAACTTCTGGTTTTTGAATTAAAAACTTATTTACGTGAGAATTGTATCTCTCATGGTTCTTGGACGAACTTGTCAAACTTTTACGAGTTTTTTTATAATTTTGGTTCCTCAAAGTATTCAACACGATCCTTTCCTTCGAGACATTTCCCGAACATTCCATGCTCGAAAATCGCATCATTTGGTTCAAATAGTTTGTCATTTTGTAAACAACTTTTGGTTATTGAATTGAAAACTTATTTACGTGTGAATTGTATCAATCCTGGTTTTTGGATGAACTTTCAAACTTTTCAAACTTTTACGAGTTCTTTTAGAACATCGGTTCCTTAAAGTATTCAAGGCGATCAATTCCTTCGAGCTATTTTTCGGGTATTTTATGCTCGAGAAATCGTATCATTTGGTCCAAAGAGTTTGTCATTTGTAACAAACTTTTGGTCTTTGAATTAAAAACTTATTTAAATGAGAATTGTATCTCTCTTGGTTCTTGGACGAACTTCCGAACTTGTCAAACTTTTATGAGTTCTTTTATACTTTTGGTTACTTATAGTATTCAAGAAGATCCATTCCTTCGAGCAATTTCAAGAACATTCCATGCTCGATAAATCTCATTATTTGGTCCAAATAGTTTGTCATGTAAACAAATTTTGGTCTTTCAATTAAAAACTTATTTACGTGGGAATTTTATCTCTCTTGGTTCTTGGACAAACTTCCGAACTTGTCAAACTTTTACGAGTTCATTTATAACTTCAGTTCCTTAAAGTATTCAAGATGATTCATTCCTTCAAGCTATTTTCTGAACATTTCATGCTCGAGAAATCGCATCATTAAGTCCAAATATTTTGTCATTTTCTAAACAACTTTTGGTCTTTGAATTAAAAACTTATTTATGTGAGAATTGTATCTCTCTTGGTTCTTGGACGAACCTGTCAAACATTTAAAACTACTTTTCTAACTTCGGTTCCTTAATGTATTCAATACGATCCTTTCCTTCGATACATTTCCCGAGCATTCCATGCTCTGGAAGTCGCATCTTTTGGTCAAAATTGTTTTTCATTTTGTAAGCAACTTTTGCACTTTGAATTAATAACTTATTTATGTGAGAATATTATCTCTCCTCATTCCTGGATGAACTTCCAAACTTGTCAAACTTTTATGAGTTCATTTATAACTTCAGTTCCTTAAAGTATTCAAGATGATTCATTCCTTCAAGCTATTTTCTGAACATTTCATGCTCGAGAAATCGCATCATTTGGTCCAAATAGTTTGTCATTTTCTAAACAACTTTTGGTCTTTGAATTAAAAACTTATTTATGTGAGAATTGTATCTCTCTTGGTTCTTGGACGAACTTGTCAAACATTTAAAACTACTTTTCTAACTACGGTTCCTTAATGTATTCAATACGATCCTTTCCTTCGATACATTTCCCGAGCATTCCATGCTCTGAAAGTCGCATCTTTTGGTCCAAATTGTTTTTCATTTTGTAAGCAACTTTTGCTCTTTGAATTAATACCTTATTTATGTGAGAATATTATCTCTCCTGGTTCCTGGACGAACTTTGGAACTTGTCAAACTTTTACGAGTTCATTTATAACTTCAGTTCCTTAAAGTATTCAAGAAGATCCATTCCTTCGAGCAATTTCAAGAACATTCCATGCTCGATAAATCGCATTATTTGGTCCAAATAGTTTGTCATGTAAACAAATTTTGGTCTTTCAATTAAAAACTTATTTACGTGGGAATTTTATCTCTCTTGGTTCTTGGACAAACTTCCGAACTTGTCAAACTTTTACGAGTTCATTTATAACTTCAGTTCCTTAAAGTATTCAAGATGATTCATTCCTTCAAGCTATTTTCTGAACATTTTATGCTCGAGAAATCGCATCATTTGGTCCAAATATTTTGTCATTTTCTAAACAACTTTTGGTCTGTGAATTAAAAACTTATTTATGTGAGAATTGTATCTCTCTTGGTTCTTGGACAAACCTGTCAAACATGTAAAACTACTTTTCTAACTTCGGTTCCTTAATGTATTCAATACGATCCTTTCCTTCGATACATTTCCCGAGCATTCCATGCACTGGAAGTCGCATCTTTTGGTCCAAATTGTTTTTCATTTTGTAAGCAACTTTTGCTCTTTGAATTAATAACTTATTTATGTGAGAATATTATCTCTCCTGGTTCCTAGCCGAACTTTCGAACTTGTCAAACTTTTACGAGTTCATTTATAACTTCAGTTCCTTAAAGTATTCAAGATGATTCATTCCTTGAAGATATTTTCTGAACATTTCATGCTCGAGAAATCGCATCATTTGGTCCAAATAGTTTGTCATTTTTTAAAAAACTTTTGGTCTTTGAATTAAAAACTTAGTTATGTGAGAATTGTATCTCTCTTGGTTCTGGGACGAACCTGTCAAACATTTAAAACTTCTTTTTTAACTTCGGTTCCTTAAAGTATTCAAGACGATCCTTTCCTTCGAGACATTTCCCGAGCATTCCATGCTCTGGAAGTCGTATCTTTTGGTCCAAATTGTTTTTCATTTTGTAAACAACTTTTTCTCTTTGAATTAAAAACTTATTTATGTGAGAATATTATCACTCCTGGTTCCTGGACGAACTTCCGAACTTGTCAAACTTTTACGAGTTCTTTTATACTTTTGGTTCCTTAAAGTATTCAAGACGATCATAACTTCGAGCAATTTCAAGAACATTCCATGCTCGATAAATCGCATTTTTTGGTCCAAATAGTTTGTCATGTAAACAAATTTTGGTCTTTGAATTAAAAACTTATTTACGTGGGAATTTTATCTCTCTTGGTTCTTGGACAAACTTCCGAACTTATCAAACTTTTACGAGTTCATTTATAACTTCAGTTCCTTAAAGTATTCAAGATGATTCATTCCTTCAAGCTATTTTCTGAACATTTCATGCTCGAGAAATCGCATCATTTGGTCCAAATATTTTGTAATTTTCTAAACAACTTTTGGTCTGTGAATTAAAAACTTATTTATGTGAGAATTGTATCACTCTTGGTTCTTGGACGAACCTGTCAAACATGTAAAACTACTTTTCTAACTTCGGTTCCTTAATGTATTCAATATGATCCTTTCCTTCGATACATTTCCCGAGCATTCCATGCACTGGAAGTCGCATCTTTTGGTCCAAATTGTTTTTCATTTTGTAAGCAACTTTTGCTCTTTGAATTAATAACTTATTTATGTGAGAATATTATCTCTCCTGGTTCCTAGCCGAACTTTCGAACTTGTCAAACTTTTACGAGTTCATTTATAACTTCAGTTCCTTAAAGTATTCAAGATGATTCATTCCTTGAAGATATTTTCTGAACATTTCATGCTCGAGAAATAGCATCATTTGGTCCAAATAGTTTGTCATTTTTTAAAAAACTTTTGGTCTTTGAATTAAAAACTTAGTTATGTGAGAATTGTATCTCTCTTGGTTCTGGGACGAACCTGTCAAACATTTAAAACTTCTTTTCTAACTTCGGTTCCTTAAAGTATTCAAGACGATCCTTTCCTTCGAGACATTTCCCGAGCATTCCATGCTCTGGAAGTCGTATCTTTTGGTCCAAATTGTTTTTCATTTTGTAAACAACTTTTTCTCTTTGAATTAAAAACTTATTTATGTGAGAATATTATCTCTCCTGGTTCCTGGACGAACTTCCGAACTTGTCAAACTTTTACGAGTTCTTTTATACTTTTGGTTCCTTAAAGTATTCAAGATGATCATAACTTCGAGCAATTTCAAGAACATTCCATGCTCGATAAATCGCATTTTTTGGTCCAAATAGTTTGTCATGTAAACAAATTTTGGTCTTTGAATTAAAAACTTATTTACGTGGGAATTTTATCTCTCTTGGTTCTTGGACAAACTTCCGAACTTATCAAACTTTTACGAGTTCATTTATAACTTCAGTTCCTTAAAGTATTCAAGATGATTCATTCCTTCAAGCTATTTTCTGAACATTTCATGCTCGAGAAATCGCATCATTTGGTCCAAATATTTTGTAATTTTCTAAACAACTTTTGGTCTGTGAATTAAAAACTTATTTATGTGAGAATTGTATCACTCTTGGTTCTTGGACGAACCTGTCAAACATGTAAAACTACTTTTCTAACTTCGGTTCCTTAATGTATTCAATATGATCCTTTCCTTCGATACATTTCCCGAGCATTCCATGCTTTGGAAGTCGCATATTTTGGTCCAAATTGTTTTTCATTTTGTAAGCAACTTTTGCTCTTTGAATTAAAAACTTATTTATGTGAGAATATTATCTCTCCTGGTTCCTGGCCGAACTTTCGAACTTGTCAAACTTTTATGAGTTCATTTATAACTTCAGTTCCTTAAAGTATTCAAGATTATTCATTCCTTCAAGATATTTTCTGAACATTTCATGCTCGAGAAATCGCATCATTTGGTCCAAATAGTTTGTCATTTTTTAAACAACTTTTGGTCTTTGAATTAAAAACTTATTTATGTGAGAATTGTATCTCTCTTGGTTCTGGGACGAACCTGTCAAACATTTAAAACTTCTTTTCTAACTTCGGTTCCTTAAAGTATTCAAGACGATCCTTTCCTTCGAGACATTTCCCGAGCATTCCATGCTCTGGAAGTCATATCTTTTGGTCCAAATTGTTTTTCATTTTGTAAACAACTTTTTCTCTTTGAATTAAAAACTTATTTATGTGAGAATATTATCACTCCTGGTTCCTGGACGAACTTCCGAACTTGTCAAACTTTTACGAGTTCTTTTATACTTTTGGTTCCTTAAAGTAGTCAAGACGATCATAACTTCGAGCAATTTCAAGAACATTCCATGCTCGATAAATCGCATTTTTTGGTCCAAATAGTTTGTCATGTAAACAAATTTTGGTCTTTGAATTAAAAACTTATTTACATGGGAATTTTATCTCTCTTGGTTCTTGGACAAACTTCCGAATTTGTCAAACTTTTACGAGTTCGTTTATAACTTCATTTCCTTAAAGTATCCAAGATGATTTATTCCTTCAAGCTATTTTCTGAACATTTCATGCTCGAGAAATTGCATCATTTGGTCCAAATATTTTGTCATTTTGTAGGCAACTTTTGGTCTTTGAATTAAAAACTTATTTATGTGAGAATTGTATCTCTCTTGGTTCTTGGACGAACCTGTTTAAGATTTAAAACTTCATTTCTAACTTCAATTCCTTTAAGTATTCAAGACGATCCTTTCCTTCGAGACATTTCCCGAGCATTCCATGCTCTGGAAGTCGCATCTTTTGGTCCAAATTGTTTTTCATTTCGTAAACAACTTTTGCTCTTTGAATTAAAAACTTATTTATGTGAGAACATTATCTCTCCTGGTTCCTTTACAAAGTTTCGAACTTTTCAAACTTAAACTTTTACGAGTTCTTTTATAACCTCGATTCCTTAAAGTATTCAAGGCAATCCTTTCCTTTGAGCAATTTTACGAACATTCCATGCTCGAAAAATCGCATTAGTTGGTCTGAATAGTTTTTACTTGGAAACAAATTTTTGTCTTTGAATTAAAAACTTATTTACGTGAGTATTTTATCTCTCTTGGTTCTTGGACGGACTTATCAAACTTTGAGGAGTTCTTTACATGAGAATTGTTTCACTCCTGGTTTTTGGACAAACTTTCGAACATGTCAAACTTTTACGAATTCTTTTATAACTTCAGTTCCTTAAAGTATTCAAGTTGATCCATTGCTTCGAGCTATTTTTCGAGTAGTGTATGATTTGGAAGTCACATCATTTGGTCCAAATAGTTTGTCATTTGTAACCAACTTTTGGTCTGTGAAATAAAAACTTATTTCCAAGAGAGTTGTATCTCTCTTGGTTCTTGGACGAACTTTCGAACTTGTCAAACTTTTACGAGTTCTTTTAAAACTTTAGTTCTTAAAGTATTCAAGACGATCCACTCCTTCGAGCTATTTTATGAACAATCCATGCCGAGAAATCGCATCATTTTGTCCAAATAGTTTTTCATTTTGTAAATAACTTTCGCTCTTTGAATTAAAAACTTATTTATGTGAGAATTGTATCTCTCTTGGTTCTTGGACGAACTTGTCAAACTTTTACGAGTTCTATTACAACTTCGATTCCTTAAAGTATTCATGATGATTCATTCCTTCTAGGAATTTTTCGAGCATTCCATGCTCGGGAAATCACATCATCTGGTCCAAATAGTTGGTCTTTTGTAACCAACTTTTGGTCTTTGAATTAAAAACTTATTTACAAGAGAATTGTATCTCTCTTGGTTCTTGGACGAACTTTCGAACTTGTCAAACTTTTATGAGTTCTTTTAAAACTTAAGTTCTTAAAGTATTCAAGACGATCCACTCTATCGAGCTATTTTCTGAACAATCCATGCTCGAGAAATCGCATCATTTTGTCCAAATAGTTTTTAATTTTATAAATAACTTTTGGTCTTTGAATTAAAAACTTATTTATGTGAGAATTGTATCTCTCTAGGTTCTTGGACGAACTTATCAAGCTTTTACGAGTTCTTTTATAACTTCAATTCCATAAAGTATTTTTCCATCGAGACATTTCTAGATCATTCCATGCTCGAAAAATCGTATCATTTGGTCCAAATAGTTTTTCATTTTGTAAACAAATTTTGGTCATTGTGCAAAAAACTTATTTACATGAGAATTGTTTCACTCCTGGTTTTTGGACAAACTTTCGAACATGTCAAACTTTTACGAATTCTTTTATAACTTCAATTCCTTAAAGTATTCAAGATGACCCATTGCTTCGAGCTATTTTTCGAGCAGTGTATGATTAGGAAGTCGTATCATTTGGTCCAAATAGTTTGTCATTTGTAACCAACTTTTGGTCTGTGAAATAAAAACTTATTTCCAAGCGAGTTGTATCTCTCTTGGTTCTTGGACGAACTTTCGAACTTGTCAAACTTTTACGAGTTCTTTTAAAACTTTAGTTCTTAAATTATTCAAGACGATCCACTCCTTCGAGCTATTTTATGAACAATCCATGTCGAGAAATTGCATCATTTTGTCCAAATAGTTTTTCATTTTGTAAATAACTTTCGCTCTTTGAATTAAAAACTTATTTATGTGAGAATTGTATCTCTCTTGGTTCTTGGACGAACTTGTCAAACTTTTACGAGTTCTTTTGTAACTTCGATTCCTTAAAGCATTCATGATGATCCGTTCCTTCTAGGAATTTTTCGAGCATTCCACGCTCGGGAAATCACATCATCTGGTCCAAATAGTCTGTCTTTTGTAACCAACTTTTGGTCTTTGAATTAAAGACTTATTTACAAGAGAATTGTATCTCTCTTGGTTCTTGGACGAACTTTCGAACTTGTCAAACTTTTATGAGTTCTTTTAAAACTTCAGTTCTTAAAGTATTCAAGACGATCCACTCCATCGAGCTATTTTCTGAACGATCCATGCTCGAGAAATCGCAAGCATTTTGTCCAAATAGTTTTCCATTTTGTAAATAACTTTTGGTCTTTGAATTAAAAACTTATTTCTGTGTGAATTGTATCTCTCTTGGTTCTTGGACGAACTTATCAAACTTCAATTCCATAAAGTATCTTTCCATCGAGACATTTCCTGAGCATACCATGCTCGAAAAATCGCATCATTTGGTCTAAGTAGTTTGTCATTTTGTAAACAAATTTTGGTCTTTGTGTTAAAAACTTATTTCCAAGAGAATTGTTTCACTCCTGGTTTTCGAACAAACTTTCGAACTTGTCAAAATTTTACGAATTATTTTATAACTTCAGTTCCTTAAATTATTCAAGGCGATCCATTGCTTCGAGCTATTTTTTGAGCATTATATGATCGAGAAATCGCATCATTTAGTCCAAATAGTTTGTCATTTGTAACCAACTTTTGGTCTTTGAAATAAAAACTTATTTCCAAGAGAGTTGCAACTCTCTTGGTTCTTGGACGAACTTCCGAACTTATCAAACTTTTACGAGTTCTTTTAAAACTTCAGTTCTTAAAGTATTCAAGGCGATGCACTCCAACGAGGTAATTTTTGAACAATCCATGCTCGAGAAATCGCATTATTTTGTCCAAATATTTTTTCATTTCGTAAATAATCTCCGGTCTTTGAATTAAAAACTTATTTATGTGAGAATTGTATCTCTCTTGGTTCTCGAACGAACTTGTCAAACTTTTACGAGTTCTTTAGTAACTTCTATTCTTTAAAGCATTCATGATGATCCATTCCTTCTAGGAATTTTTCGAGCATTCCACGCTCGGGAAATCACATCATCTGGTCCAAATAGTTGTCTTTTGTAACCAACCTTTGGTCTTTGAATTAAAAACTTATTTACAAGAGAATTGTATCTTTCTTGGTTCTTGGACGAACTTTCGAACTTGTCAAACTTTTATGAGTTCAATTGAAACTTCAGTTCTTAAAGTATTCAATACGATCCACTCCATCGAGCTATTTTCTGAACAATCCATGCTCGAGAAATCGCAGCATTTTGTCCAAATAGTTTTTCATTTTGTAAATAACTTTTGGTCTTTGAATTAAAAACTTATTTCTGTGTGAATTGTATCTCTCTTGGTTCTTGGACAAACTTATCAAACTTTTACGAGTTCCTTTATAACTTCAATTCCATAAAGTATCTTTCCATCGAGACATTTCCCGAGTATACCATGCTCGAAAAATTGCATCATTTGGTCTAAGTAGTTTGTCTTTTTGGAAACAAATTTTGGTCTTTGTGTTAAAAACATATTTACGTGAGAATTGTTTCACTCCTGGTTTTTGAACAAACTTTCGAACTTGTCAAACTTTTACGAATTCTTTTATAACTTCAGTTCCTTAAATTATTCAAGGCGATCCATTGCTTCGGGCTATTTTTCGAGCATTATATGATCGAGAAATCGCATCATTTAGTCCAAATAGTTTGTCATTTGTAACCAACTTTTGGACTTTGAAATAAAAACTTATTTCCAAGAGAGTTGCAACTCTCTTGGTTCTTGGACGAACTTCCGAACTTATCAAACTTTTACGAGTTCTTTTAAAACTTCAGTTTTTAAAGTATTCAAGACGATGCACTCCAACGAGGTTATTTTTGAACAATCCATGCTCGAGAAATCGCATTATTTTGTCCAAATATTTTTTCATTTCGTAAATAATCTCCGGTCTTTGAATTAAAAACTTATTTATGTGAGAATTGTATCTCTCTTTGTTCTTGGACGAACTTGTCAAACTTTTACGAGTTCTTTTGTAACTTCGATTCCTTAAAGCATTCATGATGATCCGTTCCTTCTAGGAATTTTTCGAGCATTCCACGCTCAGGAAATCACATCATCTGGTCGAAATAGTTGGTCTTTTGTTACCAACTTTTGGTCTTTGATTTAAAAACTTATTTACAAGAGAATTGTATCTCTCTTGGTTCTTGGACGAACTTTCGAACTTGTCAAACTTTTATGAGTTCTTTTAAAACTTCAGTTCTTAAAGTATTCAAGACGATCCACTCCATCGAGCTATTTTCTGAACAATCCATGCTCGAGAAATCGCATTATTTTGTCCAAATAGTTTTCCATTTTTTAAATAACTTTTGGTCTTTGAATTAAAAACTTATTTCTATGTGAATTGTATCTCTCTTGGTTCTTGGACGAACTTATCAAACTTTTACGAGTTCCTTTATAACTTCAATTCCATAAAGTATTTTTCCATCGAGACATTTCCCGAGTATACAATGCTCGAAAAATTGCATCATTTGGTCTAAGTAGTTTGTCTTTTTGGAAACAAATTTTGGTCTTTGTGTTAAAAACATATTTACGTGAGAATTGTTTCACTCATGGTTTTTGAACAAACTTTCGAACTTGTCAAACTTTTACGAATTATTTTATAACTCAGTTCCTTAAAGTATTCAAGGCGATCCATTGCTTCGGGCTATTTTTCGAGCATTATATGATCGAGAAATCGCATCATTTAGTCCAAATAGTTTGTCATTTGTAACCAACTTTTGGTCTTTGAAATAAAAACTTATTTCCAAGAGAGTTGCAACTCTCTTGGTTCTTGGACGAACTTCCGAACTTATCAAACTTTTACGAGTTCTTTTAAAACTTCAGTTCTTAAAGTATTCAAGACGATGCACTCCAACGAGGTTATTTTTGAACAATCCATGCTCGAGAAATCGCATTATTTTGTCCAAATATTTTTTTCATTTCGTAAATAATCTCCGGTCTTTGAATTAAAAATTTATTTATGTGAGAATTGTATCTCTCTTGGTTCTTGGACGAACTTGTCAAACTTTTACGAGTTCTTTTGTAACTTCGATTCCTTAAAGCATTCATGATGATCCGTTCCTTCTAGGAATTTTTCGAGCATTCCACACTCGGGAAATCACATCATCTGGTCCAAATAGTTGGTCCTTTGTAACCAACTTTTGGTCTTTGAATTAAAAACTTATTTACAAGAGAATTGTATCTCTCTTGGTTCTTGGACGAACTTTCGAACTTGTCAAACTTTTATGAGTTCTTTTAAAACTTCAGTTCTTAAAGTATTCAAGACGATCCACTCCCTCGAGCTATTTTCTGAACAATCCATGCTCGAGAAATCGCATTATTTTGTCCAAATAGTTTTTCATTTTGTAAATAACTTTTGGTCTTTGAATTAAAAACTTATTTCTGTGTGAATTGTACCTCTCTTGGTTCTTGGACGAACTTATCAAACTTTTACGACTTCCATTATAACTTCAATTCCATAAAGTATTTTTCCATCGAGACATTTCCCGAGCATACCATGCTCGAAAAATCGCATCATTTGGTCTAAGTAGTTTGTCATTTTGTAAACAAATTTTGGTCTTTGTGTTAAAAACATATTTACGTGAGAATTGTTTCACTCCTGGTTTTTGAACAAACTTTCGAACTTGTCAAAATTTTACGAATTCTTTTATAACTTCAGTTCCTTAAAGTATTCAAGGCGATCCATTGCTTCGAGCTATTTTTCGAGCATTATATGATCGAGAAATCGCATCATTTAGTCCAAATAGTTTGTCATTTGTAACCAACTTTTGGACTTTGAAATAAAAACTTATTTCCAAGAGAGTTGCAACTCTCTTGGTTCTTGGACGAACTTTCGAACTTATTAAACTTTTACGAGTTCTTTAAAACTTCAGTTTTTAAAGTATTCAAGACGATGCACTCCAACGAGGTTATTTTTGAACAATTCATGCCCGAGAAATCGCATTATTTTGTCCAAATATTTTTTCATTTCGTAAATAATCTCCGGTCTTTGAATTAAAAACTTATTTATGTGAGAATTGTATCTCTCTTGGTTCTTGGACGAACTTGTCAAACTTTTACGTGTTTTTTTGTAACTTCGATTCCTTAAAGCATTCATGATGATCCGTTCCTTCTAGGAATTTTACGAGCATTCCACGCTCGGGAAATCACATCATCTGGTCCAAATAGTTGGTCTTTTGTAACCAACTTTTGGTCTTTGAATTAAAAACTTATTTACAAGAGAATTGTATCACTCTTGGTTCTTGGACGAACTTTCGAACTTGTCAAACTTTTATGAGTTCTTTTAAAACTTCAGTTCTTAAAGTATTCAAGACGATCCACTCCATCGAGCTATTTTCTGAACAATCCATGCTCGAGAAATCGCATTATTTTGTCCAAATAGTTTTCCATTTTGTGAAATAACTTTTGGTCTTTGAATTAAAAACTTATTTCTATGTGAATTGTATCTCTCTTGGTTCTTGGACGAACTTATCAAACATTTACGAGTTCCTTCATAACTTCAATTCCACAAAGTATTTTTCCATCGAGACATTTCCCGAGTAAACCATGCTCGAAAAATTGCATCATTTGGTCTAAGTAGTTTGTCTTTTTGGAAACAAATTTTGGTCTTTGTGTTAAAAACATATTTACGTGAGAATTGTTTCACTCATGGTTTTTGAACAAACTTTCGAACTTGTCAAACTTTTACGAATTCTTTTATAACTTCAGTTCCTTAAAGTATTCAAGGCGATCCATTGCTTCGGGCTATTTTTCGAGCATTATATGATCGAGAAATCGCATCATTTAGTCCAAATAGTTTGTCATTTGTAACCAACTTTTGGTCTTTGAAATAAAAACTTATTTCCAAGAGAGTTGCAACTCTCTTGGTTCTTGGACGAACTTCCGAACTTATCAAACTTTTACGAGTTCTTTTAAAACTTCATTTCTTAAAGTATTCAAGACGATGCACTCCAACGAGGTTATTTTTGAACAATCCATGCTCGAGAAATCGCATTATTTTGTCCAAATATTTTTTCATTTCGTAAATAATCTTCGGTCTTTGAATTAAAAATTTATTTATGTGAGAATTGTATCTCTCTTGGTTCTTGGACGAACTTGTCAAACTTTTACGAGTTCTTTTGTAACTTCGATTCCTTAAAGCATTCATGATGATCCGTTCCTTCTAGGAATTTTTCGAGCATTCCACACTCGGGAAATCACATCATCTGGTCCAAATAGTTGGTCCTTTGTAACCAACTTTTGGTCTTTGAATTAAAAACTTATTTACAAGAGAATTGTATCTCTCTTGGTTCTTGGACGAACTTTCGAACTTGTCAAACTTTTATGAGTTCTTTTAAAACTTCAGTTCTTAAAGTATTCAAGACGATCCACTCTCTCGAGCTATTTTCTGAACAATCCATGCTCGAGAAATCGCATTATTTTGTCCAAATAGTTTTTCATTTTGTAAATAACTTTTGGTCTTTGAATTAAAAACTTATTTCTGTGTGAATTGTACCTCTCTTGGTTCTTGGACGAACTTATCAAACTTTTACGACTTCCACTATAACTTCAATTCCATAAAGTATTTTTCCATCGAGACGTTTCCCGAGCATACCATGCTCGAAAAATCGCATCATTTGGTCTAAGTAGTTTGTCATTTTGTAAACAAATTTTGGTCTTTGTGTTAAAAACATATTTACGTGAGAATTGTTTCACTCCTGGTTTTTGAACAAACTTTCGAACTTGTCAAACTTTTACGAATTCTTTTATAACTTCAGTTCCTTAAAGTATTCAAGGCGATCCATTGCTTCGAGCTATTTTTCGAGCATTATATGATCGAGAAATCGCATCATTTAGTCCAAATAGTTTGTCATTTGTAACCAACTTTTGGACTTTGAAATTAAAACTTATTTCCAAGAGAGTTGCAACTCTCTTGGTTCTTGGACGAACTTCCGAACTTATCAAACTTTTACGAGTTCTTTTAAAACTTTAGTTCTTAAAGTATTCAAGACGATGCACTCCAACGAGGTTATTTTTGAACAATCCATGCTCGAGAAATCGCATTATTTTGTCCAAATATTTTTTCATTTCGTAAATAATCTCCGGTCTTTGAATTAAAAACTTATTTATGTGAGAATTGTATCTGTCTTGGTTCTTGGACGAACTTGTCAAACTTTTACGAGTTCTTTTGTAACTTCGATTCCTTAAAGCATTCATGATGATCCGTTCCTTCTAGGAATTTTTCGAGCATTCCACGCTCGGGAAATCACATCATCTGGTCCAAATAGTTGGTCTTTTGTAACCAACTTTTGGTCTTTGAATTAAAAACTTATTTACAAGAGAATTGTATCTCTCTTGGTTCTTGGACGAACTTTCGAAATTGTTAAACTTTTATGAGTTCTTTTAAAACTTCAGTTCTTAAAGTATTCAAGACGATCCACTCCATCGAGCTATTTTCTGAACAATCCATGCTCGAGAAATCGCATTATTTTGTCCAAATAGTTTTCCATTTTGTAAATAACTTTTGGTCTTTGAATTAAAAACTTATTTCTATGTGAATTGTATCTCTCTTGGTTCTTGGACGAACTTATCAAACTTTTACGAGTTCCTTTATAACTTCAATTCCATAAAGTATCTTTCCATCGAGACATTTCCCGAGTATACCATGCTCGAAAAATTGCATCATTTGGTCTAAGTAGTTTGTCTTTTTGGAAACAAATTTTGGTCTTTGTGTTAAAAACATATTTACGTGAGAATTGTTTCACTCCTGGTTTTTGAACAAACTTTCGAACTTGTCAAACTTTTACGAATTCTTTTATAACTTCAGTTCCTTAAATTATTCAAGGCGATCCATTGCTTCGGGCTATTTTTCGAGCATTATATGATCGAGAAATCGCATCATTTAGTCCAAATAGTTTGTCATTTGTAACCAACTTTTGGTCTTTGAAATAAAAACTTATTTCCAAGAGAGTTGCAACTCTCTTGGTTCTTGGACGAACTTCCGAACTTGTCAAACTTTTATGAGTTCTTTTAAAACTTCAGTTCTTAAAGTATTCAAGACGATGCACTCTCACGAGGTTATTTTCTGAACAATCCATGCTCGAGAAATCGCATTATTTTGTCCAAATAGTTTTTCATTTCGTAAATAACCTCCGGTCTTTGAATTAAAAACTTATTTATGTGTGAATTGTACCTCTCTTGGTTCTTGGACGAACTTATCAAACTTTTACGACTTCCACTATAACTTCAATTCCATAAAGTATTTTTCCATCGAGACATTTCCCGAGCATACCATGCTCGAAAAATCGCATCATTTGGTCTAAGTAGTTTGTCATTTTGTAAACAAATTTTGGTCTTTGTGTTAAAAACATATTTACGTGAGAATTGTTTCACTCCTGGTTTTTGAACAAACTTTCGAACTTGTCAAACTTTTACGAATTCTTTTATAACTTCAGTTCCTTAAAGTATTCAAGGCGATCCATTGCTTCGAGCTATTTTTCGAGCATTATATGATCGAGAAATCGCATCATTTAGTCCAAATAGTTTGTCATTTGTAACCAACTTTTGGACTTTGAAATTAAAACTTATTTCCAAGAGAGTTGCAACTCTCTTGGTTCTTGGACGAACTTCCGAACTTATCAAACTTTTACGAGTTCTTTTAAAACTTTAGTTCTTAAAGTATTCAAGACGATGCACTCCAACGAGGTTATTTTTGAACAATCCATGCTCGAGAAATCGCATTATTTTGTCCAAATATTTTTTCATTTCGTAAATAATCTCCGGTCTTTGAATTAAAAACTTATTTATGTGAGAATTGTATCTGTCTTGGTTCTTGGACGAACTTGTCAAACTTTTACGAGTTCTTTTGTAACTTCGATTCCTTAAAGCATTCATGATGATCCGTTCCTTCTAGGAATTTTTCGAGCATTCCACGCTCGGGAAATCACATCATCTGGTCCAAATAGTTGGTCTTTTGTAACCAACTTTTGGTCTTTGAATTAAAAACTTATTTACAAGAGAATTGTATCTCTCTTGGTTCTTGGACGAACTTTCGAAGTTGTTAAACTTTTATGAGTTCTTTTAAAACTTCAGTTCTTAAAGTATTCAAGACGATCCACTCCATCGAGCTATTTTCTGAACAATCCATGCTCGAGAAATCGCATTATTTTGTCCAAATAGTTTTCCATTTTGTAAATAACTTTTGGTCTTTGAATTAAAAACTTATTTCTATGTGAATTGTATCTCTCTTGGTTCTTGGACGAACTTATCAAACTTTTACGAGTTCCTTTATAACTTCAATTCCATAAAGTATCTTTCCATCGAGACATTTCCCGAGTATACCATGCTCGAAAAATTGCATCATTTGGTCTAAGTAGTTTGTCTTTTTGGAAACAAATTTTGGTCTTTGTGTTAAAAACATATTTACGTGAGAATTGTTTCACTCCTGGTTTTTGAACAAACTTTCGAACTTGTCAAACTTTTACGAATTCTTTTATAACTTCAGTTCCTTAAATTATTCAAGGCGATCCATTGCTTCGGGCTATTTTTCGAGCATTATATGATCGAGAAATCGCATCATTTAGTCCAAATAGTTTGTCATTTGTAACCAACTTTTGGTCTTTGAAATAAAAACTTATTTCCAAGAGAGTTGCAACTCTCTTGGTTCTTGGACGAACTTCCGAACTTATCAAACTTTTACGAGTTCTTTTAAAACTTCAGTTCTTAAAGTATTCAAGACGATGCACTCCAACGAGGTTATTTTTGAACAATCCATGCTCGAGAAATCGCATTATTTTGTCCAAATATTTTTTCATTTCGTAAATAATCTCCGGTCTTTGAATTAAAAATTTATTTATGTGAGAATTGTATCTCTCTTGGTTCTTGGACGAACTTGTCAAACTTTTACGAGTTCTTTTGTAACTTCGATTCCTTAAAGCATTCATGATGATCCGTTCCTTCTAGGAATTTTTCGAGCATTCCACACTCGGGAAATCACATCATCTGGTCCAAATAGTTGGTCCTTTGTAACCAACTTTTGGTCTTTGAATTAAAAACTTATTTACAAGAGAATTGTATCTCTCTTGGTTCTTGGACGAACTTTCGAACTTGTCAAACTTTTATGAGTTATTTTAAAACTTCAGTTCTTAAAGTATTCAAGATGATCCACTCCCTCGAGCTATTTTCTGAACAATCCATGCTCGAGAAATCGCATTATTTTGTCCAAATAGTTTTTCATTTTGTAAATAACTTTTGGTCTTTGAATTAAAAACTTATTTCTGTGTGAATTGTACCTCTCTTGGTTCTTGGACGAACTTATCAAACTTTTACGAGTTCCTTTATAACTTCAATTCCATAAAGTATTTTTCCATCGAGACATTTCCCGAGCAGACCATGCTCGAAAAATCGCATCATTTGGTCTAAGTAGTTTGTCATTTTGTAAACAAATTTTGGTCTTTGTGTTAAAAACATATTTACGTGAAAATTGTTTCACTCCTAGTTTTTGAACAAACTTTCGAACTTGTCAAAATTTTAGGAATTCTTTTATAACTTCAGTTCCTTAAAGTATTCAAGGCGATCCATTGCTTCGAGCTATTTTTCGAGCATTATATGATCGAGAAATCGCATCATTTAGTCCAAATAGTTTGTCATTTGTAACCAGCTTTTGGACTTTGAAATAAAAACTTATTTATGAACTTCCGAACTTATCAAACTTTTATAACTTATTTACATGAGAATTGTATCTCTCTTGGTTCTTGTCGAACTATGGAACTTGTCAAACTTTTACGAGATCTTTTATAACTTTAGTTCCTTAAAATATTCTAGACGATCCATTCCTTCAAGCTATTTTTCGAACATTCCATCCTCGAGAAATGGCATCATTTGGTCCAAATAGTTTGTCATTTTGTAAACTACTTTTGGCCTTTCAATTAAAAACTTATTTACATAATAATTACATCTCTCATGGTTCTTGGACGAACTTGTCAAACTTTTACGAGTTCTTTTATAATTTCGGTTCCTTCAAGTATTGGACACGATCCTTTCCTTCAAGATATTTCCCGAACATTCCATGCTCGAAAAATCGCATAATTTATTTACGTGAGAATTATATCTCTCCTGATTCTTGGACGAACTTTCGAACTTGTCAAACTTTTATGATTTCTTTTATAACTTTGGTTCCTTAAAGTATTCAAGGCGATCCATTCCTTTGAGCAATTTTTCGAGCATTCCATGCTTGAGAAATCGCATCATTTGGTCCAAATAGGTTATTATTTGTAACCAGCTAAATAAATCTAAATAAAACTCTTAATTAAACTAGAACTCTAACTAATAGTTTTAAACTAAACTTTCTTGTTGACATAAAACTCCTAAAAACTTAAACTACTTAATAATTATTCAAAATTCGGAATAAAAAAAATAAAATAATAAGAGCTGATAATACAATATTGGGCTCATATATAATAAAAATTAAACCTAAAACCCAAACCCAATATGATTTAAAATTGAATTAAAAGCCCAAAACTCGTAATTCCCGTCATAATCACGTCCAGAAATTCTATCCGCCTAGTCTTTATTAAAACGATCATAACTTGGGCTTCCAAACTTGAAATCAAGTGATTTAAAGTGTGTTTCAAAGATAAGAGATAGATCTTCGAAATCCATGCAGACATCTCAACCCATAAATTCCTGGATCCCATACAAAAAGTTGTTGCAAGTCTGCTGATTTCTCCAACTTGAAAATTGGCAGCTTCAGTTTCATGGACCAAGATTTCCAAGATTTAAAATCTTGATTTTCTTGATTCTTGAAATTATTTGGAATGGAAAAATTGGACCAAGATTCGATTTCTTGATTTTCTTGAAAATAAGAAAGTGAATCTTGATTTTCTTTTTCGACCGTGTGCGCATCTAGGGCCTTGGTAATGAAGTCTTGGATGGTCCCGTTCAATCTTACTCGAATTTGCTTGGCCTTCGACCTCGTTATTGGGCCTTGAGAAACTTTGATCCCATCATATTCATAAGCTTGAATATGGGCCTTGCGACTCGTATCATTTATAACTTCAGTTCCTTAAAGTATTCAAGACGATCCATTCCTTGAAGCTATTTTTCGAACATTCCATGCTCGAGAAATTGCATCATTTGGTCCAAATAGTTTGCCATTTTGTAAACAACTCTTGGTCCTCAAATTAAATCCTTATTAACATGATAATTGTATTTCTCCTCGTTCTTGGACGAACTTCCAAACTTTTCAAATTTTTACGAGTTCTTTTTATAACTTCTGTTCCTTATAGCATTTAAGACGATCCATTCCTTCAAGACATTTCTCGAACATTCTATGCATGGGAAATCGTATCATTTGGTCCAAATAGTTTGTCATTTTGTAAACAACTTTTTGTCTTTGAGTTAAAAACTTATTTATGTGAAAATTGTATCTTTAATGGTTCTTGGACAAACTTGTCAAACTTTAATGACTTCTTTTATAACTTCTGTTGCTTAAAGTATTCAACACGATCCTTTCCTTCGGGACATTTCTCAAAAATTCGTTGCACAGAAAATCGCTTCATTTGGTCCAACTAGTTTGTCATTTTGTAAACAACTTTTGGTCTTTGAATTAAAAACTTTTTTACGTGAGAATTGTATTTTTCATGGTTCTTGGACGAACTTGTCAAACTTTTACAAGTACTTTTATAACTTTTGTTCCTTAAAGTATTCAACACGATCCTTTCCTTCGAGACATTTCTAGAACATTCCATGCATAGAAAATCACTTCATTTGGTCCAAATAGTTTGTTATTTTGTAAACAACTTTTGGTCAATGAATTAAAAACTTATTTTCGTGAGAATTGTATCTCTCCTCATTCTTGGACGAACATTCAAACTCGTCAAACTTTTACGAGTTCTTTTATAACTTCGGTTCCTTAAAGTATTCAAGACGATCCATTCCATCGAGCTATTTACTGAGCATTGATGCTCGAGAAATTGCATCATTTGGACCAAATAGTTTGTCATTTTTAACCAGCTTTTGGTCGTTGAATTAAAACTAATTTACATGAGAATTGTATCTCTCCTTGTTCTTGGATGAACTTGTCAAACTTTTATGACTTCTTTTATAATTTCGCTTTCTTAAAGTATTCATGACGATTCATTGCTTCAAGCTATTTTTCGAACATTCCATGCTCGGGAAATCACATCATTTGATCCAAATAGTTTGTCATTTTGTAAACAACTTTTGGTCTTCGAATTAAATCCTTATTTGCATGAGAATTGTATCTCTCTTCGTTCTTGGACAGACTTCCAAACTTGTCAAATTTTTACGAGTTCTTTTATAACCTCGGTTCCTTAAAGTATTCAAGACGATCGTTTCCTTCGAGCAATTTCCCGAACATTCCATGCTCTTGAAATCATATTATTTGGTCCAAATAGTTTGTCATTTTGTAAACAACTTTTTGGTCTTTGAGTTAAAAAGTTATTTATGTGAGAATTGTATCTCTCATGGTTTTCGGACGTACTTGTCAAACTTTTACGAGTTCATTTATAACTTTGGTTCCTTCAAGCATTCAATACAATCCTTTCCTTCGAGACATTTCCCAAACATTCTATGCACGGGAAATCGCTTCATTTGGTCCAAATAGTTTGTCATTTTGTAAATAACTTTTGGTCATTGAATTAAAAACTTATTTACATGAGAACTGTATCTCTCTTGGTTCTTGAACGAACTTTGGAACTTGTCAAACTTTTACGAGTTCTTTTATAACTTCAATTCCTTAAAGTATTCAACACGATCCATTCCTTGAAGCTATTTTTCGAACATTTCATGCTCGAGTAATCGCATCATTTGGTCCAAATAGTTTGTCATTTTGTAAACAACTTTTGGTCTTCGAATTAAATCCTTATTTACGTGAGAATTGTATCTCTCTTGGTTCTTGGACGAACTTCCAAACTTTTCAAATTTTTACGAGTTCTTTTATAACTTTGATTCCTTATAGTATTCATGATGATTCATTCCTTCGAGACATTTCTTGAACATTCCATGCATGAGAAATCGCATCATTTGGTCCAAATAGTTTGTCATTTTGTAAACAACTTTTGGTCATTAAATTAAAAACTTTATTACGTGAGAATTGTATTTGTCATGGTTCTTGGATGAACTTGTCAAACTTTTATGAGTTCTTTTATAACTTCTGTTCCTTAAAGTATTCAACACGATCCTTTGCTTCGAGACATTTCCCGAACATTCCATGCATGGGAAATCGCATCATTTGGTCCAAATAGTTTGTTATTTTGTAAACAACTTTTTGTCTTTGAATTAAAAACATATTTACCTGAAAATTGTATCTCTAATGGTTCTTGGACGAACTTGTCAAACTTTTACGAGTTCTTTTATAACTTCTATTTCTTAAAGTATTCAACACTATCCTTTCCTTCGAGACATTTCCCGAACATTCCATGGATAGAAAATCGCTTCATTTGGTCCAAATAGTTTGTCATTTTGTAAACAAATTTTGGTCTTTCAATTAAAAACTTATTTACGTGAGAATTGTATCTGTCATGGTTCATGGACGAACATGTCAAACTTTTACGACTTCTTTTATAACTTCTGTTCCGTAAAGTATTCAACACGATCCTTTCCTTTGAGACATTTCCCGAACATTCTATGCACAGAAAATCGCTTCATTTGTTCCAAATAGTTTGTCATTTTATAAACAAATTTTGGTCACTGAATTAAAAACTTTTTTCCTTAGAATTGTATCTCTCCTCGTTCTTGGATGAACATTCGAACCAGTCAAACTTTTACGAGTTCTTTTATAACTTCGATTCCTTAAAGTATTCAAGACAATCCATTCCATCGAGCTATTTACCGAGCATTCCATGCTCGAGAAATCGCATCATTTGGACCAAATAGTTTGTCATTTTAACCAGCTTTTGGTCGTTGAATTAAAAACTAATTTACATGAGAATTGTATCTCTCCTTGTTCTGTGATGAACTTGTCAAACTTTTACGACTTCTTTTTATAATTTTGTTCCCTTAAAGTATTCACGACGATTCATTCCTTTGACTTATTTTTTGAACATTCCATGCTCGAGAAATCGCATCATTTGGTCCAAATAGTTTGTCATTTCGTAAACAACTTTTGGTCTTCGAATTAAATCCTTATTTGCGTGAGAATTGTATCTCTCTTCGTTCTTGGACGAACTTCCAAACTTTTCAAATTTTTACTAGTTTTTTCACAACTCCGGTTCCTTAAAGTATTCAAGACGATCGTTTCGTTTGAGTAATTTCCCGAACATTCCATGCTCTGGAAATTGTATTATTTGGTCTGAATAATTTGTCATTTTGTAAACAACTTTTTGGTCTTTGAGTTAAGAACTTATTAACGTGAGAATTGTATCACTCATGGTTCTTGGACATACTTGTCAAACTTTTACGAGTTCATTTATAACTTCGGTTCCTTCAAGTATTCAACATGATCCTTTCCTTCGAGACATTTCCCAAACATTCCATGCATGGGAAATCACTTCATTTGGTCCAAATAGTTTATCATTATGTAAACAACTTTTGTTCATTGAATTAAAAACTTATTTACATGAGAATTGTATCTATCCTGGTTCTTGGACAACTTTCGAACTTGTAAAACTTTTATGAGTTCTTTTATAACTTCGGTTCCTTAAAGTATTAAAGACGATCCATTCCTTCGAGCAATTTTCAGAGCATTCCAGGCTTAAAAAATCGCATCATTTGGTCCAAATAGGTTGTCATTTGTAACCAGCTTTTGGTCTTTGAATTAAAAAGTTATTTACATGAGAATTGTATCTCTCTTGGTTCTTAAACAAACTTTGGAACCTGTCAAACTTTTACGAGATCTTTTATAACTTCAGTTCCTTAAAGTATTCAAGACGATCCATTCATTCGAGCAATTTTCAGAGCATTCCAGGCTTAAGAAATTGCATCATTTGATCCAAATAGGTTGTCATTTGTAACCAGCTTTTGGTCTTTGAATTAAAAAGTTATTTACATGAGAATTGTATCTCTCTTGGTTCGTGAACAAACTTTGGAACTTGTCAAACTTTTACGACTTCTTTTATAACTTCAGTTCCTTAAAGTATTCAAGACGATCCATTCCTTTAAGCTATTTTTCAAACATTTCATGCTCGAGAAATCGCATCATTTGGTCCAAATAGTTTAACATTTTGTAAACAACTTTTGGTCTTCTAATTAAGTCCTTATTTACGTGAGAATTGTGTCTCTCTTGGTTCTTGAACAAACTTCCAAACTTTTCAAATTTTTACGAGTTCTTTTATAACTTCGGTTCCTTATAGTATTCAAGACGATCCATTCCTTCGAGACATTTCTCAAACATTCCATGCATGGGAAATCGTATCACTTGGTCTAAATAGTTTGTCATTTTGTAAACAACTTTTGGTCTTTGAATTAAAAACTTATTTGCGTGAAAAATCGTATCTCTAATGGTTCTTGGACAAACTTGTCAAACTTTTACAAGTTCTTTTATAACTTTTGTTGCTTAAAGTATTCAACACGATCCTTTCCTTCGAGACATTTCCCGAACATTCCATGCACAAAAAATCGCTTCATTTGGTCCAAATAGTTTGTTATTTTGTAAACAACTTTTGTTCTTTGAATTTAAAACTTATTTACATGAGAATTGTACTTGTCATGGTTCTTGGACGAACTTGTCAAACTTTTACGAGTTCTTTTATAACTTCTGTTCCTTAAAGTATTCAACAAGATCCTTTCCTTCGAGACATTTCCCGAACATTCCATGCACAGAAAATCGCTTCATTTGGTCCAAATAGTTTATCATTTTGTAAACAACTTTTGGTCATTAAATTAAAAACTTATTTTCGTGAAAATTGTATCTCTCTTCGTTCTTGGACGAACATTCGAACTCGTCAAATTTTTACGAGTTCTTTTATAACTTCGGTTGCTTAAAGTATTCAAGACGATCCATTCCATCGAGCTATTTACCGAGCATTCCATGCTCGAGAAATCGCATCATTTGGACCAAATAGTTTGTCATTTTTAACCAGCTTTTGGTCATTGAATTAAAAACTAATTTACATGAGAATTGTATCTCTCCTTGTTCTTGGACGAACTTGTCAAACTTTTACGACTTCTTTTATAATTTCGCTTCCTTAAAGTATTCATAACGATCCATTCCTTCAAGCTATTTTTCGAACATTTCATGCTCGAGAAATCGCATCATTTGGTCCAAATAGTTTGTCATTTTGTAAATAAACGTTGACAAGTTATCAAGGGGAGACTATGATTAATGATAAACTTGGATGCATTTAAGCTAGATTCTTATATCCTAGAATGTCATGACAAACCTCTAAAGCTTATACTGCTCTGTCACGCAATTCTCTTGGGAGTAATCACAAACACTTAAACTCCCATCGTATCAATGGTGAGCACATTGTGAGAAGTCTAATTAAATAAACAGTAAAACATTAGATTAACTATAAATCATTCATCAAAATATAACAAAATATCAGTCAAATAAATTCACAAAAATAGCATTCATAATCGTCTCAACAAACTCAATTAAAAATACTGAAAAACCAAGGATGAACATAGGAGCTGCTGTCACCAGCCTCCTCCTTCTCCAGCGCTCAGGGCGTTTTCTTCCTCGTGCTCAGCTCTTCAATGGAGTCGTTATCTTCTTTCCCTGCTTGCCATGGAATCCATTCATGATTTTCGCATTGGTCGTACGTGATGTGTCTCAATTCTTCACTCAAATTTTTTCATTTACCCTTCACACCTTCTTCATTTTTGCTCATGAGTATTTATAGGATGAGGCAGGTCGGTACTTCTTCACATAACTCAACACCCCATACAACTTCTGGAAGAAGTCTGGTAGGATCACACCTTCAGCATGTGTTTTGGTGCATTCCTCCAACACGTCAACATCCAGCTTGCAGCTTCTAGAAGATGCTGAGTCAGCACTCTATGTTATTGCCATGACAAGCAACACTCCCAAGATTGCCTTGACAATAAAACTTTGTCATGGCATAATCTAGCATCTTAGTTTCCAACTTCTTTCTCATGCATCTGCTCCTGCACTTACATCTTCACCTGCACCACACTCTACCATCGCACCTTTCCTTCCAACATTAGAGTGAAAATGCAATAAAATATGTATAACCAAGCTTTATGCATGAATGCATGAAAAGTATTAAATTCTAACCTAAAATGCCTAATTTTACCTAAGTCCAAACACTTTCTCAAGGCTAAAAAGGTATAAAAGATAACTCTTTTCGAGAGTTATGAGTACGCCCTGAACCATGGATCTTTTTCAGCATCTTTGTCAGGACCTTCACCTCTTTCACCATCTTCTAGTTCAGTTGGAACTAGCTCTGCTTTAGAAAATAATGCAATTTCTAAACCATCGACACTAGGACCCGGATTGGATCGACATTGGATTCACTACCCTCCTCATTCTCAAACCCACCAACATCTGTTGTGTTGGATGTCCCCTTCTAAATGGAAATCGTAAGGAGTACATTATCCCTTCTCGTGTAGTTGTCAAAATGTCTAAAATCACTTGTTGGTTGCCAACTGTTGGAAGTTATGTCATTCCCTTGTAAGTGTTCCCAGTGTTGAACATCGACTGACCAAAGTTTAAATCAAAACCACTAATTGAGTGTTATGTTGGGTTCCTATATTTCGTCCTACCACCAAAAGTCGATTGTTCAATGTTCTACCTTCCACAGTAGAAATCTAAGGTCGAGATAGATGAATGTTTTCTTATTGATGATTTTGAGATATCATAGCGAGAACTTTCTAACAAAGTGGTGAACCAACCACACAACTGTGTCGTTAAACTATCAATATGTTCTTCCGTTTTGGCCTTTCGAATAGGAACATATGTCGATGTTCAAGGGCCTTCATCTAGTCTTGAAAACTTTGCATATAACTCAAGAAACGGTGATCCACTGTCAATATGAGTCTACACCATTGCCTCCAACCCCTTCCACTTCTGATATCGAAAGCATCATATCTAACGGGGTCGACCGAAGCAAAAAATTGATATTTAAGTGATAATACTCTCATCTGGTTGGATCTGACGATTTTCTGCCTAATTCTTGTCCTGAGTTCTAGCAATTGTATGTTCTGGTTAAAATTCAATCACACTGTGTTCTTTGATAAAAACCACCTCATTCTCGGTGTCACGCACTTCATTATCGTAATAAACAATAACATTAGTCCGTCCACTCATTTTCAACCAAATAATCTGTCGAAAGAAGTTTGAAACAAAAATATTACGAAAAAAATAATGTTGTAACTAAATATAAACAACAAAAATCAATGATTACTTTTATGCAAATAGCGTCGTTGCTCCAACTTATGCTTCTCTACGAACTTCTCTTCTTCTAATCTTTTTAAAATTTTATTTGCTCATAAATGGTTTATGCCACTCAAGGCTAAAATATGTTGCATTTATAGACTAGGGGACAAGCTCCCACCTCATTCTGAAATTTTCCTTGGCTAGTGGGAGGTTGAAATTTGTAGAGAGAAAACGCTCCAAGCAGGACGCATTGTCAGCAAAAGCACTGAAAGAACGTCCAGTTGGAAGCGTTTTCAATGCCATGTCAGCTGAAAGTGTGTTTATCTGGACCCACTTTCAGTGTTTTTGCTGACAGTCTGTCGTGCTTGGAGCGTTTTCTCTCTACAAATTTCAACCCCAACCTTTGGACAAAAAACCTATCATCCCGAGATATATTTTCAAAACCCATCTCGTAAAAAACAATGCACTGAGATAAATAATTTACTGAAATATCGGATAAAACTAAGATTAAAAAGCGCAAAAAATTAAAAACTAATATTTCATCCCAACCGAGTATTTCGAGTTTCAATTATGAATCAATATACAAAATGAAATTCAAATATTCGATTGGTGTAAATATGATGTTTTTAAATTTCGAATACAATAATTATTATTTAACATTTCAAAGAATTATAAAAATATATAATAAATATTCAACTTTAAAAATTTAACCCAAAACAATAACTAAACCCAAGACCCTAAATCTAATAAACCCAACTTTAAAAACCCTAACCTTAAAACAACGCAAGAGGAAGCTAGAAGCGTTTTCAGGTGACTTGTTATAAAACGTATCTAGCTAGAAGCATTTTCTTGCATTTCACCTAAAAATGGTCTATACCCGTAATTTTTCCTAAAATCAATTTAATTAAGTATTTTTTTATTTCTAAGCATTTTTTTAGTATATTACGCATTACTATTATTTTTAATAGTGATTAGTTAATTTCTAACACTAACTTCTTAAAATATACACAAAAAAGATTATATATCGAATTTGATAATTTTAATCATAAATAAAATAATTAATAAATATAAAATTCCTTTGTAAATTTATTAAACAATTCAAAATTAGATTTAGAATAATATAAAATAAACATTGAGGATTGAATATATTATCATACTAGTTAAAATAGATTTCCGTAATCAATTTTACGGTGAGGGATGAAAGCATAAACGAATTTAAATCATAATTTTGAAAATTTTGAAAATTTTACGGCGGGGGATCAATTGAATGTTTTTAGTTGGTGCCCATTTTAATATAGTTTACCCTATTCCATTTTCATTAGCTCAGGTTGTAGCGAGTTTTCTACCTTTGCTTCGCCATGGACGACATCCCACCCTACCCTCCAATTGATCCAACCACCTTCGACCTCATCGTCATAGGCACCGGCCTTCCCGAATCCATCATAGCCGCCGCCGCCTCTACCGCCTCTAAATCCGTCCTTCACCTGGATCCCAATCCCTTTTATGGCTCCCACTTCTCCTCTCTCCCTCTTGCCGATCTCCCCTCCTTCCTCTCCTCCCACTCGACCTCACCATCACCACCATGCTCATCTTCTTCCGACGACCCTAACGAATTTTCTCTCTTGGAATTTGCTACTCGTCCTCTCTATTCCTCTATCGATATCTCCACTTTTTCTCCTAACCTCCTTGATCAACACTCTAGAAAGTTCAACCTCGATGTGGCTGGACCTAGGGTTTTCTTTTGCGCTGACAAATCTATTGAATTGATACTAAGAACTGGAACCAACCAGTACATGGAGTTCAAGAGTGTTGACGCCACTTTCGTGGGGGACAACAAGGGCAACCTCTGGAGTGTGCCGGATTCCAGAGCTGCCATATTCAAAGACAAGAGCCTGGGACTCGTGGAGAAGAACAAGTTAATGAGGTTCTTGAAGCTGGTGCAGGGACACTTGGCTGGCGAACAAGACGTCAAGATTTCCGAAGAAGATTTGCAGAGTCCTTTTGTTGACTTCTTGAATAAAATGGGATTGCCGCCCAAAATTAAATTGTCTGTTAGTCACAACATTTTTCGTTTTTTTTTTTTAATTTTCCCATTTCTAGTTGCCTCCTCATTGCTTCAATCGTAGAAGTGATTCTCAACTGCTTTTGATCTTTTTTCTTGTCTTTACAGGTTTATATTGTATGCTATAGCAATGGCGGATTATGATCAAGAAGATACTGGAGTTTGTAGAGATTTGCTCAAGACAAAAGATGGGATCGATCAGTTGGCTTTGTATAATGCATCTATTGGCAGGTTAACTTTTATTTTTTCTGTTTATTTTTCAAGTCAAGCCTTCAACTAGAGTTCAAAAATTTTCAACACCATGTTGAATTTTGAATAGAAACTTGTTATATCAAATTGCGGTCTATATTTATGTTCAATGCAATTATTTCTTGTCTTTAGGTTTCAAAATGCATCTGGGGCTTTCTTATATCCTATCTATGGGCAAGGAGAACTATCCCAAGCCTTTTGCCGTCGAGCTGCTGTTAAAGGTTGCCTTTATGTAAGTTCTGACGAGGAGAGAATTGTTTTCTTGATAATTTTGAATGCAATTATTGATGCATTTCCTACCGTTGTAGTTTTTATATATATCATTACATGTTAACCTGATTTTGTGTTTACATCTATTTGGCCTGATATGTTTTTTACCAACTGTTTTTATGTAAAATGAGTGGATTCAGTCAGTTGCTTGATATTTAAATGCTAAGGTGTCTACTATTTCTGCTAACAAATTCCTTAAATTATGTTTATCTGTGGATAAACTCCAGAAGAAAGTAACAGTGGTTTTTTAGCTAAAAAGGTATAGGAATGGTGCCTTGAGTTGCCTATCATTTCAGAGTACCCACTGGCAACTACAATTCATTCAAATGTCGTACTATGTCCTAATGGGTTAGATATAAAAGGAGTTTATCTGATATAGTTCTCCTCAGTCATATTCACCTCCTCTATAAGTTGGTTGAAGGCATTTGACATCTTTGAGATATCCAACACCAAACAGCAATAGAGTAGTTCCTAGCATTAACTGTGTGACCAACAACCTGACTTTACATGAGAAAAATTATGCTAATCCAATTGAATAAACATGACACAGGTATTGCGTATGCCGGTTACTGCATTGCTTGTAGACAAGGTATGGAAGCATAAGCCAGACTAAATTATGCTAGATATTTTTTATTCTGAGTAGACTGTTAATGACGTTAAGGTAAAAGAACTTCATATTTTTCCCTCGAAAACTTCTCAGGATACTGGGTGTTATAAAGGTGTTAGATTAGCTTCAGGTCAGGATATATTCAGCCAGAAACTGATCCTTGATCCAACCTTTAAGGTAACATTACCATCAGGTCAATCCCCAGCACTTCCACTTAAAGAAAAGCTTCCCTTTTTCAGTCTGAAGGATGATAAAGGAAAGATAGCAAGGGGAATATGCATCACAAAGACTTCTTTGAAGCCTGATATATCGAACTTTTTGGTTGTATATCCTCCAAGATGTAAGATCGGTTTCTTTTGCTTTTGTTGAAGAAAAGAAACAAAGATAAACTAATAACTCTTTTTTTTTTTTTTTTTTTGCTTCCTCCTAGCATTGTTTACTGAACAGGTTACTTCAATCAGACTTCTCCAAATAGCTAGCAATTTGGCTGTTTGTCCGCCAGGCATGTAAGTTCCATTTAGTTTCTGAAGAAGATTGGTTTTATTCTCTCTGTTTTCACATTGATGAATTTTGTCAACTGTTATGTTTTCACTTCCTTGTTGAGCTGCTTTTCCTGTGGTTACCTTTGAACTCTGTGAGAACTGTTTACTTGGCATTTAGTTATATCGTCTTTCAGACATTAGAAGCTCAATTTTATGGTTTTATTGATAATGAAGTGCATAGAGAAACTTTACCATTATAATTTTTTTTATCGGTTGATATTTTCTGTTCTTATACATATGATGGAGTAATTTGAGTCTATTTGCTTAAGTCATGAATGTAAGTATTTCTCCCTGTTCTATTCAGGTTTGTGTTATACATTTCAGCATTATGTAATGATGATGATCAAGGAAAGAAGTTAATTCATGCAGTCATGAACACACTTCTTAGAGTTCCTCCAAATTCTGAAAGTAATGCTGCAGTTCAAAGTGTGACTGCAGAAATTGGTAGTGCAGTTCAAGATGAGACTTCAGAAAGTAGTTCTAGAGGTCCAAGTGATTCTGGAGAAGAAAAACCTACTCTACTTTGGAATGCGTTGTATAGTCAGGAGCTAACATTGGTATGTTTCTTATGGTCCCTTTTCTTATTATGTGTATCTTCTTAGTTACTAATATTTTGGTATTGTAACTTTGGGCCTCTATTTTTTTGTGCTTCTTCTACTTCATTTTTTTAAGAATAATCATGTTACCATTTCCAGAAATCTTTTAACACTTGGGACATGGTTTTAGACGGATGATACAGTCTGCCTAACAGTTGTTAGGACTTAGAGTTTTGTTAATGTGCTGTGTTGATTGTCATGCCCTTTTCAACAGAATATATTTTGTTTTCAGGATCAAGTTGATTTTATCTGTTCAACTCCCATGCCAGATGGTAAACTGAACTACAATGATCTCATTGATACGACTTTTAAGGTACTCAGTTTACTAATGTTCATGAAATTTAAAATTATATTCTATATGAGTGTGCTATGTTTATAATTCTTCTGGCACAATCTCTACACATACAATTATCCTGTTGGGGTTGCTTTATTTGATCTTTTTATGTGCGTTCTTTGTTCTTTGGGATGACATTTCTGATTCACTCATGCTACATTTGGTTACTAGTGTAATAACACGAGTAAAAAACATATTTAACACATGTTCTAAAATAATTAGACATAAAATAAAGAAGAATTAGGACAAATTTAAACATGCAATTAGAAAGATGAGTAAAAACTCTTGTAAAAAAATAAGTCCTCTTCAATGTAAGTGAAAAGTTCTTCTCTTTGCTATAAACAAGTCATATGAGTGGCTAAAAATTACCAATTGTGATTAGTTTATAGCTAACCAATGACCAAAACATGTGAAAAAAAAATAATACTCCAACCAAAAGTAGCATCGAAGTTAAATGAAATGTTATCTGTACTGAGTTATAGATGTTTTAACATTTCTGATTGCTGATTGGAATGTATTACTGGTTGTGGAATATGATAGATATTTCAGGAGATTTACCCTGGGGAAGAATTCTTTCCAGAGACATCCTTAGAGAATCCTGAGGGTGATGGTGATGCTTCTCCGGAGACAAAGATTTACTGAATGGAATATGATCTCTACCTAATGGAGCATCTAACAATCCGGATCCTTTTCCGAAACTGTTTGTCAAGTGATTGTAGGATGTCGCTATCAAATGATGTATTTGAAGTGGTGAAGGAAAAAAGGAAAGGGATTTGAGAGGACATTGTGATTTATGAATTTTGACTTGGTTTCCTATGTATAAGCTTCTGTTGTATCCATATTTTACTAGTTGTATTTTGGTCAGATTTTTTGCTACTTTTACAGGTCTAATGTAACAGTAAAAAAACAATTTCCCCACGAAGTATGAAAACGAGTAGCAGGGGCAGTTAAGAGGTTATTTAAGTATTTAACACAAGTTATTTTTCACTCTAGTTGGCATCCTGTGGAATTAAATGAAATGGTAAAAAAACAATTTACCCGCGAAGTATGAAACGAGTAGCAGGGGCAGTTATGAGGTTATTTAAGTATTTAACACAAGTTGTTTTTCACTCTAGTTGGCATCTTGTGCAATTAAATGAAATGGTTGGCACTTCCAATAGTAGCATTTAGAAGAGCTGATGGTCTCCTTCAAAATACATACATACAACAACATAGTGTTGCGTCTTATCACACTCTCGACGTGAATGATTGCTATATTATTTTCTGTTCTCATTGAGGAGATACATATAATCGAGTGTTTAACTAGTTGTTCACTACTTGCAAATGCATTACATTTGGGGGCTCCTTTTCTCATCAATAACTTGGTCTCACATTGAGGCCTGAAGCCAGTTTCTGACCCAAAGATTTGTCAGCTTGTAGCAACACAAAGACGATTGTTATTATGAAGGCGAAAGATGATTAGAATGTTGTGGGTGTTTGTATAAAATAATAAAAAGATCAAAGGATGAGAATCCCACCTACGACCAGTATGAGATCCAAATGCTGCGGATCTCATATGTGACCCTTGGATCAGACAAGGCCCCAATCCAGCGTTTAACAAAGCGTTCTTGCCTGATACAACCAAAATGGCATTATATTCTATATGTCAATGAATGTATAAAGAAATGAAGCAATTTCACATTTCTTATCCAAATAAACAAGAAGACTTGTCTGGTGCAAAGGATCTGTATCTTTCCCCAGGCTGCTTAAAGTTGTTCTCCTTCTCAATAATGGACTGTGACAATACAATGGTTGAGAAACCATAAACTGATTCTTGTCAACTACATCACCCACACACACAAAAACCAAACCATCTCTCTCTTGCCGCTGCAAATGGCAGTAGGAATAGGGTACTTCTCAGCATGGCACGCTAGATCAAACCTTGAAGGGAAGTAGTTCACCTAATGAGAAAAAAAAATCAAAGGCCATAATGCATCAATTAAATGGTTGTCCATCATGGACTTAACATGTCATATATACCTCTTCATCTCTGTGCATGAAATTCATAAAACCTTCATGGTGATTATTGTGATGAACACATTTAGGAGCATTTGCTGGAAGCTGCAGATAATTGGGTCCAAGGCGGTGCCTCTGAGTGTCGGAATAGGAGAATGTCCTTGTTTGGAGCAACTTATCATCTGAGTAATATATTTCGGGGACAATGATGGAAGGGCAGAAGGCTAACTGCTCGTTCTCAGCAAAGAAGTTATCTATGTTTTTGCTTAGAACCATTCGACCCACCGACTGCAATGGCAAGATGTCTTCCGGCCAGGTCTTGGTTACATCAAGCGGGTCGAAATCAAACCTATCCTCGTCAGTAGGATCCATCACCTGAATGAAGAGCTTCCACTCAGGATAGTTCCCTGCTGTAATGGAGTCATAGAGATCTTGTGTGGCATGGCTGTGATTAGCTCCACCAACTGTTATGGCCTCATCCTCCAACAGGTTTTTAACCCCACAAATAGGTTTCTAATGGAACTTTAACATAATGTGCCTTCCCAGCCTTGTCAATTAGTGTATAGGTATGAACCCCAGAGCCATCCATGTGCCTATAATCCTGGGGAATACCTATATCATCAAACAGGAAGGTGAACATATGCAAGCTTTCCGGATGGTGCGAGAAGAAATCCAAAATTCTCCAGTTTTCCTGAATATGGGACTTCAGGTTCGGTTTAAGGGCATGCACCATATCAGGGAACTTCATTCCATCACGGATGAAAAACACTGGGAAATTTTTCCCCACTAGATCAAAATTACCCTGGTTGAACATGAACAAGCATGGATAAAAAAAACTAACAATGTTAATATGCTGCTGTAAGGTCCGATATTACCTCTCAAGTGTAGAATTTCACTGCAAAACCTCGAGGGTCTCGCAGAGTTTCGGGACTACCACGTTCATGGAGAACAGTGGAAAATCTAACAATGAGTGGTGTCTAGACTCCAAGACCACGAAGGAAATCAGCACATGTGAGATGAGATGTGTCATGAGTGACCTCAAAGAACCCTTTTGCACTTGCTCCTCTAGCATGAACTAGACGTTCTGGAATGCATTCTCTATCAAAATTAGCAAGCTTTTCCACCAAATGGTAATCTTCCAGAAGAATTGGACCTGCCAAAAAAGTGTTGTTTAGTCTCTGGTTTAGCACCCCCCAGGTTTTGTGAAAAATGCTATAATGAACAAACATGATATAGGCACATTCCAAGTATCATATTGATTACCTCTTGCTCCGACTGTGAGTGATGAGTTATTGTTCTAAACTGGTGCACCAGAATTGGTGGTCCAGAATGAGGAATTAAAGGCACTTGAAGGACGATGCTGCATCAAAAAATAGTTCTTATAAGAAGATAAATAATGATTCTAGAACATAAACTAGTAGAATTTTTTCATAACTTGATACACAATACTAATCCAACCTTACCTCGAAGGCAGGTCGATCTGGTAGGAGTAATGAAAACTAGAACACAATGCTCTATTATATAAAACGTAATTCAGTAGGACAAAATATGATTTATTGGAACCTAAAACATAGTTTTGGAACTTGGTATTGCTGGGAAAATATAGGAAAAAAAGGAAGCAACTTAAATTTTTACCAGCAAACTAGCATATTTTATTCAATATCAAGTGAGAAAAGTTTCTGAATTTTGTTCTGAAGTTTCAACCATGGAGATACTTAAATATTCCTAGCAAAATCAGAAGACATGGAAACAAAGGAAAATGAGATTGAGCAATGAAGAAGGGGCAATTTTGTTAGATATAATCCACCAAAAAGGAAGACAACAACAATAGCAAGCTTAAGAATGGATAAAGTTAGTAGTTTGTACCTTGTAAGGATCCATGAGCAGAGAAATAGGAGATAGAGTGAATTTGTTTGTGTTGTGATTTATATACCCGTTTTGGCTGGCCTTAAATTGGCAAAAGTGGAACCCCGTATTTTAGCTTGATGATCAAGGGTGTTCATCGCTTTAGGTGTGACCTGGTTTTAAGTCATGCTAGTCACTGTTTGTGATTCACCAAATTTTTTTTGGCAAAAGTGAAAATAATGGCCATCTATAATCTATTTAATCTTAATAGTACTTAGTAGTTTGTGTGTTTTTAGAAGGATAAATTATGACTTTGAGACTTATTAGAAGACTAGAAGTAGTAGTTTTCACTATGATTTTTTTTGGTGAATAGGGTAAAATTCGAACAACAAACGCGATTAACACGATTCGAATCTAGATCACATTTGAGGTGATGAACACTTTTGATACTATCATATGGGGTTTCGTAATTTTGACTATGATCAAGAGATAAGATTATGAATACAACTTTCGGAATATGAAAATCAATAAAAAGAAGAGATAATAACATATAAAGAATATGAGGAGATGATGAATTAACGTTTGAAGGCCATAGATGAGATGACCTTATCTTGTTTTCGTGGTTTTAGGGATAACCAATACCAATGCAAATGCAACAAAATGACAATTAAGAATAAAAATGAAGTAGGACTAACTTGAATTCAAGCACAGCCATAGCCATTAGACATATACAAGATGATGAGACAATTATTGCATCCCAGCGGAGTTAAAATGATTTTCGACTCTGAATTAGGAAGTTATAATCTCATATCTTATTACAACATATTAAAAAAAAGTAAAAATTATTAGTGAAAAGAAAAAGATTAAGAAAGTTTTAGAAGTCTCTCAGTTGTAGGTTTTGGCTGTAGTTTCTATTACTCATCTCCTTTAATGAAATCTTTCTTTCTTTCAAGGAAAAAAAATTAATTTCGTGATTTTTTTCACTAACAATGCAACAAATAATAATCTTAAAAAATTAAAATGACAACTTCCTCGTATCCTTTGTCTAAGTTTTTTCAACATTAATCTCATTATAACTTATTATCATATATGCTCTTTTTGATACAATGCTTAAAATATCATAAACCCTCCTCAACTTTTAAATAGGAGGATAATGCGCTTCAGCACACTCGAACCCATGCCCTCCCGCACTAACAACAATATTGATGCTAATCGAGTTAAGACTCTTATCGACTTGCTTAAGTTTTTCTTTTGGTAGAAAGAAACAACAGTAAGCGATTACAAAATCAATACTATAATTAACGAGAAATAGACCCTCAATGATCTTCATCAAGTAATCCTAAAATCGAGATTGGTGGTACATTGAAAATTCGTAGCAAAGAATCACTTATGTTGGTACATTTTACCATATGATCTTCATCAAGTAATCCTAAAATCGAGATTGGTGGAACATGCTGGATACGTACTTCCCAATTACGATGCAAAACCTAATGCAATAAACACACTTCGACCAAACTACTATTGGCACCTCCATCGGATATAATTAGATCAACCAACAAAGCGTTGTCGTATTCCACTACCACCTTCCTGAAGCCCTTATTCCATGCAATGTTCAACCCTTTCAACAGAGCTCTCACTTCAACCTTGAAAAATGATTCAGTACCAAAGCTCAAACTATACCCCCATAACCAATTGGCATTGGCATCCCTTATCACCCCTCCAATAGAAGAACCATCACTTGACACTGCCCCATTAGAATTAAGTTTAATTCTACCCTTACCTAGGGGTGTCCAAGTCAAGAGATGACTCTTAGTATTAAAAGGATTCATTTTCACATCCAGATCATGATAACTCCTAGCCCACATAAAACTCGTGGTCACAACTATATGGGTAATCCTATGGCTATTAAAAAGAACACTCATTTCTAGCCTTCTAAATTAACCAACACAAAACGACAAACAATGTTTGCCATTCCATATCATCTTTGTTAGTCTGTAATTATCATTCAAGTTCCAGACTAGCCCATCATGAAAGATAAAGAGAAGAAAGTAGTTTTAACTTGCCTCGAAACTACCATTCGCCAAATGTTACTAGCAAACATGCAGTCTCTCAATGCATGGATTTTCGTTTTTAAAACAAATGCACACACAAGATACATACTGTCCCCTATCATATGCCGTCACCGTCTTTCATTGTTCGTCAAAATTTTACCACGCCATAAGAGCTATAAGAAAACACTAACCTGTTGAGGCGCTCTCACTTTCCAAATCCTTTTCCAATGAACCGAATCTTCAATATTCTGAGGAAAGAGGTTCCTATAAGTCATGGAAGACGAAAACCCATCTTTTTCTCTCCATTTCCAAGCCAGACAGTCTTGACCCGCTTCACTATTCTGAGGCATAACCATTGCAATTTGATATAAAATGTGGCTTGGAACAAGATTTTAAGGTGATCCCAATCCCAAAGCCCATTTTTTGTTACTAAATCGCAGACACTCAAGGTACTATCAAGACAATCGATCCCAATCCCAAAGCCCATTTTCTGTTACTAAATTGTAGACACACAAGGTATTGTCAAGATGATCAACTTTGATAATACAGTCTCGCAACGACCCATTTTTCTTGATCCATGTATCATTCCAAAAATTGATTAATCGCCCATTCCCGACGGACCAAATATACATTCCTAACAACTTCCGACCAAATTTGTATTAACGTTGGAAACATCTCGTGCACATTGTACTTTTTCCTCAACACTTTCACCCAAAGAGAATCAAGAGATGAAAGCAAACGGAACGCAAGATTCAATAAGAAAACCTTGTTTTGGTCCCTTAACTTTCATGCACCTAAACCTCCATTATACAATGGGCTACAACAATTATCCCATAAGATTAAAGTTGTCTTCCTCCTATCAACTAAAGACCCCCATATAAAGTTTCTAGCAATTTTCTCTATTTCCATGCATACTAAAACATGAATTCTAACAGTATAAATAAAATTGTTAAGGATAAAAAGAAGTACAAGCCGAGCCAGTGTAATACGCCCTGCTATCGATAGCTTCCTTGCATCCTATCCTGACAACTTCTGTTGAACCTTACTAATAACAAAATCAAAGGTGCTAACCATGACTCTATCATGCAGTAGTGACAATCCAAGATAGAAACCAAGGTTGTTACCATGCTAAATCCCATAGGAGCACAAATCTATTCAACAACATCATTAGGAGTAGATGGAGAAAAGTATACTTGCGATTTTGAAAGATTTATCTTCTGACCAGAGAAGTAGCAAAAGGTTTGCAATATATTATTGATTCATACTTGCTACACAAAACAACATGAGGTCATCAGCAAAGAAAAGATGAGACAACGCAGGGCCCCTCTAAGATAAAGTTAATGGTTTTCAACATCCATTAACAATCGCATCCTCAATAAGGTGCCCCAAATACAAAGAATAAAAAAGTAAGGTGATAGCGGATCTACTTGTCTTATCCCTCGAGACGGTTGAAAAGCCTTTTACCATTCCATAGAACCTGGAAAGAAGCAAAAGAGACCACCTAAGAAGTCCAGCCGCTAATAAGGTGTCTCGAAGAAAATCCCAACTGATTCTATCTTAAACTTTTTCAGGTTTATCTTCAATATCATACCCTTTTTGCTACCACAAAAATTCTTCAAGGAGTGAACCACCTCTTGAGCCACAATAATGCTGTTAACAATGTCTCTACTAGGGATAAAACTCGACTGATTTTGGCCTATCAACTTAACCATAAGAGGCCTTAATCTATTAACAAATTGTCTTTGTAAGAATATTGTACAAAACTGAGCAGAGACTTATTGGTCGAAATTGTGTAATCTTCTCAGGACTTTGAATCTTCAAAATAAGAACTAACAACGTTCTATTCAAACTCAGGTCTAAATGCATCCCCCAAACTGTTTCTCACAAAAGTACAGACAGACGATCCCACTGTATCCCACTAAGATTGAAAGAAACTAGCTTGAGAGCCATCCACCCAGGGGCCTTTAACGGGGCCATACTAAAAACTGCTTTACGCACTTCCTCATCCGTAGCCACACCAACAAGATTGCTAATTTCATCACCAATTAACACAGGAAAATTGTGATTACAAGAAAACATTCCACTAATCCTGTAGAGAACTCTAAAGAACTGCCTTACATGATGCTTTAAAATTTCCTCCTCAAAACACGATTCAGTACCAACCACAAGGCCTTCTATCTTATTTCTTTTGGTGTCTAATCAAATAATGACTATGAAAATAAAATGTATTCCTATCTCTGTATTTTAACCACTCGGCTCTCGATTTCTGCAACCACAATTATTCTTTATGAGAAAAGACCTCCTTAATTTCATACCTCAATTCAGATTCACGCTTTTGGAGAGCTTGCGAGGACTGAAAATCAAGAATCTTTTATACCTTTTTCAACTCAGCCACCAACTTCCTTTTACGCGTAAAAATATTACAATAAACTTCTTTATTCCATTTTGTAATAGCCCCTTTGAAGAGCTCCAAGTTTTTCGCAGCCAGCAAATCATTTTTCCAACTTCTACCCACAAAGTTATGGAATTTGTATGACAAAACCAACTAACAAGGCAGCGAAAAGGTCTATCACTTCTGTAAATCTCCCACTCTTGATTACAAATAACCCTATCAAGCCTCTGAGATAGCCCTCCCCTACACCAAGTAAATTTAGCTCCACAAGCCCCCAAGTCTTGTAAGGCATTGTCAAATAAAAAATATCGAAGCCATTTACAACAAACTTGTGAAATAGCTGCACCCTCAAATCTTTCAGAGTTATCGAGAATGTAGTTAAAATCACCCACTATAATCCAAAGACCTTCCACCAAATCAGCTAAAGAACTTAGAAATGACCAAAGCTCCCTTCTCTTCGCACCCTATGGACTTGCATACACAATTGAACAGAAAAAGTGCTTCGAATTATGAGAAGTTTTAAGTTTAACATGGATCACTTGAGAATGAATATTCAAGATATCCACAAATAAATCTTCATTCCAACAAACCCAAATCCCACCAGCAAAGCCATTCGCCTTTACTCTAAAAGAGTTAAGATATCCCAAATTTGCAATGATGCCATCCGCTCTAATTCCACTAACCCGAGTTTCAAGTAAGCAAAGCAAGTTTGGATAATTCCTTACAATATTCTTAATAAAACTATGAAAACGAGAGTGACCCGCTCCCTTACAATTCCAACACATAATTTTAATATTCATAAAGATAATAAAAAAAGAGTTGGGTCCATACTCCAGAGAAACAACTAAATCGAGTTCATATCTCCATTGGATGTTACAACTGCCATAGCTTCCACACCCACTTAGTCATCATCAGTCAACCGAAGAAAATTCGAATCCTTTTCAATTTCATAAACTATCCCTTCCATTGCAAAATCAAGTTCCACTAAATCATTAAAATGATCATTAAAATTTTTTTTATCAGGTGGTCTCCCTTGTTTAAACAAATTCCCCGAGATATCACCTTGTCTTTATCCTTGCGCAGCACTAGAATTTCCAAACATAAACACCGATTTTTTTATTCCTATGCTCTTCAGGATTTTTCTGCTTCAAGATTTTTACTGTTGTATGGGTCCCCTTCTGTAAATTTTTTGAAATTTTCACTGGCTCAAAAGCCACTACTTTCCGTCAGTCCAACCCATCATCCTTAAGTGAAAATGGGACAGCATCCTTCGGCTCATTTTCCCCATTTTTGCTACAGCCCCAATCTGCCCACATTGGGCTTGAGGACCTTAAGAGCTGCTTTGGGCCCACTCACATTAACACTTTTTTCTTAATATGTCGATTATCGGCCTTCCTAATTTTGGTCTCTTACCCAACATTTGGAACCCTATTGCACCGCCACGATCTTCTTTATTCAGAGCAGTGTCTACTTCTTCAATCCTTCCTTCTTCAAAGCCATGTTTTCCGTCGTTATCCCCTCCTTCCATATCCATCAACACCAAAAATCGAGACCCAATAGGAGGACCTCCACCAGATCCACCGCTTTTGTTCTCTCACATTAACACTTTTTTCTTAATATGTCGATTATAGGCCTTCCTAACTTTAGTCTCTTTACCCAACATTTGGAACCCTATTGCACCGCCACGATCTTCTTTATTCAAAGCAGTGTCTACTTCTTCAATCCTTCCTTCTTCAAAGCCATGTTTTCTGTCGTTATCCCCTCCTTCCATATCCATCAACACCAAAAATCGAGACCCAATAGGAGGACCTCCACCAGATCCATCGCTTTTGTTCTCACCAGTAACACGCCCTTTTCCTTTCCTTCTTTCCACCACCATCCACGAGCCATAGGGCTCCTCTACCACGTTTCTTTCCAAACTCGACACCCCCGTGTTCGTTTGAACCCTGTTTGATGCCTCCATCGACACAGTCGCATCTTCGCCAATACAACCTTCAAACCCATGCCCAAACATACCATATTTAAAACAAATGTTCGACAAAGCTTCGTATTCTACCTGCTGAAGCTTCCCGTTAATCCAGATTTTGGACACCAAAATCGACACTCACTGTCAACAGAGCAAAACGACCCCTCCGGCCACCATCTGTGTGAAAATAAAATTTAACCACTGAACCAATCATCTGCCCAATCACCCATAACAGACAGTCCAAATAGTACCCTTCGGGTAATCCAGATAATCTGATCCAAACTACTTGAGATTCAAACCCGCTTTGAGATGTCGAGAAATCTGCTGACCATGGTCTGACTGACAAATATCTACCAAAGACAACCCATGGCCCTGCAGTCAACACTTTGTTCAAATTGTTCTCCTCCTGAAAGCGAACTAAGTAAAAATCATTTTCAAGATTCATTATTGGAAACGACCTTGAGGGTTCCAAAGTAATGAAATTTTGTTCAATAAGGCATTAAAGCCAATCCGACCCCCTAGCAGTTTAACAACAACCGTGCTTGCCATTTGGCACTGGATGAAATCCTTCACACGATCTGAAAACGTAATGGATGGTACCCCTTCAATAAAATCAGTAACTGCATTTCCCTCCATAAGCGTAAAGTCCTCCTCTCGGAAGTCATCTTGCACTCTCTCCGATGAAGCCCCTAGGAGGGTTGATTTGTAAGATGCTTTGAGAATTTCTGGTTGTAACTTCTAACCATTGATGTCCACAGTTGGATCATCGAAGTCCACATGTAAGTCAGTACGAGTACCAACTTTTTTCGTCACTCTTCCAATCCCTAGATTGGAGCCAGAACTATTAGCGTCGACCACAAAATCCACCATAGGTAGTGCTATTTCAGAAGTAGCACGAGAGAAATTTAAAGATTTAAGATGCTTTTCAACTCACAAATGACTTGCCCAAGTTTTTTTAATTTCACTAGTGGACATAATAATTATCTATATATAGACATTTATTAGAAAAAGTGATTTTAAAAGGGCAATAAATATTTTACATATTTGGTACTTTTTAATTTTATAACAAAAACAGGTAAGCATTATTTTTTTATGCATCTAAAATAAAAAATTTGTAATTTAAGTATTTAGTTCGATCATTTTAATCATTTTCGTTAAAAAATATTAATATGATAATAAATTTAATCTTTATCTTTTACATATTATATCAATTTATTCATAATTTTAAAAATTAATCTTCAAAATTTACAAATAATCTCAATTTAATCATAATTCTAAAAAAATATAAAAATAAATAAATTTTTTCAAAAAAATATAATAATAAAATTAAATTTTGTATTAATATTATATAAAATAAATGTCCCGCACCACTGTCCCTCTCCCTGCCTTGCCCCTCCCCACCGTCCCTCTGGTTCTCCAAAATTTAGTAATATATGAAATCTAAAATGTAAATACTACAAATTTCCAGACAAAAAAAAAAAAAAAAAGAAAAGAAACGAAGAAAGGAAAATAAGCAAAGAGGTACGAGGGAAAGGGATAAAAAATGAAGAGAAAAGTGGAGTACAAAAGGTTTGGGGGAGAGGGAGAGACAAGAGTGAGGGGAGGTTTAGTGGCGGAGGGGGAGGGGGAGAGGCACGGGGTGGGGGAATTTTTATTTAACATAATAATTATTATAAAATTTAAATTTATTATATTTTTAAATTATTTGTTGTATATATTTTTAAATTTTATATATTATTTCTTGTCGACAATATTTTTTATTTTTATATATGTCTTATTATTTTTTTGAAAATATTTATGTATATATATATATATATTTGAATTTTTGAAATTAAGATCAAATTGAGATAATTTATAAATTTTGAGAGTTATTTTTTTAAAATTATGACTAAGTTAATATAATATGTATATTTAGAGAGTTAAATTTGTTATTAGCTTGTCATTTGTGATTTAATAGGAGTGATCAAAATGATTGAATTGTGTAATGTAAGTGCTTAAATTGTAATTTCTTTTTTGTGCCTAAATTTTAATAATTGGATGATTCTCTATGTTGTTTATCCCAAAATAAATGGTTTTATATATTTTAGATAATTGCTTTTAAAATGGTTATTATTTTTGAGTAATTGCCTTATTAGTTTATTTAAATTATGGTTTAATTCGTAAATTATATATTTTTAAATCTTAATACTTATTTTTTTTGTCACAAGTGATACTTCAATTTTTTTTAAAATTGATACCTTCATTAATCTAATTGTTAGTCAAATCTTTAAGTCGTTTTTGGGAAAAAAACTATACTCACAAACTAAACTATCCCCTTTTTCTCAAGTTGAAAACTTTACTTTTTTTTTATTCATGAGTAGTACTTAAATTATTTAATAAACTTTTACATTTTCTCTCTCTTTTTTTTTTCTTCTTTTTTCGTAATGGTTGTTGTTAAGTATGATTATTTTTCAAGTCAAATTTGAGAAATAATTTTTTAATTATACTCTGTTTATTTGTTTCAGTTAAACTCTTATTAATCTAGATTATTTTATTATTATTTGACCTAAAAAATTTAGCCTATAAATAGGCTCTTTTACAACCTTAGAAAACACACCCATTAGAGATCAAAACTCTTAACACTTTTGGAGAATTTTGTGTTCACGTTTCGAGGGTTCTTTCTTTTTGGGTTTTCGAGGTTTAGTTTTTTATCTCCATCTTTTGTACTCTTTATTATTTTACCATTATAGTAAAAAAAATTTTGCCTGTGTTTTTTTTTTATCCTCGGAGGGGTTTTTCCACATTAAATTTGTGTTTTCAATTTCTTAATTTATTTTGCTATTTTTACTTGTTTGTTGTTTAATGGGATCGATTCCCAACAAGTGGTATCAGAGTTATTTCAATTTTTGTATATTAACCTTCATAGATGGAAACAACAAGGTTCGACATTGAGAAGTTCGATGGTGTCACAAATTTTAATCTGTGGCAAGTTCGTATGATGGCAATTCTAGTTTAGACCGGCTTGAAAAAGATCGCTATCGGGAAAAAGCCCGAGAATCTGGATCAGTTAGAATGAGAAGAGCTTGATGAAAAGGCCTTGTTTGCAATGTAGTTGTGTCTCGTGAATAAGGTATTGCAAGAGGTATTGATGGAGAAGACCTCATCCGTCTAGTGGAAAATGCTAAAAACTCTTTATGCGAAAAGGCTAGAAACTCTTTATGCGACTAAGTCTTTGGCTAACTGTTTAGTATTGAAACAACGTCTATTTACGTTTCGCATGAATGAAGGTGAGCTTCTTAGAGATCACATAAGTCAATTCATTACTCTTTTGAATGATTTAAATAATGTTGAGGTTTGGATTGACGATGAAGATCAGGCTATGCTATTATTGTGTTCTTTACCCCCTTCATACAAGTCTTTTAGGGAGACCCTAATTTATGGTAGAGACAAACTCTCGCTCGAGGATGTGAAGGGTCATTTGTGGAGTAAAGACAAACTCGACAATAAGTTTGGTTCAGATAGCAAGGTAGATAAGAAAGCTTACATTTTGGTAGCACCAAAGAAGCGAGACAAGAGGTGTCGCTATTGTAAGAAGTTAGATCATGTCAAAGCAGATTGTTACAAACTGCAAAATAAAAGGGCTATTGAGAGTAACGAGGAAGGTGTAGCTGGTGCTAATTTGACCGACAAAAGCAGTGATGATTTCTTGTTAGTGTCAACAAGCGATAACTCCGAGCTTACGTCCGAGTGGATCCTAGATTCAGGATGTTCTTTTCACATGTGTCCTAATAAAGAATGGTTTTCCACATACAGCTTCGTTGAAGGTGGAGTTGTGCGCATGAAAAATGATTCATCCAGTAAGGTAATCGATATTAGTACTATTAAAGTTAGGATGCATGATGGGACGATTAGGACACTCTCAGATGTCAGGTATGTAAATGATTTACGAAAGAATCTCGTCTCTTTGAGTATTTTATACTAGAAGGGTTGTGTGATCAACATTGAGTCTAGCGACATTAAGGTGTCTCGTGGAGCTCTCATTTTGTTAAAAGGTAAAAAGACTGGCAGTCTTTATATTCCGGAAGGTTTTATAATGACTGGTGAAATTGGACCTCCCTCATTTGTTACGGAGTTGAAGTCAACTCGTTTGGAGCGGAGGCAACTTGGTCATAGGAGGGAAAAAAGTATGACTTTCATTGAAGAGAGATTTTTTTTTTTTGGATGCAGGTTTTGAAAAGTTAGGGCACTGTGTTCGTGAAAATCAGACCCGGGTTAATTTTGATTTGGCAGTGCACAAGTCGAAGGTTAGAAGTTTTCTAGCTTCTAAGCATATATTAGACTCAGTTAATTCCCTGCATAGTTCAAGATAGGCCCATGGCGGGCTTTGGCAAAGATGACGTTGTGGAAATATGAGTCAAGGTGGAGATTTGTTAAGCATGACTCATATTTCAATTAAAATTTGAGAAATAATCTTCCAATTAAACTTTGTTTATTTGTTTCAGTCAAACTCTTATTAATCTAGATTATTTTTTTATTATTTAACATAGAAATTTAGCCTATAAATAGGCTCCTTTACAACCTTAGAAAACACACCTTTTAGAGATTAGAACTCCTAACACTTCGGGAGAATTTTGTGTTTACGTTTTGAGGGTTCTTTCTTTTCGAGTTTTTGGATAGTTTTTATCTCCATCTTTTGTACTCTTCATTCTTTTTCGATTACAGTAAAATTATCTTTACCCGTGGTTTTGTTTTATCCTCTTCGGAGGGTTTTTTCCACGATAAATTTATGTGTTCAAATTTTCAATTTCTTCCACTATTTTTTACTTGTTCGTTGTTTAATCGGGTCGATCCCCAATAGTTGCTAATACTAATCGTCCTCCTGAGGTTAAGAGGCAGGTGAGTACTTTTGTTTTCAAACTTCACGACATGTTTGTTCAACATACGGGATTGATTTTTCATAGATCAAACTAGTGTTTTCAGAACTAGATCGACCGGTTGAACTCATTGGACTGAGAACTAGCTGGAGTATCGATTTAAAGATAGCTGTTGAATCAATTGCCCTGTGAACCAATACAGATAGATTGAATCAAGATTAAAAAGCAATTGAACTAGCTGAATTGTTTTTTTTTTCTATTTTGAAAATTTTATGTTATTAATTTATTTGATCAAGCTGAACCAACCAATCAAATCAAAATTAGCTCAACCATCGGTTTGATTCTAAAATTTTTGATCAAAATCATAAAATAAAAAATAATCACCATAAAATCAAAAATAATCTCACTTGTAAAAGAAAACTAAGACAAAAGGAAGAAGAAAGAAACAAAATACAAAAAAAGTATTGTTTTTTTTTTTTTTTTTCTCTTTCCAATGGAAAATTTTAATTAGTTATTTTTTTAAAAATGAATTTAACAATTTGACTAATAACTAAGTTAACAGAGATATCAACTTTAAAAAAATTAAATAGATAAAAAAAATTTAAGTATGAAAATGAAAAGAATGCATAAAAATTCCAAAAGCTGAATTGCATTGCCATGAGAATGATCAAAAGCTGTACACTTGCGTTTTATCCAATCTCAGCACACTTTTAGCGAGTGACAGGATCCAAAAATATGATTTAGAAGCAAAGACAAAAGAAATTTATTTTGAGTCAGAATTAAATTATATATTTTTATGATAATAAAAATATAATTTTATCATTTTAATATTTTATATATTTATAATTTAAGTATTTTTTAAAATAAAATAAAATAAATATAATAACTATATAACTTAAATATTACTTTAATAATCATTTTCTCCTTTTATCTTATCATCAATGCTTTGAATCCAAATATATATCTTACTATTAATTGTTTTTTATTTCTCAAGGTAAATATCGGAGTGAACCCAGTAACTAATCCTCCGCATTTTGTAGGCCCATTAAGAGGGTGGATGTTGGCTACGATTTTTAAAGCTGCTCCATACCCAGGGCAAGGATCGAACCCTCGACCATTGATTAAAGTAGGAGAAACCCTTACCATCTCACTTAACTCTCATGATTATATCTCACTAATAATTTTAATATCAATGCTACACTATTTTATTGTCAAATTATTTCTAATATCTCCACCCAAATGACTCTTAAGCTTCATTTGGATGGGCGGTGAGCTTGTGAGAGACTAAAAGTAATAGTGGTATTGGGATTAATTATCATAACAAAGAGATTAATTATTGTAACTATGAGATAAAAAACAATTTTGACATGTGCAATGGTGATAGTAAGGTACATCATAGCGAGAAAGTAAAATGACTATTAGAGACATTAAATTAAATTTATAAAAAATATAATTTTACTATGTAATTATTTTTATAAAATAATTTCATGTAATTAATAATATTTATATGTTTAATTGACATAAAAAATATTAAACATTATTAGAAAAAAATGAAATGAAATAAATATTATAAAAAAATATTTAAATAATATAAATTATTATAATAAAAAAGAAAAATATGAAATGTGCATACACAAAGCAAGATATATAGATAAAAAAAATTGCATGTAATGTTATAATAATGAAGTATAAATGATAAAAGTGTTCTAATTATTGATTGGACTCATTAAAAATTAAGAAGTGTCATCGAGTAATTGTATTAAAATGTGAATGCACAAAGTAAGGATATTTAGATAAAAAGATCGTGTGTAAGTATTATAATAGATAAAGCTATAAACGAAAAAAAAATATTTTAAATATTTATTGTAAATGAATTCAATAAAAATTAAGTGGTATGATAGAGTAATCATGATGAAATTAGAATGCACAGAGTAAGGATATTTAGAAAAAAGCGCATGTTAGTATTAGAATAAATGAAAGTTTAAACAACAAAAGTGTTCATATTATTGATTAGACTTAATGTACTCGATACAAATTAAGAACTGGGATGGAGCAATCATGTTGAAATGTGAATGCACAAAGTAATGATATTCAGATAAAAAAATCACATGTAAACTATAATAAATGAAGGAATAAACGACAAAAGTGGCCTAATTATTGGTTAGGTGTAATACCCTTATACTTGATCCAATTATTGAGTTAAATATAAAAATGTCACATGTTACAACTAACGTCGATAATGACAATAGAAATAATTACGAAATAATAAGAAAAAAAATAGAACATAGATTTTATGGAAAACCCCTTCAGAAAAAATCACGGGTAGAGGAGAAGAAAATTCACTAATGTTGAAAATCGAATGATACAAGAGAAGTTTCGATTATATCTATTTAAAGGTTGAAAAATCATATTCTAATCAGTGTCAAATAGAAGAAGTGTAGTTCTATACGGATTCTACTAGTGCAACATGGTCCGTATCGCGGGGCTTTAAGCCTTACACAGATCCCCTTGTTTTACCATTTTATTTGTTTAACAAGGATTCGGGTGACACAACTCTAACAATATTCACCTTAACATGAATTCTCAACGAACAAGTTCTCCACCTCTTCCACGAAACCCCTTAAGGGGTATTCTTCAACAATGAACACCAACCAAGTCCAAGCAATGCCTAAATTTGGTTATATGAAGTGACTTAGTCATCATATCTACAGGATTATCATGAGTACTAATCTTGTTCACAACATTATCACCGCGAGCAATAATATCTCGCACAAAATGATAATTGAACATCAATGTGCTTAGTTCTCTCATGAAACATTTGATCATTCGTAAGGAAGATGACACTCTGACTATCACAAATCATTGTACTAATCTGGAGGTCTTTACTGAGTTCACTAAAGAGCCCCTTTGTCCAAATAGCTTCTTTACAAGCCTCAGTAATCGCCATGTACTCAGCTTCAGTATTAGACAAAGCAATTGTAGTATGCAAAGTGGCTTTTCAACTGATGACGCAACTCCAAGAGTAAAGACATACCTGTGAGAGACCTTTTATTTATCAAGGTCTCCAGCAAAATCAGAATCAACATACCCAATGACTCCATCTCTAGTTCTTCCAAACTATAAGCAAACATCAGTAGTACCTCGTAAGTATATGAAAATCCACTAAACTGTTTTCTAGTTGTCTTTACTAGATTCACCATGTATCTACTAACTACACTATTTTCATATGATAAATTTGGATATGAGCAAACCATAAAATACATGAGATATCCCACTACACTAGAATATGGAACACATGACATGTAGTCAATCTCATCATCTGATTATGGAGACCAAGACAATGAAAGTCTAAGGTGGACTGCTAATGGAGTACTAATAGGCTTGGCACTCTACATATTGAACCTGGAAAGAACTTCCTCAATGTACCATTTCTAACTTTGCTACAATTTACATGCTTTTCTATCTCTTACAATCTTCATCTCGAATATCTTCTTTACTGCTCCAAAAAAGATGTTCCTTTCTTGTTAAACAATGATTGTGCATAAGCCTTTGAGAAGATCAAAGAAAAATTAGTGTTTGCTCCTATAATCATCACACCAGATTGGACTGAACCCTTTGTTATTATGTGTGATGCTAGTGATTATGTTGTAGGTGCTGTTTTAGGCCAGAAAAGAGATCGCTTATTCAGAGCTATTCGTTATGCTAACAAAACTCTTAACCAAACACGATGCAATTACACCACAATTGAAAAGGAAATGTTAGCGGTAGTTTTTGCTTGAAAAATTTCTTCCTTATTTAATGGCTAATCGTGTTTATGTTTATACAGATCATTCAACATTAAAGTATGTAATGAAGAAAATAGAGACGAAGGCACAGTTAACGAGATGGGTATTATTGTTATAGGAGTTCGACTAATGGATTATGGATCGAAAAGGGACAGGAAATCAGATAGCTGATCATTTGTCACGATTAGAGACCCATAATACCCGTACACCTCTGGAGGAAATAAAAGAGACTTTTACAGATGCGTAGTTATTTAGAGTAGAAACACAATTACTGAACATAGGAACACCTTGTTATGTAGATTATGTGAATTACTTAACAAGAGGAGTGTTCCCATCAAAGGTATCACGGCAGTAAAAAAAACAGATTATACATGAGGCGAAAAATTATATCTGAGAAGACCCTTATGTGTTTCAGTAATGTGCTGATCAATTAGTACGATGATGTGTAACCGAAGAAGAGATAAATAATATTATTAAAGGATGTCATGACTCCCCTTGTGGAGGACATTTCGGTGGGAAACGTACAATTCAAAAAGTGTTTCAATCAGGATTTTATTGGCCTACTATGAGCAGAGACGCTTACGAGTTTGTACAGAACTGTGATTAGTGTCAACGAACGGTGAATATATCAAAATGAGATGATATGCCACAAATGGGAATTATTGAGGTTGAAGTATTCGGCGTCTAGGGAATTGATTTCATAGGACCTTTTTCCCAATTCATTTGGAAATCAGTACATTTTGTTGGCAGTAGATTATGTCTCCAAATGGGTCGAAGCTGTGGCATTACCCCCTAATGACACGAAATCAGTAGTGTGATTCTTGAGAAAAAATATTTTTACAAGATTTGGGACACCTCAGGCCTTAAACAGTGATGAAGGGTCACACTTTTTAAGAAAACAATTCGAAGATGCTCTTGCAAAGTATAGTATCTGACATAGAATGAAAACAACATATCACCCATAAGCTAATGGACAAGTTGAGGTTTCTAATCGAGAAATTAAACATATTCTAAGATAGTAAACCTTACTAAAAAAGACTAGGCGACAAAATTAGATGATGCTTTATGGACTTATAAAACGTGTAATAGCCCGATTTTCAATGGTATCGGAAATAGTGATTTCGGGATCACAATTTCGACGAGTTGAGTCGTTAATTTATTTATTTGAATATTTAAGACTTCGTTAGCATCGTATTAAAAGTTGGTGAGGAAATTTTAATGTTTAAATAGTTAATTGAGTAAAAAGGATTAAATTGTAATAGGTGTAAAAGTAGAGATGGCTGATTAGAAGGACCAAATGAATAAATTAACCAAAGGATTATTAGTGGGTGATTTTCCATAAGATGAATTATACCTAAATAGGATTAATTAAGGTTAATGAGTGGTTAATTAAGTTAATTATGAAAGTCTCAAAATTTTCAAAATTGCCATTAGGTATATAAGTTAAATTAATGAATTAAAATGAGAAATTAAATCATATTTTCAACACTTCATCTTCTTCCTCATGCCAAAACAAAGAGAAGTTAGGGTTTCTCTTTTGTAAACTTTGAGGTTTAATTTGGGTAAGGAAACCTTGACCGTTTTGAGTAATTTTTATATTTTTTAGTCCATGTTAGCTTAATCTAGCTAATCTAAGAACTAATTTGTGAATCTGCCAAATTTTATAAAACTTGCCATTGTTGAAATTTTTTGTTCTTGGGAGCTTTTGATAGATTTGAATTTTTTGATGCTTGGGTTAGATCTTTTGTAAATAGATTTTTGATGAAATTAGAGTTTAGGGACTAAAATGTGAAAATGGTGAAAATACATGTATTGTTGTGTAAATGAATGTGTGAAAGAGTTGGGTAAACACCCTAGAGAATTAGATTAAGGTTGGTTGTGTAAGAGAATAATTATTTTACATGTTTTGTGTTGAAAGGATTAGGTTAAATAAAAGGAAAATATTAGGGGTAAAACTATAATTTCCCTAAAAAGGACTAAATTGTGTTGAATGACTCAATTATGTGATTTAATGCGAGAATTGAATGATTTATGAATGTAAACTACGATCGTGCTTCAGATCGTTGAAAAGGGAAATTAGCGGAGTAGTCCTTGAAATCTAATCGTAACTGCAAGTTAGTCCTGTAAGTTCGTAATGTAAATTTTACTTAATATTTCTTATATGTATATTGTCATTGTTCAGTAATTGGAAGCACTTGGAATTGAAGAGATCGGGGAAAAGAGATAGCAGACTTTATGTCATTGAAAAAGTATCGACGCGATGATTGGGGTACTGCATATGTTACGAGTCCTCGATAGCTCATGTGAGGTGCATCGTGATTCGAAAAAGAGATATGAATCCTAATCGGATTATAGGCCCTTCGATGGTTGGGACTTATGCTTTATGCATACTCCCAATAGCTCGTGTGAGCAGTATACTTGAGTTTTAGGGAAGCAGGGAGAAATATCTATCGCTGGTAGAGTTTGCATATAATAACAATTATCAGTCTAGTATTAAAATGGCACCGTTTGAGGCATTATATGGTAGGAAATGCAGAACACCTTTATATTGGTCAGAGTTGAGCGAGCCTAATTTGGTTAGAATCGACTTGATTCATGAGACCAAAGACAAAGTGCGGGTGATCTACGATTGCTTGAAAGCAGTGTTTGACCAGTAGAAATCATACGTAGATCTTAAAAGGAAAGATATAGAATTTGCAGTGGGAGACAGAGTCTTCTTGAGAGTTTCACCTTGAAAAAAGGTGCTAAGGTTTGATAGAAAAGGAAAGCTGAGTCCACAGTTTACTGGGCCATATGAGATCATGGAACAGGTTGGCCCTGTAGCATATAAGTTGGCTTTACCATTGAAACTAGAGAAGATTCATAATGTATTTCACGTTTCGATATTGAGACGGTACAGATCAGTTCCTTCTAATGTGATTACACCTTGTGAGGTTGAGATACAGTCGGATTTGTCGTATTCAGAAGAACTGATTAAGATTCTAGTTCGTGAGGTAAAAGTGCTACGAAACAAAAGGGTATCGTTGGTGAAGGTACTGTGGAATCGACACGGGCTTGAAGAAGCTACATGGGAGATAGAGGCTTCGATGAGATCGCAGTACCCTAACCTGTTCACTGGTAAGAAATTTCAGGACGAAATTTCCCTAAGGAGGGAGAGTTGTAACAACATTGTTTTTAATGGTGTCGAAAATAGTGATTTCAAGATTACAATTCTGACGAGTCGAGTTGTTAACTTATTTATTTGAATAGTTCAGACTTCGCTAGCATTGTATTAAAAGTTGGTGAGGAAATTTTAATGTTTAAATAGTTAATTGAGTAGAAAGGATTAAATTGTAATAGGTGTAAAAGTAGAGATGGTTGATTAGAAGGACCAAATGAATAATTTAACCAAAGGATTATTAGTGGGTGATTTTTCATGAGATGAATTAAACCTAAATAGGATAAATTAGGGTTAATGAGTAGTTAATTAAGTTAAAAATGAAAGTCTCAAAATTTGCAAAATTGCCATTAGGTATATAAGTTAAATTAATGAATTAAAATGGGAAATTAAATCATATTTTCAACACTTCATCTTCTTCCTCATGCCAAAAAAAAGAGAAGTTAGGGTTTCTTTTTGCAAACTTTGAGCTTTGATTTGGGTAAGGAAACCTTGACTCTTTTTAGTAATTTTTATGTTTTTAAGTCTGTGTTAGCTTAATTTAACTAATCTAAGGACTAATTTATGAATCTGTCAAATGTTATAAAACTTTCCATTGTTGAAATTGCTTGCTCTTGGGAGCTTTTGATAGATTTGAATGTTTGATGCTTGGGTTAGATCTTTTTGTAAAGAGATTTTTGATGAAATTAGCGTTTAGTGACTAAAATGTGAAAATGGTGAAATACATGTATTGTTGTGAAAATGAATACGTGAAAGTGTCGGGTAAACACCATAGAGAATTTAGTTAAGGTTGGTTGTGTAAGAGAATGGTTATTTTGCATGTTTTGTGTTGAAATGACTAGATTGAATAAAAGAAAAATATTAAGGGTAAAACTATAATTTTCCCAAAAAGGACTAAATTGTTTTGAATGACTCAATTATGTGATTTAATGTAAGAACTGGATGATTTGTGGATTTACACTACGATCATTCTTCAGATAACGGAAAAAGGAAATTAGCGGTGTAGTCCCTAAAGTCTAATCGTAATTGCAAGTTAGTCCAGTAAGTTCGTAATGTAAATTTTACTTAATATTTCTTGTATGTATATTGTCATTGTTCAGCAATTAGAAGCACTTGAAATTAAAGAGATCAGGGAAATGAAACGAAAGAGATAGTAAGCTTTATGCCGTTAAAAAAGTACCGACGCGATGAATAGGTACTGCATATGTTGTAAGTCCTCGACAGCTCGTGTGAGTAGCATCGTGATTCGGAAAAGAGATATGAATCCTAATCAAATTATAGGCCCTTTGATCGCTGGGACTTATGCTTTATGCATACTCCCGACAGCTCGTGTGAGTAACAGCGTTAGGGAACAGTTTACAGACAGACACCGTACCGATGGCTGGGGTATCTCATATGTTACGAGTCCTCGATAGCTCATGTGAGTAGCATCGGGTACTGGTAACAAAAAAGTTATAGACAGGAAAGTGAAAGTTATAATTGACTTGAGAAAGCAATGGGATTATCCTGGCTTAGTTGAGCTATAGCTGCTTGATAGCATTAGAAATGACACATATTTTCTTCCTAAATTTATGTATTAACTGTCCCTTTTGTATTATATTTAGCATGCATGATAGTCATTTCATAATTAGTATTCACATTTTCTAACTCAATTTTATGTGGCTTAAATTCTCGTTATTTTATCTCTTTTGTGCACTAATGTCACCATATGCAACATATGTATATCATTTGAAATAGTCAGCGCAGAGATCCATCTCGGAAGATCGATGCTATAAAGAGTTCAAAGATTTAGCCACAAGTTTAGCTTGGAATTGTGACCAGAAATGTCACTGCATGGAAACATATACTTTGCATGAGTGAATTCATGCTGTAATCACATCTGGAAGCACCAGCGCAGGAGAATAACACGTTGTCGCCACAATTAAAGATTACAGATTGCGCCCAACGAAGTCGCGACAACCTGTAGATTCATGAAGAACACACCATATTTGCGTGAGTGCATAACTGGAATTTAACAAACTTTGACAGCTGCAAAAGAAGTTGATCTGAGAGGAGATGAGATCTACAATTCTCAAAGCTTATAAATAGAGGAAAGAAGGAGGAAAGAAATATCAAGAGGTGAAGAAATTAATTTTGCAAATTCTCTAAAGCTTTGAAGCTTGGTTTGGGAGTCTGGTGAGCTGATCGAGCAAGTGTGCGACAACTTCTGACGAGGAGTGCTTGATGCAATACAAGAGAAGCGGTTAAGGAATAAACCTAGTAGCCTAAGAATAGTATGCTACGAATTATTTGTTAATCCCTCTCTTAATGCTGATGAATTCTTATAGTTTATTGTATATGGAAATATCTTTCAATATTAGATTACTTTGATTCCTATTTAATTCTTCTCATTTGTTTTCTCTTGCACTTAACTGTTTTGACCATGAAAGTGTAATTGCAGTCTACCGACACTGGAAAGTGTGGTGACAAGTTAGGTTAACAAGCAAGTCAACGGGAGTTGCTTAGGGCTAGGAGGAATTCTAGTCACTTGTTCTTGAGTGCAAGGCATTGCCAACACTGGAAAGTGGGGTAAATTTGGGTGCTTGAGTCTTGGTTAAATAGTGAGTTGTTATTGGTATGATTTCATTGGAACTTTATTTCTGTGACAGTTCATCTATAAAATACCTTGTCGACGTATCCAGCATTGCTACTTACTGAAGTCAGTGATCCACTACATTCTTTGCACTTGATCACACTTTTACTTTTTCTGCATTTAAATTCTCAAAATATCAACAACAATTTATTTTACTTTCTGTTACTCTAACTTTTATTTTACTTTGACATTTTAACTTTATCATTGCATTGACAACTTTGACTAACTTAGTTGTGCAGATCTGGTTTAATTGATTTACATCCTTACTAGCATTTTCTCTAATTTTAGCTTTAGTTGCTTTGACAATTGAACATTAAGAACTCTATCATCGTGGGATCGATATCCGATGGAGCAAATCTATCAACTATACTTGCATCGACGAGTGTTAGCTTGCACTTAAATGTTGTGTCGTTTACAAGCCGATCAAGTTTTGACACCGTTTTCAGGGATGGCGTTTATTTGATGTTCATTTTTGTAGTTGCAATTATTCTTTTTTACTTAACTTTTTACTATTTAACTTTCTTTTGATTTTCTCAAATTCTTTAGGAGTTGCATGTCCACAAGGAGAAATCCTAAGGTTATTATGAGCTTTGATCCAGAACTCGAATGAACTATTCAAGGGAGGAAGCAAAAACAAAAGAAAATGGCTAGAAACAACAATGATCTTCCACCATTGCTACCACAGAATGTAGTTCCTACAATACAGCCACAACGAATTAATAATTTACCACCATCGCTGCCACAAGTGGAGCAAGTTCAAGACAAGACGATAAGAGATTTTGTTGTTCCTGTGCTTAACGACTTACAACCAGGGGTTGTTAGACTAGCAATATAGGCTGGTAATTTTAATTGAAATCGATTATGTTTCAAATGCTAAATTCTAATGGGCAATATGCAGGTTTACCTCATGAAGATCTAGTGAGCATCTCAAATCGTTTCTACTAATATGCGCTTCTTTTAGTCAACATGGTGTTCCTGATGACGCTTTGAAGATGCAACTGTTCCCTTATTCTTTGCAAGGGAGGGTGAGAACAGGGTTCCTTGGTTTACCAACTAGATCCATTACTTCTTGGAATACGTTAGCAACACAAATCATGCTAAGATTTAATCTGCCGATAATTAATGCAAGATTGCGGAATGATATCATAGCATATTATCAACTGGATGATAAGAACTTTTACACTACATGGGAACGCTACAAGACTTTGCTGAGATGTTGCTCCATGCATGGAATTAAGCAAGAGACTCAGATTGATATATTTTATAGTGGGTTGAGTGCGAAGACAATAAATCTTGTCGATGCATCTGCTAATGGACCACTGTTGGATTGCACCTACAATGATGCCGTACAGATATTAGAGAGAATTGCACAGAATGACTATAAATATCCAATTTCTCATTCTGTTCAGGTAAAAACTAATCTCGGTGTTATAAAATTAGATGCTATATCAGCTTTGAGTGCACAAGTATCCTCGTTGAAAAACATGATCAAGAATAAGAAGGGAACAAGTGAGGTTACCTCGATTCAACTAGCTCAACAGTTGGATGCCCCGACATTTTCCTATGAGATTTGCGACAACCACCACAGTTATGAGGATTGCCCACAACATGCTAAGAACGCATTTTATGTCAACAACATCAGAGAAAATTCTTGTGGTAATTCATACAATAATCCTAATCATACACAAGAACCTTGGGGGAACCAGAATTCGTCTACATTTAGATATGAAAATGCATCAACTCAAGGTAATTTTAGACAAGGGAGTTACAACAACAACCAACAACAGCAGAACTATAATCACAACCCGCAATTGCAAGCACACCCAGATAATATGCGATCACATGACCAAATGCATTCATATAACTAGATGCAGTCACAAGCTCGAATGCCACCACAACAAAATGCGATGCCAAGTATGCAAGGACAAAATCACCAACAGTAACAACAATATTCTCAACCAAGAGCAGATCCGTTGGCTACTCTTGAAGCGTTGCTTCTAGAGCATGTCATGAGAACGGAAGCAATCGTTCAAGGAAACTCTTCTTCTATTCGCGCGTTGGAAGCTCAGCTAGGACAATTGGCTTCTAACATGAGCACAAGGTCACCAGGTGCTTTGCCTAGCGACACTGAAAATCCAACTTAGAAGGGGAAGGAGCATTGTAAGGCTATCACTGTTGAGAAGTGGAAAGCAAACTACTGAGCCAAGTAGAAGTTCCAATCAATTACATGTCAACGCATCTGAGCCAAAGCAACAAAAAGAAGTGACCTATGAGGAAGACCCAACAAAAAAAAAATAAGGAGGGGCCACCTATAGTCACTCCTATGCCCACAATTCAACCAACAAATATGTCGATGCAATTGCTCATGTCGACACAACTGAATCCTTCACAATAACCCACTGACACTATACCTTTGTCATTTCCACAAAGATTCAACGAGAAGGACCATGACAAAGATTATCAGAAGTTTGTCTCTACCTTGAAGTAATTACACATTAACATACCTCTAGTGGATGCTCTTGTGCAAATTCCTAGTTATGGTAAATTTATGAAAGAGCTACTATCGAAGAAAAAAAAGCTTTCTGACATCGAGACGATTGCGCTCATAGAGGGGTGCAGCACTCTGCTAATAAATAAGTTGCCACCAAAGATGAAAGACCCTGACAGCTTCACAGTCCCATGCTCCATTGGAACTCATTATTTAGGTAAAGCCTTATATGATCTAGGAGCTAGTATTAACCTTATGCCTTTGTCCACATTCAGGAAGTTAGGAGTTGGATCTCTGAAACCCACTGCGGTGACACTACAACTTACGGATAGATCTTTAGCACAACCTAAAGGCTAGATCAAAGATGTCCTCGTCCAAGTTGACAAGCTTGTGTTCCCTATCGACTTTATCATCCTTGAATATGAAGTAGATAAGGAGGTGCCCATCATATTGGGACACCCATTCTTAGCAACGGGACGCACGCTTATTAATGTTTTCAAGGGCGAGCTGATTATGTGTCATAATGATGGGCATTTCACTTTTAGTGTGTTCGAAGCATCTCCGTCAAAAAGTAAGGAGCAATGTAACCACATTGATGTGTTGGATAAAATTATTATAGAAGAATTCAATGAACAAAATTTAGTAGTTTTAGATGAAGATCTAGTGACAACCACCGATGATATCCTAACTGAATGCGACCACAGAGCTGAGGTTAATAGTTGTGAGTTAAAACAGGGTTGGCAATTGGAGTTATTTAATTTATCCAACAGGACGATCCCTGTGTTTAAACCATCAATCGAACAAGCTCGTTCCTAAGAGTTAAAGCCATTGTCGATGCATTTGAAGTATGTCTTTCTAGGTGACAATGACACATTACCTGTGATTGTCAACGCAAGCCTCAATGCGAGTCAAGAAGAAAAACTTATCGCAATTTTGAAGTAACACGAATGAGACATAGCCTAGAGCATTGTAGACATCAAAGGAATTAGTCCCGCTTTTTACATTCACAAGATCAGATTGGGGGATGAAGGGAAGCAATCCATTGAGCAACAGCGAAGGCTTAATGAGAAAATGAAAGAGGTAGTGAAAAAGGATATTATTAAGTGGTTGGACGCGGGCATCATCTACCTCATTTCAGACAGTACATGGGTAAGCCCTGTCCAATGTGTGCCCAAGAAAAGTGGTATCACAGTGGTGAGCAATGATAAGAACGAGCTGGTCCCTACTCGTATTGCTACTGGTTGGCGAGTGTGTATGGATTATCGTCATCTCAATGCGGTCACAAAGAAGGATCTCTTCCCACTTCCATTCATTGATTAGATGTTGGATAGGTTAGCTGGCAAAGCCTACTATTGCTTCCTAGATGGCTACTTTGGATATAATCAAATTGCCATTGCACCGAAATATCAAGTAAAGATCATGTTTACATGCCCATTTGGAACCTTTGCCTTCCGATGTATGCCTTGGATTATGCAATGCACCTGCTACATTCTAGAGATGTATGATGGCTATCTTCTTAAACATGATTGAAGACTCATTAGAAGTATTCATGGACGATTTCTTTGTGTATGGGTAGAATTTTGATCAACGCGCCTATAATCTGGCAAAAGTACTTAAAAGATGTGAGGACACAAATCTAGTGTTGAACTGGGAAAAATGTCGTTTCATGGAAATTGAAGGCATTGTTCTTGGCCATCGAATATCATGTCAGGGCATTGATGTAGACAAAGAAAAGGTAGAAATCATTCAGAAATTTTCACCACCCACGAATGTCAAAAGAAGAAGAAGCTTTCTTGGTTACGCTGGTTTCTATAGGAGATTTATTCGAGATTTTTCCAGAATTACCAAACCACTTTGCTCGTTGCTAGAGCAGAATAAAAAGTTAGTGTTTGATGACGTATGTTTAGACGCATTTGTGATAATAAAGAAGCAGCTAGTACAAGCTCCAATTGTCGTCGCACTAGATTGGACACAACCATTTGAATTAATGTGTGATGCGAGTGATTTTGTTGTAGGAGCTATGCTGAGACAATGCAAAGAGAAGGTATTTCACTCAATTTATTATGCTAGTAAAACCTTAACTGAAGCACAGCTGAACTATATGACTATTGAGAAGGAATTATTAGCGTAGTTTTTGCATTCGACAAGTTCCATTCATACCTTGTCGGCGTAAAAATTATAGTGTACACAGTTCATTCTATGTTGAAATACCTTTTTGCAAAGAAAGATGTCAAACCGAGATTGATCAGATGGATCCTGCTCTTACAAGAGTTTGATATTGAAATTAGAGATAGGAAAGGATACGAGAATCAAGTAGTAGACCTCTTATCCCGTCTGGAAGCTAGAAGCAAAAATGGCAATCAGTCATGCATTATCGACGCATTTCCAGATGAGCAATTATTTTATGTCAACTCATGTCCATGGTATGCTGATGTTGTCAATTATTTAGTTTATGGTAAGCTTCCTTTGAGTGCAACTGGTCACAAGAAGATCAGATTTATGCGCAACGCTGCGAAGTATCATTGGAACGAGCCATACTTGTTCAAAGTATGCGTTGACAACATTATTCGTCGTTGCCTTTTTGAAGAAGAGATGACTTCCATCCTGAGACATTTTCGTGATGCTCCCTATGGTGGCCATTTTGGTGGAATGAGGACTGCTACAAAGATCCAACAATCAGGATTTTTTTGGCCCACATTGTTTCGAGATGCTCACAATTTTGTGCAACAATCGATAAATGTCCATGCATAGGTTCTATATCTCATTGCAATGAGATGCTTCAACAACCTATCATAGAGGTTAAATTATTTGATGTATGGGGTTAGGCTTTATGGGACCATTTCCAAACTCTTTTGGGAATGTGTATATTTTAGTTGTTGTTGATTATGTCTCTAAGTGGATCGAGGCAATTGCTGTTCCAAAGGATGATGATCGAACGGTGTTGAAGTTTTTCCACACGTATATCCTTAAAAGATTTGGAACACCTAGGACATTGATAAGTGATCAAGGTACTCATTTTCACTATAACCGAGTGGTAACAGCATTGAAACGATATGGTGTGAAGCATCGCATGACCACCACATACAATCCACAAATTAATGGCTAAGCGGAGGTTTCCAATCGAAAAATTAAAAGTATACTTGAGAAGGTGGTAAATCCATTTAGGAGAGATTGGTCTTCGCGGATACATGATGCGTTGTGGGCGCTTCACACTACATACAAAACCCCGTTTGGGATGTCACTGTATCAATTGGTGTTTGGTAAATCCTGTCACCTACCGGTTGAACTTGAACATAAAGCCATGTGGGCGATCAAGTAGGTAAAGATGGACTACGATGCTGCTGGATAAAAATGGTTGTTGGACATTTTCAAGCTAGAAGAAATTTGATGCACTACGTATGAAAATGCAGCTATAAACAAGGAAAAGACTAAGAGATGGCACGACAATATCATCTTATGGCGATAATTTAACCCTGGTCAGTTAGTACTTCTACTTAATTCACGTTTGAAATTACATCCAGGTAAATTATGCTCGAGACGGTCAGGCCCTTTCAAAGTTGTTAGAGCATTCCAGCATGGTACGGTAACAATTAAAGATATAAATGATGGTCACCAGTTTAAAGTAAATGGCTAACGACTAAAGCATTATGTGAGCCCAGATGTCAAAGAACACAACGAGACCATAAATGTAGTCACATTTCTTTAATGTCATTGCAATTTTCAGTAAGAATCGCACCGATTGATCTTCATCTATCCCTAGTCGTTAGATCAAACCAAGAGGTACGATCTGTAACTTGACATTTTTTGGTTGCAGACGCAACATTTTCCAAAGACGATTGCAATAATCATGTCTCTTCCTTTGAAAGAATTATAAAACCCTTATTTTGTCGTTCTTCTTCTCCCACTCACACCTCTATTGCTACTGTAACCATCTTCTTCATTGCCTTCACACTTTTCTTCAAAACTCTCTCTTTATTAAGTTATTATTGCAAGAACACGAGGAACAAAAACCCCTTCGAAATCTCTCGCTGAATCCTCAGCCACTATGGTTCGAAATGCCGACCAACTCTCCGAATAAGAGAATTCTATGCCAACTTAGTGTATTCAGAACAAGAGTTTGTATTTGTACGTGAGGGTTTGGTGCCTTAGAGTGCCACCCACATCAACGCACTCTTCCACTTCACTGAGAAGGAAGATACCCACACTGCGTTTGTAGAGGAATTAACTAATGAAGGCATGGTGATGCACGATCTATGCGTCTAGGACACTGTGTGGACTGGAAACGATTTGCATAACTACACGATGCACCGACGTTATCTCACAACTCAGAGCAAGGTATGGTTCCACTTTTTGAACAGCTCATATATAAAAAATTTGCCCATACATAGGGAAATCATCCATAAATACCTCTAATGAATCCTCGATCATATCAGAGAAGATGACCATCATGAACATTTGGAATGTGGCTGGGGCATTACACAAACCAAATGGAATTTGTCGGAAAGCAAAGGTTCCAAATGCACAAGTAAAAGTCATCTTCGCTTGATCCTCCGGCGCGATTGCAATCTAGTTGTATCCAGAGTATCCATCAAGGAAACAGTAATAGGCCTCACCTTCTAGCCTATCCAGCATTTGATCAATGAACAGTAGTGGGAAGTGATCCTTCTTTGTGGCCGCATTTAAACGACTGTAGTCCATACACACTCGCCAACCTGTAGCAATGCGAGTAGGGATTAGTTCATTTTTATCGTTACTTACCACCATGATGCCGCTCTTCTTAGACACACACTGGATCGGGATTACCCATGTGCTATCTGAAATAGGGTAGATTATGCCCACGTCTAACCATTTGATAATATCCTTCTTCACTACTTCCTTCATTTTCTCATTCAATCTTCGTTGTTTCTCCATTGACTATTTTCCTTCATCTTCCAGCCTAATTTTATGCATGCAGAAAGAGGGACTAATGCCTCTAATGTTTGCTATGCTTCAGGTGATGGCTCTTTTATGTTGCTTCAATATTCTGGTTAATTTTTCTTCTTGGTTCACGTTAAGACATGCATTGACAATTACAGGTAATGTATCATTGTCACTTAGGAAAACATATTTCAAGTGTGTTTGCAATGACTTTAACTCCAAAGTCAAAGCTTCTTCAATCGATGGTTTAAAGACAGGGATAGTCTTATTCGTCAGATCCAAAGATTCCAATTGCCAGCCATGTTTCAGCTCACAAACATTAGCCTCAACTTTGTGGTCACATTCAGGTGGGATATTGTCATCAGTTGTCACAACATATTCCTCTGTTACTACTGAATTTCATTAATTAAATTCCTCTATAATTAACTCGTCTAGAACATCAATGTGTGACATTGTTCCTTACGTCGTGATGGAGATGCTTCGAAAACACTGAAGGTTACAAGTTCACCATTGTGACGCATGATCAACTCGCCCTTGAAAACATCTATAAGAGTGCGTGTCATTGCTAGAAATGGGTGTCCCAAAATAATGGGCATCTCCTTATCAGCTTCACAATCAAGTATGATGAAGTCGGCTAGAGGAACACAAAGTTATCGACATTAACGAGAACATCTTTAATTTGTTATTCAGGTTATGCCAAAGATCTGTCTGCAAGTTGTCATGTCACCGCAGTGAACTTCAAATGACCAATCCCTAATTTCCTAAAAGTTGACAATGGCATAAGGTTAATGCTAGCTCCTAGGTCACATACAACTTTACCGAGGTAATGGTTTCCAATGGAACATGGGATTGTAAAACTGCCAGGATCTTTCATTTTTGATGGCAATTTATTTGTCAATACAACGCTATACCCTTTTGTGAGCGTAATCGTCTCAATATTGGATAGCTTCTTCTTATTTGATAGTAGCTCCTTCATAAATTTCCCATAACTGGGGATTTGCACAAGAGCACCAACTTGAGGTATATTAATATGTAATTGTTTTAAGGTAGACACAAACTTTTGATAATAACTGTCATGTTCTTTCTCCTTGAATTACTGTGGAAATGGTAAAGGTATGTTCACAGTGGATTGTGTTGGTATAATTAGTTGTGTCGACATGGGCTGTTGCATCGATAACTTCTTAGGATGAATGGTCGGCATCAGTGTGACTACTAGTGGTTCCTCCTCATTTGCTTCTGTTGTATCTTCTTCTGATGTAACTTCTCCTTGTTGCTTTGGTTTGTTTACATCGATAGGTGCTTGGTTAGAGCTGCTAGTTTGTCTGGCAATTTGCTTTCCACTTCGTAATGTGATAGCCTTGTAATGCTCCTTTCCTTTCTGATTTGGATTTTCAATGTCACTGGGCAAAGCACCTAGTGATCGTGTGCTCATGTTAGAAGCCAGTTGCCTTAGTTGTGCTTCCAATGCTCGGATGAAAGATGAATTTCCTTGTACATTTGCTTTTATTCTTATAATATGCTCACGTATCGAAGCTTTAAGAGTGGCCAATGGATCTGATCTTGGTTGAGAATACTACTGTTGCTATTGTTGATGCTGTCCTTGCATATTTGGTAGCATAGTCTGTTGTGGTTGCATCTGAGTATGTGACTGCATATGGTTCTATGATCGCATCTAGTCAGGCTGTGCATACACTTGAGGATTGTGATTATAATTCTGCTGCTATTGACTGTAACTCTCTTTTCTAATATTACCTTGATTTGAGGAATTTTCATATCAGTATGTGGACGCATTCTGGCTCCCTCAAGGTTGTTGAGCTCTACTTGAACTATTGTATGAGTTACCATATGAATTTCCACAGATGTTATTAACATAGAATGTATTTTCAGTTTACTGTGGGCAATCCTAGTAGCTATGGTTGTCACCGTAAATTTCACAGGAAAATGTCGGAGCATCCATCTGTTGGGCTACTTGAATAGGGGCAACATCACTCATCCCCTTCATGTTCTTGATCATATTCGTCAGTGAGGATACCTGTACACTTAGAGCTGAAATGGCATCTAACTCAATAACTACAAGATTTATTTTTACCTAAGCAAAATGAGAAATTGGATACTGATAATCATTTTGCATAGTTCTTTCCAAGATTCGCACAACTTCATTGTAAGTGCAATCCAACAAAGGACCATTAGCAAATGCTTCTACAAAATTTCTTGTCTGCGCATTTAATCTATTGTAAAAGATCTCGATTTATGTCTCTTATTGGATTCCATGCATGGGACAACGTCTAAGCAGAGTTTTGTAACATTCTCACGTAGTATGCAAATTCTCATCATCCAGTTGATGGTATGCTGTGATATCATTCCGTAGTCTAGCATTCATTGTGGGTGGATTGAATCACAAAAGAAAATGAGTTGCTAGTGCATTCCATGAAGTAATAGATCCAGCCGGTAAACCAAGAAACCATGTACATGCCCTTCCTTGTAAAGATTAAGGGAACAACTGCATCTTTAAGGTGTCATTAGGAACACCATGTTGACTGCAAGAAGCATATATAAGCAGAGAAGATTTGAGATGCTCCCTTGCATCTTCGTGAGGTAAACCCGCATATTTTCCATTCGAGTTAAGCATTTGGAACATCATCGATTTTAATTCAAAATTACCAGCTTGTATTGCTGGTTTAACAACCCCTGGTTGTAGATCATCGAGCACAGGAACAACGAAGTCTCAAATTGTCATGTCAGGAATTTGCTCTCTTTGTGGCAGCATATTATTGACTCCTTGTGTCTGCACTGGAGGAACAAGATTTTGTGCCAGCAATGGTGGTAGATCGTTGTTATTTCCATTCATCTTTCTTTGCTCTTCTCTCTTACTCTGAATTATTCTTTCAATTTCCGGATCAAAACTAACAATGTTGTTAGGATTTCTCCTTGAGGACATAAACACCTAAAAAGAATTTAAAAAAAAATCAAAAAAGGATTATTTAATCAGTAAAAGTTAGAAAAAGAGTAGTAAATGCAACTACAAAAATAAACATCAAACAAACGCCATCCCCGGCAAGAACGCCAAAACTTGATCGACCTGTAAATGTTATAGCAAATATGTGCAAGCGAACACTGTCGATGCAAGTATAGTAGATAGAGATGAATCTATCGAATATCGATCCCACGAGGATGGTGTTCTTGTTGCTTAAATTTGTCGAACCAATTAGAGTTCAAATGAAAAGAATTTTTAAGAGTAATGTCAACGCAAATCGGTTAAAACTACACAAGTTCAGAGTAAAATCTATCAGTGCAAATGTAATATAAAATGTCAGAGCAAATTAATAAAGGATGAATTGATTGTTTAGATGTTATAATGTAAATTCAAAAATATAAAAGAAATAGATCAAGTGTAAAGAATTGAAGATGATCACTGATTTCACAAGTTGGCAACGCTAAATATGACTACAAGGTAACTAATAGATAAATTGCCGCCGCAATTATGTCTCAATGAGATCTTACTGCTATCAAACTCTTTGTTTAACAAAGACCCGAGTACTCACAATTACCACACCTTCTAATGATGGCACTGCTTCATACTCAAGAACAAGTGGCCAAAATTCCTTCTTGCCTCAAGCAACTTCCATTGTCTTGCTTGTTAATCTAACTTGTCACCTCACCTTTCAGTGACTATGACTGCAATTACACTTCCGTGGTCAAAACAATTAAATCCAAATATAAACAGATGAGAAGAATTGAGTAGAAATCAAAGTAAATCTAACATTAATAGATACTTCCGTATACAATCAATAGTCAATAGAATTCATAGACATATAAGAAGGATTAAAGAATGAAATTGAAGCATGCTATTCCTAGTCTACTAGAATTCTCCCTTAATTGTTCCTCTTGCATCACACTTAGCACTTCTTATCAGAAGTAGTTGCTTCCTTGTTGCATCAGGTCACCTTCTTTCGGAATCAAGCTTCCATGGCTGCTGACTTTGGGAATGAACGAGAGAAATTTTAGAGTTGAATTCTTCACAGCTTGATATTGATCTTCTCTTTCCTCCTTCCATTTATAATCACTAGTAATTGCAGATCTTCTGCCCTTTTCAGATGTAACTCCTTTTTTCAATTGTAAAAGTTTGTTATTGTCAACTATGCACTCACGCAGATCTAATTTGTTCATTAGGCAGTTGCAGATTGTCGCAACATTGCTGGACGCAAATTATGATTTTAATTTGCTGCGACAACTTGTCATTCTCCTGTGCTGGTGCTTTTGGATATGTTAACAGCATAAAATCCCTGATGAAATGTAGAAACATTTATGTGATGACATATTTGACCACAATTTTGGATCAAACTTGTCACCGTAACTCTGAATGCTTTCCTATTATGATCTTCCTAGGTGGATTTCTGAGCTGACAACTTTAGACGTAAAATTAGTACTAAATACAATGACATTAGTAGCACAAAAGAGATAAAATGAAAGAAAGTAAGATCAAACAACACTGAGTTAGAAAATGCAAACACTAAGTATGAAATGCTAAAAATGTTTGCTAAATATGATACAAAAGGAACAAATTATACACTAATTTAAGGAGAAATTAAATGTCATTTCTAATGCTATCACATGGACACCATTCTTAACTACCTTACAGAAGGTAGAGGCGAATGGAAGCGCGAAGCTTTCACAGGGCGATCTCTCTCGTTTAAGTAAACAAATATGTTCCCTGTTGCAAAAATTTTGTTGCAGTTTATATGCACTCGTCTTTGCCTTGCGTTGGACACTAATACTATGAATGTGTTTAGAGCAGCCCTGTTGTATTCCATTTTTGTAACACAAAATAATTTGTGTAGGTACATTAGTGAATCAAAAGATTAAGCATTGCATCACAGGCGGAAAGGTTGGTATCTTCTTTCCACACATGGTAACTGACCTTTGACTCAAGGCTTGTGTCGACATCATAAATATTGAGCAAACTCAATGCCCAATGTGCAGCTTCATCAAGGATTCCTTGCTCCAACAATTTCAAGAGCTTCATATGAAGCAAATTCAGGAATGGAATTAGTAAGGTCACGGGAGAAGGGAAGCACCTCGACCTACAAAGAAACTGAGCACCAAAAAGAAAATCGAATGTGAGCCCATATGGTGGCAATGCGGATTAGGATGTGGTATATGTTATAACAATTGGATGCTTGAGACGATGAAACCATTTATGAGTGCATTCATGGCAAGTTAGGGGGAAGGATCCATACAATGGCCTACTAGATCGAGTGACTCATCTGAGGGTGAAGACAACGAAAGGGAAGTGATCTACCGTAATTCGATCTAGCAGATTAAACTAGTTTTCACACTTTAGGAGCTTGAAATTAAGTATTATTGTTACATTTCAATGAAGATTTAGTAAGTTGTAGGCAAGTTAATAAGATATGTAAAATGTGCAAAAATGAGTCTTTTATTAACCTCATGGCCGATTGAAGCTTAAAGGTTGGCTAATCCGATTAGTGAGTGTGTAGGAGACCGTTAAAAGGTGAAACATGCCAAGACTGATCGCTATGTCATGACACAAGACTATGAATGTTGTAAAATAGAGACTAGACCCGAAGAATCCTGAAACTACCTTCGTGGTCGTAACACATCATAAGGGTGTCGCGACAAGCCTTAGAAAATACACTCAAAGGAGTATATTGTCTACTATGTCACAACATAGAGTTTGAGTGTTGTGACATCGACTCTTGGATGCGGAAACACACCGAGTGAGGGGTATTTTGGTCTTCGTAATGCATCATTAAGTTTAAGAACTACAGCTAACCTAGGGTTGAGGAGAACGACCATTAGAAGAAGGCTATAAATAGGCCCTTTGAGCCTCCATTTTACACACACCATTTCTTTAGAAACTTTCTATATTCTTAGTTTTAGGTTTTTAGTTATTTCTTTTCTTAGGCTTTACTTATATCGTTTTGTTCTTTTGTTATATTTAGAGACGTGATTTGTAGATGCGCATAAACAGGTGTGGATTTCTTCTAGATCTTAATACAAATCCATAAGTTTTCTTCACTTATATTTTCAATCCAATCTTTATGTTTATTATTTGCATTGAATTTATAATGTTTCAAGAAGCCATGAGGAAATAATCCCTTTATGGGGGATTAGTGAGTGGAGGTATGGTAATTTAACTATTGAGTAGGGTTTTTCTACGGATCATCTATTTGGAGAAGGAATAATGATCGCGTCTGTAACATCACAATAGTTATGCAAGTGGACACACGTCGATGCAAGTATAGTTGATAGATTGATTCTATCGGATATCGATCCTACGAGGAATGGGTTCTTGATGTTCAGCTGTTGAAGCAACTAATACTAAAATTAGATGAAATGTGAGTAAAGATGTCAGCGCAATTAAGTCAGATCTGCATACTAAAATTGTTAATACTGTCAATGCAATCTAGGTTAATTGTCAAAGCAACAGAAAGTAAATCAATTGTTGTGGAAGTTTTAAGAATTTAAATGCATAAAAGTAAAGGTTTGATCAAGTGTAAAGGATTAGAGTGGATCACTGATTTCGCTAAGTCGCAACGCTGGATGCGTCGATAAGGTATTATATAGATGAATTGTCGCAGCAATAGAGCTCCAATGAAATCTTACCAATAATAGTCCTCCATTTAATCAAGACTCAAGTACCCACAATCACCCCACCTCTCGGTGTGAGTAATGTTACGTTGTGCACTCAAGAACAAGTGATTAGAATCTCTTCTAATCCCAAGCAACTCTCACTATTGTCTTGTTAACCTAACTTGTCACCACATCTCTTGATGTCGATAGACTGCAAATGCACTCTCGTGTTTGATGCAATTAGATCTAAGAATAAACAGATGAACAACAATAAATAAGATTCAAAGAAATCTAACAATGAATGATACTCTCGTATTCATTCAAATGTCATTAAAATTCATCAGCATAAAAAAGGGGTTAACGAATACAATCGAAGTGTACTATTTCTAGACTACTAGGACTATTCTGCAACTGCTCCTCTTGCCTTACATTAAGCACCTCTCGTCAGAAGTGGTTGCTCCTTTTCTCCATTAGCTCACTATTTTCCAGCTTAAATCTCAAAACCACACAGTAATTTTCCTGCACTGGTGAGTCCAGTTGTCTTTTCTTTCCTCTATTTATAGCCCTCAAAAGTTACAGGTTTCTTCCTCTATTCTCAAATCTAGATCTAATTTTTGTAGCTGTCAAAGCTAGTTACAGTACAGTTGTGCACTTATGCATATTTGATGTTTTCTTCAAAGATTTACAAGTTTTCGTTGCATTGCTAAGCGCAATCTAAAATCGTTAATTGCGGAGACAACATGTGATTTTCCTACGCTGGTACGTCTAGTTTTATTTTGAGTTTGAATTTACTTATTTGAAGTTTAAGTTCTGTGCGACGACATCTCTAGTCACAATTCCAAGCTGATCTTGTGCTGCATTCTTCTTCTAGCATGGATCTTTTGAGCTCAGTTCCTACGCTGACAATTCTAAGGCACAATATATCGGCTGCCTATGGCGACATTAGTACAAAAAGAGATAAAAATAACAAGAATTTTAAACTAAACTACAATGAGTTAGAAAATATAAAAACTAAGTATGAAATGCTTATAATGCATGCTAAATAAGACATAAAAGAGACAATTAAAACATTAATTTAGGGAGAAAATATATGTCATTTGTAATGCTATCACACCCCCAAACTTTAGTTTTTTCTTGTCCATAAATAAACAAAAATTAGCAAAATCATAATCAAATATGTCACCGCAATCATTATTCTCACAACTTGAATTTTCTGAAATCCTAATGCACAAATTGTATTTACATGATAGAATAATGCGCCGACAATTTATAGGCATGAACAATTAAAAACTGCAACCTCATAAATGTTAGTATTATGCATTGAATCCTAATCTTCCTTGAACCAATACATCATTTATCATAATTTTTTTCTTCATTTTCTTTTTCTTCCTTTTTCTCATTTTTCTTTTTCAAGTGATTGAGAGATGTCATTGCATTACTCTACTTTTGTTCCTAGGCAGTAACGATGGGGTGCAACAAACCCCCAAGAGGTATGTAATTGCACCGACACACACTCTTGCAGAGATAGCCTTTGGCTAGATGATTTTTCTAAACCTGCAGCAGAGTGTTCTCCCTTGAAAGTCACAATGCACTCATATTGGAGTGTCATTTATTCATACAATGTTGCTGCAACTGGTCAGTTAGTTCAAGATTCAAACATTCACACTATCCATTCATTACTGAAACAATTCCAATTATTCATTCAAAAATAGAAGACTTACTATCCATTCACATTCATCCAATTTACACATCAACGTTCTAAAAAAATCAAGATTTACACATAAAAATAAAAATTGTGGGCACATTTTTGTTGAACTTCTGCATATTTTCATTAACATAAGAAACAAGTAAAATTCAAAGATATGGGTGTAATTGCATTTCCATTTCACAATATCCCCCCAAACTCAGTGTCTGCATTGTCCCCAATGCACTGAGAATATCATACAAATATAATGGAAATGCAATGACAATGCAACTAACTTAACAAAAATGCAATGACAAAATAAAAATGCATGAAAACTATCTACCGAGAAATGTACCAACTTATTCCTCGGCAGCCGATGCAGAGGCTGCTTTTATTTTCTTCTTCGTCTTTCTTGGGCGCTCACCTCTTCCTTATGCTTCTGCTTCTTGTCCTTGCGTCGTTTTCTTTTCTTATCCTTCGAACCAACAGGCTCGACAGATTGCTCCTCTTCAGCAGGTTGGGTGGTGGCTTCATCGGTAGTTACTTCGGATGGATGGATTTTAGCAAATGATACCACATAGGGCACAATTGCAAGAGGATTGGGCTCCTCAATGCTGCTCATAACAACCTCGGTTTGGCTTGAATCAGGTAGAGCCTCGTCAGTGCTAGGTGCCTCCATACTCACAAGTGTGCCAACAATATCCTCAGCGATAGTTGTCGGGGCATCTTCTTCCTTCTTCTCTTGCTCTGCTGCAGGGTCTTTCATGTCATTCTCTTCTTCTTTTTCTTCTTCTCTTCCTCTTCCTTCTCTTTTATCTAGTCATCTTCTTGCTCGACATCTTCACCTGCATGCTGCTCTTGTTCAATTGTGGCCACGTCAGCGCCCTCCTCTGTGTCTACAGCCATGGGTACAATCGGGGTAGTCACCTCCTCAAACATAGTCGCACGCTCAGCCATGTTTGCACTGACACTACTAGAGAACTCGTCTTCAAACAGACTGGTAATACTACTGTAGCAATCTTCCTCAACATTAAAGTGCCTTTCTTGGTCTTCATCATCAGATATATTAATCCTTGGTGGTGCATGGGTAGGCCTACCATCAGGAGTAGGCTGATAAGAGGAAGAGGCTTGGATCAGGCGAAAAATAGAGGGAAAGGCTAGGAAGTCTGGCATCAGACTGGGACTCATGCTACGCAATGCGACGATCATTGCCTTATTTTAGGCTTTTTTATATGTATAAAAAATATGTTGTCTGTAATCCATATCTTTTAATACGCTAATAATGCGGATGGTACGCTTGTCGATGCAGTCAATATTGGCTTCCACAGTGGTCAGCTTCTTTTCTAGTTGGGGATTTGTGCGCGCATTAACCTATTTTTCCTTCTGCTTCCTCTTGCTCTTATCCTTCTTCTTTGGGTCCACTTTTGCCACCGACGTTTCTTGGCCGCGAGTCATCCTTTCAACTGATATATCATTAGTGGGACTCTTGTTCTCCAATACTTCCTCGCCATCCCTAGGCACAATGCCCTTTTGTTTGCAAAGTAACATTATTAAAGAAGGGAATGGTAGTATACCATTTTGTTTGGCAGTAACTTCAGCAATTTTATCATGGAGGATTTCGCCAATGTCGATTGTGACAGCCTTGTAAGATAGAGTACAAAAGACACATATGGTCCAATGTCGTCGTAGTATTGTGCGTGGATGGCAGAATGAGGCTGTTCACGAAGTGGAACCACACTTTGCTAAAGGTTATGAGATACCTCCTATGCATAGTGTAGTTATGAAACCATTACCTGTTTAGGCATCACCATTAATACAAAGGCCCCTCATGATCTAAGCAGTTACTTCATCATCCAATCGCTGCAAAAATAGAGAGTGGTCGTCTACCCTCTCAGGAATCCGTAGCAGAAAATTTATGTAAGCCGCACTCCATGGGATGAGCTCTTCTCTCACGACCACAAACTATTGTTCTGAATCGACGAGGTTTGCATAAAACTCCCTTACCAGCGTCAGGGAGTAGCCAGTGGGGTGTTCACAGAACAACTCCTAACCCAGATGACTTATAGTCCTCGCGACTTGCTTCCTCAAGGTCTGATACGGGGACAGTTGCAGACCTTGCTCTAGATGGATATTCCGCTTTAGCATAACATTCAGATAACGGTCCTTGACTGTAATGGTAAAAAATAAGACCAACCCTGTGGATGGTGGTGAAGTTGTGGTCGGAGCCACTGTTGTTAAAGTCAAAGGTGTGGTTCCAGAAGGAGTTTTGGAAGGATTCTTTGATGCTCTAGTTTTAGCCATGGTAACTGGAAAAAGAAATTAGAGGAACTTATAGAGAAAAAGTTAAACTTGTGAACATTAGAGAAAAATAGAAGCAATGAAAGAAAGAAGATGTAGCAACAATGGCGATTGTGAGGAGAAAAGAAATCTACAGCGAGGGGTTTTATAACCTAACCTTGGCAAAAATCATGATAATTGCAAAAGATTATGGAAAAACGTTGTGTCTGTAGCCATTAAATGCCAGGCTGCAAATCGTACCTTTTCATCTGATCGAACGGTTGGGAGAGGAAAGAAATCAATCGACACGATTCTTGTTGAAAAAGCATTGCTGAATCATCATAGAATGTGCTGACAAGCTATGCTTTGGATGCTTCGACAAAAAGACTATTTTATTCCTGCAAAGAAATTAAAACAAAACAAGTAAAAGTAAAACAATTAAAATAAAAATTGAAAATTCATCGACATTATTTAAATGTAACCAGATCGATGGCCTCGTTTGGTTCCTTAACATCTGGGCTCAAGTAGTGCTTCAGCCGTTGGCCATTCACCTTGAATTGTTATCCATCCTTCAGATTCTCAATTATCATCGCACCACTCTGGAATGCTTTGAAAACTTTGAAAGGACCTGACTATCTTAATCGCAATTTACCTGGGTGCAGTTTTAAACGAGAATTAAACAAAAGCACTAACTGACCAGAGCTAAATTATCGAAGCAAGATCATATTTTCATGCAATCTCTTTGTCTTTTCTTTATAAATTGCAGCATTCTCATAAGCATGGAGGCAAATTTCTTCTAGTTCAGTAATGTCTAACAATCTTTTCCTTCCAGTAGCATCGTAATCCATATTCACCTACTTGATAGCCTACATGGCTTTATGTTCAAGCTCAACTGGCAGGTGACAAGACTTACCAAACACTAACTGATACGACGACAATCCTAGCGGGGTCTTCTAAGCAGTACGAAGCACCCACAACGCGTCATGTAACTGCAAAGACCAATCCCTTCTAGATGGATTAACCACCTTCTCAAGGATGCTTTTGATTTGACGATTGGATACTTCAGCTTAGCCATTGGTTTGTGGGTGATATGTAGTATCCATACGATGCTTCACACCATATCTCTTTAATGCTATGCCACTTGATGGTTATAAAAATCTCGTAAGGATGTAAGTGTGAAAGAATTTCAACACCATCTGAGCATCATCTTTTGGCACTACGATTTTCTTGATCCACTTCGAGACATAGTCAACCACAAATAGAATGTACACATTCCTAAAAGAGTTAGGGAATGGCCTCATGAAATCTATACCCCAAACATCGAAGAGCTCTACTTCCATAATTGCCTATTGGAGCTTTTCGTTGCGTCGAGATATAGAACCAGTGTGTTGACATCTGTCACATTGCTTGCAAAGTTGTGGGCATCTTGAAACAATATGGGCCAATAGAATCTTGACTGCAGGACTTTTCCAGCAGTCCTTACACCACCAAAATGGCCTCCATAAGGAGCATCATGGCAATGTCGTAGGATAGAAGTCATTTCCTCTTTAGGAACGGAGTAACGTATGATATTGTCAGCGCATACCCTAAATAGGTATGGCTTGTTCCAATGATATTTTGCAGCGTCGCGCAAAAATCTAACTTTCTTGTGACCAACAACACTCAAAGGTAGCTTCCTACACACAAGGTAATTGACTACATCGACATACTAGGGCAATGCATCGACAAAGAATAGTTGCTCATATGAAAATGCATCGACAATTTAAGACGTCCTCCCATCTTCACTTCTAACTTTTAGTCGAGATAAGTGGTTAGCTACTTGGTTTTCAGATCCTTTTCTATCTTTGATCTCGATATCAAATTCTTGAAGGAGTAGGATCCATCTAATCAACCTCGATTTGGCGTCTTTTTTCTCAAAAAGGTATCTCAATGGTGAGTCATCTGTGTACACTATAATCTTTGCACCGACAAGATATGAATGAAATTTGTCAAATGTAAAGACTACTGCTAACAACTCCTTCTCCGTAGTTTTATAATTAATTTACGGTTCAATTAGAGTTTTACTAGCATAATAAATGGAATGAAATACCTTTTCTTTACGTTGGCCTAGTACAACTCCCACAGTAAAGTCACTTGCGTTGTACATTAGTTCAAATGGTTGTGTCCAGTCTGGTGCAATGACAACTGGAGCTTGTACCAGCTACTTCTTTAATTTCTTGAATGTGTCTAGATAGGTTTCATCGATTACAAACTTTTTATTTTTCTCTAGCAATGAGCATAACGGTTTAGCAGTCTTGGAAAAATCTCGGATAAATCTCCTATAAAAGCCAGCATGTCTAAGAAAGCTTCTTATTCCCTTGAAATTGGTGGGTGGTGGCAATTTCTCAATGATTTCCACATTTGATTTATCAACCTCAATGCCCTGACATGATACTCGATGGCCGAGGACAATGCCTTCATTTGCCATTAAGTGTCATTTTTCCCAATTCAAAACTAGATTTGTGTCCTCGCATGTCTTCAAAACTTTTGCCAGGTTGTCAGCACATTGGTTAAACTTCTATCCATAGACAGAGAAATCATTCATGAATACCTCTAGAGATTCCTCGATCATGTCCGAGAAGATCACCATCATGCATCTCTAGAATGTTACTGGCGCATTGTACAACCCAAATGACATACGTCAGAAGGCAAAGGTTCCAAGAGGGCATGTGAACGTAGTTTTTGCTTGGTCTTCCGGCATAATGACTATTTGGTTGTATCCAAAATAGCCATCTAAGAAGCAATAATAAGCCTTACCAGCTAGCCTATCCAGCATTTGGTCAATGAAAGGTACGATCCAACAAGGGACCATTGGTTGATGTGTTGACAAGATTTCTTGTCTGAGCATTCAATCCATTGTAAAATATTTCAATCTGGTTTCTTGTTGAATTCCATGCATTGGGCAGTGTCTCAAAAGATTTTTATAACGCTTCCATGTTGTATTTAAGTTCTCATTGTCCAGCTAATGATATGCTGTAATATCATTGCGTAACCTTGCGTTCATTGTCGGCGGGTTAAAACGAAAAACAAATTGTGTTGCTAGCGCATTCCAAGATGTAATGGATCCAATACAATCCCAAGAACCATGTTCTTGCTTTACCCTATAATGAATAAGGAAATAATTGCATTTTCAAGGTATCATCAAGGACACCATGTTGACTAAAGGATGCACAAATAAGCAGAAATGATTTTAAATGTTCTCTTGCGTCTTCATGAGGCAAACCAAAATATTGCCCATTTGAATTAAGCATCTGAAACAACACCGATTTTAGCTCAAAATTTCCAGCTTGAATAGCTGGTCTCATAACCCTTGGTTGTAAATCATCAAGGATAGGAACAACAAAATCCCAAATTATCCTATTTTGCACTTGTTCAACTTGTGGAAGCGGTGGTGTTAGATTATTAATAACTTATGGTTGTATTGGGGGAACTACATCTTGTGTTAGCAATGGCAGTAAGTTGTTGTCGTTATTGTTACCAATAATTTTTTTTTCTTGCCTTTTCCTCCTTAATGTCCTTTGAAGCTTCGGATCAAAGCTCACAATGTCCTTAGGATTTCTCCTTGTGGACATGCAACACCTAGAAAATTGAAAAAGAAAACAATAGAAAAGTAAATACGTTAGTAGAGATTAAAAGTTAAATAAGTAAAATTAACGGCAACTACAAAAGCAAACATCAAACAAATGCCAGTCCCCGACAACAACACCAAAACTTGATCGCATCAGTAACATCACAGCAATTGTGCAAGCGGACACACATTGATGGAAGTATAGTTGATTGATTGATTCTATCGGATATCGATCCCACGAGGAATGGGTTCTTAATGTTCAGTTGTCGAAGCAACTAATACTAAAATTAGATGAAATGTGAGTAAAGATGTCATCACAATTAAGTTAGATTTGCACACTCAAATTATTAATACTGTCAATGTAGTTAATTGTTAAAGCAACAGAAAGTAAATCAATTGTTGTGGAAGTTTTGAGAATTTAAATGCATAAAAGTAAAGGTTTGATCAAGTGTAAAGGATTGGAGTGGATCACTGATTTCACTAAGTCGCAACACTGGATGCGTCTACAAGGTAATGTATAGACGAATTGTCGCAGCAATAGAGCTCTAATGAAATCTTACCAATAATAGTCCTCCGTTTAATCAAGACTCAAGTACCCACAATCATCCCACCTCTCTGTGTGAGCAATATTGTGCACTCAAGAACAAGTGACTAGAATCTTTTCTAATCCCAAGCAACTCTCACTGTATTGCTTGTTAACCTAACTTGTCTCCACATCTCTTGATTTCAGTAGATTGCAAATGCACTATTGTGTTTGGTGTAGTTAGATCCAAGAATAAACAGATGAACAACATTAAATAAGAATCAAAGCAATCTAACAATGAAAGATACTCTCGTATTCATTCAAATGTCATTAAAATTCATCAGTATAAAAGAGGGGTTAATGAATACAATCAAAGTTTACTATCTCTAGACTATTAATACTATTCTTCAACCGCTCCTCTTACTTTGCATCAAGCACCTCTCATCAGAAGTGGTTGCTCCTTTTCTCCATCACTCACTGTTTTCCAGCTGAAATCTCAAAAACACACAGTAATTACAATATTTAATTCCTCCACCTCTTGACGATTTCTTCCATCTTCTTTCATCTATTTATAGCCCTCAAAAGTTGCAGTTTCATCCTCCTCTATTCTCAGATCTAGATCTAATTTTTTCAGCTGTCATAGTTAGTTACAGTACAGTTGTGCACTTACTCATATTTGATGTTTTCTTCAGAGATCTGCAGGTTTTCGTTGCATTGCTGAGCGTAATCTAAAATCATTAATTACGGCGACAACATGTGATTTTCCTATGCTGGTGCATCCAGTTGTATTTTCAGTTTGAATTTACTTATTCAAAGTTCAGGTTCTGTGCAACTACATCTTTGGTCGCAATTCTAAGCTGATCTTGTGGCTGCATTCTTCTTCCAGCATGGATCTTTTGAGCTGAGTTCCTGCGCTGACAATTCTAAGGCACAATATATCAGCTACTTGTGGCGACATTAGTACAAACAGAGATAAAAATAACAAGAATTTAAACTAAACTACAATGAGTTAGAAAATATAAAAACTAAGTATGAAATGCTTATAATGCATGCTAAATAAGATACAAAAGAGACAATGAAAACATTAATTTAGGGAGAAAATATGTCATTTATAATGCTATCAAAGAACAAGAAACAAACCCTAGGCCTAACAACCCCGAGAAGTCATCAAGGTGAAAACTAACTCAAAATTCGTATTGCTCATTCGTGAACACCTTTACCCCAAACCAGTATGAACTATGAGGTTGGACGATAAGTAGTTCTTGCTAACTCGTTATGTTAGTGGAAGATCGAAATATCCTACTAGGGTAGCAACTAGTTGATTGACGAAGAACTCGAAGCAACGGTTGATGAAATTATCCTAAAGCGAGCTAACTCCCCATGATTAGATTTATCGACTCTCTTATATCGTTTTCATTTCCTTTTATTTATTGATCTTTTCTAAGCATTTTCATTAGTATTAAAAACTGAAAAGCCCTTGATTACACTTCGTACTATGAACTTAATTAAAGTATTAATTAGAACTTATTTTTGCAGGAAATAGAATCAGTAGTACTTCTCCTCCCTTAGGTATGATGCTTGGAATACTCACCCACCCAATTGTAACTATATTACAACCAGACCCGTATAATTGTGGAAAGCCTAAAATTATACTCTAGATGTTAGTGCGTCCAGAGGTGGTAAGTTGCTACCGTCGTCACTGGGGAGGCAACATCTCTAGTGATTTTAGTTCTTGCATTTACAAATAAGAATAATTAAAAAAAATAGGTTATAGATATGTTTCTCTTATTTTGTTTATTTTACTAAAATTTTCCTATTTTTTAATTAGTTTATGACTTAGAGCTAAGGAAATTTGGTAGACCCAATTCCTAATCCCGAAGCACTTATTAGGAGAAACTGTCAACAATAGCAGCAAATGCAAAATCCACAACCACCACCTATTGACGAGAAAATACTTGAAGATCCACCTCTAGATCCTGTTGATGAACACGAAGTTATACCCCCACCACAATTACTAGGAAATGAACCAATGGCATAAGCCGAGCAAACATTAAGGGAAAATGACCTACCTAATATAGACGGTTCGAGGAAGCATTGCTAGGCCAAATATCACAATGAATAATTTTGAAATTAAGTCGACAATGATCCAAATGATCCAGAATTATTTGTAGTTTAGAGGCACAATGACAGAGGACCCAAGTCTACATAGATGGAGGACCCAAGTCTACATACTAAACAGTTCCTTCAATTATGTGATACATTTAAATAAAATTGGATCACCGATGATGCAATTCATCTTCGGTTATTCCCCTTTTTCATTAACCGATAATGCCTTTTCTTGGTTAGATGCATAGGCACTGGGTTCCATCACTACTTGGGACAAGTTAGCCGGAAAATTCTTACAGAAAATTTTCCCTATTAGTAAGACAGTCCAACTAAGGAGAGAGATCTCAACGTTCCATCAGTTGGAGGGAGAAGGATTCCATGAAACATGGGAATGCTTCAAAACTCTCATTTAGAAGTGTCTACACCATCGTTTGGCTAAGTAGTTACAATCGTAGATATTCTATAATGGGTTAAACACATCCGTAAGATCTAGACTTGATGGTGCAGTAAGGGGAGCCTTAATGAACTGAATATATAACGACGCATATGAGTTAATTGAGAACATGTCGATGAAATCTTATCAGTGTCCAACTGAATGGTTTATTTATGGGCAAAAACCAGCATCGATTAAAGATATCCAAGATGAAGACATATATCAACAAGTAGTTGACAAGCTTAACTGTATCGAGTCTACAACTAGTGTTATACCAATACAAGAAGGAGATAAACCTCTCTACCACTATTTGAAAAGATCATCTAAATTTGGGATGGGGAGGGAATCAACGGGGAAGTAATAGTACCAACTCAACTAGAAATACCAACTACCAACCCCCATTTTTGGAAGCACAACCAAAAAGAGCCAATCAGATTGACCATAATGTATGTGGTCAAAGATTAGATTAGATAGAGGGAGAGATGTAGTCAATGCGAAGAGAAGTAAATGCACTAACTTTGCAAAAACATTGACAAAATTAAAAGAGCAAATGGGCCAATTAATGAGTATGATGGGAAATATCAAAAACAAATTGGCACCGACATTCCGAGTAACACAAAAAACAATCCCTAAAGAGAGGGTAAAGAACATGTCAAGACAATCGCACTTAGATCGGGCAAAGTACTGAATAACCCAAAAAACCTTAATTCGAAACAAGAACAAGAGGAAAGAAATGATCTTATAAAAATACACTCAAATGATGAAATTGAAGTAAAAGCGAATGAAGAAATTCCTCCAACGACTAAGCCAGAGAAAAAGGATGCCCATAACAAAATTGAAGGTACAAAAGTCCTATTCCCTACTAGATTGGAGGAAAAGAAGAAGTAGGATGACGATGAATTTTTGAGTTTCTTGAATTTGTTCAAAACTCTAAATGTTAACTTACCATTGATCGAACAAATTGAGAAAGTCCCAAAGTACACTAAATTCCTAAAAGATAATATGTCAAAGTGTAGGAAGATTAGGGTAGGTGAGCTGGTCGAAATTAATGCAACCTACAGTGCTATAATATCAAAATGGATTCTTCAAAAATTGAATGATCCTGATAGTTTTACAGTACCAATAAAGATTGGAAGCCTCCAATTTAATAGGGCTTTATACGATCTTGGAGCTAGTATAATTTTAATGCCTCTCTTAGTCTTCGAGAAACTTGGATTATGGGGACTCAAAAACACGCAAGGGACGTTACAGTTGGCTGATAGATCTTCTGTATATCTGAAGGGAGTATTAGAAGACATGTTAATTCACGTATGAAATTTTATTATTCTAGTAGACTTCGTGGTGTTGGACTTTTAAGAAGATAAAAAAGTCAGTATGTTACTACATATATAAAAGTAAAAATACTTATTAGTGCTTGCCATAATTGTCTAGCTCAACATTTAGAGTGCATTTTGGCACTCTAGAACAGTTCGTATGGTCACTATTAGTCCAACAACCGTCATGCCAAGTTATCCTCTGGCGTCTATCTCTTTCTCAAAATTTTCCTTTTCGCACTACATTAATTACTACCATTTCCTTCCTTCGATCATACCTATCTGTAATGGGCATTAATTAAATACCACCAATTGGTCCGACGATTGCTTTCTTTATCGAACCAACCAAAAAAATATAAGTCTAATCATGGTGTCCTAATAGCTACTCAATTATTTTGTTCAATAAGAAAAAACTTCTCAATGGATTTTCTTTTGATTGCATAAGTGTTTGTAGTTGTCTCCTTCCATTTACAATCGACAACAGATATTCCCATGAATGATATCTCAATACATGGTTCTTGAAACCATTAAAATGATTGTATTCTCCATGAAATTGCTTCCTTCTTCCGTGAGGACGTAATTATTTTGACATCCAAAGACTGAGATGATGACTCATAGATTTAGATCTCTCCAGTTATCTGAAGTGTATGAAAAATCTCAATAATAGTGATTTGTCTAAGGATCTGCTTTAAGGAAGAGTTATTATATGCCACAGTCATTTCCCATTCAAAACCTAACCCTTGATCCATAGGTTCTTCAATTGTCAATATTTCTTCTGTGTCTTTGTCAGTATTAGTTGTCAATTGAAGACCCACATTTTGCAAGTTGAGGTCATCATAATTACTTAAAGGAATCAATTCTTCACTAGATTGAGACCAGTTTTCAATTCTTAGAGTGTGTTCAATTTCCTCTTCATGGTCTTTAATTATAAGCTAAGGTTCAATCTTACCATAATTCTCATCATGGTCATTGATAATACAAGGGCTCTCGTGATCCATGTTTTGAGCGTCAAACATGTCTTTGATATTTGGAGGCAGTGCTTTGGATATTTCTTGTCGTATTTTAATCATTTGCTCTGTCTTATCTAAATCTAACATGTTTGATCATTGATCTATCGGTTTCATACCTAGCAGATTGAACTATTTTTCACACTTGAAGAGCTTGAAATCAGGTATTTTCATTTTGTTTCTTTAGGATTTAGTTTAGTTTTTTTTATTAAATAAATTGTGTACAAAAGTGCAAAAAGGTGCTTATTGTTATCTTTGAGGCCGCTTGAGGTCTAAGGGTTAGCTAACGAACTTTATGAGTGTGCAGGAAACATTTAGAAGATGAAAAAATAGGAGGTTGATTACTACATCACAACACAGATTGATCTGTATCGCAACCAAGGGACCAGAATTACAAAATGACAAAATTTTCTCCTATGTCATAACGTGGGCACGACGTACAGTGACAACGCCTGGAAAATTTACTTGAGGGAGCTGACTGCCTCATTTTGTTGCGAAATCGACCCTTAGATGCAGATCTCACACAAATGAAGGGCGTTTTGGTCTTTATAATGCCACTTAGACACTAGGAACGACAGTTGACCGAGGGTTAAGGAGAAATGTCCTTCTAAAGCTATAAATAGGACCTTTAACACTAGGGTTTTGGATACCATTCATTAAACTTTAGTTTTAGTTTTATTTGTATTTTCAATTTTCAAAATGAGATTGTAGAATTTCACATAAACGTTCGAGGAGTTTTACCCAACATATTACTTAATACAATTCTTATTTCTTTTTCATTCTCTTCTTCATTTATATGTTTTCATATATTGTTTTATTAATGAATAAAGAAACCATGAGGAACTAATTCCATTTTAGGGATTTAGGGAGTGGACATATGTATAATTAATTGTTGTTTTCCAAGGATTTTACCTTTCCGATAAGCTGTTTGGGAAAGGAAGAGCATCGAACAAGCACTAAGCTTGACAACCCTAGAAAGTCATGTAGGTGGGAATGAACCCAAAATTGGTATTGCCCATCTGTGAACACCTTTTCCCCATATCGGTTTAGATTGTGACATCTAGCGATAAGTAATCTCTATCGACTTGCTACACCGATGGTAGATCGAGAGATCCAACTAGGGTAGTGACTAGTTGATTGGAGGAAAACCCCAAAATCCAACAATTGAAGAAATCATACGAAAATGACCTAATCTCCCCAAAGCCATTTATAAGATTCTCTACGTCTCAAGCTTTTGCTTTTATTTTCTATTTTATTTATCTTTTATTTTTTTCTTTGAAAACAACTCTTTTATTTTTCGTACTATAAACCCTAAAATAAGTACTAATTAATTTTATCCTTTACTGGGATTTGATTTACTATCGCCTTAAGCCTCTTTTGGGAACGATCCTCGGAATACTACCAAGTGTTCCGTTGTAATACACTATATTTATAGCCTGACCCGAATACTTGCGGAAAGTCGAAATCTACATCGAACGAGAGTACATTCGGGGGCGGTTAGGTTGTTGGCACCGTTGCCAGGGAGGCAATACTTTAGTAAATTTTATTATTTCTTTGCTATTAGAGTAATTAGGAAAATTTTAGGATATAGTTACGATTTAACCATACTAACAATTATTTATTTATTTATTTTTTCTTTTAGATCAATTACTTTTAACCAATATTCCCATCACATTTTTTTAGGCCATGGATGATTACTATTACAGGTGGTCAAATGAGATGTACAATTACGACGAAGACATATACGAGGATGGATATTATGAAGATTAAGAATCATTGAAAACCAAATATTGTTCATGATAAAATGGAGCCAATGCGAAAATGAAGCCTCAACATACTAGTGGAGGAATGATCAAAGTATCAATAGAGTTGAACATCCACAAAAGTCCGTTGGTAATTTATATGAGGTATTTGAAGAAGATCATGACATGCACAAATATTTAAACGAGTCCCCTTCTAATTTGCCTTCATATGAAACCACTTAAAGAAACATATCTGAGGTATCATCACGCATATTAGATAATATGGCGCAAGTGATGAAAATGCTGCAAGAAGTATCCAAAGCACTACCTCCAAAGAATGAGGACATGGCTGATGCTCAAAAATTAAATCCCGAGAGCCCTTGTATTATCAATGATTATAAAGAGGAGATTGAAAACGGGCCTCAATCTAGTGATGAATCGGTTCCTTTGCGTAATTATGATGACCTCAACTTACAAAATGTGGGTCTTCAATTGGAAACTACTACCGATGTAGACATAGAAGAAATATTGGCAATTAAAGAACCTATGGATCAAGGGTTAGGTTTTGAATGGGAAATGGCCGTAATGTACAACATCTCTCCATTAAAGTAAATTCCCAGAGAAATAAATAATATCAGGGTATTTCATACACTTAAGGTAACTGGAAATATCTACATTTATGTCCCGTCACCTATTTCTTCAGATATCAAGATAATTGAGCCCCCATTAAAAAGTGAAACAAGTTCATGAGTAGTTTGATAACATTACAAATGACATATATTTTCTCCCTAAATTTGTGTTTTAATTGTCTCTTTTGTACCTTATTTAGCATGCATCATAAGCATTTCATACTTAGTTTTTATATTTTCTATCTCATTGTAGTTTAGTTTAAATTCTTGATTTTTATCTCTTTTTGTACTAATACAGCCACAAGCTGTCGATGTATTGCACCTTAGAATTGTCAGCGCAGGAATTCAGCCTAGAAGATCAATGCTGGAAGAAGAATGCAGCCACAAGGTCTGCTTGGAATTTCCACCAGAGATGTCACAGCACAGAACCTGAACCTCAAATGAGTAAACTTAAGCTGAATTCACACCTGGAAGTACCAGTGCAGGAAAATCAAAAGTTGTCATCGCAATTAACGATCTCAAATTGTGCCTAGTAATGCAGCGACAACCTGCAGATCTCTGAAGAAAACATCAAGTATGCGTGAGTGCACAACTGTACTGTAACTAACTTTGACAGCTACAAAATTTAGATCTGGATCTGAGAATAGAGGAGGATGAATCCTGTAACTTTTGAAGGCTATAAATGGAGGAAAGAAGAGGAGGAAAAATCATCAAGAGTTGAAGAATTAAATTTGCAAATTACTTTGTATTTTTGGAATTTATTACTAGAGACCGATGAGTTGACTGAGCCGACGAGTAGCAACTCCTGATGAGGAGTGCTTGATGCTGAGCAAGAGAAGTGGTTCGGGGGTAATCCGAGTAGCCAAGAGATAGTATATTCCGATGTATTCGTTAACTCCTTTCTTATGGATGATGAACTATTATTAATATTTGAATGAACCCAAGAGTATTTTTCAGTATTTGATCACTTTGATTCTTATTTAATGCTTTTTATTTGTTTATTCTTGGATCTAACTGCATAAAACACGAGAGTGGCTTTGTAGTCTATCAGCATCAAGAGATGCGATGATAAGTTAGGTTAACATGTAAGTTAGGCGAGAGCTGCTTGGGATTAGATGAGATTTTGATCACTTGTTCTTGGGTACACAACGTTGTTCACACCGAGAGGTGGAATAATTATGGGTACTTGAGTCGTGACTAAACAGGGAATTGTTATTGGTAAGAATTCATTGGAGCTTCATTGCTGCGACAGTTTATCTATCCAAAACCTTGTCAACGCATCTTGCGTTGCAACTTAGCAAAATCAATGATCCACTCCAGATCTTTGCACTTGATCACATTTATATTTTCTACATTTAAATATTCAACACTTATCATTCAACACATTTTGATTTACTTTCCGTTGCTCTGACATTTAACCTTTGGCATTTAACTTTGATTGCATTGACAGTATTAACAATTTCAATGTGCAGATCTGACTTAATTGCGCTGACATCTTTACTCACATTTCATCTAAATTCCAGTATTAGTTGCTTCGACATCTGAACATCAAGAACCCATTCCCTGTGGGATCGATATCCGATAGAATTGTCTATCAACTATAATGGCATCGACGTGTGTTTGCTTGCACATTGCTGTGACATTTTAGACGCAATCAGAGTTCAAACCCTTCAAATTTTTAAGAGCCATGCATAGCGACACGATTCAAGCCTACGATAATAAGTTGGGGATTTGTATCTTATCCAACTAAAATAGATGAACTAACCATTAAGATAGAGCTTAAACCGATCGTTAATGAGAGTGTAGAAGAGAAAATACACTTTCTTGCCATAATAGAGAAGGTACCAACTGAAGAAGTTGGAGAGTTTGATTAATTCTCATTCGACAATTGTAGCGAGGCTCGAGCAATGGAAATAATATGTGATACAGAAGGGAAAAGGCTCGAGGAAATAATACCCTAAAAAATGATTTGGGGTTGACTCGAATTTGGTACCAAATGGCTTGTAATATGGATGTCATGTCGATCGAAAATAAGGCAATATCATTGGATTCGATCGAAGGGGCTGGTTTATATATACCAACAAAGAAACAAACAACTAATCAAAGTGTCAAGAACCAGTTGAAAGTTCTTCTATGGTGGCGACACGGATCGTCCCAATTTTTAAAGAATTTTTATTCCCTAAATTAAATTTTGTTAGTTTTTTATTTTATTTTATTACTCATTTATTTTATTAATTTTAATTGAGTTTAGTTTTTCTTTCAACAGTTAATAGGAAACAGGGGTATGTTGTGACACATCATCATTTGTGTCGCAACATAGGTGACAGAACCAAGGAAGAACAGGACTAATGCTGATGTCGTGATGAAGCTCTTTCCATGCCGCGATAAAATGTACAGATTCAACAATCTTCGGAACTGAGGAGGATGTCACAACCAAGAGAACCTGAAGTGTTTGTCACGACAAAGACTCCTTGTGTCACGACATCGACTGCAATTTTTGTAGGGTCGACTCGGCCCAACTGCATAACTCGTCGGCCAAGGGTTTATTGTTCTAAATTTTTACACCTTAAAATCCTAAATCCTAACCCTTATAAATATTAAAACACTATTCTATCTCTCTCCATCTTATTTTAACTCACAAAAGTCCTTTGGAAACTAAAAAATCCTTTCTTTTCCAATTTTCTAACTCTCTCCATCTTATTTTAACTCACAAAACGCACCAATGCAGGTTCAAAGTTCCTACTTTCATTTAATTATTTCTAATGCCTCCTAAAAAGATTAGACGTACTATGGAATCAAAACTATCATTGGGTACGAATCATTCAAATTTTCTAAATATGAATGAGAAAAAATATTTTAATGAACTTCAAGGAAAAACCTTCATTCAAGAGAGGGGTTTTGATCCATTGATGGTTTTGTGTAAGGAATTGTGGCCTTTAGTTAGGTACCATAGATGAGAATGTTTTTGGACAATCCCCACAAAACCTGCTATTATCCCCATAGTCCAAGAATTTTATGCTGCTTTAAAAGATCATATCACTAGGACTAGGGACGAAGTTAATTGGTAAACTTTAGTCATTAGAGGAATTAATGTTAAGGTAACCCCCAAAATAATTTGTAATTTCTTTAATGCCCCTTATTATGAACAGGATTTCTTAGATCAAATTGATTTAGAGTCCTTTAGTGATATAAACATGCATGAAGTTATTACTTATCTTACTGAAGGAAGGGGGAATAGAAATTTAGGCTAGACACTAGTATTCCCACATCAATTTAATCAAGCCATCATATTTCCTGAAGCTAAAATGTGGATCCAATTCATTTGCACTCTTACGATTATGCTTTAAATGTTTCTAATGTCAATGCTTTTCGAGTAGTATTATTATTATTTTTTTTTTTGCAATTTTGCAGAAAAAGCAAGTTTGTATAAGAAAATGGATCCACCAAGACATGAGATGTTGTGTAGGAAGCCAAAAGGTGGGGATTTTCTTTCTTCACCTAATCACAGCTTTGTGCAGAAGGGCAGGAGTGCCCATGACATCCACTAAGCAAACCTTCAAGAATTTGAAAAGTGTCATCGGTGACACACTCTTCCAACAATACGGAGAACTTCGTGCCAAACAAATAAGAGAATGGAAGAAATCACGAGATTCAACGGCTACACCAATATCCACACGTAGGTTGGCACCATCCCAATAAGAAGTTGGTGAAGAGACTCATACAAAGTTGGATTGGATGGTCCAATGGATGCACAAATCGTGACTGGTATTCTAAGAGGTTGCTGACAACATAACCTTAGGGTCCCTAATTACATTGCAGACATGTTTGGGGCAATGGATGAGAAGCATGCTAATGAAGAGCCGAAAATAGGGAATGATAGTGATGAGGAAGAAGATGAGATGGATGACGAAGAATAATTGTTCGAGACAATTTAATTTTGATCCCCATATAATGAAAGACGCAACAATTTCTAGCATTAATGTCAAAAGGAGAAGGACAACCATCATAAAAAGAAGAGAACCGTCACGATAAATCGGGTAACTTCTTTCCTTTATTATTTGAGGGGACTACACATTGAGGACAATGTGTTTTCTAAAGTGTGGGGGGTAACATAAGAATTTTTTGGCATATAGATTTTATGTTTAGTTTTTTCTTTTTATTATTTTTATGTGTGCTTAAGCTTGTAGAAACACAAGTGATTGTTTAGAAGCATGTATAATAGGTTGATTGTGTTGAATGATAATTTGGCATCATGATAAGAAATTTTTAATTTTTGAGCAAGAAACTTTTGAGTCTATAGGTTATATTAAGTATAGATAGAAAGATATTATTGATACAAAATGATGTGAGAGATATAAGGAAACAAGCATATTTTTGATAGATACAAAACGAGCATGCTAGTATATATGATAGGTGATAATTTTGAGATTATGTGATGGAATTTATATTTTTGCATATTAAGGTGTTTAGGAATGACATAAGACATTGTTTGGACACACCTAGAGCTAAAAAAGCCAAACCATATTCTGAATTTCCAATTAGTACCATATTTGAGCCCTTATGACCCTTTTTAATGAACCTCTTTAGCCTTAAATGAAAAATTTGTTTATACTATTTTCTTTGGTCCTATTTTGCATGTAAATAGATATATAACCATTGGTATTAAGGGTAGGTAGACACATTAAGGTGGAGGCTACAAAATAGAAATAGGAAGCTCAATATAATGTATGAACTTTAGTTTAGCCAAAAAAGAGTAAGAAACAAAAGAATCATGAGTAAGAAAACATGTGAATAATGACAAAATTACAAAGTCATTGAGAAGAAGAAAAAAAGAATTTTTCTCAAGAAACAAAAGGAAAAAGAATACTCATAGGATAGCTAAGGGGATTGCTTTATATTGAGAGTTCCTAAAATGAAGAAAAAAAGATGGTGAGAGAAGGAAAAATAAAGGGGTAAGATGGACTGGGACATAAAGGGGAAGAATAGGGAACACTACAATGTGCCAAACTATTTTCGTGTTTGTAACCTTTTTATGCTTAATTGTTCTTTAAAATTCATATCTATCCTAAACCTCAACACGTTACAGGTCGAAAAGCCCTATGCGACTTAAACAACTCTATGCATGAATAGATATGAAAATTGCATGATCTCATTATGGTTGTCTGTACTGTACTAGGATAATTAAAAATAATCATATTTGGCATTGATGGATATATATTGATAAAACCTTAATATGTGTATTTCCTATAACTTAATAAACTTATATTGTTTCTAATAAAAATGATAAAGTTGCCTAGTTGTCATGTCAAAGTTATTAAGAGATGTATGATGCCTAGACTGCATGCTACGAGCCTACTCTTTATATAGCTATGAACTCAAGCTCTTCATTTTTCCTTAATTTTATTCTTTTGTTTGCTTGAGGACAAGCAAAGACTTAAGTGTGGGGGAGTTTGATCTACCGATTTCATACCTAGCAGATTGAACTATTTTTCACACTATCAGAGCTTGAAATCAGGTACTTTCATTTTATTAAATAAATTGTGTACAAAAGTGAAAAAAGGTGCTTATTGTTGTCTTTGAGGCCGCTTGAGGTCTAAGGGTTAACTAATGGACTTTGTGAGTGTGTAGGAAACATTTAGAAGATGAACAAATAGGAGGTTGATCAATATATGATGACACAGACTATCTGTGTCACAACCAAGGTAGCAGAACTTCAGAATGACAAAACTGTCTCCTATGTCGCGATGTGGGCACGATGTGTAGCGATAATGCTCGGAAAGTTTACCTGAAGGAGCGGACTGCATTCTATGTCGTGACACTACTCTAATGTGTCTCGACATCGACCCTTGGACACAGATCTAACTCTAAATGAAGGGCATTTTGGGCTTCACAATGCCACTTAAATCACGAGGCATGACAACTGACCTAGGGTTGAGCGAAACAACCATCTAAAGCTATAAATAGGACCTTTAGCACTAGGGTTTTGGATACCATTAATTAGACTTTAGTTTTTAGTTTTATTTATATTTTCAGTTTTCAAAACAAGATTGTAGAAGTTTGCATAAATGTTCGAGGAGTTTTTCCCGATAGATTGCTTTATAAAATTCTAGTTTGTTTTTCATTCTCTTCTTCATTTATATGTTTTCATATATTGTTTTATTGACGAATAAAGTAACCATGAGGAACTAATTCCATTTTGGGGAGTTAGGGAGTAGACATATGTATAATTAATTGTTGTTTTACAGTGATTTTATCTTTCAAATTAGATATGTAGGAAAGGAAGAGCATTAAACAAACACTAGGCCTGCAACCCTAGAAAGTCATCTAGGTGGGAATGAACCCAAAATTGGTATTGCCCATCCGTGAACATCTTTTCCCTAAATCGATTGAGCTTGTGACATCTAGTGATAAGTAATCTCTATCCACTTGCTCATTGCAACTGTTTCCTTACTCATTGCAAGGACGGGCTCGTACCTGGTTCCTTGATTGCCTACTGGATCCATTACATCATGGAATGCACTTACGACTCAGTTTGTTTTGTGGTTTAATCCATCGACAATGAATTCTCAATTGAGGAATGATATCACTGCATATCATCAATTGGATGTGAGAATTTGCACACCACATGGGAGCGTTACAAAACCTTGCTTCGACACAGTCCCATGCATGGAATTCAACAAGAAACGCAGATTGAGATCTTCTACAATGGGTTGAATGTGTAGACAAGAATTCTTGTCGATGCATCTGCGATTGGTCCTTTACTGGACTGCACCTATGGTGAAGCTGCGAGAATTTTAGAGATGATTGCTCAGAATGACTGCTAATATTTTATCTCTCGAGCTGCTCAAGTTAAAACAAACCCTAGAGTTATCAAGTTAGATGCTATATCAGCTCTGAGTGCATAGGTATCTTCGTTAGCAAATATGATAAAGAACATGAAGGGGACAAGTGAAGTTTCTCCCATCCAAGTCGCCCAACAAATGGATGTCCAGACATTTTTTTGCAAAATTTACGACGACAATCATAGCTATGAAGATTGTCCATAGCATGCAGAAAATGCGTTTTATGTTAATAACATCAGAGGAAATTGTTATGGTAATTCCTACAACAGCTCAGCTCGAAACCAACAGCCTTGGGGAAATCAAAATGCAACCACGTTTAGATATTGTGAACATATCACGAGGATAGAAGCTATTGTGAAAGGAAATTCGTCCTCCATATGAGCGTTGGAAGCATAAATAGGACAAATAGCTTCGAATATGAGCACAAGACCACCAGGTGCTTTACCTAGTGACACTAAGAATCTAAATTAAAAGGGGAAGGAGCATTGTAAAGCTATTACTTTTAGGAGTGGAAAACAAACTATCGACATCACCTGTCGACACAAGTGAAGTAGATCAAGAAGAAAAAGTTGTATCTGAGGAAGAAATAGACGAACCAAATAAAGAGGAGCCACCAATTGGTACTCCCATGCCTAGCATTAGACCAACAAAATTGTTGACGCAATCATCGATGTCGATGCAATCGATTTTGTCACGACAACCTGATGTGTCAATACCCTTGTCATTTCTATAAAGATTTAAGGAGAAGGAGGACGATAGAGAATACCAAAAGTTTCTGGTCACATTAAAACAATTGCATGTCAACATACCTCTTGTGGATGCTCTCATACAGATTCCTAAGCATGGGAAACTCATGAAGGAGCTCTTATCCAAGAAGAAGAAGTTGACAAATATTGAGATAATTGTGCTCACAGATGGATGCAGCGCAAACCTGACAAATAAATTGCCACCAAAGATGAAAGATTCTGCCAGTTTTACAATTCCATGTTCCATTGGAAGTCATTACTTGGGAAAAGGTTTCTGTGATTTAGGAGCAAGTATCAACCTCATGTCATTATCAACAATTCAAAAATTGGGGATTGGTCACATGAAGCCCACTATAGTGACATTGCAACTGGTGGATAGATCTTTAGCACAACCTGAAGGGAAAATTAAAGACTTTCTAGTTTGAGTAGAAAATTTTGTGTTCCCAATGAATTTTATTATCCTTGATTGTGAAGTTGATAACGAAGTTCTCATAATCTTGGGGTGCCCATTTCTTGCCACTTGCCGCACTGTTATAGGCGTATTCAAAGGTGAATTGATAATGCGACATAACAACGAACATGTTAGCTTCAGTGTTTTTGAAGCAATTCTGTGTAGAAATAAAGAGGAACTTCACCACGTCGATGTGTTGGAAAAATTAATATAGGAGGAATTTAATGAGTGTTGCACAGTAGTCCCAAAAGAATCTGTAGTGATAATTGAAGAAGAATTTCTAAGTGACTATGACTACAAGGTTGAGGCAAATAATGTTAAGCTTAGGCACGGATGGTAGATGGAATCTCTAGATTTGACTAATAAAACAACTTCTCTATTTAAGCCATCTATTGAAGAAGCTCTTACTTTGGAGATGAAACCATTACAAACCCATTTGAAGTATGTTTTCCTTGGTGAGAATGACGCCCTGCCAATAATTATCTCTACAACTCTTGACGCAAGTCAGGAAGAAAAATTAATCCATATACTGAAGCAACACAAGCGTGCTATTGCCTGGAGTATTGCGGATATTAGAGGCATTAGTCCCTCTTTCTGTATGCACAATATCCGATTGGAAGATGAGGGAAAGCACTCCATTGAACAGCAAAAAAGGTTAAATGAAAAAATGAAGGAGGTTGTTAAAAAGGAGATTATTAAGTGGTTGGATGTGGGCATCATCTACCCAATTTCTAATAGTACGTGGGTAAGCCCAGTTCAATGTGTCCCAAAGAAGAGTGGTATCACAGTGGTAAGTAACGACAAAGATGAATTAATCCCTACTTGCATTCCTACTGGTTGGCGCGTATGCATGGATTATTGCCGTTTGAATGCATTCACAAAGAAGGATCATTTTCCACTTACCTTCATTAATCAAATGTGGGACAGACTTCCTGGTAAAGCCTATTATTGTTTTCTCGATGGTTGTTCTGGCTACAATCAGAGAGCAATTGTGTCGGAGGACCAAGAGAAAATGACTTTCACTTGTCCTTTTGGTACCTTTGCCTTCCGTCGAATGCCATTGGGTTTGTGCAATGCACTAGCCACATTTCAAAGATGCATGATGGCAATTTTATCAGATATGATTGAAGACTCATTATAGGTATTTATGGATGATTTTTCTGTATGGTAATACTTTCCATAAATGCGCTCAATTGGGGGAAATACCACTTCATGACAACAGAAGGCATTGTCCTTGGTCATTATATCTCCTATCAGGGCATTGAAGTGGACAAAGCAAAATTTGAGTTCATTGAGAAGTTACCTCCACCCACAAATGTAAAAGGTATTAGGAGTTCTCTCGGCCATGCGGGCTTCTATCGACGATTCATCCGAGATTTCTCTAAGATTACAAAACCTCTCTGCTCCTTGTTGGAGCAAAATAAAAAATTTATGTTTGATGCTACATGTCTAGCCGCATTTATACAAATAAAGCAACAACTAGTGAAGGCACCTATTGTCATTGCACCAGACTAGTCACAACCATTTGAGGTTATGTGTTATACGAGTGACTATGTAGTAGGTGCCGTGCTAGGTCAGTGCAAAGAAAAGGTATTTCATGCAATATATTATGCTAGCAAAACTCTTACTAAAGCACAGATCAATTATACAACCATAGAAAAAGAGTTGTTAGCAGTAGTTTTTGCTTTTGACAAATTTCATGCATATCTTGTCGACGCAAAAGTTATAGTTTGTATTGAGCATTACGGTACCCCTTTGCTTAAAAAGATGCCAAACTAAGATTGATTCACTAGATCCTACATTTACAAGAATTTGACATTGAGATTAAGGATCGTAAAGGATTAAAAAACCAAATAGCAGATCATTTATCTCGTCTGGAGGTAGGAAGTGAATATGGAAATACCTCACAAGTTGTCGATGCATTTTTGGATGAGAAATTTTTTGCTATCGACGCATCCCTATGGTATGCGAATATTGTAAACTACTTGGTGTGTGGAAGATTACCATTGAGTGCAACAGGCCACAGAAAGGAAAGATTTCTTCGTGACAACACAAAATACTACTGGAATAAGCCTTACCTATTCAAGGTAAGCAACGACAATATTATTCGACGCTATGTTCTAGAAGAAGAGATGCTTCCTATCCTGAAGCATTGCCATGATGCTCCTTATGGAGGTCATTTTGGTGATGTAAGGACTACTGCAAAGATTCTTCAATCAATATTCTACTAGGCTTCATTGTGTAGAGATGCCTACAATTTCGTGTAACAAGGTGACAAATGTCAGTGCACTGGATCAATATATCAACGGAACAAGATGTTGCAATAGCCTATTATGGAGGTTGAGCTATCTGATGTCTAGGGTATGGATTTCATGGGGCCATTTCCAAGTTCTTTTGGAAATACCTACATCCTAGTCACTGTAGATTATGTGTCCAAGTGGGTGGAAGCAATTGCTGTTCCAAAAGACGATGCTAGGATAGTGCTAAAATTTTTCCACACATACATAGTCACTCGTTTTGGCACTTAAAACATTAATTAGTGATCAAGGCACTCTTCCATTGCAATCAAGTCATGGGCGCATTGAGGCAATATGGTGTTAAGCATCGAATGGCTACTACATATCATCGCCAAACAATTGGCTAAATTGAAGTTTCCAATCGCCAAATTAAGAATATCCTTGAAAAAGTGGTGAATCCATCGAGGAGAGATTGGTCTTCCAGGCTTAATAACGCATTATGCTACTTCGTACATCATATAAAATGCCATTGGGAATGTCACCGTATCGACTTGTGTTTGGTAAATCATGTCACTTACAGGTGGAACTTGAACATAAAGCCATGTGGGCAATCAAGCAAATGCACATGGATTATGATACTGCTGGAAAAAAAGAGGTTATTGGACATTATTGAGTTGGAGGAGAATCGACGCAATGCATATGAGAATGCTGCAATATACAAGGAAAAAACCAAGAGATGGCATGACAACTTACTACAAGTCAGCTGGTGCATTTATTTAATTCAACAGGAAACGCAGATTGAGATCTTTTACAACGGGTTGAATGTACAGACAAGAAATCTTGTCGATGCATCTGCGAATGGTCCTTTGTTGGACTGCACCTATGGTGAATCTGTGAGAATTTTAGAGATGATCGCTTAGAATGATTGCCAATATCTGATCTCTAGAGCTGCTCAAGTTAAAACAAACCCTAGAGTTATCGAGTTAGACGCTATATCAGCTTTGAGTGCACAGGTATCTTTATTAGCAAATATGATAAAGAACATGAAGGGGACAAGTGAAGTTGCTCCCATCCAAGTCGCCCAACAAATGAATGTCCCGATATTTTGTTTCAAAATTTGCGATGACAATCATAGCTATGAAGATTGTCGACAGCATTTAGTAAATGCATTCTATGTTAATAATATCAGAGGAAATTCTTATGGTAATTCCTATAATAGCTCAGCTCAAAACCAACAGCCTTGGGGAAATCAAAATGCAACCACGTTTAGATATGAAAATTCTTCTAGCCAAGGAAATTTTAGACAAGGGAATTGTAATCAACAGCAGCAAAATTTCAACCAAAGTCCTCAGATTAATGTACATCAAGATCAGTTGCAGCCACATACTCGTGTGCAGCCACAATAATCTTCAATGACAAATCTGCATATGCAAGAACAATAACAACAACGCAGTATTCCCAACCACGAGCTTATCCATTAGTAGCCCTTGAAGCCTTGATGCGTGAACATATCACGAGGACAAAAGCTATTGTGCAAGGAAATTCGTCCTCCATACAAGCGTTGGAAGCATAAGTAGGACAACTAGATTCGAATATGAGCACAAGACCACCAGGTGCTTTACCAAGTGACACTAAGAATCCAAATCAAAAAGGGGAAGGAACATTGTAAAGCTATTACTCTTAGGAGTGGAAAGCAAACTGCCGAGCCAAGTAGCAACTCTAAACAACACCTGTCGACGCAAGTGAAGTAGATCAAGAAGAAAAAGTTGTATCTGAGGAAGAAATAGACGAACCAAATAAAGAGGATTCACCAGTTGTTACTCCCATGCCTACCATTAAACCAACAAAATTGTCGACGCAATCACCGATGTTAACGCAATCGATTTTGTCATGACAACCTGATGTGTCAATACCTTTTCCATTTCCATAAAGATTTAAGGAGAGGGAGGATGACAGAGAATACCAAAAGTTTCTAGCCACATTGAAATAATTGCATGTCAACATACCTCTTGTGGATGCTCTCATTCAGATTTTTAGCTATGAGAAACTCATGAAGGAGCTCTTATCCAAGAAGAAGTTGACCGATATTGAGACAATTGTTCTCATAGAGGGATGCAGCGCAGTCCCAACAAATAAATTACCACTTAAGATGATAGATCCTTGCAGTTTTACAATTCCATATTCCATTGGAAATCATTACTTGGGAAAAGCTCTCTGTGATTTAAAAGCAAGTATCAACCTCATGCCATTATCAACATTTCAAAAATTAGGGATTGGTCACATGAAGCGCACTGTAGTGATATTGTAACTGGCTGATATATCTTTAGCGCAAGTTGAATGGCAAATTAAAGATGTTCTAGTTCGAGAAGATAAGTTTCTGTTCCCAATGGATTTTATTGTCCTTGATTGTGAAGCTGATAAGGAAGTTCTCATAATCTTGGGGTGCCTATTTCTTGCCACTTGACGTACTCTTATAGACGTATTCAAAGGTGAATTAATAATGCGACATAACAACGAACTTGTCACCTTCAGTGTTTTTGAATCAATTCTGTTTAGAAATAAAGAGGAATGTCACCACGTCGATGTGTTGGACAAATTAATAGAGGAGGAATTTAATGAGCGTTGTACAGTAGTCCTAGAAGAATTTGTAGTGATAACTGAAGAAGAATTTTTGAGTGACTGTGACTACAAGGTTAAGGCAAATAATGTTGAGCTTAGGCACGGATGGTAGATGGAATCTTTAGATTTGACAAATAGAACGAGTCCTCTAGTTAACCCATCTATTAAAGAAGCTCTTACTTTGAAGATGAAACCATTACTTTGAAGATGAAACCATTACCAACCCATTTGAAGTATGTCTTCCTTGGTGAGAATGACACCCTGCCAATAATTATCTCTGCAACTCTTGACGCAAGTCAGGAAGAAAAATTAATCCATATACTGAAGCAACACAAGCGTGCTATTGCTTGGAGTATTGCGGATATTAGAGGCATTAGTCCTTCTTTCTGTATGCACAATATCCTAATGGAAGACGAGGGAAAGCACTCCATTGAACAGCAAAGAAGATTAAATGAAAAAATGAAGGAGGTTGTTAAAAAGGAGATCATTAAGTGGTTGGATGCGGGCATCATCTACCCAATTTCTACTAGTACGTGGGTAAGCCCAATCTAATGTGTCCCAAAGAAGAGTGAAATCATGGTGGTAAGTAACGACAGAGATGAATTAATCCCTACTTGCATTCCTACAGGTTGGCAAGTATGCATGGATTATCATCGTTTGAATGCATCCACAAAGAAGGATCATTTTCCACTTCCCTTCATTGATCAAATGTCGGACAGACTTGCTGGTAAAGCCTATTATTATTTTCTCGATGGCTGTTCTGGCTACAATCAGAGAGCAATTGTGTCGGAGGACCAAGAGAAATGACTTTCACTTGTCCTTTTGGTACCTTTGCCTTCTGTTGAATGCCATTTGGTTTATGCAATGCACCAGCCACATTTCAAAGATGCATGATGGTAATTTTCTCAAATATGATTGAAGACTCATTGGAGGTATTTATGGATGATTTTTTTGTATATGGTAATACTTTTCATAAATGTGCTCAATTGGGAGAAATGCTACTTCATGACAAAAGAAGGCATTGTCCTTGGTCATTCTATTTCCTATCAGGGCATTGAAGTGGACAAAGCAAAAGTTGAGATCATTGAGAAGTTACCTCCACCCATAAATGTAAAAGGTATTAGGAGTTCTCTCGGCCATGCGGGCTTCTGTCGACGATTCATTCGAGATTTCTCTAAGATTACAAAACCTCTCTGCTCCTTGTTAGAGCAAAATAAAAAATTTATGTTTGATGCTACATGTCTGGCCGCATATATACAAGTAAAGCAACAACTAGTGAAGGCATCTATTTTCGTTGCACGAGACTAGTCACGACCATTTGAGGTTATGTGTTATACGAGTGACTATGAAGTAGGTGCCATGCTAGGTCAATGCAAAGAAAAGGTATTTCATGCAATATATTATGCTAGTAAAACTCTTACTAAAGCGCAGATCAATTATACAACCATAGAAAAAGAGTTGTTAGCAGTAGTTTTTGCTTTTGACAAATTTTGTGCATATCTTGTCGACACAAAAGTTATAGTTTGTACTGATCATTCTGCACTACGATACCTCTTTGCTAAAAAAGATGCCAAACCAAGATTGATTCGTTGGATCCTGCAATTACAAGAATTTGACATTGAGATTAAGGATCGTAAAGGATCAAAAAACCAAATAGCAGATCATTTTTCTCGTCTGGAGGTAGGTAGTGAAGATGGAAATACCTCACAAGTTGTCGATGCATTTTTGGATGAGAAACTTTTTGCTGTCGATGCATCCCCATGGTATACGAATGTTGTAAACTACTTGGTGTGTGGAAGATTACCATTGAGTGCAACAGGCCACATAAAGGAAAGATTTCTTCGCGACATCACAAAATACTATTGGAATAAGCCTTACCTATTCAAGGTATGCAACGACAATATTATTCGATGCTATGTTCCAGAAGAAGAGATGCTTCCTATCTTGAAGCATTGCCATGATGCTCCCTATGGAGGTCATTTTGGTGGTGGAAGGACTACTGTAGAGATTCTTTAATCAATATTCTACTAGGCTTCATTGTGTAGAGATGCCTACAATTTCGTGTAACAATGTGACAAATGTTAGTGCACTGGATCAATATCTTGACGCAACGAGATGCTGCAACAGCATATTATGGAGTTGAGCTCTGTGATGTCCGGGGTATGGATTTCATGGGGCCATTTCCAAGTTCTTTTGGAAATGCTTATATCCTAGTCACTGTAGATTATGTGTCCAAGTCACTCGTTTTGGCACCTAAAACATTAATTAGTGATCAAGGCACTCTATCATTACAATCAAGTCATGGACGCATTAAGGCGTTATGGTGTTAAGCATCGAATGGCGACTACATATCATTCCCAAACAAATGGCCAAACTGAAGTTTCCAATAGCCAAATGAAGAATATCCTTGAAAAAGTGGTGAACCCATCGAGCAGAGATTGATCTTCAAGGCTTAATGATGCGTTGTGGCTGCTTCGCACAGCATATAAAATGCCATTGGGAATGTCACCGTATCGACTTGTGTTTGGTAAATCATGTCACTTACCTGTGAAACTTGAACATAAAGTCATGTGGGCAATCAAGCAAATGCACATGGATTATGATGCTGCTGGAAAAAAGAGGTTATTAGACATTATTGAATTGAAGGAGAATCGATGTAATGCATATGAGAATGCTGCAATATACAAGGAAAAAACCAAGAGATGTCATGACAATTTACTACAAGTCAGCTGGTGCATTTATTTAATTCGCGACTTAAACTACATCTAGGTAAATTGCATTCAAGATGGTTTGGTGCATTCGAGGTTGTCAAAGCATTTCCTCATGGTGTAGTCATAATTAAAGACCTCAATGATGGGCACTAATTCAGGGTAAATGGGCAGCGGTTGAAGAACTACATTAGTCCGGATGATCACAATCATAAAGAGACCATTATCCTGGTCAAATTTTTCTAACCTTTGGTTACATTCGTGTTATTTACTTTTCATTGTTTTATTTATATTTTAGTTATGTTTAATAGTCTTTTGTAGGAATAAAGTTCTTACTTTTGTCGGTGCATGAAAATCTCCTTGTCGACGCAATTTTCTATTAACTAATCATATAGTGAAACGTTTTAGGAAAGAAATCATAATGTTTTATTCACTTTCTCCTCAACCATCGGATCATTATGAAAAAGGACAATCCAAGTCATTGCATTTTTTTGATGTAGACCTTATCTCTGTAGTGGCAAAGAACACACCTCTTCACCTTCACATTTCATTCCTTATAAAGAACCCTACTATGCCGACGATGTTCCTGACAAATAATACCTCCATTATTGCTACAAAATTTTCTCTTAAAGCTCTCATTGTACATTTATCTTTTATCTCTTGATCCTAGAGCCATGGCCAGAACATGAGGTTCCAAAACTCCTGTTGAATCCTCCACTGCAATGGTAGATGATATAGAGCAGACATCGTCGAAGGGGCTAGTGCTATTTTTGACTAAAGCTGTTAAAGATCGCTTCTATGACAACATGTTAAAGAATAATTGCCACCCAGAACAGGGCTTCTAGCTATCGCCACATCTAAACCTGAGGAAGCAAGTTCACAAGACCATTACGAGATTGGGGTGGGAAACCTTCTGTAGTCATCTTGAGGGGTATTCACCGTCTCTCATGAGGGAATTTTATGCCAATTTGATTGACAAGGACCAAGAATTTATCTTAGTTTGAGAAGGACTGGTACCCTGGGATGCTTCCCATATCAACGCATTGTACAACATCGATATCGAAGAAGACGAGCACATCACTTTCCTCGAGCAACTCACTGAAGAAGGTGCCAACACCCTACTACAGGACTTGTGTATTGATGGAGTAGTTTGGATAGGTAATGATCCAAACAACTATATCATGCACCACCTCTTCCTCACTGTCGAGAGTAATGTTTGGTTCCATTTCATAAACTTCCGTTTAATGCCTTCTACCCATAGTATAACAGTTACCTTGGATTGAAGGTGTTTAATTCGTTCAATAATTAAAGGGAGACGTATTGATGTCGGTGCAATTTTACACCAAGAAATTACTGACTGTGTAGCAAAGCAAACAGACATCTTAACATTCCCTTCACTCATCATGCAACTATGTTGACAACGAGGCATAGTGCCTCGTGAAGGAAAAGAGTTGTTAGACAACAAAGGTTAATTAATAATGTATTTGTTGAGCGCATGTCCAAGGGGAAGGATACTCTTGTAGTGAAAGAAGCTACAACTAAGAAAGGGAAAGGCAAAGTAAAGAAGGAGGAAAACTAAACTCATGTCGCAACAGACCCTCAATTATGGCCCAAAGTTACAGAGGTGAAACATATTACTAATAAAATTAATATTTGATAGATTAAAATTGTCAGCACAATTGAAGAGATGGTGCAATTGCAGAGCCTATTCTATGCGTACACAAGGGCATGGAATAGTTCTATTGTGACGACATAATGTAATCTTAGCAAAAAGCCTCTACTAGAGTTTTCGATGTTTCCTCCAATTATTAGGGAAGCTACGCCTTCAACTGAGAGGGTTACCTCAGAGGGACGGGATCATTCTGTCGCATCTCCTCAGATGGTCCATATCTTTGATGATGACCGCAAGGTGAACTCTAAGGATGTTGAAGACTACTTCTGGAATCTTGCCAGCCTGTTCGAGGGAGATTCTTCTACCAGCCTAGAGGCTAATATGGCTGCAAAGGAGGTTAATGTTGAGGGAGGAGACACACCTTTGGACGTTGTGGAGGCTGATGAGGAGAAAGAAAAAGATCGAGAAGAGGAAGGAAAAGAAGAAAGAAAGGAAGAACCTACTGTCGCAACAAATTTATCTGAGGAATTTGTTACCGCACCCGAAGTTGTAGTGCAAATGTTGAAGACTTGGTGCCACCTGATGCAAGTTAGGTGGAGACCATGACGTTCAGCAATAATGATTCCAATGCTCTGGCCATTGTGCCTTATGTGGCAGCACTTGCTGAAGTACACCCTTTTGACGTCACGGTCGATGATGTCGGGGCACAGCCTGATGCAGAGGAGCAATTCGAGGATCCGACCAAGCCAAAAGAAAGGAAGAGAAAACGTACCAAGGAAAAAAAGCGACACTTGGAGGAACACAAATGCAAGAAGAAGAAGACCCATATTGCCATATCTTCTACTGCAGCACACTGAGTTAGTTTTTATTTTTAGCATTTAGTTTGGATTTCATGCATATCATATAGCTGTAGTATAATTGTCCCTGCATTTTTATTGTCACTGCATTTCTACTGTTACAACATCTACATTGTCATTGCATTTCCATATATATTTGAAAATTAATGTCAGTGAATTGGGGACAATACAAACTTTAAGTTTAGGGGAATGTATATGGAATGGAAATGCAAATGCACCCACATTTTAAAAATTTGTCCTTTGAAGTTTAATGAAAGCATGCAATGTTATTGGAAATGTGCTTGAATTTTTTTTTTCATTCGATTCTTAATTCTTGAATCATGTGAGATGCTAATGAATGAGTTGGATAAATGTGATTGAATGTTGTGTCTCTATTTTTGGATGAATGATTTAAATTGTATTAGTAATGAATGAATAGTATCATTATTTGAATCTTTAATAAATTTACCGTTTACAACTACTTGTATATAAGTATAGTTATAAATAAAAGGCAATGTGGGTGTATTGTGAACTATCAAGGGGGAACACTCCAATGCAAGTGTTAGAAAAAGTAATCTAGGCAAAGGCTGTCACTATAAGAGTGTGTGTCTATGCAATTACATACTCCCTTGGGGTTTGTTGTACCCCATCGTTACTTCCCAAGAATAAGAGTATAGTAATGCAATGACATCCCTTAGTCACATAAAAAAAAGAAAGAAAAAAAAGGAAAAGAAATATATATATATATATATATACATATATATATTATACAATAAATGCTGTTTTGGTAGAATAAATTTAAGATTTAAAGCATGATGTTAAAATTGATGAAATTGCAATTTTATTTATTCATACCTATAAATTGTCGGCGTAATATTCTGTCATGTGAATGTAATTCATACATTAGGATTTCAAAAGATTCAAGTTGCTAGAATGAATATTGCATGACAAAAATCTTTGTTATAACCTTGCTAGCTTTTGTTGACTTGAGGACAAGTAAAAATTCAAGTTTGGGGGTGTGATAGCATTAGAAAAGACCATTGATTTCTCCTTACTTATAGTATAATTTTTTATCATTTGATAATCTTTAGCATGCATTTTTAGTCTTTTTAACTTAGTTATTGCATTTTCTAACTCAGTGATGCTCGATTTAATTTTCTTTAATTTTATCCTCTTTTTTGCTACTAATGTCATCGTAATTAGTTGTTCAGTATTACATCCAAAGATGTCATCGTAGAAATCTATTCTAAAAGATCAAAACATGAAGATATCCAGGGTTGTCCCGCAAAATAAAATCTAAATTTACGCCTAGAAATGTAGCCACTACTGTTAACTGTTTGATAAACACACTAGATCTGTGTGAGTGTACAGCTGTTATAACCAACTTGTACAGCTAGAGGAAGTTGGATCTAAAATGAAGGACACCTGTAATGGGCAGTGGTGGATAAATACTAATGAGAGAGGATCTTTTAAAAGGAGGGCTTCATCTTCCAGATTTCTTGGACGCTTTAAAACTGTTCCTTCAACATGTTTTCTTATGCTTGCTTCCATGGCAGCTTAACTTCCTTGAGGGCAACCTGACTATGATAAGAAGGCAAATCAGCTCCTAATGAGGAGCATTCCTAAATGCGACACAAGTGGAGTGTAAGGGAATAGTTCTAGTAGACTAGGAATAGGATGCTTCAATTATTTTTGTTATTCTCTCTTTAAACGCTGATGAATTTTTCATTATTTGAATTTGTATGGAAGTACAATAATTCCATATCAAATATGATATCTACTCTATCTTTCCTTCATTTTTATCTTTGGATTTAATTGCTTGACCATGGAAGTATAATTGCAGTCATTGTCATTGGAAATTGTAGCGACAAATTAAGTTAACAAGCAAGACAACGAAAGTTACTTGAGGATCGAAGGAATTCTATCCACTTATTCATGAATATTTTGCATTACTAGCACTAGAAGGTGTGGTTAGTGCGAGTGTTTGAGTCGTTGATAAATAGGAAGTTGAGGTTGGTAATATTTCATTGAGCTTAATTGCAGTGACAATTTATCTATCATTTACCTCGTGGTCACATTTAGCTGTTGCCATCTTTTCAAGTCAAGGAACCCCATTTCATTATCACTATTTTTAGTTCTTAATTTTTCTTAAAATTGCTTCGATAGATTATTCTCAAACGTTTATTGCATTTTCTTATTTATTTGCTTAAACATTATTCAACACAATCTCTTCTGTTTTAACTTCCTTTGCATCTACAATTACAAACATAAGCAGTCATCTCTGTGGGATTGATAGCTGATAGTTTTAAATCTATCTACTATACTTGCATCGACAGTGTATGCTTGCACATATTTGCTGTGACGTCATAGCGCGATCACTCACGAAGTATGTTAGCTAACCATTAGGCCTCAATCAGCCTTAAAGACAATAAAGTTACCTTTTAGCACTTGGTTTAAATAATTTATTCAAAGATAAAAATTACTTTAAATCTTAAAAATATAAAAATAAAATGCTTAATTTCAAGCTCTTCAAGTGTGAAACTAGTTCAATCTGCTAGGTATAAAATCAACAGATCAATGTATAGAAAGGTGAACTCACCATGCGAGTTCAAGAAGATCAGGTAACATTTAACATTCTTAATGCTATGAAATTTCCCGATCCGACAGAAGAGTGTTCAGTTATGGTAGGGATATAAACTTTGGTTTCTATGGAAAGCAGTTTTGTGGAAGATCCATTGGAGAATACCGAAGATGAAGAATGTGAAGAAAACATGGCTTTGATGGAAGCCAATCTGAGGAACTATATTTAATCAGCACGGTTTGAATCGTTGGAGTTAGAAACTCGTGAATATGTACAACCCAAGTTGTCAATCGAGGAACCGCCTACTCGAACTAAAGGTACTTCCTTCCCATTTGAAATATGTTTACTTAGGTGACTGTTCTACTTTGCCTATGATTATTTCTGCAGAACTAATGAAAGATCAAGAGGAACAACTAATTGTTGTTTTAAAGAAATTTAAAAAAGCAATTGGTTGGACTATAGTTGAGATTCGAGGTATAAGCCCTTCCTTTTGCATGCATAAGATTATCTTAGAGGAGGCTGAGAGAGCTCGAATTGATGGGCAATGAAGGCTTAATCCTATCATGAAAGAAGTAGTGCGAAAGGAAGTGATCAAGTGGTTAGATATGGGAATTATCTACCCCATCTCAGATAGCTCATGGGAAAGACTGATGCAATTTGCACCAAAGAAAGGTGGAATCATGATTGTTGAGAATGAATGTAACGAGTTGATTTCAGTGAGAACTATTACGGGTTGGAGAATCTGTATTGACTACAAAAAGTTGAATAAAGCCACTCGGAAGGACCACTTTCTAATGCCTTTTATGGACCAGATGTTAGATCGACTGACATGTAACGAATTTTATTATTTTTTAGTGGCTATTTGAGATATAACCAAATAGTTATAGCCCTAGAAGATCAACATAAAACAACCTTTACTTTTCCTTACGGTACGTTTGCTTTTAGGTGAATGCCTTTTGGTTTATGCAATGCACTTGAAACATTTCAACGATGCATGATGACAATATTCACTTATATGGTTGAAAATTTTGTTGAGGTTTTCATAGATGATTTTTCTGTGTTTGGTAATACTTATAATATTTGTTTGTGTAATTTGGCTAAGTTACTTAAGAGATGCGAAGAGACGAATCTTGTCCTTAACTAGGAGCAATGTCATTTCATGGTTAAGGAAGGGATTGTCTTATAGCATAAAATTTCGAAGAGAAGAATTGAAGTTGGCAAAGCAAGGGTGGACATAATTAAAAGATTATCGCCCCTAGCTAGTGTGATAGGAGTCAGAAGTTTCTTACGCCATGCCGATTTTGACTAAAGATTTATCAAGGATTTTTCAAAAATTTCTAAGCCTTTGTGTTTGTTGTTAGAGAAAGATAGAGATTTTGATTTCAACAAAGCATGCTTGGAAGCTTTTGAAGAGTTAAAGAGTCAGTTAATCTCAGCCTTAATAATTGTTACACCCAATTGAAAATCTCCTTTTGAGTTGATGTGTGATGCAATCGATTTTACCGTTGGAGCTGTGATGGGTCAAAGAAGAAACAAAGTATTTCATCCTCTCTATTATGCAAGCAGAACGTTGAAAGGAGCCCAACTTAATTATATGATAACTAAAAAATAACTCTTTGCTATAGTTTTTGCTTTTGAAATGTTTCGTTCATATCTTATAGGTACCAAAGGTACAATGTTTACTGACGATGCTACCATTAAATACTTAATCACCAAGAAATATGCTAAATCAAGGCTAATTCGTTGGATACTCTTACTACAAGAATTTGACCTTGAGATCAAAGACAGAAAAGGTGTCGAGAATCAAATAGTTGATCATCTTTCAAGGTTGGAACAAAATGAGGTACCTCAATCACTTGTTCCTATCAATGAGAATTTTCTAGATGAGCACTTATTTGAGGTAAGTCAAATTCATGAAACATATTGGTTTGCTGATTTTGCAACTTATCTTGCCTGTGGAATAATCCCTTGTGAAATGACCTACTAATAAAGGATGAAATTCCTTCATGATAGTCGGTATTATTTTTGGGAGGAATCATTTTTATTTAAGCAATGTGCAAATAACATAACTAGAAAGTTGTAGCCGAAAGTGAGATTGTTGAGATCTTGTACCATTGCCATTCATCTCTAAGTGGGGGACACTTTGGTAGTTCATGAACTGCAGTAAAGATTTTACATGCTAGATTCTTTTGGCCTACATTGTTTAAAGATTTTTATGCATATGTGAGAAATTGTGATAGATGCCAAAGGACCAGAAACATATTAGGAAGGGACAATATGCCCTTGACAAACATTTTAGAAGTTGAACTATTTGACGTATAAGGCATTGACTTTCTAGGGCCATTTCCTTCTTCAGATGAGAACAAGTACATCTTAGTTGCTGTGGACTATGTATCCAAGTGGGTTAAAGCCGAAGCATACCCTACAAATGATGCGAAGGTAGTCATGTGATTCCTACATAAGCATGTGTTTACACGGTTTGGGACTCCAAGAGCCATCATTAGTGATGAAGGATCTCACTTTGTGAACAAGTGGCTTAAGTGATTGCCTGACAAGTCTGATGTAAAACATAAGATTGTTACTGCCTATCAAACACAACCGAAAGGGTAAGTTGAAAGAGTGAACCGTGAAATCAAAGGTATCTTTAAAAGGGTAGTATGCCCTAGCAGAAAAGATTGTCTCGAAGGCTCGATGATGCATTATGGGCCTATCAGACAACATTTAAGATACCGTTAGGAATGACTCCTTATCGGTTAGTATTTGGAAAGGCATGTCATTTGCCATTAGAGTTGGAGAACAAAGCTCATTGGGCCTTGAAACAGTTGAATTTTGATCTTAAGCAAGCCGGTGAAAGACAAATGTTACAACTTGATGAGTTGGAAGAGCTAAGGTTATTTTCATACGAGAAAGACAAGATGTGTAAACAATGATTCAAGCAATGGAATGACAATCATATACAACCTCACGAGTTTAAAGAAGGTCAGAAGGTATTGTTGTTTAATTAAAGGCTGAAGTTATTTCTTGGGAAGCTCAAGTCCCAACGAACAGGACCCTATACCATCTACAAAGTTTATCCATATGGAGTCATTGAATTATATGAAAATTACGGAGGTATGTTTAAAGTTAATGGTCAACATCTCAAACACTTTTCAGATGGTGAAGTTGAACGAGTGAAACCTCGTTCAAATTAACAAACCCTTAATTTTTCATGAACTCACTTGTAAATAAATAATTAGAAATTATTTCTCTTAACTTAATACATTTAATTAATTCTATCTAAGGAGATTGGAACATAAGCGGGACCGGTGTGACCCCTCTAACCTTTCTTGGGAATTAATTTAATAAAATTTGTTAAGAAGAAAGTTTCTAATTAGTATTTGAATTTTTTATTTTTAATTTTTAACTATAATTTTATTTGTTATGTTTAATAAAGGGGGTCAATTTGACCCAAGTACTAATCAATTTGCTTTTAAGTTGAGTCTGTAAATATAGTTTGAGTCTGAGGCTTGAGGCAATAAAAAAGAAGGTAAAATTTCCCATGCATTACCACCACTCGTATTTCTTCTCCCTTGCTTGTCGTCCAAACAACCGTGATGTAGCTAAATTTTTGCTAAATGTTGCCCTAATCCTTTGCTATATAAACCCCTCTTCACCACTGTAATTTTCACAACCCTTAAAGCAACTAGCTTGAACCCTTGCCACTTCTAATTTTCCCTTGTGTCGTCAGCCTCAAATCCTGAAGAAAATCTTACTTTTTCTTCCCTTATCGCATAAGCTATCCATCACTGCAGCAAGGAGGTTGTCGGAGCATGTTTGTCACCGTTGCACATCACCGTCACCGTCGCACATTCCTTGTCATTGTAAGGCTATCATCATCACAAGTTCCTACCACCACCTTGCCAATTTCTTTTACCCATCTTTTTTCGAAACTCTATCAAATTTTTGGGGAAAAGTATAATGTCTTGCAAAATAACTAGATCTGCCAAGACTACTCCTGAAAACCCAATTGTGATAGATGAGGAAGTGAAGGAAAGATTTGATCCAATCTTGAAACATCAACCTATGATGCTAGAAAAAAGGTTTTAACTTGAAGAGCACTGATTTGATGGTTATACCTGTGTCAATTTGAAAGAAGATCAATGCTCTCAAGTGGGAACAATTTTGTGATGCTCTTTCACTTCGTGATGATGAACTAGTTCGAGAGTTTTAGGCCAGTTTAATTCTACAAGAAGCTACTAAGGTCATTATTCGAAAGAAGAAGGTACCCCTTACTTCTAAGTCCATTAGTGATTTGTTTAACTTACTTGATGTTGAAGAAGATGAGTACTATCCTATGATGAACAATATCAATTGGGATTTTCTTCAATAAGTGCTTGATGTTGTTACTAATCCGGGTTCCCAATGGATTATAAGAAAGTATAGGAGTCATTCTTGCCAAAGGGAATACCTAAAACCGGTAGCTAAGATATGGTTTTACTTTGTCCTCTATAGCTTCATGCCTATCTCACATAGTTTCACCATATCGATGGAACGAATGCTATTGTTGTATGCAATATTAACAGAAAAGTTTATTAATGTTAGGAAAATTAATCTCAAGGAGATTCATGACTATGCCAAAAAGAAGACAGGAAGTGCTTACTTCCCATCATTGATTACTTCACTTTGCTTAAGGGCCCATGTTAAAACAAAAGCAAATTTGAAGGGCCAATATGTTCAAGGCTGCATCACATCTTACGACCTTGAAAATTAGTGGAGAGAGTTCATCAACTGAACCAAAGCGAACAAGGCGAGCCAACTAAACCAGAAATCGATAAGTCGTCAAATAAAACTAAAACTAAAGTTGATTTAGTTGCTGACACTAAAGAAGCAGAATCTAAGTAGGAACCGAACAGTCCTAAATCGGCTAAGGAACCAACCAACTCTAAACCAAAAGTTAAGCTAGAAGATGAACTAGTCGAGCCAAGTGTCAATCCTGAATTGACAACTCCAATGCTGACATCTGCAAGCACTTCAAAGAAATCGGAGTTGTCAATCATTATGGATACATGCAAATTCATGCACAATCAACAAAAAACTTATTGGAAATATGCAAAGATTAGAGATGATTCCATTGGAAATACTTTTAAGAATATCTCTAACACTTTTGTTCCTGAGTTCCCAGGTTCTATCTTCGAGACATGGAAGGAAGAAGATGGCTATGAAAGCCAGTATGGAGCTGAAGAAAATAGACAAGGGGGATGAGTTAGAAAAATAAAAGGGGGGATTCTTGTCTATGTTTGTTTATTTTTAGGTCCTTAGGGTTTATTTCTTTCGTATTTAGGATTATATTTTTGCATAATAAAACTCGCCAAACATGAATAAGCTTAACAACTTTTTATTAAGAAAAAGCTAAGTGATGTGGTAATGGGAATAAACATGTCTAGGATTGGATTGTTAAGAAAAACTTGGTATTTAAGTAGTCTTTATGTCTCACCTCTCTTTTCTTACAACCCTACCTGGTGTTTAGTTTTCATTCACTACTTTGTTTTCTTAATGAGGACATTACTTCTTTTTAAAGGGGGTAAGGCAAATAATTGCTCAGATTTTTTAAGTATGTTTCAATCTTTCTACATAATTATGCTTTAATACAGGAATGTTCAGAGAAAATTTTTGTTAATAAGTTAGTTTGAACGCAAACATGAATGATGATTCTATCTAAGTTGAATGTAAGTTATCATGAGTTGTGGAATACTTGTATGATCTTAGTCTTAGGTAATGTTTTCTGTGAGAATTTAGTTTCCCTTGAGATTAGACATGCATGAAGGTTTATATCTTTAGAATTGACTTAATAACTTTCTTGAGGCAAAATCCTAGGAAACATAAAAGTCTAAATATGATATAGGCACCATTTCTTTGGATCATTTGAGCCTTTCAAGCCCACCTTATAATATTAAACCCTTGAAACTTTAATTTTGAGCTTAGTGACCTGTTTATTGCAAATTACCTACTTCATAAGCCATATTACCATCTTTTTAAGTTATCCTATTTTGTGCACCCATCTTAACTTACATTGTCTTGGTGATCAACAATTGAGGAAATTTTCAAAAAAGAAGTACATGCTCATGCTTAAAAAAAGGAGAAAGAAAGAGCGAAGAAAAGCTTGCTCAATCTTTGAAAGAAAATGTATGAGCATGAATAAGTTTGGGGGTGTTCCAAAGATTCATTCATGAAGAAGGTTATGTTACAAAAACATCCAAGACAAAGTTAAGGGTTAAGATTATTGAAACCAAAATTTCACATCTCTTTAATCCATACCTTTAAGCCTAGCCTCATTACAACCTTAAAAAAGATCTATTGATTAGAAGATTATGTCACCTACATTAGTGGAGAGGAATTACTAAGTTCAACATATGAAGACCGCAAATAAACCTTACGATTGTTTTGTTTAGATTGATAGGAAATTATGTTGAATAGAGAATGTTACCTACAACTTTGAAATGCATGCAATCTATAAACTCATGTTGGAATATCTTGATACTTAGTATAAAAATTACGAATAATGCTTGCATGCAAGCTACTTATCAATAAAGAGAATCTATGAACATTAATTTGCTAATGCATGATTATGAGACAAAGATTGATGCTACTTAAACATTTAGCAAAACCCTTGTTGTACATGAACATTACTTGAGACGAGCAAATGTTTAAGTTTGGGGGTGTGTAAACTCGAAAATATATAAGTTTTTCCTATGAATTTTCATCAACTTTTTACTTAAAATCGATGTTAAAACTGAGTAATTGTTTAATAAAATAATGAAATAAATTAAAATATTAATTTAAGACAAGAAAATTATTAAAATGTGATTTTATGCTTTATTATATAGTTTTTATGCACAAAATGGCTTATTTAATAGTTAAAGTTAATATGATGCATTTTTAATGTATAAAGTGGGTCATGCATATATTAATTAAATATTAAGGCATGAAATTATATTTAATAATTAAACATGAATTATTTCATTAATAATTGGGTTAATTAAAATGTCATTAAATTGGATTAATTTAATTAATTAATTTGACCTAATATCAATTAAATTGCTTTGGACAGGTTTGATTTTGGCAACACCATCGTTGCCCAATAAATCACTATTGGTTTAATTGCAAGGAGTCCCTACATTTAAAAAAAAAAAATTTGGCCTAGGGATGTGTTGTTGATTGAGTCTTGATCCTTTGTTGATGTGGCATGTTGACAGCTTCAAAATGAAGCAACAAAATCAACTCAAATTCCCCTAAGCATGGCCGGCCAAGAATTAGAGAAAAATGAGGAATTTAAACTCTCTATTTTTAGTAAATGAGACCTCACCCCTCACCTATAAATAAGAGCCATTTCACCACATTTTAAATCATCCCTCTCATTCCATCATTCTTCATTTTCTCTCAACTCTCTCATCATTTCATTCTCTTTTTCATTCTCACGCTTAACATTTATCTCTTTCTTTGAGATTTTGGCTAGTTAAGCCCTTTAAAGATCCCTTGGTCGACCACTTTAGAGAGCCATCAGCAAAGGAGAGAAGAAGTCGTCTTCAATCAAAGTTTTGGGTGACAGCCACTTCGATAAGGTTTATTCTTTCTTTCCTTAAATTTGAGTTATAATGTTTTCTATGTGTTCTTTTATCTTGTCATCAACAATGATAGCTTAATTTTATTTAAGCTAGGATAATTGCTTTAATTAAATAATATTCTTTTTATTCATGCTTACGATGTTTGTGTCTCAATCGATTATGTTTTCAATTAATATCAAGTCTGTATTTTATTCTTACATGATTGAATGCACTAGAATTAGTTGAGCAATCCTAAACAGACAATTACTAGTGGACACAATAATTGAAATGTGCATGCTCAATTTAGATCCTAACCCGATTAAATTGCAAGTTCATAACAACTTTAACCAATCTCTATTATCTACATAGTTTTTAGATTCGTGTGACTAAATTGTTTCAAACCTAACACGTCCCTGTTACCTCACATGAATTCTAAGAAACCCTTAGTGAATAATGATTAGTAAAATGTGTATTTGCTAAGTAAAGGATTTCGAAAGCACCTAACTTAGTTTCCAAACTTATGAAAGATCGAGTTGCCATGAAATATTTTTCGAATGTTACTAAGCATGTTAATAATGAATTAAGATTAATTAAAGTAGTTGTCCTAGTTCATTTATGTTATTAATTGTTGTGAATTGTGTTTATCTCTTGCTAAAATCCATTCATATAAATAATTTGCATACTTAGATTAATTTGCATTAGGGATCAATTGCAATTAGATTATTTGCATTTAATTTTAATCATCACACCCTATTATATTGTGTTTTTATTACCAAGTTGTTTAATATAATTTTACAATTAATTGATTAACACATATAATAGTCCTTGTGGTAACGATAATTCTATACATACTTATTACTTGATAACGACTGTGTACACTTGCACAAACTTATGCGTTATAGTAGGAACATTATAGAGGTTTCTCAAAAAATGTATTTTAGTGATTAGGGAAGAGGGATTGAATTATCTTGTAATTGATTGATAGTGTCATTTGGAGGCCTAACATGTGTTTGAATGTTGTAAGGACATGTCGAAGGTAAAAAACGAGCGATATCCCCAACCTTGAGAATCGTGATACCTTCAATAGTATAGAATGGATTCCCTTAGTGATATCACGATATCCACCTCCCACCTCCCAAGGAAGACCCCAAGTTTCAATATTGCTCGATATATCACGATATTCTCTTCTAGGTATCGTGATATCACCTTTGTTAGGGTGACAAACTTGGAAAAAAAGAGCAGCCTTTGTCTACCCAGCCCACCAATCACATAAGGCTTGTGTAGGGCATTATTGGCATCAAAAAGTCATCGAAATAAACTTCAAAATTGGCAAAATTTGCTGATGAGGAGAGAGACACATATTAGATTAATTTTATGTTTAGTTTTCTCTAGCTTTTCTTTAGTTTTTCTCTGCACTTCTCTATGGTTTTTATTTTTCTCTTCTTCTACCTTATATTAGCGTTTACTATTCTGTATTTACTTCTTGTTCTTGTTGTTCTTAGTGTTAGTTAAGTTAGTTAACACTGTAGCTAAAGTTTATTTACATTTCCAGTCCCTATACATTGCTTTCAAGACTCTTTATGCTTTGATTTAATGTATTTCAGTTTATTTTACTTTAAATCAGTTAAAGCTTGTTCCTTTTATGTTTGTTGCTTTAGATTTTCTTGTTAAATGCTTTTGGATTAATGCTATTTAAGTTTTCTTTCATAAATATCTCAAGTTTCATATTTTTTTTAAACTTCATTTTTCATGGATGTTTTGTTTTCCATTGTTATGTTTATTTTCTTCAATTTGAGCATGTGCAGCTAAACCTTTAAGGAGGTTGATTGATGGAGATGTAGGTGAACTAAAATTTTCGAACAAAGGACTAAATCGTAACAAATTGGACTAATTTGAATAGAACTAAAAACTTAGATAGTGACACCTCTAAAGGAATATCAAGTAAAGTGAGATCAGCAAGTAATCTTTTCGTGCACCTGTTCGTTAGTCCCGGATTAACTAGCAAGATCAAATGATAAATCAAACCTAATTCATCTAAGTTGGTAAAAATAAGATCGAAATATAAAATGGATCCACTTGGTAATTTACGCGATTTATGTCTTTAGTTCGAGGTTTTGTGAACCACATCAATGTCAACCAACCCCCATTAGTTATTTGTTAGATAGTTCTTATAGTTTTACATTTCTTGAAATTTAGTCCTTAGAGTAGAATATTTAATCTTCTTGCAAACTCATCTCTTGTATGAATTGTCGTACTATAAAATCGTATTAGTAGCCACTTAGAACTTATTGTGTATGCTAGTTATTTCTCAATCACCTCTTCCTTTGGGTTCAACCCTTTGGAAAACACCGTGTTCCATCCGAACTATAATATTACAACTGATACTGTACGCTTGCAGAAAAATCGAGCTTTAAGAATAGTTATATAAATTCTTTTTTGTAATGTATACACGTGTAGCTAGTCACGACACTGTAGTCGTCCTTCATCTTCTAAGCTCGAAAATAGTGTCCTACACACTAAATAGTGCTATTAGATCATCCTTAAGCCCTTAGTGGCCCATTAGGTCATAACCTAACTCAAAATTGTGTAAAAATGCTTATTTTGCGTAATTTAAACACAAAGCAATAAAAATAAAAAATGAAATAAAAATATATAAAATACTAGAAAACAAGCTAATTAAGTGTCGAAAAGACCTTAATTTTCCACAAAAAATTATGACAGATCACTAGCCCATGTATTGGATAAATATGCGTAGAAGTTGGATTCACAAACTGAATTGTACATGTTTGTGAGATATCCAAAAGGAATGAAGGGTGGTTTGTTTTATAACCCAAAAGAGGAAACTATAATAGTATCAACCCAAGGTATTTTGTTTGAGGAAAGTTACATGAGTAACATTAAACCTCAAAGTAAAAAGTACTTAAGGAACTTTTGGGAAATACACAAAGCCCTATAACAATGGTTCTGGAACCAACTCCTAATAGTAAACTAGCAAATGATCAGCAACATAGGGTGCTTGGTCATAGCGAAAGGGTCTCTTGTAGGCCTGAGTTCTTCCAATCTTATGGAAGTGCTTTAAACACTGATTTTGTCAAAAATGGAAATGATGATCCACTCACATATGATGAAGTGAAGCAGAGTGCTAATTCCAAGCTCTGGGAAATAACTATGAAAGCTAAGATGGATTCTATGGATTCTAAATCAGTGTGGGAACTTGTAAACTTACCGAAAGGGATAAAACCTGTAACACCCCTAACTTGTGTCCGTCATTATATTAGGGTTATGGAGTGTTACAACACATAACAAAACAATATACATCATTAAACCATTCATTTCTTAGAATAAATAACAACATTTGAATTTACATTTCATTCATTGTATTATCATTGTCACAATTATGAGCTTTAAATCGAGCATGTAGGACTTAAAAATGACTCTAAAATCATCTAGAGATCAATTTGAATTAAAATAGAAAACATGAAAAAAAACTTGAAAATAGGGATCACACAGTTGTATGGTCAGGACGTGTGGCCAAATTGTGTACAAATTGAAATATGGATCACACGGCCATGTCTCAGCCCGTGTGAGTATTTGAAATATGGTCAAGGCCGTGTGCCAAACTGTGTGAAATTTACACCTAAAATAAAAAATGTCACACGGTCATGTGATAGGTCATGTTCTAGGCCATGAGCCCCCAAAATAACTTCCAAAACAAGCAATTTCATGCACCATTTCTAGCCCTTTTCACCTATTCAAAACACATCTAAACATGCAACCTATGTGCCTAACTAATATGCCCACATTGGCACCATAATTTAAACACTAATCCAAATTCACATTCAATATACACATGTTCTTATTTTATAAATCAACAAAGATATCTATACATATATTTCATTTTCATACAATGAACCAAACATCAAACCACTTTCTCAAGGCATATAGAAAATGGTAAAAAAAACTTATATAAACATACTATTTCCATCACACACCACAATCAACCAAAATATTAATTATGATTCACATCAATAAACACATCTCATACTTCAATTGACACAAAACATAACCACAATGCTTATGACATATATACATATATATATATATACCAAAATCCTATTTGCATGCCACTTCTAACCGAAACAAAGTGAACAGATAGTTACCAATTAAGTTGTCCGATAGTGTGATCTCTAAAGGTAATTCAATCAACAGCTCGAAACCAACGATCTACAAGGAAGGAAACCATCATGATGTAAGCTTACGTAAAGCTCAGTAAGTTCATAAAAACAACTTTAACTTACCATAAAGAATGTAATTTAAACATTTCGAAAGATAACTCAATATTATAAAACAAATTTCACAAGGTGAGTGAGTTCATATATAGAACATGTAACTTTATCATATTATCTAACATATTTCCAAAGATACATTTGGTACATAAACCAACTATCACATATTCATTTAACATTTAAAATCTTTATTTCAAGTATTCACTTGAAATGCCTTTTTCTTTTCTCTTTTACATATCTATATCCTTATAAATATACATTTCATATAACTATTTCATATATCTATTTCCAATTAAGCATTACGCAATAATTCATATAAACATAACATCCCTAAATCACTTACTTTAACTAAACAATGTGAAAACTAAATAACTTAGATTAATCAAACCTATCAATCATTTACGAGACACATATATAATTAGTACTGAAATGATTCATCATATGCTTTTTGTTCCATAATAATTCAATCCAAGCTAATTCATATATGATTATTAACATTTATCTTTAAATCACATAATTATCAATATTAAACATATTAAAAGATCATTCTTGTTTACAATTTAAAAATACAAAAGAATTGAGCAAGTAAATATATTTTAGATCAATTAACACATAGCCCGATGAATTATAGTAACTTGAATCATATACTCGGGTACTACACCACACCAAAGGCATTGAAGATGCGTAACAGAGGCAACGAAGTGCAGACAGAGGCACCGAAGTGCTAATAGAGGCACCGAAGTGAAAGCAAAGGCACTGAAGTGCAAATATAGGCACTGAAGTGAAAATAGAAGAACCGAAGTGCAAATAGAGGCTCTGAAGTGTAAATAGAGGCACTGAAGTGCAATCTCATACAAGTGCGCGATCTAACCTTATTGGATGCCAATCATATCCTAATTGTTTTCTATGTTCAAACGGGCATTTTAATAAAATTTGTTACTTTACTAAATCAGGGGAACTTCCATGTTTCTCAATACACATGCTGTAAACAAATTATATTCATTTAGAAATCACATATAACATATTCAAAAAGTATTCAACAATTTTCATATAAATCCTTTCTCACCTTGTACTCAGTTATAACATTTTGGTTCCCAACTCACAATTTAAACTGATTCTAATTATGTATATAAATACTTACATAAATATTTACTTACGTATGTAAATATGTACATTCCTATACCTATGAACTTAACTAAACTGATTTTGCAACAAACACGACTCCAAGGACTAATAAGCAAATTTTTCTTTTTCCGCATTTGTCTAATGATTGATTCATTTCTTGATCTATGCATAATAATTTAATTCAATTATCCAATTAAAATACTTTAAAATATTTAAATTCATGTAATTTACCCTTTTATAAAAAATTTACACTTTTACCCTAAACTTTCACATTTTATTCAATTTAGTCTTTAAACTCGAAACTTCAAATTTAATAGAATTAAACTCAAATAATACTGACTGAATTTTCCATAGTCCCAATACAACCAAAATTTATTACATTTTCACAAGAATTTCATGAAATTTTACTATTTTAACAACTTAGTCCTTAAATAGAAAATTAACAAAATTTACTTAATCAAATAGTCTTGAAACATTTCATAGCTTCCAAATCTACATATTTCTATAAAAAAAAACATCTAAGATTCATCAATGAAAAGTTTTATAATCTTTAATAGATTTCAAAAAAGAAGTATGAGTTTGCTGAACTTAGTTGCAACGATATCAAAAACATAAAAATTACAAGAAACTGATCAAAAACAACTTATCGATTGAAGTTTGAAGCTAGACGTGAGCTAGGTCTAATTCTCCCCTTTTTCAATCTGTTAGAAGACAAAGAAGATGAATGGATTGTGTTTTTCATTTCATTTTTTATTTTGTACTATTTTAACATATAATATAATGTTTTATAAAATAATAAACATCACTTTTTAACTAAATAATCCCCACTAACTGTCAAACACCATTAAAAATGGTATATTTACCATTTAAAACCTTTAACAATATTTAACAATATTTAATTATTCTCCTTAGTTAATAGAAATTAAGTTTTACAACTTTTACGATTTATTTTTTTCCTTAATTAATTATCTAAATAATAACATTTTTGAACCAAACCTTCACATGCTAAATTAATAACTCGTAAATATTTAATAAAAATATTTACAATCTTAGTTTACAAAAATGAGATCTCGATAATAGTTAGTATGGACTTATTCTTTGGATTTATGGTCTCCAAAACCACTGTTTTTGACACCACTGAAAAACAGACTATTACAAAAGCCATAGGGTGTAAGTGGATCTACAAGAAGTAAAGAAATGCAGATGGAAAAGTGGAAACTTATAAGGTTAGACTTGTAACAAAAGGTTATACTCACAAAGAAGATATCAATTACGAAGAAATCGTCTCTCCATGTAACATCCCGAGATAGAGCCTGGAAGTTTTGGCCACACAAGCGAGGGTTTGCTAGTGGTTCAATGAACTAGTGTTTGCCAGAAGATTTTTAATAGGGAGTTCACCAAAGAATGTGTGAAATAAAATATGCCAAAAATACGTGGTAAGCAGGGTTCGCCAGGGTAAGCAAATTGTGTACAACATTAGGTTTGGCAAGCTGGAGTTCACCAATTTAAGACAAGTTAGACTTGAATTAGGAAGTTAAGTTGATTTCCATCTAGGATACTTTTCATGCACGTTACCTTTTTCTTAATTCAAGTAGGGTATCCCAGGAGTACTAAAACACTCAGTGTCTATAGTTAAGTCCTTTTCTATGAAAATTCTCTTATCGATTATCTTGCTATCAAGTCTCTATTCAGAATCAAGTTCTAAGAAACCAAAGTAAGTCTCTATTCTACTAGGGTTGATTGTCCAAGAACTAGGTTCATTTGTTTATGCAAATTCAATGTGTTTTCTCTGTTAGTAATATTTGTATGTTTACGTATGTTGTGAACCAGTCGGACCATCTACCCAACAAGGATAAAGGAAAAGCAAAACTTGTTTAATTTCTTAGCTATTCGGTGAGTGTTCAGGGATTGCCTCTTATGGGCAAACTGTTATGTCTTTCAAGAGCTTAGGGTTTAAAAATAAGTTCCAAGAGTAAAATTTTCTATTAACTCTATTCCAAGCTATACGACTCTATTTTTAAAGATATGTTTTATGCGTGCTCTTATGTGAGCCTATGTTTTAAGATATGCTTTTCAAGCATGATTTTACAAACTATGTTTTACAAGCTTTTTGTGCGTGCTTTTGTGTGTGCTCTATATGATCAAGTATTTTACGCAAAATGCTTATGTGAGCCCTATGTTGGATATAATGACATGCCATAGGATTGTGAGTACTCACCATAAGTTCTATGATTTGGGCATAGAGGCCTAGGGACATGTGGCGAGATAAGAGAATGTCGAGCTATACATCTTCCAAAGGGACATGCCGACGTACAAGAGAGAGTTTAGCTTTATGCTAGCATACTTTTAAACATGCTATGTGTTTAGTGAGCTCTCAATTAACTCATCCACTCCTCTCTTACTTCGTAGGTAAGTAGGTCATGGATGGCAGTGACAATGTGATCAATCTGAGTGAGGCAAAGATAGAATAGATACCAGTGAACCCGAGGAATAGGCGATGTGAATATTGTCTTGGAATTAGACTTGTTAATTAATCCTGCTATTGTTTTTTCCTTAAAGTTTAACTTTATTTTATTTTCAATTCTGTGAACCATGAAGTAAACATCTATTTGTTAATCTATCTCCTTTTTGGTACGAATAAAGTTCTATAACTCATTATATTTCCTTATATGCGTGCCATGTTATACTCTATTAATTCTGTCTAAGTTTGTCCAAATTTCGTACGAGATCCAATTTCATTGCAAGGTAAATATACGTACAAACCCTATACGAATGTGACCCTAATATGCATATGAACCCTTATTAGTGAAAACCTTACTAGCAAACCCTTGTTTGTATGAGCCTTCTTGTTGCGAAGCCAGCATGTGAACCCATGTAGCATGTTCATGTGCGAGCTAAAGAATTATGCAAACCCATGCCTTTATGCGAACTCATGTTTTATTTTGTTATGTTGTATGATGTATGTGAACCTATATTGTTGTACGAACTTTAACAATATGTTTTAAGTACTTGTGTTTTTTTTTAATATGTGAAACACAAATTTCTCTGTTTAACTATTTCATGCGAACCTTAAAACGTCAATACTGATTGTTGACATGCGAACCCTTCTCATTTATATTCTATGTGCTAATTTGTTTAGCATTATGGCATTTCGCTACATTATGATGATTTAACACATTTATATGTACTTTGTCCATGGTGTGTTTGAGGTTAGGTTGGGAGTTAACGGAGAGTCACTTTGGTGGCTAATGTGCCACGCCAGATTTGAGTCAAACCAACTTGATCGGGTTTGAGGCGTTACACTCTGGTTGTCATGCTCAAGTCCATCTACATATTGTCCATTGCAACGACTCTTAATTACGATATATGGAAAATGGATGCCAAGATAGTATTTTTAAATGGCTATCTTAACGAGAGCATCTATATGATGCAACCCACCGGATATAAAAATAAAAGAAATGAGCATAAAGTTTACGAACTCTTAGATCCATATATGGACTTAAGCAAACATCTCACTCACTGAATCAAAATTTTTATCAAGTAATCAAGACTTTTGGATTTGAACAAAATGTGTATGAACCTTATGTTTATAAATGTATTGGGGATGGAAAGGTAAGGTGGTCTTTCTCGTTCTATACGACGGCGACATTCTACTCATTGGTAATGACATAGGGACATTGTCATCGGTTAAAATGTGGTTAACTTAATAGTTTAGAATGAAAGATGTAGGAGAAGCTAATTTTGTTTTGAGTATTCAAACCCTAGGGGATGGAAATGACAAAGTAATGGCATTATCCCAAGCTTCATACATAGACAAGGTATTGAAATGTTATGCAATGATCGATTCAAAGAAGTGAAATCAACCTTCTGTATTGAGATTTCATCTTTCTTTGGAGGAATGTCCTAAGACACTAGAAGAAAGAGAAAACATGAGAAAGGTTCTCTATTGTAACCCCCTAAACCTGACCTAAATGTTGGTGGCCTAGAAAATTATTTAGCTATTTTCTTTCGACAATCATAATCATTTAAAATTGGCATTTCGATTTTCTTTTGAAAAACCTAGTGTCTATAAACCTTCTTTTGGAAAAAAATTATCAGGAACTGATTAACTTAGAAAAAAACTTAAATTTCATATATTTACAAAAAACATCATATTTCAAAAATTTTGTACCGGAAAATAAAATAAATAAAATTTCACTTGTTTATTTAAAATCATAATTTTTTTACATGTCTTGTAAAATATCAATTAAGTGAGCAAATAGCAATGAGGTTTTGAAAGTGAAGTCTTAATTTTGAAATAACAACATTGAGTTGAGTTTGTCATTTAGGTAGAAAAGTTCGGTTTTTCTTACCAAGATTTATAAATCGTCTTAGGTGATAGTTTTTAAAAAAAACCTAATCATGCAATATTGTCCAAAAACCCAAAATCCAAATACAAAGTCCCAAGCCATAGTCTGAAATAATAAATAACAGTCCCAAAATACTATATGATAAAGTATAACAGTTTATTCAAAAACATTTGACTAACACCTCCATAAGCTGAGCCCATGTCTTAACCTCAATTATTATTTGAAAAATCATAAACTTAAAGGGGTGAGCTTTTAAAGCCAGTGTGGGTCAATTTTCAAAACAAAAAAAATTAAGATAGAATCTAAATAGTATAACATATCAGATATACATCAATATACAATCACAGGATCACATTTATTAGTATGCATTTCGATGATGTCAATGCAACGCTTTATCAGAAACAGTGTAGATTTTCATAAAACATTTCCTACCCATCTCCAATACATACTGTAATGAGTTCCAAGAACTCCTCTGTCCAATAACAAACCAATAATGTGGACAAGCCACCAAATAATTCAAATAAGCTGCTAGATACAGAATATTACGGTCAAGCCGCCAAAATTTGCAAATATACTATCAGATAGTGTGGTTAAACCACTAGAATATGCATATTATTAAACTGCCAAAATCTTCCTTCATACAATCATATCCCAGCCCCATACATGTGATATGGCATACGGAACAGAATTTTCAGTTGGCACGATTTACATACAAATCAGATCTCATTACGATTTAATATAACTGCATGCTTAACATGGGAATCAGATTATCAAAAAAAATAGTGACATGTTTATTTTTCATGCATGTCAAATAATGTAATATGTCAAAATACAAAAGTGTCAGGAAATCATATATATCTCATTTAATAGAAAAGCACCAACACATTCATATTATCATAGATTTGAAAGTTCAAAATGACTTACTTGGAAATCCTTCGTTTTAACGGATTTATCAATCTGATTGAAACCATGGTATATTCCCATTATTTTCACGTTTCAGAATTCTTATGCAAATATTTATCAGTAAACATATTTATTTAATTAACAATGATTTACATAATTTAAGTTGATTAAACCCCACAATTGGATTCGTACGTCCCAATAATAACAATTCTATTTCTCAACTCTAAGAGAGTAGACCAATCCTCGAATCCTTAGATTTGATAAAATTTTGTATCATATCAGTATAATGATATTTTGATGTATATTTCTCATTTTTTTTGATTAAATAGAATACTTACTTAATCGGTTGTCGAAAAATGCATGCTTTTAAGATATGTATTATGAATCCGAGTTTTACGATTAATACTACACCTTTGCACAACAACCTCAATGTTACAACCATCCTAAATCGAACTAGAAGAATTTATTGAGATAAAAGGATTTAGAAACTCTTACTTAATATCGAGAGTAAGGAGGGTTCAACGATTCCCATGATGATTCTTTTAATGGGGAGGATTCTCAACTACCAAGCACATATAAGTAAAAGATGATTTATTAGAAAGGTTGTCGATAAATCCTTTCAAAAATATTAGGATATAAAGTTTGAAAAAATGGAAATATGATTACAAAATAGAGGAGGATAAGATAAAGAAAAATGAAGAAGAATGGAGGACAACGACTGCGTTACAATGGTGCGATAATGGCATCAATGGTGGAGGTCCGGTGGTGGTGTTGTGGTCGTGAGGTGGTGGTTTGGTTGGCTAATGGTGGTGGTGATATGAAGGAAAAGTGGATAAATAGGTGATTTAGGAGCTAAAATGTAAGAAAGAAAAGATGAAAAGGGAGGAGTATTGAGAAGGGGTGGGAAAAGAGAGAGGAGGTGAGAAAAAAGAAAATAATAATAATATGAAAATTGTGTCTGAGTGCATTGGATGACTAAGGTATGGTAAGGGAGGAAAAATGGCAACATGAGGGGACAATGGCATGGAAAGGGGATCAAGGGAGTGAAAGGGGGCTTATTAGGGGAAAATTGACTAGATAAACAAGGGAAGAATCTTCTCAAGCATGGAAATAATGGGGTGGATGGAAAGGTGGTTGACCAACCCCTTTTAAAATGCTAAAAGTCTTAAAAACCATATGTGAGTAAGGGGAATTGAATCTAAGATCTCTAGGAATTTAATTAGGCTCTCTACCACTTGACTACTCACTTGCTTGTTTATGAATTCATAAAAAAATAAAAATATGGGGTGTGACACCTATGCTTCATAAGTAGGAAGTCTCATGTATGTTATGTTTTGCAAACGTTCAAATATTTGTTTCATAGTGGGGTTGGTGAGTCGATAATAGGGAAATCCAAGTTAAGACACAGGTAAGCAGTTAAGCATATACTCAACTATTTATGGAGAATAAGGAGTTATATGCTTGTGTATTTCAGAGGAGATCCTACTCCTATCAGATATAATGATTATGACTTCAAAACGTGTAGGGATTCAAGATCGACAATGGGTTGTATTTATGTCCTAGACGGCGGGTTTGTAGTGTGAATAAGTGTCAAGCAGGGTTACACTACTGACTTCACTATTGATGACTGAATATGAGGTATGAAAAATTTATGGCACTATAACAGTGTGGATATAGCTAAACCCCAAACAAATGACATAAATACAAAACAAATTGATAGAAAGTATCATAAGGAAAGCAGTAGTGTTTGACAGAATCATGGATGTAGTCAAAGATCGCATCTAAGGACAAACACTAGGGATTTATTTTACCAAGACTCTACTAGCTAGAGAGTTCTTTAGGAAATATATGGAGAGTACAGGAATGCAAAATATGACTCATCTACTTCACTAAGGAAAGTGGGAAACTGATAGATCTGGTGCACAAAGTGTAGTATTTTCGTCTATGTACACTTGTAATTTTTTCAAATAGATTAGTTAAAAAAATTATTCATGAATTACATTAATACCCTTTATATATTTTACTCAATTTTTTTTTGCATGTAAAGCAAAATAGAATAAAATATTAGCTCATTGATTGTCTATTGTTTAATAAATACTAAGTGGTCGAATCATAATATGGAAAGACAACTTTTATTAGTTGATGAACGTAAACATGTCCTGAATCTAATAAAAAATGAGAAAACTGATTGAAAGACTAATATGTCGTCTATCAAGTCCAATTGGGAAGATGCATTGTCTTGGGCATTGGAGCAGATGACTCCCTGAAGATAGAGACATAGATGTGACTGACTAGACTAGCAGTACATTGGACTGAACCCAAGAAGATTAGATCTTGAATCTGTTTATGGATTTGTTCACTTGCGACATTCAAAGTTTGGCATACATTAATCCTGAATGGATGGCGGACTATGTATGTGTGACTCGTATACTTTGATGTAAGTAAAACTCTGTGTTCAAATAGATAAGAAAATGAAAGTTGGTGCATTAGGTATACGAACTCTGCAGTATGTAGCATCATTCAGAGCAGTAGAATTCATAGCCCAAGATATAAGTAAATGATATCCTCTCATTTGCATTAAATGATAGATGAAAAGTAAATATGACCATGGGTCGTTCATCTTTGTGATGAATGATTTTGTTACTATTTGATAGTAATTGACTTTTCATGAGGGAATATGTAATGGTTACCATGAGATAAAATAGGATTATATTGGGAGAGCATATTTATCCCAAAGTTATTAAGGATATCCTATGAGGGTAACACACTTATGACAAGGTAATTGGACAAGCACTGATCGAGTTGCTTTTGTAATGGTATGTCATTAGGGAAAGTTTAGTCACAATACTATAGTCGAATGACTTCATGACTAAATGAGTTTATAATTAATAGGAGAAAAACTTCAACTTAATTACAAATCATTTGAGCCCTAATACATATGTTCAATCGATCTCTCCACTAGCTCGTTGAAACAAGAAATGAAATGCATGTTTAATCAAATTAATAAAAATGGTAAAGTTGGAGAAATGAGAAACATTTGAAAATGAAAGTGGTTTTCTCACTAAATGGAAATGACCAGAAAAAAATAATTTATGGTTCTTTGAATTATTAGTTAATTAATTAATTAATTAATTAAGTTTAAAAATAAAATAAAATTAGTTGGTTATAGTGAATTAGTTGAATGTAGAAATATTAAATATAATTTCTAATAGATTCTTTTACAGTAAAGTCGTCACAATTTTAATGGAATTAGAATTGGATTGGAAAAATTATTTAACTGGGAAATTTGTTTATTTAAATTAATTTAATATATTTATTTTGGGAAATAAAAAAACAAGTATTGGGTTGTATTGAATTGTAAAGTACTTGGTTAAAAGTCTAGGAAGTACTTATAGTTGGACCCAATACGGAAGAGGCACGAAAGCCTTTCATGATGATCAATGGGATGACAAACCCTATTTTACTTAATTGAGGTTGCTACACCCTTAAATCTAGATAGACTAGGATTTAGTTTTTCTATTGAAATAGATTTCTACAATTCAATAAGGTTTTCACTTCTTCTCCCTATAAATAGATGGCACTGGTAGGGCTACATATACAACTTTGAGATATTGTTATTCTGTCCGAAAATAGTAAGAATTTATTTTCTAAGTATAAATTCTATTTTCGGGATAACAATTCTATCGGTTTCCATTGAATAGAAAGAATCTGGTTCGAAAACGATTTTTTTGTATAGCGAAAGACTAAAAATTTAAAGAGCTAGTTTGTAATATTTTTAGCAATAAAACATTTACTGAAATCGCACCTATATTTTCGACTAGACATATCCTTATCGTTATCATCTTTCAACTGAACGACCTTCTCCGCTATTCTCGTACCACGAAGTACTTTGAGTGTAGGCTCGAACGTATGAATCAAACACAAAACTAGAAATTGTTTACTTTACTTTCAGTAGGAAAGTATATCTCTATTCAATGGAAACCGATAGAATTGTTATCCCGAAAAATAGAATTTATACTTAGAAAATAAATTCTTACTAGCAGGTCCATAGTGTGAATAAGTGTCAAGCAAGGTTAAACTACTAAACTCACTATGAATAGTTGAATGTGAGGTATGGAAAAAGCTATGACACTATAAAAATGTGAATATAGATAAACCCCAAAGAAACTACATAAGAACAGAACACATTGATACAAAGTATCGAAAAGGATGTAATGGTAGACAAAATTGTGGATAACATAAAAAGTCACATCAGAGTAGAACCTTACAGACCCGTGTCCAAGACTCTAATAGCTGACGATTTTTAGAAACACGTGGAGAGCATGGGAATACGAAATATGACTCATCTACTTCACTAGAGCAAGTGGGAGATTATTAGATCTAGTGTCCTAAGTGTATTATATCTTTTGTACACTTGTAATTTTTTTCAAACAAATTGGTTAATAAATTATTGATGAATTACATTAATACCCTTTGTATATTGTCCTCACGTGATTTTGGCATGTAAAGCAAAATAGAAGTAAATATCAACTCACTGGTTGTAACACCCCAAATCCGATCGAGTAGGTTCAACCCAAATTTAGCGAGCTACATCAACCACCCAAGTGACTCTCTATTAACTCCGAACCTAACCTCCAATACACCACTTACTTATAACAAGTAATATGATAAATCATAACACACCAGTAGAAATAATTCAAACACAAAAGATAAAACATGCCTGCTTACAAAATAAGAAAGGAAAGGTTCACATGTCAATCTATAGTATCTTAAAGATTTGCAAAATATCATGAGTTTCTTAGAAGCAAATAACATGAGTTTGTAACACAAATAAAGTATGAGTTCGGACATCAACTTAAGTACACATACAACATTATAGGTTCGCATGCTAACATTCATCATAGGTTTGATAAATATACGAACGTCGCAACAAAAAGGCACACATTTTACCTGGGTTGAGACATTTTACCTGGCTTCACACAATTTACCTGGCTCCACACATTTTACCTGGGTTTACAGACTATTGCTAACAGGGGTACGCATGTAATTTTTGAGGTCACAAAAAAAAGTAGTTCGTAGTGAAATAGGCACGCATGTTATACTATTACATACTTAGAAAAAAATCAACATGGCACGCATGCATAAAGAAGTAAGTAAACTTCGACTTTACAATTAAAAGAGATAGATTATCAAAACATATATCTTAGAGCATAGTTCGCAATAACAAAGATTTAAACATAGAAAAATAAACATAAACTTAAGGAAATTGTTTCAATAACAGAATTGAAAATATAACAATTCTAAATCCCTTGTATATAAAATAAATTTCATCACCTATTTCCCAAGTTCGCCAATACCTAATCAGGGAGGAGCCTTGATGGTATTACAAATGACATAGATTTTCATCCCAACTTAGTGTTTAAATTGCTCCTTCTGTAATTAATTTAGCATACATCATTAGCATTTTATACTTAGTTTACTTGTTTTCCAATTCATTGTTAGATAGTTTGAATTCTTGTTATTTTCACATATTTTTGTACTAATGCCGATGCAAGTAGTCGATATATTGCTCTTAATATTGTCAGCACAGGAACTCAGTTTAGGAATGGAATATTGGACAATTACAGCCATAAGATCAATTGAATATTGTGACCATGAAACTGAACCTCAATTGAAAGGAATCAAGCTGAATTCACAATTGGAATCACCAGACACAGGAATTTCACAGATGCGCCACAATTATTCTATCAAAATGCATCCAGCGATACAGCGATAATATGCAGATCTCTAAAGAACACACTAGAACTGTGTGAGTGCACAGCTATAATTTAACTAATTTTGACAGCTGCAAGATCTGGATCTGGATTTGAAAATGAAAGCTGAATCCTACAACATTTTAGAGGTTATAAACAGCATAACAAAGAAGGAAGAAGGTATCAAGAGAAAAGGGGATTTAATTCTAGAAATTCTATGTGAATTGAAGATTTGAGCTGGAATCGGTAAACTGATGAAGCAAGCCTACAACTGCTTTTGACCAGAAGTGCTAGATTCCAAGCAAGAGGAACAAATAAGGAGTAAGTCTAGTAGTCTAGAGGTAGTAAACTTCGTTGTAGTCGTTAATTCTTCTTAAACGATGATGAATTCTGATGATGTTAAATGAATATGAGAGTATCTTTTAATATTATACCATTTTGATTCTTACTTTACATTGATTATCCGTTTATTCTTGGATTTAACCGCTCTAAACACAAAAAGTAAAATTGCAGTACACTGACATCGAGAGATACGGTGATAGGTTAGATTAACAAGTGGGTTAGGCGAGAGCTGCACGGAACTGGGACAGACTCCAGTTACTTGTTCTCGAATACAAATCATTGCTCACACCGAGAGGTGGAGTAGTGTATTTGAGTCAGGATTAAGTAGGAGCTATTATGGGTAAGAACTCGAAGGTACTTCATTACAGTGACAATTCATCTATACTTTACCTTGTCGACGCATCCAGCATTGCAACCTGTAGAATCAGTGAACCACTTTCACCCTTTTACACTTGATCACTTTAATATTTCCTGCATTTAAATTTTTAGCACTCAACACTCAAAACATTTGGATTCATTTTCAGTACACTAACATTTAACCTTTGATATTTAACTCTAATTGCGTTGACAGTAATGGTTATTTTAGTGTGCAGATCTGATATAATTGCGTTGACATCCTTACTCGCATTACACTGATTTTTAGTATTAATTGCTTTGACATTAAAACATTGGGAACCATTTCCTCGTGGGATCGATATCCAATAGCTCTGTCTATCAATTATACTTGCATTGGCGTGTGTACGCTTGCACAATCTTTGTGTCATAAAAACATCGATCAAGTTTTGGCGCCGTTGTTTGGGAAATTTACGTTTGTTCGATGTTTACTTTTTTTCTGCAATCAATTTTACTTAACTTTTAACTTTTATTAATTTGTTTATCTTTCTTTTCTGTTTTTGAAGGTATTGTATGTCTACAAGGAGAAATCCTAAGGACATTGTAAGCTTTGATCCGGAGCTTGAGAGAACACTTAGGAGGAGAAGGTAAGAACAAAGGAAGATCGCTGGTAACGACAACAATAAAATTCTACCACCACTGCTGCCATAGGATAACATTCCTCTAGTGCTACCACAAGATTTACCACCACCACGTCCATAAGAAGAACAAATACAAAATAGGACAATAAGAGATTTTGTTGTGCCTATACTCGATGATTTGCAACTACGGGTTGTGAGACAAGCTATTTAGGCTGGTAACTTTGAACTCAAATTGGTGATGTTTCAAATGATCAACTCAAATGGGCAATATTCAGGTTTTTTGAATGAAGACGCACGCGAACATTTGAAATCGTTCTTACTCATTTGTGCATCCTTCAGTCAACATGGTGTCCCTGATGATGCCTTGAAAATACAATTATTTCCTTACTCGTTGCAAGGAAACACACGAACATGGTTTTTAGGTCTGCCAGTTGGATCCATTACATCCTGGAATGCATTGGCAACACAGTTTGTTTTGAGATTTAATCCATCGACAATGAATGCAAGGTTACGAAATGACATCACTGCATATAAACTTAATGACGAGAATTTACATATAACATGGGAGCGCTACAAAGCATTGCTTCGATGCTGCCCAATGAATGAGATTCAACAAGAGACTCAGATTTAGATATTTTATAATGGTTTGAATTCTCAAAAAAGGAATATTGTCGACGCATCTATAAACGGTCCATTGTTGGATTGCACATATGATGAAGTTGCTCGAATTCTAGAAAGGATAGCCCAAAAAGATTACCAATATCCGATTTCTCGTTCTACACAGGTGAAAACTAACCCTGGAGTTCTTGAATTAGATATTATTTCTGCATTGCCAGCGTAGGTATCTTCCTTGGCCAATATCATTAAGAACATGAATGAAACAAGCAATACTGCTCCTATATAAATTGCCCAGTAAATGGATGCATCGATATTTTCGTGTGGGATTTGCGACGACAACCACAACTATGAAGACTGCCCAGAGCATGCAGAAAATGCATATTATGTCAACAACATCCAAGGGGGTTCATTTGGTAACTCCTACAACAATCGTTTGCAACAACCTTGGGGAAATCAGAATACATCCACATTTTGATATGGAAATTCTTCGAACCAATAAGGTTATAGTCAAGGAGGTTACAACAATAGTCAATCGCAAAACTATCATCAAAATTCTTAAGTACATCCTCGATCTGAATCAATACAGTCACATTGTCAATTGCAACCACAATCGCGATTATCACCACAATCAAGCTTGCAACCACAAATACAAGGACAACCTTATCAGCATCAACAACAACAATTTGCTCAACCAAAGGCAGACCTTATGGCTACTCTTGAGGCTATGATGTGCTAACATATCACAAGAACTGAGGCAATAGTGCAAGGCAATTCTTCTTCTATATGAGCATTGGAAGCCTAGCTTAGATAGCTAGCCTCTAATCTTAACTCCAGATTACCAGGCACTTTGCCTAGTGACATTGAAAATCCTACATAAAGAGGGAAGGAGCATTGCAAAGCAATTAGGCGGAGTGGCTAATAGATAGTAGAGATAAGCAGTTCTAACCAAGACCATGTCGAAGCATCCATTTCAAAGTAACAAGACAAGGTTATAATTGAAGGAAATCAAACGCAAAACACTGCTGAAGAACCTATTGAAGTACAATCTACGCCTACGGATTGTCCAATTAAGTTGTCAACACAAACACCATTGTCAAAGCAACCAATATATCCACAACAACCTTATGCCACCATACTTTTGCAATTTCCCCAATGTTCCAAAGAAAAAGTCCATGACAAAGATTATAAAAAGTTTGTTTCTACTTTGAAGCAATTGCAGATTAATATACTTCTAATAGATGCTATTGTGCAGATACCCATTATGGGAAATACATGAAGGAGCTTCTATCAAAGAAAAAAAAACTATCCGACATCGAGACAATTACGCTAACAGAGGGGTGTAGCGCTGTACTCACAAACAAGTCACCAACCAAGATGAAAGATTATGGCAGCTTCACAATTCCATAATCCATCGGAGATCATTACTTAGGTAAAGCATTATGTGATTTAGGAGCTAGCATTAACTTAATGCCTTTGTCTACTTTCAAGAAGCTAGGAATCAGATCAATGAAGCCCACTGTCATGACATTGCAATTAGCGGATAAATCCCTAGCACAACCGAAGGGACAAATCAAAGATGTTCTTGTTCAAAATTTTAAGTTGGTGTTCCCTGCTGATTTTATCATCATAGTTTGTGAAGCTAATAAGGAGGTACCCATTATCTTGGGAAGGCCATGTTTAGTAACGGGACGAACACTTATTGACGTGTTTAAGGGAGAACTATTGATGCGCCATAATAATGACCACATAACCTTCAGTGTGTTTGAAGTAGCACCGTCAGGGTCCAAAGAACAATGTCACCACTTTGATGTGTTGAATGAAATTATTTTTTAAAAATTTCATGCCAGGAATTCAACATTGTCTGATAATGATGCGATGACATCTACTGATGATATCCTAAAAGACTATGTTGACAAAGAGGAGGTGAACAATTGTGAGTTGTGACGATATTGGCAAATGGAGTCATTGGATTTGTCTAACAGGACAATTCTAATCTTTAAACCGTCTATAGAGCAAGCTCTTACCTTGGAGTTAAAACCATTACCGACACATTTGAAATATGTATTCCTTGGTGACAACGAGACACTGTCTGTTATTGTCAACGCATCCCTCAACGCAATACAAGAAGAGAAGCTCATTGCAATTTTAAAAGAACAAAAGAAAGCCATAGCTTGGAGCATCGCAGACATCAGAGGCATTAGTCCCTCTTTCTGCATGCATAAGATAAGGTTAGAAGAAAAAGGGAAGCAATTCATTTAGCAACAAAGATGACTCAATGAGAAAATGAAAGAAGTGGTAAAGAAGGAAATCATTAAATGGTTGGATGCGGGCATAATATACCCTATTTTTACTATAATTGGGTAAGCCCCATTCAATGTGTTCCTAAAAAAAGTGGTTTTACCGTTGTGACCAACGATAAAAATGAGTTAATCCCTACTCGCATCGCAAATGGATGGCGTGTGTGCATGGTTACCAACGGTTGAATGCGGCCATAAAGAAGGATCATTTCTCGTTACCTTTCATCGATCAAATGTTAGATAGGCTACCTGGTAAGGACTATTATTGCTTCTTGGATGGCTACTCTAGATACAACCAAATAGCTATTGCGCCAGAAGATCAAGCAAAAACCACATTTAAATGTCCTTTTGGGACTTTTTCTTTTCGACGGATGCCGTTTGGCTTGTGTAATGCGCCAACAACGTTCTAGAGATGTATAATGGTGACATTCTCGGATATGATTGAAGACTCACTCGAGGTATTCATGGATGATTTTTCGATCTATGGACAGAGTTTTGACCAATGCGCCGACAACTTGGCAAATGTTTGAAGAAGATGCGAGGAAACAAACTTGGTTCTGAATTGGGAAAAATGTCATTTCATGGTAATTGAAGGGATTGTCCTTGACCATCGCATCTCTTGTCAAGGCATTGAGGTCAATAGAGCAAAGGTAGAGATCATTAGAAAATTACCACCATCTACAATTGTCAAAGCAATAAGAAGCTTTCTTGGACATGCAAGTTTTTATAGAACATTTATCAAAGATTTCTCCAAGATAGCTAAACCTTTATGTTCCTTATTAGAGCAAAATAAAAAGTTTGTATTCGATGACATCTATCTAGATGCATTTACAACAATAAAGACAAAGTTGGTGCAAACTACGATTGTCGTCGCACCAGATTGAAGAAACCTTTCGAGTTAATGTGTGATGCTAGCGACTTCACTGTAGGAGCTCTTTTCGAACAACGGAAAGAGAAGGTATTTCATGCTATCTACTGTGCTAGTAAAACACTAACTGAAACGTAGGTTCATTACACCACAACTGAAAAAGAATTACTAGCAGTGGTCTTCATATTTGACAAGTTCCACTCGTACCTTGTCAATGCAAAGACTATAGTCTACACGAATCACTCAGCATTGAGATACCTTTTCAACAAAAAAGGTGCTGAACCTAGACCCATTAGATGGATCCTACTCCTTCAAGAGTTTGATGTTGAAATCAAAGATTGGAAGGGATCCGAGAATCAAGTAGCTAACCATTTGTCTCGACTGGAAAATGGGATCGAAGATGGACAACAGACCCAGATTGTCAAAGCATTTCCTGATGAGCAATTGTTCACTGTCGACACACCGCCATGGTATGCTGATGTAGTCAATTATCCTGTGTGTGGAAAGCTACCCATGAGTACAACTTGTCATAAAAAAATCAGGTTCATACGCAATGCTGCTAAATATCATTAGAATGAGCCATACCTATTCAAGGTATGCTCTAACAATATAATTTATCGTTGTGTTCTTGAAGAAGAAAAGATGTCAATACTGCGACATTACGACGATGCCCCTTATGAAGGTCATTTTGGTGGAACAAGAACTGCTGCAAAGGTCTTGCAATCTAGATTCTATTGGCCCAATTTGTTTCGAGATGTTCACAATTTCGTGCAACAGTGTGATCATTGTTAACGTACTGGTTCCATTTCTCGTTGTAATGAGATGCTCTAACAACCTATCATGGAGATAGAACTTTTTGATGTTTGGGGTAATGATTTGATGGGACCATTTCCAAACTCTTTCGAAAATATGTATATACTATAGCTATTGACTATGTTTCCAAGTGGATTGAAGCTACTGCGATACCAAAAGACGATGCTTGGACAGTGTTGAAATTCTTTCACATGTATATTCTCACATGATTTGGAACACCGTGAGTGTTGATTAGCGACCAAGGCACTCATTTCTATAATAACCAGGTGGCAACTATATTGAAACGATATGGTGTGAAGCATCAACTGGCCACCGCATATCACCCACAAACTAATGGTCAGACCGAAGTCTCCAATCGACAAATTAAAGGAATACTTTAAAAGGTGGTTAACCCATCTAGGAAAGACTGGTCTGTGCAGTTACCTAAAGCAATGTGGGCAATTCGCACCGCTTACAAAACTCCCTTGGAGATGTCGTATTATCAGCTATTATTTGGAAAATCATGTCACCTACTTGTCGAGCTGGAACATAAAGCCATGTGGGCAATTAAGCAGGTAAATTTAGATTATGATGCAGCTGGTAAGAAAAGAATGTTGAACATCAAATAATTAGAGGAGATCCAACGCCATGCCTATGAGAATGCGGTAATATACAAGGAATAGATGAAAAAATGGCACGATAACCTCATATTGTGTTGACAATTTCATCCTAGCAGTTGGTACTCCTATTTAACTCACGTTTCAAACTGTACCCAGTAAAATTGGGATCAAGTTGGTCCGGTCCATTTCGAGTTGTCGAAGCATTCCCTAGCGGTACGATGACAATAGAGAACTTATAGGATGGCCAACAATTTAAAGTGAATGGTCAGCATCTCAAACACTACGTCAACCCAGATGTCCGCGAACCAAACGAAATTGTTAACCTGCTGATATTTAAATAATGTCGATGCATTCATTCATTTTCTTTTATTTACTTTACTTTTGTTTTGTGTTGTTTCAGATTCTTAGAGAAATAAAAATCCTCTTTTTGTCGACACATGGAAGCACATTATGTTGGTGCATTTTGGAATGAGTCAGCATTACTTTTTAGGCGAGAATCGCACAGATTGATTTCATTTCACCCCAGCCGTTGGATTAAACCGAAACAGTACGATCTGTAGCCTAACAATTAATGGCTGTAGACGTAACGTTTCCCCGTGTTTTTCCACTCATTGCACTTAGGTTATATAATCCCACATTGCAATTACCTTTCTTCCTCACAATCTCCATTGTTCCTACAACTATCTCCTCAATCCATCTGCAGATTCTTTCTCTTTTCTTTCGAAGCAATATCCTTCTACAACCTTTCTTTTTTTTTTCTTCCAATCATGGCTAAGACTCGTGCTTTTAAAGCTAATCCTAAACCTTCATCTAAAACCACTCCTAACCACCCCTATTGAGATTTCATCAATGACACCACCACCCTCAAGCCTAGTACTGTTTCTCACAACTGAGCCCAAAGAAAGATATCACATCACCATGCTTAAACACAATATCTATCCTAAGTAAGGGCTCCAGTTGTCTCCGTAGTTGCCCCTTAGGGAACAAGTCCACCACACTATCAATCGCTTAGGGTGGGAGTCTTTCTATGACCACCCTCTGGTTATTCCCCTACTCTGGTTCGAGAATTTTACGTGAACTTGGTGGATCAAGAACAATAACTTGTTTTTGTTCAAGAAGGACTTGTGCCATGGAGTGCGACACACATCAACGTCCACCTATGGATACTAAAACGGGTAGACGACCACTCATCCTTCCTACACAGTTTAAATGAGGATAGCCTCACTGAGATGATGACCGACCTTTGCGTGGACAATGCCACATGGACGGGCAGTGGATTCCACAATTTCACAATGCATAGACGTTACCTGATGACCTTCTACAAGGTATGGTTTCACTTTGTTAATAGTTGAGTGATGCCTTCTACCCACAGTACTACGGCCACTCTGGACCGTATGTGTTTGTTACATTCCATCACGCGTCATCGTCACATCGACACTGGTGAGCTGATACATGCCAAGATTGTGGAGGTAGCGGGGAAGCACACTGGTATTATCCCTTTCCCATCTCTTATTATGCTTCTTTACCAGCATAAGGGTATTGTGCCAAGAGAGGATAAGGAAGTCATGGATAATAAAGGCCCAATTAATGACATTTTCGTCGAGCGGATGACAAGGCGCCAGGACACACCGATGGCCAAAGTGACTTCCAAGAAAAAGGAAAAGGTAAAAAAAGGTCAACAAATCTGATACTGACAATGACACAAATGACAGAGACACTGGCCCTAATGGAGTAACACTTGGAACACCTCGGTAGACGATCTATCCACACTGATAGTATAGTGGATGACATGGACTTCCGGCTCCATAAATTCTATGCATATAAAGGAAGGCTGTGCTGAATGAAGATGTCGTTACAGTCGGATACACTGACATTGGCCCAATAGAACCTACTCAACCTAAGGAAGAGGAGGTAAATCAGGATGATTATGCCGAGAAGGATTAAGAACAAGAGGATGAAGAGAAGGACAAAGCAAAGGATGACGAACACATTGACACCAAACCTGCCCTAATGCAGGACGAGAAGGAACTCGATATCCACACAATGATCATTAAGGATGTTGTGGGTGCATCAAGCTTAGACGAGACTCCACTTGCTGCGAGTCAAGCTAAGGTAGTCACCAGCATTGCGGAAGAACCTAACCCATTAGCAATTGTGCCTTATGTAGCTCCGCTGGCTGAAATCCATCCATCCGATGTGACTATCGATGAGGCCACCACCCAACCTTCTCAAGAGGAGCAGTCTGTCGATTCGATTGGTTCGAGGGATAAGAAGAGGGAGCGATACAAAGATAAGAAAAAGAGAAAACACCATGACGAGGAGGTGTGCCCAAAAAAGAAAAAGAAAAAAACAAAAGCAGCCTCTATATCGGCTGTTGCTAAATAAGTTGGTACATCCCTTTTTAGTTAGCATTCTTGCATTATCTTGTGCCTATATTTTTATTGTCACTGCATTTTTCTTAGTATAGCTCATTATCGTTGCATTTCCATACATTTTGTATAAATGTTATCAGTGCATTGGGGACAATGTAGACATTAATTTTGGGGTGGGAATTAAGGTGATTTGGAAATGCAACTACATCTTCTTATTTAATTTTTATTTTTCTTCAGTAATGAAAAATTGACAAATTTTAACAAAAATATGACCACAATTTTTATTTTAATGCGTAATTCTTGAATTGTTTGAATGCTGATGTGGAACTTGGATGAGTATGAATGAATGATGAATCTACTATTTTGGAATGAATGATTAAAATTGTTTCGGTAATGAATGTATAGTGTTGATGTTTGAATCTTGCACTCACTGACCAGAACAGTAACATTGTATGAATAAAAGACACTCCAATATGAGTGCATTGTGATTCTTAAGGGGAAACACTTTGCTGCAGTTAAAGAAAAGAAAACTTATCTAGCCAAAGGCTATATCTGCAAGAGTGTGTGTCGGCGCAATTACATGCCTCCTGGGGGTTTGTTGCACCCCTTCGTTACTTCCCAGGAATAAAGGTAGAGTAATGTAATGACAACTCTCAATCACTTGAAAAACAAAAATGAGATAAATAAGAAAGAAAATAAAAAGAGAATAAATTGTTGAAATGGTTCAAGGAAGGATAAGATTCAATGCATGATATTAACATTGATGAGGATGCAGTTTTAGTTGTTCTTACTTATAAATTGTCGACGCATCATTCTATTATATGAATGCAATTTTGAAATTATAAATTTAAAGAATTCAAGTTGTGTGAATAAAGATTGTGGTGACATTTCTAATTGTTACTAGTTAATTTTTAAGCCTCATCAAGTCATCTACCTCACCACTACCATTCGTGACGTACTTTCCTAAGAAGTAAGAGATGAGTAGTTGAGTTCATTGTGAACTCAGTGAATAATCAAGAATCATTAGTGTATGCTTAAAAATACATATTTTAAAATAAGAAGAAGACTTAATCTGAAAATCGATTCGCATGCTGGGTTCGCAATAAAGATACAAGACCTAGTTCGCAATTCCTATTTGTTAGAAATCATAAGTTCGTAAAACAATTTTGCAAGTAATTACTGATTATCATTCTTAAAATCTTAGCTTGTGCTTATTTAAAAACAGATCGTATATAGCATGAAACATGTTCACACACTTGTCTTACCATAATGGCTGAGAAACATAAGATATGTTCTCGTACTTTTATAAGTTCTCGCACTTAACACACTTCAAAATCTTGTTTTGTTGGATATGCAGAACTCCTTATAATGCCTCAGAATGACTCAAAGAGTCCTTATAACATACCCCATAAGTGCAGCGTGAAGCTATGCACTCTCTTATGCACCAACATGTTCCAGTGAATAGAGCATGCTTGACATTCCCTTATCTCTCCACATGTCCCCAGGCCTCAACACCTAAAATCATAGAAAATTATAAGTGAGTACTAACAATCCTTTGGTATATCAATATATCCAACATAAGGCTCGTAAAAGGAGCACATGATAGCATTAGAAAATACCATTGATTTCTCCTTACTTAGGGTATAATTTTTCCCATTTTATCATTTTTTTAGCATACATTTTTAGCATTGTTAACTTAGTGATTGTATTTTCTAACTCGATGATGCTTGATTTAATTTTCTTGTATTTTATCATATTTTTGGCTACTAATGTCGCCATAATTAGTTGTTCAGTATTGTATCCAAAGATGTAAGTGCAGGAATCTATCCTGAAAGATCAATGCATGATGGTATTTAGGGTTGTCGCTGGAAAATAGATTTCAAATTTACGCCCAGAAATGTCACTACAACCAACAACTGACTGATCACACCAGATCTGCAAGAGTGTACAGTTGGTATAACCAAATTGTACAGCTAGAGGAAGTTGGATCTGAAAGGGAGGACACCTGTACATGGCAGTGGTTGATAAACATTGATGAGAGAGTATCTTCTTAAAAGCTTCAATCTTCCAGATTTTTGACGTATTAAAACTTTTCTTCACCATTTTTTCTTAAGCTTTCTTCCATGGCACCTTAACTTCCTTGAGGGCAACCTGATTGTGATGAGAAGACAAACCTGCTTCTGAGGAGGAGCATTCCTAATTACGACACAAGAGGTGTGTAAGAGAATGGTTCTAGTAGACTAGGAATAGGATGCTTCAATTCATTCTGTTATTCTCTCTTTAAACGTTGATGAATTTTGATTATTTGAATTTATATGGAAGTACAATTTAATTTTAGATCAAGTATGATATCTACTCAATCTTTCCTCCATTGCTTATCTTTGAATTTAATTGCTTGACCACGGAAGTGTAATTGCAGTCACTGTCACTCGAAAGTGCAATGACAAATGAAGTTAACAAGCAAGTCAATGGAAGTTGCTTGAGGATCAAAGGAATCCTATCCACTTGTTCTTGATTATTTTGCATTACCAGCACTGGAAGGTGGGGTTAGTGTGAGTATTTGAGTCTTTCATAAATAGGGAAGTCAAGGTTGGTAAGATTTCATTGAGCTTAATTGTGGCGACAATTTATCTATCATTTACCTTGGGATCAAATTTAGCTATTTGCCGACTTTTCAAGTCAGGGAACCCCATCTCATTATCACTGTTTTTAGTTCTTAAATTTTCTTAAATTGCTTCGATAAATTATTCTCAAACCTTTACTACATTTTCTTAAATATGCTCCGACATTATTCATCACAATCTCTTTTGTTTTAACTTCTTTTGTATTAACAATTATAAACATAAACAGTCATCCGTGTGGGATCGATATCTGATAGATTTACATCATCTATTATAATTGCATCGACAGTGTACGCTTGCACATTATTGCTGTGACGTTCCTAGCGCGATCAAGTTTTCGCGCCTTTATGGGGGATGGCATTTGTTTGATGTTTATTATTGTATTTGCAATTATTATTTTTTTGTTTATTTCCTAATCTTTGCGTGTTACTAACTTGTTTTTGGTTTTTGGTAAACTATTTTTCAATTTCCCGTCTAGGTGTTTATGACCAGGAGAAATCTTGAAATTGTTGTTAGCTTAGACCCTGAAATTGAGAGAACCATTAGAAGAAGACAAGAACAAAGAAACAAAGTTCTGCCAGGAAACAACACAACCATACCACCATTGCCCCCACAGAATCCTCTTGTACCTCCTAGATAACCACAAATCATTAATAATCTACCACTATCGCAAGATGATCAAATACACAATAGAACCATCCGAGATTTTTTTGTTCCAGTTTTAGCTGATTTGCAGCCAGGTGTTGTTCGACTAGCAATTCAAGCTGGAAATTTTGAGCTAAAACTAGTCATGTTCAAAATGTTAAATTTGAATGAGCAGTATGTTGGTTTGCCTTATGCGGATATGAGAGAGCATCTTAAATCTTTTCTAATAATTTCTGCTTCTTCTAGTCAGCATGTTGTTCCTGATAATGCCTTGAAGATGCAACTGTTTCCTTACTCATTACAAGGACGAGCTCGTACCTAGTTCCTTGGATTGCCTATTGGATTGATTACATCGTGGAATGCACTTGCGACTCAACTTGTTTTGTGGTTTAATCCACCAATGATGAATGCTCGACTGAGGAATGATATCACATGCTTATCATCAATTGGATGATGAGAATTTGTACACCACATGGGAGCGTTACAAAACCTTGCTTTGACACTGTCCGATGCATGGAATTCAACAGGAAACATAGATCGAGATCTTTTACAATGGGTTGACTGTGCAGACAAGAAATCTTGTCGATGCATCTGCAAATGGTCCTTTATTGGACTGCACCTATGGTGAAGCTGTGAGAATTTTAGAGAGGATCACTCGGAATGATTACCAATATCCGATCTCTCAAGCTGCTCAAGTAAAAAAAAAGCCCTGGAGATATCGAGTTAGACGTTATATCAGCTCTGAGTGCACAGGTATCTTCATTAGCAAATATGATAAAGAACATGAAGCGAACAAGTGAAGTTGCTCCCGTCCAAGTTACTCAACAAATAGATGTCCCGACATTTTGTTGTGAAATTTACGGTGACAACCATAACTATGAAGATTGTCCACAGCATGCAAAGAATGCACTTTAAGTCAATAATATCAGAGGAAATTCTGATGGTAATTCCTACAATAGCTCAGCTCGAAACCAACAGCCTAGGGGGAATCAAAATGCAACCACATTTAGATATGGAAATTCCTCGAGCCAAGGAAATTTTCGAGAAGGGAATTATAATCAGTAATAGAAAATTTTCAACCAAATTCCTCAAATGCATGTACATTAAGATTAGTTATAGCCACACACTTATGTGCAGCCAAAACAAACTTCAATGCCAAATCTGCATATGCAAGGACAACAACAACAACAAAAAAAACAGTATTCCCAACTACGAACTTATCCATTAGTAGCCCTTGAAGCCTTGATGCATGAACATATCACAAGAACAAAAGCTATTATGCTAGAAAATTCCTCTTTCATATGAGCATTGGAAGCACAAGTAGGACAACTAGCTTCAAATATGAGCACAAGACCACCAGGTGCTTTACCTGTGACCTCCAAATCAAAAGGGAAAGGAGCATTGCAAAGCTATTACTCTTAGGAGTGGAAAGCAAATTGTCGAGACAATTAGCTGCTCTAATACAATACCTGTCGACGCATGTGAAGCAGAACAAGAAGAAAAAGTTATATCTGAAGAAGAAGTAGAGGAACCAAATAAAGAGGAGCCACTAGTTGTTACTCCCATGCCTACCATTAGACGAACAAAGTTGTCGACATAACTATCGATGTTGACGCAATCGATTTTGTCATGACAACCTGATGTATCAATACCTTTGCATTTCCACAAAGATTTAAAGAGAAGGAAAATGATAGAGACTATTAAAAGTTTTTTACCACATTGAAATAATTGCATGTCAACATACCTCTTGTGGATGCTCTCGTATAGATTCCTAGTTATGGGAAATTCATGAAGGAGCTCCTATCCAAGAAGAAGAAGTTAACCGATATTGAGACAATTACGCTCACAGAGGGATGCCGTGCAGTCCTAACAAATAAATTGCCTACGAAGATGAAGGATCCTAGAAGTTTTACAATTCCATGTTCCATTGAAAATTATTACTTAGGAAAAACTCTCTATGATTTAGGAGCAAATATCAATCTCATGCCATTATCAACATTTCGAAAATTAGGGATTGGTCACATGAAGCTCACTACAGTGACATTACAGCTGGTAGATAGTTCATTAGCGCAACTTGAAGGGAAAATTAAAGATGTTCTAGTTCAAGTAGATAAGTTTGTGTTCCTAGCGGATTTTATTATCCTTGATTGTGAGGAAGATAAAGAGGTGCCCATAATCTTGGGATGCTCATTTCTTGCCACTAGCTGCACTCTTATCGATGTGTTCAAAGGCGAACTGATAATGCGACATAATGACGAACATGTCACCTTCAGTGTTTTCGAAGAAATTCCCTGTAGAAATAAAAAGGAATGTCACCACAACGATGTGTTGGACAAATTAATAAAGGAAGGATTTAATGAGCGTAGCACAGCAGTCCAAGATGAATTGATGGTGACAACTGAAGAAGATCTTCTAAGTGACTGTGGCTATAAGGTTGAGGTAAATAATGTTGAGCTTAGGTACGGTTGACAAAGGGAATCTCTGGATTTGACCAATAGAACGACTCTTGTACTTAAACCATTTATTGAAGAAGCTCCTACCTTGGAGTTGAAACCATTGCCTACACATTTAAAGTATATTTTCCTTGGTGAGAATGACTGATATCAGTCACAAGGACCAAATTCAAGCTTATGAATGTGATGGGATAAAGTTTCTCAAGGCCTAATAACGAGGTCAAAGGCCAAGCAAATTTGAGCAAGATTGAACGGGACCATCCAAGACTTCGTTACCAAGGCCCTAGATGCACACAAGTCCGAAAAAGAAAATCAAGATTCACTTTCTTGTCTTTAAGAAAATCAAGAAACCAAATCTTGGTCCAATTTTTCCATTCCAAATAATTTCAAGAATCAAGAAAATCAAGATTTAAAATCTTGGAAATCTTGGTCTAAGAAACTGAAGCTGCCAATTTTCAAGTTGAGGAAATCAGCAGACTTACAATGACTTTTTGTATGGGATCCAGGAATTTATGGGTCGAGATGTCTGCATGGATATCGAAGATCTATCTCTTATCTTTGAAACATACTTTGAATCACTTGATTTGAAGTTTGGAAGCTCAAATTATGATCGTTTTAATAAAATTGCAGGGGCAAAATTTCTGGACGTGATTATGACGGGAATTACAAGTTTCGGGCTTTTAATTTGAGTTTAAATCATATTGGGTTCGGGTTTTAGGTTTAATTTTTATTATATATGAGCTCAATATTGTATTATCAGCTCTTATTATTTTATTGTTATTTTTATTCCAAATTTTGAATAATTATTAAGTAGTTTAAGTTTTTAGGAGTCTTATGTCAACAAGAAAGTTTAGTTTAAAACTACTTCTTGTTTAGATTAGTTAGAGTTCTAGTTTAATTAAGAGTTTTATTTAGATTTATTTAGCTTGCCTATATATAGCCCTTGGAATTATAAACAAAAAAACACTTGATTTTGATTATTTTGAGTTAATAATAATTCTCTTTGAGTTTTTCTTCAAGAATTGCTCTTGAGTTTTTTTAGAAGTTGTTTTAACAATCGTTCAGGTTGTGGGAATCATCTTCAAGCTTTTTCTTTCCAAGATCTCTTTCTTGGAGGGGAAATTAGAGTCATTGAAGGGAGTTGTGGATTCTTATTGTTTCCAAGGCTTCTTAGGACATTTTTTCTTCTCTTTTCTATCTTTAATCTATCGTTCTAGTTTGATCTAGTTTATTTCTTGCTGTTTAGAGTTACTGATTTAGTTGTTTTCATTCTAGGTTGAAATTACTTCAAGAGGGACGTTCTCCTACCTTGATCCATCAAGGAACACATCAAAAATTAGGAGATCCAATCTTTTCTTGCTGTTTCAATCATTTTTTCCTAAACAATTTGCTTTTATCTTTTAAATCACTTCTAACGAATTTGTTTGTGTTTTTGTTTTCCAGATCTGGTTGGGACATTTTCTTGAGGTCCAAGGACGGTTTCTTTCATCCAAAAAACCCTAATTTCGTTCTCTATTGGATCTATTACCAGCCATTCATCTTTTTTCGTTTTAATTTCGTTTGATTATTCTTCTTGTCAACTAATCTGTCTTTCTTTGTTTTCTTTTCAGATTACATTTATCTAGAGCTTTAGGGTAGATCCGTGACTTGAAAACTTTACGATCCTCTTCTGCCTTCATTTCTATTCGATTCTTATCATTTGGTATCATCAATGACACTCTGCCAGTAATTGTCTCTGCAACTCTCGACGCAAGTCAGGAAGAAAAATTAGTCCAAATACTGAAGCAACACAAGTGTGCTATGGAGTATTGAATATATTAGAGGCATTAGTCCCTCATTTTGCATGCACAAGATCTAGTTGGAAGACGAGGGAAAGTAATCCATTGAACAATAAAGAAAAGTAAATGAAAAAAATGAAGGAGGTTGTTAAAAAGGTGATCATTAAGTGGTTGGATGCGGGCATCATCTACCCAATTTCTGATAGTACGTGGGTGAGCCTAGTCTAATGTGTCCCAAAGAAGAGTGGTATCACGATGATAAGTAACGACAAAAATGAATTAATCCATACTCGCATTACAGCAGGCTGGCGAGTATGCATGGACTATCGCCGTTTGAATGTAGCCACAAAGAAAGATCAATTTCCACTTTCCTTGATTGATAAAATGCTAGATAGACTTGCTGGTAAAGCATATTATTTTTTTCTCGATGGCTATTCTAGCTACAATTAGATAGTATTTACGTCAGAAGACCAAGCAAAGATGACTTTCACTTGTCCTTTTGGTACCTTTTCCTTCCGTCGAATGCCATTTTGTCTATGCAATGCACCGACCACATTTTAAAGACGCATGATGGTAATTTTCTCAGATATGATTGAATTCTCATTGGAGGTATTTATGGACGATTTTTCTGTCTATGGTAATACTGTTGATAAATGCATTGACAATTTAGCTAGAGTTTTAAAGCGATGTGAGGACACAAATCTAGTGCTGAATTGGTAGAAATGCCACTTCATGGCAACAGAAGGCATTATCCTTGGTCATCGTACTCCTGTCAAGGTATTAAAGTAGACAAAGAAAAAGTTGAGATCATTGAGAAGTTACCCTCGCTTACTAATGTAAAAGGTATTAGGAGTTTTCTCAGCCATGCGTGCTTCTATCGATGATTCATCTAAGATTTTTCTAAGATTGCAAAACCTCTCTACTCTTTGTTGGATCAAAATAAAAAATTTATGTTTGATGCTGCATGTTTTGACACATTTATGTAAATTAAGCAGCAACTAGTGAAGGCACCTATTATCCTTGTATCAAGCTAGTCACAACCATTTGAGGTTATGAGTGATGCGAGTGATTATGTAGTGGGTGTCGTGCTAGGTCAACGCAAAGAAAATGTATTTCATGCAATATATTATGCTAGGATAACTCTTATTAAAGCGCAGATCAATTATAAAACCACAGAAAATGAGTTGTTGGCTGTAGTTTATGCTTGCGATAAATTTTGTGTATATCTTGTTCCTGCGAAAGTTACAGTTTATACTGATCATTCTACATTGAGGTACCTCTTTGCTAAAAAAGATGCCAAACTAAGATTGATATGCTGGATCCTATTATTACAAGAATTTGACATTGAGATTAAGGGACATTGAGATTAAGGATCACAAAGGATCAGAGAACCAAGTAGCAGATCACTTATCTCGTTTGGAGGTAGGAAGTGAAGATGGAAATACATCACAAATTGTCAACACATTTTTAGATGATAAACTTTTTGCGGTCAAAGCATCCCCATGGTATGCAGATATTGTAAACTACTTGGTGTGTGGAAGATTACCATTACGTGCAACAAGCCACAAAAAGGAAAGATTTCTTCGCGACATTGCAAAATACTATTGGAATGAGTCATACCTATTTAAGGTATGCAACGACGATATTATTTGACACTGCGTTCCGAAAGAAGAAATGCTTCCTATCTTGAAGCATTGCCATGATTCTCCCTATGGAGGTCATTTTGGTGGTGTAAGGACTGCTGCAAAGGTCCTTCAATCAGGATTCTTTTGGTCTTCGTTGTTGAGAGATGCCTACAAATTTGTGCAACAATGTGAAAAATGTCAGCGCACTAGATCGATATCTCGACGCAACGAGATGCTGTAATAGCCTATTATGGAGGTTGAGCTCTTTGATGTTTAGGGTATTGATTTCATGGGGCCATTTCCAAGTTCTTTTGGAAATGCTTACATCCTAGTTAGTGTAAATTATGTGTGCAAGTGGGTGGAAGCAGTTGCTGTTCCAAAAGACGATGCTAGGACAGTGCTGATATTTTTCTACACATACACACTCACTCGTTTCGTCACACCTAAAGCATTAATTAGTGATCAAGGCACTCACTTCCATTGTAATCAAGTTGCGGCTACATTGAAGTGTTATGGTGTTAAGCATCGAATGGCGACTACATATCATCTACAAACAAATGGCCAAACTGAAGTTTCCAATCGCCAAATTAATAATATCCTTGAAAAAGTGGTAAACCCATCGAGGATAGATTGGTCTTCAAGGCTTAATGACGCATTGCAAGCGCTTTGCACAACATATATAACGCCATTAGGAATATCTCCGTATCAACTTGTGTTTGGTAAATCATGTCATTTGCCCATGGAACTTGAACATAAAGCTATGTGGGCAATCAAGCAAATGAACATGGACTATGATGTGGGCAATATACAAGGAAAAAACCAAGAGATGGCATGACAATATTATCATGCAGCAAAAATTTACTATAGGTCAGCTGGTGCTTTCATTTAATTCAGACTAAAATTGCATCCAGGTAAATTGCACTCAATATGGTTGAATGTCATAATTAAAGACCTCTATGATAGGCACAAATTCAAGGTCAATGGGCAATGGTTGAAGCACTACCTTAGAGCGGATGATCACAATCAGAAAGAGACCATTAAACTGGTCACATTTTCTAACTTGTCTTTACATGTGTGTCATTTACTTTTAGTTGTTTTATTTATGTTTTAGTTCGGTTTGTTAGTCTTTTGTAGGAATAAAGTGCTTACTTTTATCGACGCATACAAATCTCCTTGTCAACGTAATTTTCTGTTGACTCATCACACAGTGAAACATTTTAGGAAAGAAATCACAATGCTTTATTCACTTTCACCCCAATCGTCAGATTGTTTTGAAAAGGACAATCCAAGTCATTGCATTTATTGGATGCAGACTCAGTGTCCTATCTCCATAGTGGCAAAGAACACACCTCTTCACCTTCATGTTTCATTCTCTATAAAGAGCCCTACTGTGTCAACAATGTTCCTCACAAATAAACCCTCCATTGTTACTACAAATTTTCCTCCTCCAGCTCTTATTTTCCTGTTATCTTTTGTCTCTTTGTATCCAAAAGCCATGGCTAGAACACGAGGTTCCAAAACTCCTTCCAAATCCAAATCTCCTACAGAATCCTCCACTACAATGGTGCGTGATACAGAGCAGCCACCGTCGAAAGAGCTAGTGCTATTTTTGACTAAAGCTATAAAAGACCACTTCATGACAACATGTTGAAGCGTAACTACCACCCAGAGCAAGGCTTTCAACTGTCGCCACATCTAAACCTATGGAAGCAAGTACACAAGACCATTACGTGAATGGGGTGGGAAACCTTCTGTACTCATCCTGAGGGGTATTTACCATCCCTCATGAGAGAATTCTATGCCAATTTTACCGACAAGGACCAATAATTTATCTTTGTTCGAGAATGGTTGTGCCTTGGGGTGCTCCCCATATCAACGCTCTGTACAACATTGATGTCGAAGAAGATGAGCACATCGCCTTCTTCGAGCAACTCATTGAAGAAGGCACCGACATCCTGTTGTAGGACCTGTATATTGATGGAGTAATTTGGACGGGTAATAATCCAAACAACTATACCATGCACTGTCACTTCCTCACTATACAGAGTAAGGTTTGGTTCTATTTCATAAACTGTCGTCTAATGCCTTCTACCCATAAAACCACAATTACCTTGGATCAAATGTGTTTAATCCATTTGATAATTAAAGGGATACGTATTAATGTTAGTGCAATTCTACACCAAGTGATTGCTTACTGTACAACAAGGTAAATAGGCATCCTGACATTCCCTTCACCCATCATGCAATTGTGTTGACAATGAGGTGTGGTGCCTCGTGAAGGAGAGGAGTTGTTGGATAACAAAGGGCCAATTAATGATGTAGCTGTTGAGCGCATGACCAGGGGGAAGGATACTCCTGTTATGAAGGAAGATGCAACTAAGAAAGGGAAAAGAAAAGCAAAGAAGGAGGAAAAGAAAACTCATGTTGCCACAGACCCTCTGTTATGGCGTAAGCTTAGAGAGGGCTGCCTCAGAGGAAAGGAACCATTCAGTCACATCTTCGTAGATGGTCCACATCTCTGATGATGACCGCGAGGTGAACTCGAAGGATGTTAAAGACTGCTTCCGGAATTTTGCCAGCCTGTTCAAAGATGATTTTCCTACCAGCTTAGGGGCTAATATGGATGAGAAGGAGGCTAATGTTAAGGGAGGAAACACGCCTTTAGAGGCTGTGGAGATTGATAAGGAGAAAGAAGAAGAAAAAGAAGATAAACAAGAGGAGGAAGGAAAAGAAGGAAGAAAGGAAGAACCTACTGTCATTACAGATTCATCTAAGGAATTTGTCGTCGCACTCGAAGTTGTGGGTGAAAATGTTGAATACTTGGCACCACCTGAGGCTAGTCAGGTGGAGGCCATGATGATCTGCAATGAGGATTCCAATCCTCTTACCATAGTGCCTTATGTGGCACCACTGGGTAAGATACACCCTTCTGACGTCACGATCGATGAAGTCGGGGCACAACCTGATTTAGAGGAGCACTCTGAGGATCCAGCTAAGCCAAGAGAAAGAAAATGAAAGCATGCCAAGTATAAAAAGAAAAACAAGCAGGAACTCAGGAAGAAGAAGAAGAAAACCCATATAGCCACATCTTCGGTTGTAGCACACTGAGTTAGTTTTTATTTTTTAGCACTTAGTTTAGATTTCATGAATATCATGTGGTTGTAATATAATTTTCATCACATTTCTTTTGTCCCTACATTTTATATGCATTTGTCATTGTATTTCCATATATATTTGTACATTAATGTCGGTACATTGGGAACAAGAAGACTTTAAGTTTGGAGGGGAATGTATATGGATTGAAAATGCAATTACACCCACATTTAAAAAAATTTTGTCTTTTTGAATTCAATGAAAGCATGCAACATTATGGGAAATGTGATTCTAATTTTTTTCATTCGATGCTTAATTCCTGAATCATGTGAAATGCTAATAAATGAGTTGGATAAATGTGATTGAATGTTGTGCCTTTTATTTTTTGGATGAATGGTTAAGATTGCATTAGTAATGAATGAATAGTATCATTATTTGAATCTTGAATAAACTAGCCATTTACAGCTACGTGTATATAAGTTTAGTTATAAATAAAAGACACTCCAATGTGGTTGTATTGTGAACTGTCAAGGGGGAACACTCTAATGCAAGTGTTAGAAAAAGTAACCTAGCCAAAGGTTGTCACTGCAAGAGTATGTGTCGGCGCAATTACATACTCCATGGAGATTTGTTGTACCCCATCGTTACTTCCTGAGAACAAGAGTATAGTAATGCAACGACATCGCTCAGTCACATATAAAAAATATATGTTTATAATAAATACTATGTTGGTAGAAAGAATTTAAGATTTAAAGCATGATACTAGCATTGATGAAGTTGTAGTTTTGATTATTCATACCTATAAATTATCGGTGCAATATTCTGTCATGTGAGTGTAATTCATACAGTAGGATTTTAGAAGATTCAAGTTGCTAGAATGGCTTTTGCTTTGACAAAACCTTTTGCTATGACTTTGCTAGTTTTTGTTTACTTTAGGACAAGTAAAAATTCAAGTTTGGGGTGTGATAGCATTAGAAAAGACTGTTGATTTCTCCTTACTTAGGGTATAATTTGTTCCCATTTTATCATTTTTAGCATGCATTTTTAGAATATTTAACTTAGTGACTGCATTTTCTAACTTAGTGATGCTCGGTTTAATTTTCTTGTATTTTATCCTATTTTTGGCTACTAATGTCGCCACAATTAGTTGTTCAGTATTGTATCCAAAGATGTCAATACAATAATCTGTCCTGAAAGATCAATGCATGAAGGTATTCAAGGTTGTCGCCTAAAATAGATTCCAAATTTGCGCTAAAAAATGTCACTACAATCGACAACTGTCTGATGAACACACCAGATCTATGTGAGTGTACAGCTGGTATAACTAACTTGTGCAGCTAGAGGAAGTTGGATCTGAAAGGGCGAACACCTGTACTTGGTAGTGGTTGATAAATATTGATGAGAGAGAATCTTCTTAAAAGCTTCAATCTTCTAGATTTTTGACGCATTAAAACTTTTCTTCACCATTTTTTTCTTAAGCTTGCTTCCATGACAGCTTAACTTCCTTAAGGAAAACCTGACCGTGATGAGAAGGTAAATCTGGTCCTAACGAGGAGCATTCCTAATTACGACGTAAGAGGCATGTAAGAGAATCATTCTAGTAGACTAGGAATAGGATGCTTCAATTCATTCTATTATTCTCTCTTTAAACGCTGATGAATTTTGATTATTTGAATTTGTATGGAAGTACAATTTAATTTCAAATCAAGTATGATATCTACTCAACCTTTCCTTCATTGCTTATCTTTGAGTTTAATTGCTTGACCACGAAAATGTAATTGTAGTCACTGTCAATGGAAAGTTCATCGATAAATTAAGTTAACAAGCAAGTCAACGAAAGTTGATTGAGGATCGAAGGAATTAAGTCCACTTGTTGTTGAATATTTTGCATAGCCAGCAGTGGATGGTGTGGTTAGTGTGAGTATTTGGGTCTTTGATAAACAGAGAAGTCAAGGTTGGTAAGATTTCATTGAGCTTAATTGCGGTGACAATTTATCTATCATTTACCTTGTGATCACATTTAGCTGTTTGTCAACTTTTCAAGTCAGGGACCCCATCACATTTTCACTGTTTTTTCTTCTTAAATTTTCTTAAGTTGCTTTGACAAATTATTCTCAAACCTTTACTGCATTTTCTTATTAATTTGCTCCGACATTATTCATCACAATCTCTTTTGTTTTAACATCCTTTGCATTGACAGTTATAAACATAAGTAGTCATCCCAATGGGATTGATATCCAATAGATTTACATCTATCTATTATACTTGCATCAGCAGTGTACGCTTGCACATTATTGCTATGACATTCATAGCGCAATCAGCACACAAAGAGACTTATCACATAAAGCTCGCACAGGGAGTGATAATACTGGAAAGAATCATTGATTTCTCCCTAGTTAATGTTTAAGTTGTTCCCATTTAGTCATCCTTAGCACATATTTTAGCATTTTTTAGTTTAGTTTATTGCATTTTCTAACTCAATGGACCTTAGCTTAGTTGCTCTTAATTTTGTCATAATTTACTACTAATGTTGCTGCATGAGTCTATTCAGAATTGTGCCAAGAATTGTCACTGCATGACGATGTCCAAAAATGTCGCTGCATGAGCTTGCCCAAAATTGTCGTTGCAGGAACTCATTCAAAATTATCACTGTGTGAATATGTCCAGAGTTGTCGCCATATAAGCATCCTAGAACTATCACCACACCTGATAGCTGTCCGAATAAGAACAAAAATTGCATGAGCTATCCAGTCCGGTATAACCAACTGGTACAACCATAGATAGCTCAATTCTACAAAAAAACACCTATACAATTTGGAGGGATATAAATACTCACAAGGAAACAGAAAATCTCTCTCTCTCTCTCCCTTTTTAGTCTCATTCGGTGTATATTCTTCGTTAACCAAGCTTTTTGACTAGGGGCTTGAGGCCCCCATGGGTGAACCAACGTGAAAGGATGTAGATCTAGCCCTAACGAGGAGCCCTAAGTGCAATGCAAGAGGGAATTAAGGGAGCGAGTCGAGTAGCCTAGGAATAGTATTCTCCATTTGTCCTTTTATATTTCTTTCTTAAACGCTGGTGATTAATGTTCATTTCAAGTTTGTATGGAAGTACTCTTGATATTTAAACTAAATGATATATTATTCAAGCTTGCTTTTACTATTAATTCTTTGGGTTAGTTTGTTTTGACTAAGAAAGTGTAATTGCTGTCACTAGAAGGTGTAGCGGCAAATTAAATTAGCAATTAAGACAATGAAAGTTGCTTGAGGATTGAAAGAATTTAATCCACTTATTCTTGAATGTGTTGCATTGCCAACACTTGAAGGTGTGGTTAATGTACCATGTTTAATTCCTAGATGTAAGAGAAAAGTCAAGTTTGGTAAGACATTCATTGTGCCTTATTGCAGTGACAATTACCTATTATTTTAAACCTTGTGAGCCACACTTAGTTTTCTACTAACAATTCACGTTGGGAACACCATTTCATTATTATTGCATTTCAATTTTAATTTTACATTATTGCTTCGACAATCCTTTTTACAATTTTATTGCATTTACTATTTCATTGCACCAACAATTATAGACAACAAACAACCATCCTCATGGGATCGATATCTGACAAATTCACATCTATCTACTATACTTGCATAGACAATGTACGCTTTTGCATTATTGTTGTGACGTTCATAGCACGATCAAGTTTTGGCGACGTTACTGGGGATGGCGTTTGTTTGATGTTTATTTTTGTTTTTGCACTTTATTTTTATTATATAATATTTAGTTGCTATTAACTTGTTTTTCTTTTTGTCGCTATTTACACATTTTATTTCAGGTGTTTATTTTATTTTATTTTATTTTGTTCAAGTTTATTTTACGTCTTTTTTTTGCAGAATAATTAGCTACCATTGTTACTGCACTTAGGCTTTATTATCAACGTAATTCATACAGTTGTACTGTAATTGGAGTTCATATCCTGGATAATAAGGGTCCGATCAATGAAGCCACTATTGAATGAATGACTTGTGGCAAAGATACGTCGACAATGAAGGAAGCTAAAACAAGCAAGATGAGGAAGGACAAAGCCAAGGCAAAGAGCAAGGGAATGAACCCTACTCCAGAGACAACCTTGCTGTACAAAATGAAGGCTGTTGAGAAGTTAGCCAATTCCATTAGCAATAGGCAAATCAGGTTTGTCGTTGTAATAGAAGACATAAACAGAGCACAAAATTTATTTTATGCCTACACTAGGGCTTGGAATAGTGCTATTGTGACCACATTAAGGCGGATGAACAAAGACCTTCTCCCTAAATTCCCAATACTCCCTCCAATTATCAGAGAGTATGAGCCCTAAACTGAGGAGACTGACTCAGGGGACAAAGACCAATTAGTGGCTTCCCCTCCAATGGTACACATTTCTAATGACGATAAGGAGGCAGAATCAAGGGAGGTGGAGGAATGTTTGCGGAATATTGAGAGCCTGTTTGAGGATGAGTTCACTACTGGTCAGGATGCACATGTTACTAAAGAAGAGACTCCTGCTGAAGGGGAGGAAACACAAGTTGAAGAAGAGGAAGAAAAAGATGAAGAAAAAAGATGCTGAGACAAATTCAACTGAAGAATTTATCACTGCACCCGAAGTTATGGATGCAACAACTGCGGGTTTGGTGCCAACTGGATCGAGTCAGACAGAGACTGTGACTGTAATTAATAAGCATCACAATCCTTTAGCTATTGTGGTCTACACTGGACCACTCGAAGTGATCCATCCAATAGAAGTCACAACTGATGATGCTAAGGCAATGTCGAATGTTGCAGAGCAGTCCGAGGATCGGGCAAAGCCAAAAGAAAGAAAACGAAAGTGCTCCAAGGACAAGAAGCATAGAAAGGAAGAAAAGAAGAGAAGAAAGAAAAAACACCTTGCAACCACATCGACGGCTATGAAAAATTGAGTTAGTTTTATTTCAGTTTTTAGTTGTAGTGTTCATGCATTGCAAGTTGTTGTAGTTTTTATTTCGTTAGTAAGCATTTTCATTGCATTTTTATTGTCATTTCATTTTAGTGTTAGTGCATTAGGGACAATACAAACTTTAAGTTTGGGGGAATGCATATGGGGTTTGGAGATGCACCCACATCTCGAAATTATTCTTTATCAAGTTAATGAAGCATGCAAGGTTATGAATGGATATTGCAATTATGTTTAAATTTTTTCTACATTCAATGCTTAATTCTTAAATCATGTGAACTGTCAATGAATGAGTTGGATAAACTTGATTGAATGTTGTATCTTCAATTCTTTGATGAATGATTTAGATTGCATTAGTAATGGATGACTAGCATTAGCATGATGGCGAAAATGATTAAGATGATGAAAGAGATATCTAAAGCGCTACCTTCCAAGAAATAGGACATGTTTAACGTTCATAACTTGGATCATGAGAACCCTTGTATTATCAATGACCATGATGAGAATTATGGTGAAATTCAACATGGGCCTGAAAATTGAAGACCATAAGGAGGAGTTGAACATAGTTGAAATGGTTTTTGATCCAATTGATATAGCAATAGATCTCACCATAAAGGTAGAAGTGATAGATTAATTAACCACTAAAATGTAGCTTAAGCCAATTCTGAATGAAAGTGTAGAAGAGCCAATACACATTTTGGCCATGGAAGAGAAGGTGCCAGCCAAAGAGATCGATGAGTTGCATTCATTCTCATTTGACAAGGGCAACAAAGTTCGAATGACCAAACCTTTGTGCGACATTTAAGGTAGGAAGCTCGAAGCAATAATACCCCAAAAATGATTTGGGGTTGGCTCGAATTTGGTACCAAATGACTTGTAATGTGGATGTCGCATCGATCGAAAATAAGGCAACACCGTTGGAATCGACCGACGAGGTTGGTTCATATATATCGACAATATATACTTATGCTAATTAAAAGACATTGTAGGTGATCGTTGATGTTTTGAAAGGAAAAAAATTATGAATATTATACTTATTTTAAGCACGTGCCCTATACAAGATTTCAAATATTGATTAAGGTCAATTAATGTTTTTAAATTTTTTGCTCCAAACGTTTAAATACTAAATATTTCATATATCTCAAGAGTGATAGTTATAGTCTTTCAAAGTGCTATTAGTACGATGATACTTGTTTTAAGAGAATATATAAGATAACTTAGAAATCTAATTTAAAAATAGACACTTTAGTGTGCGACAAATTCTTAACACTTATTGTGAAAAAAGAAAGCAATAGCATCGTATCAAAATTTAAAAAAAAAATTTCTTGTTTTATTCAATCTTAAAATTAGTACAATAATTATAAGCATAAGATCAAAATTAATAAATTTATGTTAAGATGCAAATATATATATCTCAATTATTTACAATAAATTATATAGACAAAGTGGAAAACTTTGGTCGCAACATTTTATATCTCAATTTCATATTACAAACACCTTCAAGCTTGTTAAAGCTTTTTTTTAATTAACTGAGATTAAATAAATACGTAAATATAAAAAAAATGATAAATACTCACTTTAAAAGTACAAAATTCATGGGATCAACTACTGAGTTATTATTTCAATTCGAGTTTTAACTGGTTTAATCAAAATCTCTAAAGGTCTAATGGTTTTTAACCGATTTTTAGCTTGAAAATAGTAAATCTAGTATTACTAAGCTAAGGTTATGTTTTAAAGTGATATCTAACTCATTCTAATCTAATTAAAAGTTATTTGATATTAATTTCACAAGTACTTCAGGAATTTAAAAAAATCAAACGTTTTCCCTTTTTTGATGTTTACAAAAGCTTGATTTTGTATGTGAAGTTTCAACTCGTTTGGAAGCCTCTACAAGTGAGGACAAAGGAAGACATAAGCTTACTTGAGCTCTGTCATTAAAGCAAAGCTTGATCAAGGTGAGGGGTTTGGTGTGCTTTGATTAATGCAAAAATCACTAATTTAAAGAGGGGCTTAGGAGGTGTAAACACCTAATTTAAGTCCCAAGATGATGTATTCCTACTTGAGCATGATGATTTGCAAATTAATGCCAACCTTGTGTAAAATGATGATTTTACCCTTGCTTAATATTTTGTTGTATGATGATAGAAAAAGAATGTTTCAAATTGTTTGATAAAGAATGTGTGTGATTGGTGTGATGGGAGGTTTTATGGTGTGTTTGATGATTAGTAAGGAGAGTCATGTAAATGGCTAACCTAACGTTGCAGATTCGGGTTGGACTGTTCCGATCGGGGTTGTGATGCCACAAAATTGTTACATGGACGAGCTAAATCAATCTACCGTAACCTTAAAAACATAAAAAAAAAATACAATAAATGGCTTTAAAATCACGTAGGAATTGTTGGTCAAAAGTTTCAAATACATGGGAGGGTTTTCTTCAAACTAATTCTTCTCATTTTCTATTTTACCATCCTTCTTTTTATAATTTGGGTCTCATTTCACTTTTTGAGCATCACTATGCCATTTTCCTCTTCGACCTGCCAGCAGTTGGAGCTTTTACATCCGATTCTGGAGATGCTGCCTCCCCTCAACTCAAAAGTACCCTTTCGACTTCCGGAGATGGTGCCTCTGCTGAACTCAAAAGCACCCTTTCAGTTTTCGTAGATGGTACGTCATCGAAAGGATTTTCCTCTTGTCCTACTACGAGTTAGATTGAGAGTACCAAAGCCAATGAGAACACAACCAAAGAAACCTTCTCCATCATTTTTATTTTCTTAAAAGGTTAAGAAAATATGTTAAGGTGTGTTTTTATTAACTCTTAAGGATGAAACTTTGACGAAATTTAAAGAGTTTAAAATGAGATATTTTGGGTGAATTTAGTAGTCATTGACTAGTCCAGTGCCTAATTGCCATACACTACAAAAATGCATATAACTTCTCTCCACATTTTCAATGGCCATGTTTATCATTATTATTGGAGGTTTAATTTTACTTCTCTTTGTTTCACACAAAGACATTGTGGGTGATCATTGATGTGTTTAAAGGAAAAAAATTTTATGAATATAATACTTATTTTAAGCACATGCCCTGTACAAGATTTCAAATATTGATTAAGGTCAATTAATGTTTTTTAAATTTTTGCTCCAAACGTTTAATACTAAATATTTCATATATCTTAAGAGTGATAGTTATAGTCTTTCAAAGTGCTATTAGTACGATGATACTTGTTTTAAGAGAATATATAAGATAACTTAGAAATCTAATTTAAAAATAGACACTTTAGTGTGCAACAAATTCTTAACACATATTGTGAAAAAAGAAACCAATAGCATCATATTAGAATTAAAAAAAAAATGTCTTATTCAATCTCAAAATTAGTACAATAATTATAAGCATAAGATCAAAATTAATAAAATTATGTTAAAATGAAAAAATATATATCTCAATTATTTACAATAAATTATATAGACAAAGCGGTAAACTTTGGTCGCAACTTTTTATATCTCAATTACATATTACAAAAACCTTCAAGCTTGTTAAAGCTTTCTTTAATTAAGTGAGATTAAATAAATACATAAATATAAATAATGTTAAATACTCACTTTAAAAGTACAAAATTCATGAGATCAACTACTGAGTTATTATTTCAATTCAAGTTTTAATTGGTTTAATCAAAATCTCTAAAGATCTAATGGTTTTTAACCGATTTTTAGCTTGAAAATGGTAAATTTCGTATTATTAAGCTAAATCTAATGGTTTTTAACCGATTTTTAGCTTGAAAATGGTAAATCTCGTATTATTAAGCTAAGATTATGTTTTAAAGTGATATCTAACTCATTTTGATCTAATTAAAAGTTATTTGATATTAATTTCACAAGTCCTTAAGGAATTTAAACAAATTAAACGTTTTCCCCCTTTTTGATGTTTACAAAAGCTTTATTTTTCCAAAAAAGTTAGATCCATGTAATTAGATAAAATTGATGATTTAGATCTGTAAATAGATGGTATTTAGGTTCTAAGAAGTTGTGATCTAAGCTTTGAAATAAAATTTGAGTGCTTAAACATCTATTTCAGTAAAACTAGCTAAGTTTTCTATGTTATGGATGAGAAGCTTTGATCTATGATTTTGGAATGATTTAGTTGTGTTTGTTGCTATTTGTAATGCCTTCGCATTTTATTTGATTTGTATGTGAAGTTTCAACTCGTTTAGAAGCCTCTATAAGTGAGGACAAAGGAAAACATAAGCTTACTTGAGCTCTGCCATTAAAGCAAAGCTTGATCAAGGTGAGGGGTCTGGTGTGCTTTGATTAATGCAAAAATCACTGATTTAAAGGGGGGCTTAGGTGGTCTAAACACCTAATTTAAGTCCCAAGATGATGTATTCCTATATGAGAATGATGATTTGCAAATTAATGCCAACCTTGTGTAAACTGATGATTTTACCCCTGCTTAATATTTTGTTGTATGATGATAGAAAAAGAATGTTTCAAATTGTTTGATAAAGCATGTGTGTGATTGGTGTGATGGGTGGTTTCGTGGTGTCTTTGATGATTAGTAAGGAGAGTCTTGTAAATGGCTAACCTGACGTTGCGGATTCGAGTTAGACAGTTCCGGTCGGGGTTGTGATGGCACAAAATTGATACATGGACAAGATAAATCAAGCTACCGTAACCTTAAAAACATAAAAAAAATACAAGAAAAGGCTTTAAAATCACATAGGAATTGTTGGTCAAAAGTTTCAAAAACATGGGAGGGTTTTCTTCAAGCTGCATCATCCTCTAACTAATTCTTCTCATTTTCTATGCTACAATCCTCCTTTTTATAATTTGGGTCTCATTTCGCTTTCTGAGCATCACTATGCCGTTTTCCTCTTCGATCCGCTAGCAGTAGGAGCTTCTACTTTCGATTCAGGAGATGCTGCCTACCCTCAACTCAAAAGTACCCTTGCGGCTTCCGGAGCCTTTGCTGAACTCAAAAGTACCCTTTCAGCTTCTGGAGATGGTACGTCATCAAAAGGATTTTCCTCTTGTCCTACTACGAGTTGGATTGAGAGTTCCAATCCAATGAGAACAAAACCAAAAAAACCTTCGCCATCTTTTTTATTTTCTTAAAAGGTTAAGAAAATATGTAAAGGTGTGTTTTTATTAATTCTTAAGGATGAAACTTTGACGAAATTTAAAGAGTTTAAAACTTCTCTCCACATTTTCAATGGCCATGTTTATCATTATTATTGGAGGTTTAAATTTACTTCTTTTTGTTTAACACAAGGACATTGTGGGTGATCATTGATGTGTTTAAAGGAAAAAAATGTTTATGAATATTATACTTATTTTAAGCACATGCCCTGTACAAGATTTCGAATATTGATTAAAGTCAATTAATGTTTTTAAATTTTTTGCTCCAAACGTTTAATACTAAATAATACTTACTTACAAAGTGCTATTAGTACGATTTAATTGATTTAAATAAATACGGTTAAAAATAATACTTACTTACAAACTGTTTTTTAACTTACAAACTGTTTGTAAGTGATTAAATCAATAACATTTTCAAGCTAAAAATGGGTTAGAGTTGTTATTTCAATTCGAGTTTTAATTTATTTAATCAAAAACTGTAAAGATCTAGTGATTTTTAACCGTTTTTAGCTTGAAAATGGTAAATCACATATTACTAGGCTAATATTATATTTTAAAGTGATATCTAACCCATTTTGATCTAATTAAATGTTATTTGATCTTAATTTCACAAGTCCTTAAGGAATTTAAACAAATCAAATGGTTTTCCCTTTTTGATGTTTACAAAAGCTTGATTTTTCCAAAAAATTTAGATCCATGTAATTAGACAAAATTGATATTTAGATATGTAATTAGATGGTATTTAGGTTGTAAGAAGTCAAGATCTAAGCTTTGAAATGAGATTTGAGTGGTTTAAACATCTATTTCAGCAAAATTAGCTAAGTTTTCTATGCTGTGGATAAGAAGGTTTGATATGTGATTTTGGAATGATTTAGTTGTGTTTGTTGCAGCTTGTAATGCCTTTATATTATATTTGATTTGTATGTGTAGTGTCAACTTGTTTGGAAGCCTCTACAAGTGAGGACAAAGGAAAACATAAGCTTACTTGAGCTCTGCCATTAAAACAAACCTTGATCAAGGTGAGTGGTCTAATGTGCTTTGATTAATGCACAAATCACTAACTTAAAGGGGGGCTTAGGTGGTCTAAACTCCTAATTTAAGTCCCAAGATTAAGTATTCCTACTTGAGCTTGATGATTTTCAAATTAATGCCAACCTCATGTAAAATGATGATTTTACCCTTGCTTAATATTTTGTTGTATGATGACAAAAAAAGAATGTTGCAAGTTGTTTAATAAAGCATGTGTGTTATTGGTGTGGTGGGTGGTTTTATGGTGTGTTTGATGTTTAGTACGGAGAGTCATGTAAATGGCTAACCTGACGTTTTGAATTCGAGTTAGACCGTTCTGACCGGGATTTTGATGGCACAAAATTGGAACATGGACTAGCTAAATCAAGCTACCATAACCTTAAAAACATAAGAAAATACAAGAAAAGACTTTGGAATTACCCTGGAATTGTTGGTTGAAAGGTTCGAATACATGGGAGGGTTTTCTTCAAGCTTGGATGGCATAACGAACAAGTTGATAAGGTTATTGTCATCTTTTTGTCATTTATTTTCTATTTATAATTTAATTAAATCTTTAATTAATCAAATTTAAGTAATTAAAACTTATTTAACATTATAATGATTGTAATTAATCAAAGATAGTGGATTATAACTTCATCCTCCATTGTCCATAAAAACAAATGGTTTCAATTGCTCAATTAGTCCTTTAGCTAATTAAAAATTCATAGCGATTAAACTTTACCACTTTTATTATTCAGTCCTTGTACCTTAATTAACTATCCAATTAAACAAATTATGAGAGTAGACTTTAATTAACCTTTATACTAAACTCATAAATATTATTATCTAATATTTATGCACTCGAACATCAGAAATGTAAGAAACTTTTCTAGCCCTTATAATAAATATCCATATTATTGCATCTACTTCTTTTATTAAATTACATTGCCTAAGGGTGCTCATTGCGATTGGTTTACATATTTATCGTAATTTGCTACATCATCCTTTGACTAATACTTCTCATTTTCTATGTTAGCATCCTCCTTTTTATAATTTGGGTCTCTTGTTGCTTTCTGAGCATCACTATGCCATTTCCCTCTTCAAACCGCCGACAGTAGGAGCTTTTACTTTCGATTTTGGAGATGTTGCCTCCCCTGAACTCAAAAGTACTCTTTCGACTTCCAGAGGTGGTGCCTCCGCTGAACTCAAAAGTACCCTTTCGGCTTTCGGAGATGGTATGTCATCAAAAGTATTCTCCTCTTATCCTACTACAAATTGGTTTGAGAGTACCAAAGCCAATGAGAACACAACCAAAGAAACTTTCTCCATCTTTTTTATTTTCTTAAAAGGTTAAGAAAATATGTAAAGGTGTGTTTTTATTAATGCTTAATAATGAAACTTTGACGAAATTTAAAGAGTTTAAAATGAGATATTTTAGGTGAATTTAGCAGCCATTTTACTAGTCCAGTGCCTAATATCCATACACTACAAAAATGAATATAACTTCTCTCCACATTTTCAATGGCCATGTTTGTCATTATTATTGGAGGTTTAAATTTACTTCTCTTTGTTTCACACAAAGACATTGTGGATGATCATTGATGTGTTTAAAGGAAAAAAAATGCTATGAGTATTATACTTATTTTAAGAACATGCCCTATACAAGATTTCGAATATTTATTAAGGTCAATTAATGTTTTTAAATGTTTTCCTCTAAATATTTCTTATATCCCAAGAGTGATAGTTGTAGTCTTTCAAAGTGCTATTAGTACGATGATACTTCTTTTTAGAGAATTTATAAGATAACTTAGAAATCTAATTTAAAAATAGACACTTTGGTGTGTGACAAATTCTTAACACATATTGTGAAAAAAGAAAGCAATAGCATCATATCAGTGATTCAATCTCAAAACTAGTACAATAATTATAAGCATAAGATAAAAATTAATAAAATTAAGTTAAGATACATAAATATATATCTCAATTATTTACAATAAATTATTTAGACAAAGCAAAAAACTTTGGTCGCAACTTTTTATATCTCAATTACATATTACAAATATCTTCAAGCTTGTTAAAGCATTTTCTAATTAAGTGAGATTAAATAAGTACGTAAATATAAAAAATGTTAAATACTCACTTTAAAAGTACAAAACTAATGAGATCAACTACTGAGTTATTTTTTAAATTCGAGCTTTAATTGATTTAATCAAAATCTGTAAAGATCGAGTGATTTTTAACTGATTTTTAGCTTGAAAATGGTAAATCTCGTATTACTGTGTCAAAATCAAAGCTTCTGTCAACAATTTCTTTAACTGGTCAAAACTTTATTGACACATTTCTGACCATACAAATTGAACATTCTTCTGTAGTAACTTCGTCATCGGTAAGGCTATGATAGAAAAGTCCTTCATGAATTGACGGTAATAACCTGCTAATCCAATAAACTACGTACCTCGAAAACATTCTTTGGTACCTTCCAATCGAGAATAGATGAGAGTTTACTTGGATCAACTCAGATTTCCTCCGATGACACTTCATGACCCAAAAATCCTACTTCCCACAACAAGAACTCACGCTTGCTAAACTTTGCATACAACTACTTTTCTCATAATATCTGTAAAACCTCTCTCAAATGTTGAGCATGCTCTGACTCCGTTCTGGAATAAATTAATATATCATTAATGAACACCACAACAAATCTATCCAGTTGGAGTTTAAAGACTCGATTCATCAAATTCATGAATGCTACTGGAGCATTAGTCAATCCAAACAACATTACTAAAAACTCATAATGTCCATATCGAGTTCTGAATGCTGTCCTCGATACATCATAGTCCTTTACTTGCATCTAATAATATCCCGATCTTAGGTCTATTTTAGAGAAAACTGTTACACCTCTCAACTGATCAAATAACTCATCAATACGAGGTAACGAATATTTATTTTTGATTGTTACCTTATCAACTGCCTGTAGTCTATACACATTCTCATCGAACCATCCTTCTTTTTCACAAACAGCACCGATGCACCCCAAGGCGATACGCTCGATTAGATAAAGCCTCTATCCAAAAAATCTTGTAGTTACGCCTTTAACTCTTTCAACTTAGTTGACACCATTCTGTACGGTGGAATCAAAATTGATGCAGTGTCGGGTACTAAATCAATGCCAATTTCTACTTCTCTAATCAGCGGTAAACCTAATAACTCCTCTGGAAACACATTTGTAACTTTTTAATAATCAGCACCTATTCTAACTCTGTTCCTGTACCCCGAGTATCAAGTATATAAGCCAAAAATGCTTCGTAGCCTTTACGAACCATCTCCTGTGCAGATAAAGCTGAAATTACCATGGTGTTGCTGTTCAATTTCCGAGACTCAATTGTGATTACCTCTCCTGTCGGGCGTTTCAAGTCAATCTATCTTCGTTTACAATTAACCATTACGTCATGCTCAATTAAGTAGTCCATTCCCAAAATTATGTCGAACTCAGTATACGATAATAGCATCAAATCAGTAGGAAATTTACAGCCTTGGACTTTCAGTGGACACTTACGACATACCAGATTAACAATAACACTATTACCCATGGGTTTGTGACTTGTACGTCAATCTTAGTCGACTCAATAGATAATTTCTTTTTAGTAGCTAATGCAGTACAAATATATGAATGAGTCGATCTCGAGTCAATCAGTGCATACACAATATCATAAAAAAGATAAAATATATCAGTTACAACATCGGGCGCGATAGCCTCTTCTCGATCTCAAATGACATAAGTCCGTGCAGGTGTTCGTACCTTAGATTTGGCTATATTGTCCCTATTATCCCCGCGATTTCCACCTTTATTGCTACTCTGCCCCGGACGTCTACTATTTTATGGTGTAGCAGGGGTTTTATACTATGTTCCTCCTTTACTTCATATCTCATTGGACAATTCCTTAGAAAATGATTTGCACTTTCGCATCGATAGCATGTTCCTTTCATCTTGTGACATTCGCCTGCATGACTTCTTTTACAATACTCGCATATCAGAGTAGGTGTATTACGAATGTTAGCTACATTGTCTGGGGGTCTGTTCTAAAATTTAGATTCCCATGGTCCTGACTTACTCTTGCTCAAACATCCTGAAGAAATTGGACCCCAACTAGCCTCTTCTCTAAATCTCTTCGGTGGCGGCATAAAGAAAGTCTTGGAAATATTGTTCTTTCTAGATTCTTGAAACCTCTTTTCTCTTTGTCTCTTGTTGTTGTAGATTTCTTCCATCTTTTGAGTTTTATTTGCTAAAACTACCAACAGTCAGATTTTAGAACCACCCATGATCATTTTGATCTCGTCGTTTAGCCCATCTTCAAAATGGACACACAGGGCTTCATTCGTCGGTACAACCTCTTTGGTATACTTGCTAAGCTATACAAATTCTCGTTCATATTCTACCACTATTTTGTTTCCCTGTCTCAACTCTAAGAATTCTTTCTTCTTTTTATCTATGTATCTTTTGCTAACATACTTCTTTTTGAATTCTATTTGAAAAAAATCCTGGGTGACTTGATTTTCAGGCATCATTGTCATGATCATCGCCTACCAGTTGTAAGCCTCATCTTTCAGTAGTGACGTAGCATACCTTACATAGTCTTTTAGAGGGTAAGCCATCTCATTCAGAACTCTTAGCGTATTTTCCAACCAGTAGTCAACTCTGGAAGGATCATCTTCTACGCTTCCCTAGAAGTCCTCAACCCCGTACTTTCTAACCCTATTTGTTGAGATACGGCACCGAAGTTCTACCACTAAAGGGGGTGGAGGCCTAAATAGAGGTGTTACAAGTCGGGTAGTTGACTGTGACAGGGGGTGGAGGAAGTGGTGCTATCGGATTATTTCTCATGAATTTCGTAAACCACTGCCCCATCAAACCGAAGAACATAGTCTTTGCTTCATTTTTTTCATCAGTAGTATTGATGCACTGTGACTGGCCCTAGAGTCATTAGTTAGAACATTGCTGTTTACCTCGTTAGTTTCATCTTTTTATGAGTCAGGCATCCTATATTTATCTACAAAAATTATAGTTAGATCGGATTCATCTCTATCACACTATCACAAGTTCATATGGAATGTACTTCTAAATCATTAAACAAAATCAATATAGTCCAAGAAACAACTAATCCGAAAGTTTTGATACCACTAAATGTAACACCCAAAACCCTTAAACCATCACCGAGTAGGGTTCTGGTGACTTACTATTCATTTACCGGACTAACTTGCAGTTATGATTAGACTTCAAGCACTACTCCGCTAATTTCCCTTTTCCATGATCTGAAGCACGATCGTATTCTACATCCACAAATCATCAAATTCTCAAATTAAATCTCACAATTGGGTCATTAAACACAATTTAGTCCTTTTGGGAAAAATTACAATTTTACCCCTAATATTTCCCTTTTATTCAATCTAGTCCTTTCAACACAAAACATGCAAAATAACCATTCTCTTACACAATCAACCTTAACCAAATTCTCTAGGGTGTTTACCCAACCCTTTAACACATTCATTTGCACAACCATAGATGTATTTTCATCATTCTCACATTTTAGTCCCTAAACCCTAGTTTCATAAAAAAATCTCTTTACAAAATGATTTAACCCAAGTATAAACATTCAAATCTATCAAGAGCTTCAAGAACTAGTATTTCCAACAATGACAAGTTTCATGACATTTGATAGATTTACAAATTAGTCCTTACACAAGCTAGATTAAGTTGGTACAAACTCAAAAACATAAAAATTACTAAAAATGATCAATGTTTGCTTACCCAAATCAAGGCTTAAATATTTGAATGAAAAACCCTAAGTTTTTCTCTTTTGGTCGTGTGACAAAGAAGAAGAGAAATTATCATTAAATTCCCAATTTCTTTCTTTTAATTATATATATAGTAATGTCATTTTTGTAATTTTTGTGACTTTCATCATTAACCTTACTTAACCACTCTTAATCCTTAATTAATCATTCCCTTAACACCTAAATGTCATGATACTCCACTATCTTAATCTCCTTTGATTTATTTACTTATTTGGTCCTTCTAATAAAAGAATTCTACCTTTGCACATTTTACAATTTAATCCTTTCCACTCAATTAACTATTTAAACTTTAAAATTTCCTCACCAACTTTTAATACGATACTAGCAAAGTCATAAATATTCAAATAAATAAATTAATGACTTGACTCATCGAAATTGTGATCCCAGAATCACTGTTTTCAACACCATTGAAAATCGGGCTGTTACAAAAATCATCATTTTACACGAAGTTGGCATTAATTTTCAAATCATCAAGCTCAAGTAGGAATACTTCATCTTGGGTCTTAAATTAGGTGTTTAGACCACCTAAGCCCCCCTTTAAATCAGTGTTTTGTGCATTAATCAAAGCACACCAGACCACTCACCTTGATCAAGCTTTGCATTAATGGCAGAGCTCAAGTAAGCTTATTTTTTCCTTAGTCATCACTTGTAGAGGCTTCCAAACGAGTTGACACTTCACATACAAATAAAATATAATACAAAGGCATTACAAATAGAAACAAACACAACTAAATCATTCCAAAATCACATATCGAAGCTTCTTATCCACAACATAGAAAACTTAGCTACTTTTTCTGAAATAGATGTTTAAGCACTCAAATCTCATTTCAAAGCTTAGATTTCGACTTCTTACAACCAAAATACCATCTAATTATATATCTAAATCATCAATTTTTTCTAATTATATGGATCTAACGTTTTTGGAAAATTAGTATTTTGTAAACATAAAAAAAGGAGAAAACATTTGATTTGATTAAATTCCTTAAGGACTTGTGAAATTAAGATCAAATAACTTTTAATTAGATCAAAATGAGTTAGATATCACTTTCAAACATGATCTTAGCTTAGTAATACAAGATTTACCATTTTCAAGCTAAAAATTGGTTAAAAATCACTAGATATTTAGAGATTTTGATTAAATCAATTAAAACTCGAATTGAAATAATAACTCAGTAGTTGATCTCGTTAAATTTGTACTTCTAAAGTGAGTATTTAACATTTTTTATATTTAAGTATTTATTTAATCTCACTTAATTAAAAAAAGTTCTAACAAGCTTGAAGGTGTTTGTATTATGTAATTGAGATATAAAAAGTTACGACCAAAGTTTTTCGCTTTGTCTAAATAAATTATTGTAAATAATTGAGATATATATTTTTCCATCTTAACTTAATTTTATTAATTTTGATCTTATGCTTATAATTATTGTACTAGTTTTGAGATTGAATGGAAAACAAGAAATTTTTTTTTAATTCTGATATGATGCTATTGCTTTCTTTTTTCACAATATGTGTTAAGAATTTGTCACACACTAAAGTGTATTTTTAAATTAGATTTCTAAGTTATCTTATATTCTCTTAAAACAAGTATCATCATACTAATAGAACTTTGAAAGACTAGAACTATCACTCTTGAGATAAATGAAATATTTTGAGCAAAAAATTTAAAAACATTAATTGACCTTAATCAATATTCGAAATCTTGAATAGGGTATGTGCTTAAAATAAGTATAATATTCATAACATTTTTTTTCCTTTAAACACATCAATGATCACCCACAATGTCTTTGTGTGAAACAAAGAGAAGTAAATTTAAACCTTCAATAATAATAATAAACATGGCCATTGAAAATGTGGAGAGAAGTTATATGAATTTTTGTTCTGTCTAGATATTAGGCACTGGACTAGCCAATGACCACTAAATTCACCCAAAATATCTCATTTTAAACTCTTTAAATTTGGTCAAAGTTTCATCCTTAAGTATTAATAAAAACACACCTTTACATTTTTTCTTAACCTTTTAAGGAAATAAAAAAGATGGCGAAGGTTTCTTTGGTTGTGTTCCCATTGGCTTTAGTACTCTCAATCTAATTCGTAGTAGGACAAGAGGATAATACTTTTGATGACGTACCATCTCTAGAAGCCGAAAGGGTACTTTTGAGTTTAGGGGAGGCAGCATCTCCATAATCGAAAGTAGAAGCTCCTATTGTCGGGGGGTCGAAGAGGAAAATGGCATAGTGATGCTCAGAAAGCAACATGAGACCCAAATTATAAAAAGGAGGATGCTAACACAGAAAATAAGAAGAATTAGTCAGAGGATGATGCAGCAAATTGCCATAAATATGTAAACCAATTGTAATGAGTACCCTTAGGCAATGTAATTGAATAAAAGAAGTAGATGGAATAATATATATATATATATAAGGGCTAGAAAATTTCTCAAAGGCCAAAAGAAAAGTAATTGTTAAACAATGAATTTAATGAACAAAGATAAATTTCGTACATTTTTGATGTTCGAGTGCATAAATATTATTATTTAATATTTACTAGTTTAGTATAAAGGTCAATTAAAGTCTGGTCCCATAATTTTTTTAATTTGATAGTTTATTAAGGTACAATGACTGAATTATAAAAGTGGTCAAGTTTAATTGCTATGAATTTTTAATTAGCTAAAGGACCAATAGAGCCATTGAACCCATTTGTTTCTACGGACAGTGGAGGATGAAGTTATAATCCACTATCTTTGATTAATTACAATCATTATAATGTTAAATAAGTTTTAATTAGTTAATTTTAATTAAATTATAAATAGAAAGTAAATTGCAAAAAGATGACAATAACCTTATCAATTTCTTTGTTGTGTTGTCCAAGCTTGAAGAAAGCCCTCCCATATATTTGAAACTTTTGGCCAACAATTCCTAGGTAATTCCAAAGCCATTTCTTGTATTTTTTTTATGTTTTTGAGGTTACGGTAGCTTGATTTAGTTAGTCCATGTACCAATTTTGTGGCATCACAACCCCAACTAAAACGGTCAAACCCAAATATGGAATGTCAGGTTAGCCATTTACATGACTCTCCTTACTATTCATCAAACAAACCACAAAACCACCCATCACACCAATCACATAGATGCTTTATCAAACAATTTGAAACATTTTTTTTTCTATCATCATACAACAAAATATTAAGCAGTGGTAAAATTATCATTTTACACGAAGTTGGCATTAATTTGCAAATCATCAAGCTCAAGTAGGAATACATCATCTTGGGATTTAAATGAGTTGTTTAGACCACCTAAACCCCCTTTTGAATTAGTGATTTGTGCATTAATCAAAGCACACCAGACCACTCTCCTTGATCAAGCTTTGCTTTATTGGAAGGGCTCAAGTAAGCTTATGTTTTCCTTTCTACTCACTTGTAGAGGTTTCTAAACAAATTCACACTTCACATACAAATCAATATAATACAAAGGCATTACAAACAACAAAAAACACAACTAAATCTATGACACCCTAAACCCGTAAGAATAGTTTAGTCTAAAACATCACTAATAAAAGAGCAAGACATAATAATAACATACTCATGATTGTATTAAAGTATTTAGCAACATGATCAACATTAAGTTATAAATATTAAAACACCCCTAGAGTTCTATGCATCAATTGAAACATAATATAGAATATCTAGGTAAAAGTCTTACATCCCTAGTCTGACTGAGCTCCCCGTCCTCCAGCCTTCACGTCTGTGAGGTTCCTGAACACAATTGAAGGATTAGTAAGAAATATCATAAGATCTCGCTAGCCTCTATAATAAGTAAACAAGAGATTCATAACAACTTCCGCAACTCTACGGTAGAGAAAATAATCATATTATGATCCAACGTCGGTCTAGTAGTGTTTACAGTTTCACTACTTACTTAGTACGTCGTTATGGTGTTTATAGTGTCACCATCAGTTCCGTGTGTTCCCTATAATGTATCTAGATGGCACTCGATTTAGGAACACGCCCATGTGCCAGCCTGTGTGGCTTGTAATAGTAGTTGAAAATCTGAAAAAATGCAAGAAAACCCAAAAACTTTAAAGGAGGTTTCGACCCTACCTAGAAATGATAAAAAAAGAGGTCTCGAAACGTCTATTCCAAAGCCTAAACCAAATTCCAAACCACCAATTCAACAATTAACTAAACACAAATCATTCGACACTCAAGTTAAACAAAATTTCAAGAAAACAACCTAACTCGTCAATACTCACCTTCGCTTGGGTTACTATCCCGATTTACTATGTTGTAGGGGAGTGTTGAGTGAATCCACGCCTAAAGTAAATCAATGATGCATTTAGACAAGAATTCCAACATAATTCTCAATTCCTCATCATTTTACAATAAATTATTCAAAATGGAAATTCTTTCAAACTTACAGTAATTCTTACTTAGGCTACGAAAATAATACAAGCAATTACGTCAAGGCTGTTCCTAAATGAAATAGAACAGAAAAATGCAAAAACTAATGCGGTCTCTAACTTTCTTCACTTCCTTCTCACTTAAGGGAAAAACAAGAATGGTAACAACCAAAAAAATGAAGAAACCAACCAGAGAAGAACATTTAATTGGTTTCCAACCCAATTTAACAAAAAAGTGTAAAAAAAAAATGCACAGCCATACCCGTATAGAGACTCAAACCATGACCAGACACCAGACGAAGAGATACATGACCATCGAACCACTAAGCTCATCATTGTCACTTGAACCCTAGATCTCAAACAAACAATTAAGGCATTTAACCACAAAAGCAAAGATAGTTTTCAATGTCACAACTCAAAGAGAAAAGTTTAAATTTTTGGGGCGTTACAACTCTCTCCCCTAAAGAAAATTTTATCCTCAAAATTTAACTGAACTGAATAGTTACGAATATTGTTGACGAATAGCATCTTTGCGTTCCCAGGTGGCTTCCTCTTTACCGTGATTCCACCATAAAACTTCAACCAATGGAACAGTTTTCTTCTGCAAAACGTTGATATCCTGCTAGAGAATCTTAACAGGTTCTTCCTCGAAGGCTAAGTCAGGTCGCACTTAGATTTCCTCCAACGGTATGATGTGGGAAGGGTCCAAGCGATACTGTCTTAACATCAAACATGGAACACATCATTTATGTGGTCGAGCTCGGGAGGCAATTCGACTCGCTTTACAATTTGATAAGGTCCAATGAAGCGCGGACTCAGTTTACCCTTCCGTCCGAACCGGAGGACCTTTTTCCATGGAGACACCCTCAGGAATACCTGATCACCTATGAAGTATTCTATGTCCTTTCGTTTTAAATATGCATAAGATTTCTGTCGATCAAAGGCTACTTTCAATCGATTCCTAATCAGCTTGACAGTGTTCTAAGTGTCTGTGACTAATTCTGGACCCAATACTTGTCTCTCCCCTAACTCTGTCCAACATAAGGGCGTTTGACACTTACGACCGCACAAAGCTTCGTAAGATACCATTTGAATACAAGACTGAAAACTGTTGTTATAGGCAAACTCAGCTAATGGTAAGTGATCTTCCCAACTGCCCTTAAAATCAATTACACGACCCCGGAGCATATCCTCTAGAATTTGTATCACCCACTCCGACTAACCATCTATTTGAGGATGATATGCGGCATTGAAATCCAGTCACGTGCCCAATGCCTCATGCAGTTTCTTCCAGAACTGTGAGGTGAAATGTAGATCCTGATTCGAAATGATAGAAATCGATAACCTATTCAACCTCACAATCTCCGACACATAAAGCTTAGCAAGTTTTTGAAAGGAGTAATCAGTTTGAACTAGTAGGAAATGAGTGGATTTGGTCAACCGATCAACGATGACCCATACTGAAACTTTCTTAGTAGGCGTAAGGGGTAACACACTGACGAATTCCATTATCACTTGTTCCCATTTCCACTGAGGAATCTTAATCAACTATAGTAACCCTGAAGGTAGTTGATGTTCAGCCTTCACCTTCTAACAAGTCAAATAGAATGAAACACAAGTAATCACTTCCCGTTTCAACCCAGGCCACCAGTACAATTCATGTAAATCACGATACATCTTATTATCGCTCGGATGGATAGTATAAGGACTGCTATGGACCTCCTGTAGAATCGACGACCTTGATTCAGGGTCCTTACGTAGATGCTACCCTTGAAGCACAAGACCCCATCACTATTTAGACCAAACTCCGATGCAGCCCTAGACTCAATCAGTCGTAGGCGCTCGACTAAAAACTTGTCTTACAACTGCTTGTCTCGAATCTTATTGACCCAGGTCAGTTTCACCTGCAATTCGGCTAACAACCCTTCTTCGTCGAATAAACTTATTTAAGAAAACATTGTCCCCGGTTCATTCATCGCTTTACGACTAAGGGCATTTGCTACAAAATAGCTTTACTAGGGTGATACTCTATCGTGCAATCATAATCCTTGAGTAGCTTGACCCATCATCATTGTCTCATGTTTAGCTCTTTTTGAGTCAATATATATCTGAGACTTTTGTGATCAGTATAGATTGTGCACTTCTCACCATATAAATAGTGCCTCCAAATCTTTAACGTGAACACCATCGTAGCTAATTCAAGATCATGTGTAAGGTAGTTACTCTCATGCACTTTGAGCTGCCATGACGTGTAAGCCACCACTTTCCCATCTTGTATCAAAACACAGCCAAAACCGACATGCGACGCATCACTGTACACTACAAAGTCCTTACCTGGCTCAAGTTGCACCAATACCAGAGCTTACGTTAACACCAACTTGAGCTTCTCAAAGCTCATATGATGTTTCTTTGCCCATTTGAATGCAATGTTCTTACGCAATAGTTTTGTCAGAGGGGACGCTCTATAATGAAAATCCGTCAACAAATCTTCGGTAATACCTCGTTAACCCGAGGAAACTCCAAACCTTAGACACATTCTTAGATTGTTTCTAGCTTACAACTGCTTTAATTTTCTTAGGGTCAACTTGGATCCCATCAACAGTAACCACGTGGCCCAAAAAGGACACCTTTGATAACCAAAATTCACATTTAGTAAACTTCGCGTATAGTCGTTTCTCGTGGAGTGTCTGAAGTACAACCTATAAATGCTGATCATGTTCTGTTTCAGTTTTGGAATATATCAAGATATCATCTATAAAAACCACTACAAATCGATCTAAGGACAGCTAGAATACCTGATTCATCAAGTCCATAAATATTGTCGAGGCATTTATTAACCCGAATGACACCACCAAAAATTCGTAATGCCCACAGCGCGTTTTGAAGGGTGTTTTAAACACATCCTCATCCTTAACCTTCAATTGATGATAGCCCGATCGGAGGTTAACCTTTGAGAACACTAAAGCTCCTCGAAATTGGTCAACTATTCTCGACAATGGTTATTTATTCTTTATCGTTAGTTTATTTTTTACGATAATCAATACATATCCTCATTGTTTCGTCTTTCTTTTTAACAAAAAAATCGATGCTCCCCACGAAAACACACTCGACCTAGTGAACCCTCGATCGAGTAGTTCTTGTAATTGGGCCCTCAGTTTCACCAATTCCTTTGGTGCCATGCGATAGGGAGTAATGGACATCAAAGCAGTACTTGGTAACAAATCTATTTCGAACTCCACCTCTCGAGTCGGTGCCACCTCTAGTAGCTCATCAGGAAAGACATCTGAAAAGTCCCTAATAGTTCGAATGTCACTAACGGTTAATTTAGCAGGTGCAGTATCAGTGACTATGGCGAGATACACCTCACAGCCCTTCCTTATTAGTTTTTCAGTCGTAAGAGTGGAGATTACATTGGATAAGTAATCTCGGTGCTCACAAATCAGTACTACCTCATGGTCCACTTCACTTCGCAAGGTGACCCTTTTTGTCCCATGATAGTGCTAGAAAGAACATATGTTTTCTCCCTTTTTATTGGCTAAGTGGTTCCCATTTAGTTATCTTTTAGCACATATTTGAGCATTTTTTTAGTTTAGTAAATTGTATTTTCTAACTCAATGGACCTTAGCCTAGTTACTCTTAATTTTGTCATGTTTTGGTACTAATGTCGTTGCATGAGTATTCCTTGATTGTGCCTAAGATTGTCACCATACACGACAGCTATCCGAATAAGAATAGAAATGTATGAGTTGTCTAGTCTAGTATAATAAACTTGTATGACCAAAGACAGCTTGATTTTTTTAAAAGGACATCTGCTCAATTTGGCAGGATATAAATACTCACAAGGAAAGAGAGATAAATGAGGTCTTTTTGGGTGCATTGTCTTATTCAACCTAGCTTTTGAAGATCTCGATTATGAAGGCTTAAGGCTATTACGGGTGAACCGACGTGGGAAGGATGCAAATCAGCTTTTAACAAGGAGCCTTAAGTGCAACACAAGAGGGAAGTGAGAGAGCAAGTTAAGTTGTCTAGGAATAGTATTCTCCACTTGTTTCTTTTAAATTTCTTTTCTAAACGCTGGTTATTACTTATTATTTTATGTTTGTATGGAAGTACACATGATTTTTGGATTAAATGTTATTCTATTCAATCTTTCTTCTACTGTTTAATCTTTGGGTTTGAATGTTTTTTAGCACAGAAGTGTTATTGCGATCACTGTCACCAGAAGGTGTAGTGACAGTTCAAACTAACAAGCGTGACAACTGAAGTTGCTTGGGGATTAGAGGAATTTAATCTACTTGTTCTTACTTGTGTTGCATTGTCATAATTGGAAGGTGTGGTTAATGTGCATGTTTAAGTCTTAGGTTAAATATATAAGTAAAGCTTGGTAAAATACTCATTGCACGTATTGCATCGACAATCATTTATCCTTTTACATCTTGTGAGCACTTAGCTTTCTGTTGAACATTCACATTAGGGATCCTAGTTTATCATGATCACATTTCATCTTTATTTTCAATTTATTGCTCCAACAATCATTCTCACAATTTATCTCGTTTTTATCTGTTTATTACATTGACTTTGATAGACAAAAGACAATCATTCTTGTGGGATTGATATTCGATAGACTTATATATGTCTACTATACTTGCATCGACAGTGTATGCTTGCACATTATTGTTATGACGTTAAACAGTAGATCAAGTTTTGGCGCCATTGTCGAGGATGGTGTTCATTTGATGTTTATTTTTGTTTTTGAACTTTGTTTTTATTATTTAATATTTAGTTATTACTAACTTGTTTTCTTTTTGTCACTACTTGCAGATTTTATTTTAGGTGTTTTATGAGGTAGAGCAATTTGGAGTTTATTGCTAATTTTGATCCAAAAATTGAAAGAACCGTTTGGAGGAAACTTCAAGAACAAAGGAATATGACTTTACCAAGAAACAATGCAGCCATACCCTCGATACCGCCATGAAATGTTGAAGACCCACCGTTGCCGTAAGATGATCAAATACAAAACAAGACTATACGAGATTTTGTAGTACCTGTCTTAGATGATTTACAACTGGGAGTTGTTAGGCTAGCAATCCAACTAGGGAATTTGGAACTCAAACCAATAAGCTTTCAAATGTTGAATTGTAATGGGCAATACGCTAGACTGCCACATGAAGATGCACGATAACATCTTAAATAATTTTTATTGATTTGTGCTTCCTTTAGTCAACAAGGCGTTCCTAATGACGCTTTGAAAATGAAATTGTTTCCTTACTCTTTGTAGAGAAGAGCTTGTACTTGGTTCCTTGGGCTATCTGTTAGTTCAATTACTTCTTGGAATGCACCAGTAACATAATTTGTTTTGCATTTTAACCCGTCGACAATGAAATCTTCACACTACATGGGAGCGTTATAAATCTTTGCAACAACGTTGCCCCATGCATGGCATTCAATAAGAAACATAGATTGAGATTTTCTATAATAGGATGAATTCACAAATGAGGAATCTTGTCGGCGCATCAACCAAAGGTCCTTTGCTGGATAGTACTTATGATGAAGCTGTTGGAATTATTAAGAAAACTGCTCAAAATGATTATCAATATCCTATCTCTAAAGCTGCACAAGCAAAAGCTATTTCGGGAATTATTAAATTGGTCGCAATATCTTCACTTAGTGCTCAAGTCTCTTCTTTTGCAAACATGATAAAAAATATGAAAGGGACTAGTGACGTTGCACCTATGCAAGTTGCTCAACAAGTTGATGTTCCTACCTTTTGTTGTGAGATTTGCGGTGACAACTATAGCTATGAAGACTGTCCACAACATGCAGAGAATGCATTCTATGTTAATAATATTTACAACAATTCTTATGGAAACTCTTACAATAATTCTGCACATAATCAATAGTCTTGGGGAACTTAGAACTGGACAAAATGCTATGACATTCCAATATAGGAATACATCTAATCAAGGTAATTATAACCTAAGACAAGAGAATTACAATCATCAACAATAGAACGACAATCAGCATACTCAGCTACATTCATAACAAAGCTAGATGCATCCACACCAGAATCAGATACAGACATAACACTCTTCAATGCAGAATCAACATGTTCAAGGACATCGACAACATAGTACACGAAGCTTCCCCGTCTGATTTGTTAGCAACTCTTGAAGTTTTAATACGGGAGCACATTACTCGCATAGAAGCCATTGTGCAAGGGCATTCATCTTCTATTCGGGCGTTGGAGGCACAATTAGGACAACTTCCTTCGAATCTGAATACTCGACCACTGAGCACACTACCTAGTGACACGAAAAATCCCAATCCCAAGGGGAAGCAACACTGCAAGGCTATCACTCTTAGGAGCGGTAAACAAACTGGTGAGCCAACTACAGACTCTACTGTAGAACCTTAAGACATTGGTGAAGTGATCCCTGGTGAGAAGGTTGAATCTGAAAAGCTTGTCGATGTACCAGAAAAAGTTGTTCCACAAATTGTCACTCATATGCCTGATGTCCAACCTCTAAAACTATCGATGCAATCAAAAGTGTCGGTGCAATCTGATGTATCTCCACCTTTGCCTTTTGCACAAAGATTCAGAGAGATTGAGCATGATAAGTAGTATCAGCAGTTCCGGAACACACTAAAGCAACTTCATGTCAATATACCTTTAGTGGACGCTCTTGTGCAAATTCTTAATTATGGGAAATTATTGAAAGAACTCTTGTCCAAGAAGAAGAAGCTCAGTGATATTGAAACTATTGCACACTCAAAAAGCTGTAGTGCTATTTTGACAAATAAGTTGCCCCACAGAATAAAAGATCCTGGGAGCTTTAATATCCCATGTCAATTGGCAACCATTTTTGGGCAAGGCTTTATGTTTCTTGGGAGCTAGCATAAACCTAATGCAAGTATCGACTTTCAAAAAATTGGGAATTGGTCACATGAAACCTACTACAGTGACATTGCAACTAGCAGATCGATCCTTGGCTCAACTTGAAGGGAAAATAAAAGATAACTTAGTTCGTGTGGATAAATTCGTTTTTTCGGTTGATTTTATTATGCTTGACTGCTAGGTAAACAAGAAGGTTCCCATAATCTTGGGACGACCATTTTTAGCTATCGGACTGATAGCATTGCAAATGACATATATTTTCTCCCTAAATTATTGTTTTAATTATCTCTTTTGTATCGTATTTAGCATGCATTGTAAGCATTTCATACTTAGTTTTTATATTTTTTAACTCATTATAGTTTGGTTTAAATTCTTGTTATTTTTTTTTTACACCTTTTGTGTACCAATGTCACTTCAAGTAGCCTATATATTATGTCTTAGAATTGTCAGCGCAGAAACTTATCTCAGAAGATCAATGTTGGAAGAAGAATGCAGCCACAAGATCAGCTTGAAATTGTGACCAGAGATGTCGCCGCATAAAAACTGAGCTTTGGATAAGTGAACTCAAGCTGAAAATACAACTTGAAGCACCAGCGCAAGAAAATCACACGTTGTCACAATAATTGACAATTTTAGATCGTGCCTAGCACGTAGTAATAACTTGCAGATCTCTGAAGTACACATTAAATCTGCGTGAGTGCACAACTGTACTGTAACTAACTTTGACAGCTGCAAATTGGATCTGGATATGATATTGGAGGATGAAACCTACAACTTTAGAAAACTATAAATAGAGGAAAGAAGATGGAAGAAAATGATCAAGATGTGGAGGAATTAAATAATGCAATTACTGTGTGTTTTTGAGATTTAAGCTTGAAAATGGTGAGCTGATGGAGAAAAGGAGCAACTGCTTCTGACGAGAGGTGTTTGATGCAAGGAAAGAGGAGAGATTGAGGAATAGTCCTAGTAGTCTAGAGATAGTAAGCTTCAATTGCATTAGTTAACCCCTCTTTTATGCTGATGAATTTTAATGACATTTGAATGAATACGAGAGTATCTTTCATTGTTAGATTGCTTTGATTCTTATTTAATGCTTTTCATCTATTTATTCTTGGATATAGCTACATCAAACACGAGAGTGCATTTAGAGTCTACCGACATCGAGAGATGCGGTGATAAGTTAGGTTAACAAGCAAGATAATGAGAGTTGCTTGAGATTAGAAGAGATTTTAGTCACTTGTTCTTGAGTGCACAACATTGCTCATACCAAGAGGTAGGGTGATTATGAGTACTTGAGTCTTGATTAAATGGAGGACTGTTATTGGTAAGATTTCATTAGAGCTCTATTACTGCGACAATTCGTTTATACAATGCCTTGTCGACACATCCAACGTTGTGACTTAGCGAAATCAATGATCCGCTATAAACCTTTACACTTGATCAAACCTTTACTTTTATGCATTTAAATTCACAAAACTTCCACAATAATTGATTTACTTTCTGTTTCTTTGACAATTAACCTTGATTCATTGACAATATTAATAATTTTTGTGTGCAGATCTTACTTAATTGCGTTGACATCTTTACTCACGTTTCATTTAATTTTAGTATTAGTTGCTTCGACAGCTGAACATCAAGAACCCATTCCTCATGGGATTGATATCCGATAAAATTGTTCTATCAACTATACTTGCATCGAAGTGTGCCCGCTTGTACAACTGTTGTGACATTATAGACGTGATCAAGTTTTGGCGCTGTTATCGGGGAATTGGCATTTGTTTGATGTTTGTTTTTGTAGTTGCAATTAATTTTCCTTACTTAACTTCTAACTTTTACTAATTTGTTTACTTTCTTTTGTTAATTTCTTTTAGAATTCTTTAAGTGTTGCATGTCCACAAGGAGAAATCCGAAGGATATTGTGAGCTTTGTTTCATAAAACTTGAGAGGACATTAAGAAAATACAAGCACAAAAGAAAATGACTAGTAACAACAACAACAACAACAACTTACCACCATTGCTGCCACAAGATGTAGTTCTTCCAATACAACCACAAGTTATTAATAATCTACCATCTTCGCCTTCACAAGAAGAACAAGTGCAGAATAGGACAATAAGAGATTTTGTTGTGCCTATACTTGATGATCTATAGCTAGGGGTTGTGCCTATACTTGATGATCTCTCGTTCTGCACAAGTAAAGACTAACCCTGGTGTTCTTGAATTAGATACTATTTTTGCTTTGAGTGCGTAGGTATCTTTGTTGGCTAATATCATAAAGAATATGAAGGGGACAAGTGATGTTGCCCCTATTCAAGTGGCTCAACAAATGGATGCGCTGACATTTTCCTATGAAATTTGCGGCGACAACCATAGTTACAAGGACTACCCACAACATGCTAAAAATGCTTTCTATGTCAATAACATTAGAGGGAATTCATATGGTAACTCATACAACAAAAGAACCCAACAACCTTGGGAATCAAAATGTTACAACATAAAGATATGGAAATTCCTTAAATCAAGGAAGTTATAGACAAGGGAGTTACAACAACCATCAACAGTAGAATTTTAATCAGAATTCACAAGTATATTCGCACCCTGATCTGATGCAACCACATAGCCAGATGCAACCATAATCTCAAATGCAATCACAATTGTCTGTATTACCATATATGCAAGGACAACATTAACAACAACAGCAGTAATTTCCTCAGCAAAGGTCAAATCCAATACAGAGAGGGAAGGAGCATTTATGCAAGAGCATATCATGAGGATTGAAGCAATTATGCAAGGACACTCTTCTTCCATCTGAACGTTGGAAGCCTAGCTAGGACAGTTGGCTTCTAATTTGAGTGCAAGATCACCTGGTACTCTACCTAGTGATACAAAGAACCCAATGCAGAGAGGGAAGGAGCATTGTAAGACTATCACGTTGAGAAGTGGGAAGCAAACAACTGGACCAAGTAGTTCTAATCAGAACACTGTCGATGCATCTAAGCCATAACAATGAGAAGAGGATGCAACTAAATGAAGCAAAGCAGAAGCACATGAGGAAGAACCAACTGTAGCACTATCTATGCCTATAGTTTGTTCACCGCAGTTGTCAATGTAACTGCCAATGTTGACACCATCGATTTTTTCGCAACAACCCACTGTTACGATACCTTTGCCATTTTTACAAAGATTTAAAGAAAAAGTTCATGATAAAGAGTATCAATAGTTTGTTTCTACTTTGAAATAATTACACATTAACATACCTCTTGTAGATGCTCTTGTGTAGATACCCAATTATAGGAAATTTATGAAGGAGCTACTATCAAAAAAGAAGAAATTATTCGAAATCGAGACGATTGTGCTCATAGAGGGGTGTAATGCTGTGCTTACAATAAGTTGCCACCTAAAATGAAAGATCTTTGTAGCTTCACAATTCCTTGCTCTATTGGGAATCATTATCTAAGTAAATCTTTATGTGATTTGGGAGTAAGTATTAACATTATGCCTTTATCTTCTTTCAAGAAGTTAGGAATAGGATCAATGAAGCCCACTGCAATGACATTGCAACTTGCGGACAGATCCTTAGCACAACCTGAAGGCCAAATCAAAGATGTCCTTGTTCAAGTAGATAAGCTCGTGTTTCCTACTGATTCATAATCCTTGATTGTGAAGTAAACAAGGAGGTGCCTATTACTCTAGGGCGACCATTTTTGGCAATGGGACGCACGCTTATCGACGTGTTCAAGGGAGAACTTATCATTCATCATAACGATGAACATGTGACCTTCAATGTCACAACATCGACGTGCTAGACGAGATAATTCTGGAAGAATTCAATGCAAGGAGTTCAACTGTCATAGATAAAGATGTAGTGACATCCGTTGAGGAAATTCTAGTTGAATGTGACCACAAAGAGGAGGTTAATAATTATGAGCTGAGGCAGAATTGGAAATTGGAATTTTTGGATTTGTCGAACAGGATAATCCTTGTGTTTAAACCATCAATTGAGCAAGCTCCTATCTTGAAGTTGAAACCATTGCCAATGCACCTGAAATATGTCTTTTTGGGTGACAACGATACATTACCTATTATTGTCAACGCATCCCTCGACGCAATGCAGGAAGATAAGCTCATTGCCATTTTGAAATAGCATAAGAGAGCCATAGCTTGGAGCATAGCTAATATCAGAGGAATTAGTCCCTCTTTTTGCATGCACAAGATCAGGTTGGAAGATGAGGGGAAGCAATTAATTAAGCAACAAAGGTGACTTAACAAAAAGATGAAAGAAGTAGTGAAGAAGGAAACTGATAATGATTAGGTCCCTACTCGCATTGCGACTAGCTGGTGAGTATGCATGGATTATTGTCGACTGAATGTGACTATAAAGAAGGACCACTTCCCATTACCTTTCATTGACCAGATGCTGGATAGATTAGTTGTGTCGAAACCATCCCTTTCTTGAAAAACGATGAGTTTCGAAAATCATTTTAAAATCGAAAAATAATGGGAGTCACCACCAATCCTTTATTCGGTGTGATTGGATCACCACAAAACATTTTAAAAACCGTTTTGAAAACATGTAGGTCTTCGAAATCCAAAAAAATAGGTTCGGGAGTCGGTTACGCATGAGGAAGGATTAGCACCCTCACACGCCCAAAATTGGTACCGTATTGATTATTTTCGGGTCTTAATTTGTAACATTTAAAAGCTCAAATATAGTTTAAAATACGATCCTTGAATGCATGAGTTAAGTTTAAAAGAAATCGAGTTTATTTGGAAATCTCGCTTATTTCAAAGTGATCGAGGAAGAAAGTTACGTCTAGTGAGTTAGGACACGGCATTTCAAGATCCAAAAATGACGAGCTTTCCTTTGTAAAACTTTTTTTTGAAATTTTGGGAAAAGGATATTCAATTATCTCGATTTGAAGAAAGGTTGCACCTAGTAAGTTAAGGCGCAATATTTCATAATCGAAGATAAAGAAACATTGCCTCGATTAAGGGTATTCGATTATTTCGATTTGAAGAAAAATTGCACCTAGTAAGTTAAGGCACAAATTTTTGAAACTTGAAATAAAAGAATATTACCTCGATTTGAAAGTCTTTATGAAAAATAATTTTGAAAATAAACATACGAGTTTAATATGAATAAGCAGTTAATAATGGAAATTAATAATGGTAAAAATGGAATTTTTCAAAATTTCGAGGTAAAAAATGGAATTTTTGGAAGTTTGGGGGGAAAAATGTAATTTTTGAATAGTTTAGGGACCTCCAGGGTAATAAAACCAAAAAGAAGTGACACATGGCAACCCCTCAAGCATCCTAAAGTCAGAGGACTAATTTGAAAACCATGAAAAATTTCTGTACCAATTTTGTAACTAAACAGAACTTGATTTAAGGATTAAATTAAAACAAATTTAAAATAAGAGGGGCCGTTTACATAAATGAACCAAAACAATGACACGTGGCAGCTCTTGAGGCTTTCAAAAGGTCAAGGGACTAAATTGAAAAGCATTGAAAATTATTAGGCCGATTTAAAATCAATTAAAAGTACAAAAAGGACTTGATTGAAAATTTGAGAAAAAGCGAAAGGACCGAATGCATAAATATACCTTTCAACGGAAACACGCGGATCCCAGGGATGGTTCGGGTCAGGTCGGACGGGTCATGGGTAGAGGCTTTAAAACTGTGTCGTTTTGAGGCTGAAACTCAGCCCTCAAAACGGCACCGTTTCATGGGCTTCTAAAAGACATGCCTTAACCCTTTTTTTCATTTTCCTTCTTCTTTTTACAAAAAAACCAGAATTCTCTCAAAAAACCTCTCCCCCTCTCCATGGCCGGCCAAACTCCGATCGATCAGTTCGATCGCCATCCGTCGCGCGTAGCTGCCACGCGCCATCATCCGCGCGTCATCGCTCGTCGTCACCGCGCTTGGTCATGAGCGTCAGTCCGACCACGTCTCCGTCGTCGTTGCTGGTCCTCACGTGTCAGCCAGCCACCGTCGAAGGTAAAAAAAACCTTTCTTTTTTATGAAACCGTTTTTAAAAAACCCCCTTTTTTAAACTGTTTCTTTTTTATTCCTAATCTTTTTTGGTTCTCTGTTTCTTCGCAGATCCACGGATGACGAAGCATATGTGAGGTTCGCAGTTTTGCAACGACGACGGCTTGGACGGCTCCGAGGGCAGCTCCAGTGGTGACCGTTGAACAAAGATAAGTCTTTTCGTTTCTCTTTTTTTATTTAATATTTAATAATATTATTATTATTAAAACAGTTATTGTTATTTATTATTATTATTATTATTATTATTATTATTATACTTATGAGCATTGAATACTACAAAATAAATGTTAGCAAACAATAATAAAGACTTAATAAATGATATACATTAACCCACACCTAATATAGACGGTTACTTTTGATACATACAGGATAATAAATAAGCAATAAGTGCACATGCCTTTAAAAATTAATACCTTGCTAGCACTGAATCTAAGATTGCTTGGTATTCTGCTCACAGTTTGATATCAACTGCTTTGTGTTTTATGATTTTCAAAAGCTAATTGTTCTATATTAATCTCTTGGAAAAATTTTGTAACCCCTTACAAATTATTTGATTCGGCTCTTTGTAGCTTATGTTTACAATGATTTCCTTTTGTCCTATGCAACTAAATGCACATCTATTCTTCTTTTTGCAGGTTCGGCGGTGGAGGCTTGTAGCAGTGGCGATGGCAGTCCCAGCTACTGACTGATGACATGGCGTGCCCTGTTTGGCCATGGATGAACAGCAGCAGATGCAAGTGGGGTGGCAACAGACCCACTTGTGCTGACATTGGGTCATTTGGGTGTTTTAGGCCATTTGGACTATTTGTATTTGGAATTGGGTAGTTGGGTCAACCTAAATTGGCCTGATTGGGCTTGTAAGTTTTGGACATTTTTATTTGTAATTGGACTTTAATTTTTATTTGGGCTTTTAATTTTAATATTAAGTTTTTAAATCCATTCATATTTGATTAAATTTAAATTTAAAGCAAATTTAAATTTAAAAATATAAATATAAATTTAAGATAAATTTAAATGTAAAAAAGAATTTAAACCAATTTAAACCTAATTTTAAAATCAAAGCTTGATCTAAAATCTGGGCCCGATTAAAATTAGGCTTCAACAGCTACCCCTCTTTGCTCGTTGTTGTGTAACAGGAATAGAGCAAAGACCAAAAGAAAGCCCAATTTGTCGAGTTCCATTTCTTCGCTACTCTTTCTTTAATTGGTCCACCCTTTATTTTATTGACCGTTTGATTTTGCCGCATCTACCTCTGCATCTTATTCATCATGACTCCATCTTGCCCTAAGGTAATCTTCAAAAAGACAAAATTTGCTACTGTAATTTCACTCCATTCCTTTCAAGGGGATTGAAATTCATCCCCGTAGTCTTTGAGTCTGGTTTCATTGACTTGGCCTTCTTCTCAGTATCTCATCAGGAAGACGACCATATCACTTATTGTGATCCACTTCTCTGTGTTTCATCAAGAAGATGGTTTTGGTTCACTTTCCCGTATTTCATCAGGAATCTAACCGTTTTATTACTTCGACCTGCTTCTCAGTATCTCATCAGGAAGATGGGGTTCGAAGATTTGTTCGCATTGAGTCTTGAGTTGGTATTCTTCTCTGTATCCTATCAGGAAGATGTCCGCCTTACTTGTTTCAATCCACTTCTTTGTACCTCATCAGGAAAATGAATTTGGTCCACTTCTCAGTATCTCATCAGGAAGCTGGGATTCGAAGATTTGCTCACATCGAGTCCTGAGTTGGTATACTTCTCTGTATCTCATCAGGAAGCTAACCATTTTATTTCTTCAACCTGCTTCTTAGTATCTCATCAGGAAGCTGGAGTTCGAAGATTTGCTCACATCGAGTGTGAATTTATTTTCTTCTCTGTATCCTATTAGGAAGACGAATTTGGTCCACTTCTCAGTATCTCACTAGGAAGCTAACCTTTTATTGCTTCGACTTGCTTCTCAGTGTCTCATCAGGAAGCTGGGGTTCGAAGATTTGCTCACATCGAGCGTGGGTTTGATTTGGTCTTTTTCTCAGTATCTCATCAGGAAGATGACCGCATCGCTGTTTGTGGATAATCGCAATCTACCCCATGATCAGGTAAGATTTTGGAGTCCTGCTCCTTTTCAACTTTTCCTTAGTGATTTTAATGATTCATCTCGCCATGTGGCGAGGATGTGACCTGTGAAATATGCTCCTAAGGGTCTTTATGTAGGCCCAAATTAGAAAGTCATGATTTAGAATGAATTAAATGCTCCTAACTTGCATGAATGTGTATGATGAATGTCAGATTTATTTATTATTTTTCAGGTCGGCATGATCTGTCGCCTGTCCAAATTTTGTCATTAATGTGTTGCTCCGTCTTCTTCTAGGCTGTTCTGGAACTGCTTGTTTTTTAGTTTGTTTTCCCATTGGTGATCTTGTTTCGGACTTCTTTAATTTTTGAAAATTCCAAAATAATGCTCATAACTTTTTGTATGGTTTATTAGTTCATTACCCGTTATTTAGATGCGAAATGCTTGAACAAAATTGTGTAGAAACAAGGTCGTATTTGAAAATTCTATTAAAAAGAGGATCAAAGGAAACAATATTAATCGAAAATTGCCAAGTATACAATAAAAAATAATTAGTTGCCCCGGATATTGCAAAATGAGCTACTCTGCGTCGGCTTGCTTGAGAATCATTCCTAGCTCAGATGTGTGTCTAGAAGATCTAGAGTGTTTTGTTGATGTTTCAAGTTGTAACCTTCCTCCATCTCGTCGACCCGTTCTTGGATCTAAGCCGCCCTTTACGGGTTTTCAACTCAAAATTTCCTTGGTTCTAGGACGCCCTTTACGGGTTTTCATCTTGAACCTCTTTTTTTTTTCGAGACGCCCTTTTGCGAGTTTTCATCTCAATTTCCCTTTTGTTTTTAGGCGAAGTATTTTTTCACCGAGTCTGAATTGACTGGGTTGTACAGATCCTTGCGATCCATTTCTGTTAGGATGAGAGCTCCTCTTGATAAAGCTTCTTTACCACATAAATCTTTTTTAAAACTAGATCTCCCTCATAGAATTCCCTCGGATGAACCTTTTTGTCGTAAGCTTGCATCATTCTTTTATGGTACATTTGGCCATGGTGAATGGCTTTTAATCTCTTTTCCTCGATTAAATTCAACTGATCATATCGAGCTTGGATCCATTCGGCCTCATCTAGTTGAAGCTCGGTTAAGACTCGAAGGGAAGGTATTTCAACTTCAATAGGTAAGACTGCTTCCATACCGTATGCCAATGAGAATGGTGTTGCCCCAGTAGAAGTCCTGACTGAAGTTTTGTAGGCAAAGAGGGCAAATGGTAATTTTTCGTGCCAGTCTTTGTAAGTCTCAGTCATTTTTGCCACAATCTTCTTGATGTTCTTATTAGCTGTCTCCACAGCTCCATTCATTTTTGGGTGATAGGGAGAAGAATTATGATGCTTGATTTTGAACTGTTCGCAAACTTCTGCTATCGTGCTATTGTTCAAATTCAGGGCATTGTCGGATATGATCCTCTCAGGCATCCCGTATCGGCAAATAATTTCCTTTTTCAGGAACTTGCTAACCGCAGCCTTGGTAACATTTGCATATGAGGTCGCTCTACCCATTTAGTGAAGTCGTCAATTACCACAAAGATGAATCTATGGCCATTGGAAGCTTTTGGAGAAATTGGCCTGATGACGTCCATGCCCCACATAGAAAAAGGCCAGGGAGAGGTCATGACATGAAGGTGTGATGGAGGTACATGAACCTTGTCTCCATAGATCTGACACTAATGACACTTCTTGGCATAATTGATGCAATCGCCCTTCATGGTAGACCAGTAATACCCAAATCTCATTATTTGTCGGGCCATCGTGAAACCGTTAGCGTGTGTCCCACAAATGGCTTCATGAACTTCCTCTAAGATCTTCTTAGCTTCAATTGCATCGACAGATCTCAGCAACACTTGATCTTTTCTCCTCTTGTACAAGACTTCCCCGTCTAGGACATATTCACTGGCCAGTCTTCTTAATGTCCTCTTTTAATTTCTGAGGCTTGCTCGGGGTATTTTCGATCTCTCACAAATTGAAGAATATTCTGGTACCATGGGCGATCATCCTTTTCTTCTTCTTCCTCTGCCTCAACATCATAACAATGGGTAGGAGCTTCATAGATACTCATCTGAATGGGCTTTACATCTTCTGCCCTACTCACCTTAATCATCGAGGCTAAAGTGGCAAGAGCATCGGCCATCTGGTTTTCTTCTCGTTGGAGATAATGGAATGTGACGTCATCGAACTCCGTGATCAACTCGAGGACCAATCTACGGTAATCCACTAGCTTAGAATCCCTTGTTTCCCATTCTCCTTTGAGTTGATAGATTACCAGTGTGAAGTCTCCATAAATCTCCAAAATTTTGATTCCTCACTCTATGGCCGCACGAATTCCCAAGATACATGCTTCATATTCAGCCATATTGTTTGTGTAATCAAAATCAAGTTTGCTGGTAAAAGGGTAGTGATCTCCTTCGGGTGATACCAAGACTGCCCGACCCCATTACCTGTGGCATTTGAAGCTCCATATTCAATCACTGAATGCTTTCATTTTTCGAACCTGATTCCATGCATTTGAGTTTTCTCGAATCCTTTTCTTATTGTTTTCTCCCCGGTACGCAAATTCACAGTGAGCTAACCCTTGAGTCGTGGGTATGAACTGTCTTGATCTGTATTATCTTGAAACTAGCAAAGGTGCATATTCGGTTACTCCCTATATTCCTGCTGATGGGACCCAATCGAGATCTCCGTACCGATATAATATTTCATCAGGAGCGAAGCATGGTGCTAGCGACTCTATGTCCTCGTCTTTGAGGCTTTGGAGTATGGTCATTTACTTTTCTTCTACGAAGTTTTCTTGTCTTTGCGTGGCCACAAATTCTTTCAAAGGGGAGTAATCTTTAGACAAGTACTGATAGGAGACTTTTTCTGTTTTCCAGAAGTGACTATGAAACCATACCATCAATAGCGGTGCGCAAGCAATAAATCGACCTTCTCCCTCCTTTCTACACGCATTTAGGGATCTAAAAGTTTCAGCTAGTATAGCTGGGGCAGGGGTCACTCTTTTACTCAATCTATCAAACAAATATATTACCGCGTCTTCTATATGCCCCAAAGCCTTTGGAAAAATGACCAACCCGTAGATACTCAGGGCTAAGATGTCGATCTTTTTTTTTGCATCTGGATGAGCCAGTATCAAATCTCACAGACTTTTCCACGTGATGCACTTGTTATCGCCTTTGACCTTAACTTGAGCTGCAACCCACTGTTCACTCATGCCAGTGATGTTTATTAATCTTTTAACAATGGTCGGGAGATTTGGAGCTCTAGAATAGGCCTTATCTACCAAAATCTTCGGACAACGGAGTAAAGTGGTGTATTCTTCTATCGTCGGTGCCATGTCTATATTCACGAAGGTGAAGCAATTGTAGGCTGGGTTCCAATACTGCGTCAAGGCTCTAAAGAGGAATTTGTCTACCTTAACTTCGCATAAGTATGGCAAGTCTCCATATTCTTGGTAAAAGGTCCGTTTCATGTTGTTATCCCAACTGTCCCATATCTTTTTTAATTCTAGCACATTGTTTTGAGTCGTGCTGATCCTAGTATAATCCCAAAGCTCCGACTCATATCCTTCCACTAAGCTGTCCCCTTTTTGGCACTGAGTCTCCTCCAACCACATGCGCACGACCATGTTGTCCTCCACTTTATCAAAGTACTTGTTTTCCATGATTAATTCTCTTATCGGTAACTGAACTTTTGAGTCTATACCTTTCTTTATATGATGATGAAATGCAATGCAAAAAGAGACAAAATAAACAAGTTAGTGAAACACAACAATATCAATATACAAGTACAGCATAGAACTTAAGAGTTTGGCTTGGAAGGTTGCTAAATGGTTTAGTATAACTCCTTTTAAAGCAAGCTCTTACGGCTTACTATATGTGGTTTTAAGCTCTAAAGTAGGGTACCCAAACCAGCAGATTCCTCGATCCTCACCCATTACAGGTTCATACAGACGAGTTCGGTTTAGAGGAATGCATTTCCCACATGTTTGCACGAAAGTGAAAACTTCACGAAAATAAGGGTACTTTGTAATCCCGAAAGCGACCCACTATCCTTCACGGAGGTGAAGACCTCACGAAGGAATAATTTTCGGCTTTCACTTAAAAAGGGTAATATCATATGTAGATGTATGAAAATTTATACTAGCAATATCACATAATATAATGTCACAAAAGATGTCGAGGATTGCATATTAAACAAAACTGATGCTTTAAAAGTTTCCAAAGAAGACCCAAAAATAATCAATTTTAGCTTGACTTTCGTTTATTTTTAAAAGTCCTCAGTGGAGTCGCCAGCTGTCGAAACCATCGCTTTCTTGGAAAACGACGAGTTTCGAAAATCATTTTAAAATTGAAAAATAATGGGAGTCGTCACCAATCCTTTATTCAGTGTGATTGGATCACCACAAAACATTTTAAAAATCATTTTGAAAACATGTAGGTCTACGAAATCCAAAAAAACAGGTTTGGGAGTCGGTTACGCATGAGGAAGGATTAGCACCCTCATACGCCCAAAATTGGTACCGTATTGATTATTTTTGGGTCTTAATTTGTAACATTTAAAAGCTCGAAATAAAGTTTAAAATACGATCCTTGAATGCATGAGTTATGTTTAAAAGAAATCGGGTTTGTTTGGAAATCTCGCTTATTTCAAAGTGATCGAGGAAGAAAGTTACGTCTAGTGAGTTAGGACACGACATTTCAAGATCTAGAAATGATGAGCTTTCCTTTGTAAAACTTTTTTTAAAATTTTGGGAAAAGGATATTCGATTATCTCGATTTGAAGAAAGGTTTAGTAAGTTAAGGCGTAATATTTCAGAATCGAAGATAAAAAACATTGCCTCGATTAAGGGTATTCGATTATTTCGATTTGAAGAAAAATTGCACCTAGTAAGTTAAGGCACAAATTTTCGAAACTCGAAATAAAAGAATATTACCTCGATTTTAAAGTCTTTATGAAAAATAATTTTGAAAACAAACATGCGAGTTTAATATGAATAAGCAGTTAATAATGGATATTAAATAATGTGAAATAAGATAAATAAGAAGATAAATGATATGCAAAAAATCAAAAATGCAAAATACGAGTGCATAATAATTAAAAATAAATGCAAATATTGATGAGGAAGAAAAATAAAGCAATCAAAGATAAAAAAAAATGAGACTTTGGATACTCGGGGGTGGTAAAATGGTAATTTTGGATTTTCGAGGGCAAAATGGTAATTTTGGGAAAATTCGAGGTTAAAAGGTGAATTTTTAGACATTCGGGGGTAAAAATGAATTTTTGAAAGTTTCGGGGTCAAAAATGGAATTTTTGGAAGTTTGAGAGTAAAAATGGAATTTTTAAAAGTTTCGAGGTTAACAATGGAATTTTTGGAAGTTCGAGGGTAAAAATGGATTTTTTGAAAGTTTTGGGGTCAAAAATGGAATTTTTGGAAGTTCAGGCGTAAAAATAGATTTTTTAAAAATTTTGGTGTCAAAAATGGATTTTTTGGAAGTTCGGGGGTCAAAATGGAATTTTTGGAAGTTAGGGGGTAAAAATGGAATTTTTGGAAATTTTGAAGTCGAAAATGGAATTTTTGGAAGTTCGAGGGTAAAAATGTAATTTTCGGATAGTTTAGGGACCTCCAGGGTAATAAAATAAAAAAGAAGTGACATGTGGCAGCCCCTCAAGCATCTTGAAGTTAGAGGACTAATTTGAAAACCATGAAAAATTTTTGGGCCAATTTTGTAATTAAATAGAACTTGATTTAAGGATTAAATTAAAACAAATGAAAAATAAGAGGGGCCGTTTACATAAATGAACCAAAACAATGACACGTGGCAACTCTTGAGGCTTTCAAAAGGTCAAGGGACTAAATTGAAAAGCATTGAAAATTATTGGGCCGATTTAAATTTAATTAAAAGTACAGAAAGGACTTGATTGAAAATTTGAGAAAAAGCGGAAGGATTGAATGCATAAATATACCTTTCAACGAAAACACGCAGATCCCAGGGACGGTTCGAGTCGGGTCGGACGGGTCATGGGCAGAGGCTTTAAAACGGTGTCGTTTTGGGGCTAAAACTCAGCCCTCAAAACGACACCGTTTCATGGGATTATAGAAGACATGCCTTAACCCTTTTTTTTCATTTTCCTTCTTCTTTTTACAAAAAAAAAACTAGAATTCTCTCAAAAAACCTCTCCCCCTCTCCATGGCCGGCCGGTCAGTCCAGTCACCATCTGTCGCACGTAGCCGCCCCGCAGCCGCGCGTCATCGCGCGTCGTCGTTGCTGGTCCTCATGCGCCAGCCAGCCACCGTCGAAGGTAAAAAAGACCTTTCTTTTTCCTTTTTTGATTTTAAAGTTTTCTTTTTTATGAAACCGTTCTTAAAAAACCCCCTTTTTTATTCCTAACCGTTTTTGGTTCTCTGTTTCTTCCTAGATCCACGGATGACAAAGCATATGCGAGGTTCGCGATTTTGCGACGACGACGGCTTGGACGGCTCTGGTGTTGACCGTTGAATAAAGATAAGTCTTTTCGTTTCTCTTTTTTTTATTTAATATTTAATATTATTATTATTATTAAAACAATTATTATTTATTATCATTATTATTATTATTATACTTATGAGCATTGAATACTACAAAATAAATGTTAGCAAACAATAATAAAGACTTAATAAATGATATACATTAACCCACACGGAATATAGACCGTTACTTTTGATACATACAGGATAATAAATAAGCAATAAGTGCATATGCCTTTAAAAATTAATACCTTGCTAACACTGAATCTGAGATTGCTTGGTATTCTGCTCATAGTTTGATATCAACTGCTTTGTGTTTTTTGATTTTCAAAAGCTAATTGTTCTATATTGATCTCTTGGAAAAATTTCGTAACCCCTTACAAATTATTTGATTCGGCTCTTTATAGTCTATGTTTACAATGATTTCCTTTTGTCCTATGCAACTAAATGCACATCTATTCTTCTTTTTGCAGGTTCGGCGGTGGAGGCTTGTAGCAGTGGCGGTGGCAATCCCAACTGCTGACTGATGATGTGGCGTGCCTTGTTTGACCATGGATGAACGACAGCAGATGCAAGTGGGGTGGCAACAGACCCACTTGTGCTGACTTTGGGTCATTTGGGTGTTTTAGGCCATTTGGGCTATTTGTATTTGGAATTGGGTAGTTGGGTCAACCTAAATTGGCCTGATTGGGCTTGTAAGCTTTGGATATTTTTATTTCTAATTGGACTTTAATTTTTATTTGAGCTTTTAATTTTAATATTAAGTTTTTAAATCCATTCAAATTTGATTAAATATAAATATAAATTTAAGATAAATTTAAATTTAAAAAAGAAATTAAACCTAATTTTAAAATCAAAGCTTGATCCAAAATCTGGGTCCAGTTAAAATTGGGCTTCAACAAGTTGGTAAGGCCTATTATTGCTTCCTAGATGGTTATTATGGATACAACCAAATAGCCATTGCACAAGTAGATCAGGCAAAGACTACGTCGTTCACATGTCCTTTTGGAACCTTTACCTTCCGACGAATGCCATTTGGGTTGTGCAATGCGCCAGCAACATCCCAATGATGCATGATGGCAATCTTCTCGGACATGATCGAGGACTCTCTAGAGGTATTCATGGATGATTTCTCTATCTGTGGATAGAATTTTAACCAATGTACTGACAATCTGGCAAAAGTTCTGAAGAGATGCGAGGATACAAATCTAGTTTTGAATTGGGAAAATTGTCACTTATGGCAACTGAAGGTATTATCCTCGGCCATCGCATTTTATGTCAGGGCATTGAGGTTGATAAAGCAAAGATTGAAATCATTGAGAAATTGCCACCGCCCACCAATGTCAAGGGAATAAGAAACTTTCTTGGACATGCTGGTTTCTTCAAGAGATTCATCCGAGATTTTTCCATGATTGCTAAACCGTTATGCTCATTGCTAGATCAAAATAAAAAGTTTGTGTTTGATAACACTTCTGGACGCATTCATGATAATAAAGAAGTAGTTGGTACAAGCCCTGATTGTCATCGCACCAGACTGGACGCAACCGTTTGAATTAATGTGTGATGCAAGTGACTTTGCTGTGGGAGCTATACTAGGCCAACATAAAGAAAAGGTATTTCATTCCATTTATTATGCTAGTAAAACTCTAACTGAAGCGTAGGTCAATTATACAACTACTAAAAAGGAGTTACTAGTAATAGTCTTTGCATTTGACAAGTTTCGGTCATATCTTGTCGACGCAAATATTACAGTTTATACGGACCGCTCTACATTGAGATACCTTTTTGAGAAAAAGATGCCAAACCTAGATTAATCCGTTGGATCTTACTCCTACAAGAATTCGATGTTGAAATTAGGGATAGGAAAGGATACGAAAACCAAGTAGCTGACCATTTGTCTCGACTGGAAGTTAGAAGTAAAGATGGGAATAAAACCCAAATTGTCGATACATTACCAAACGAGCAGTTGTTCTTTGTTGACGCATCGCCCTGGTATGCTAACGTAGTCAATTACCTTGTGTGTGAGAAGCTACTTTGAGTGCTGTTGGTTATAAGAAAGTTAGATTTTTACGCGATGCTACAAAATATAACTGGAACAAGCCATACCTATTTAAGGTATGCATAGACAATATTATTTGTCGTTGCATTCTTGAAGAGGAAATGACTTATACCCTGCGACATTTCCATGATGCTTTATATGGAGGCCATTTTGGTCGTGTAAGGATTGTTGCAAGGGTCCTGCAGTTAGGATTCTATTAGCCTACATTGTTTTGAAACGCTTACAACTTTGCACAACAATGTGACAGATGTTAACGCACTAGTTCAATATCTCTACGCAACGAGATGCTCTAATAGCCGATTATGGAAGTAGAGCTCTTTGATGTTTGGGGTATAAATTGCATGGGACCATTCCTTAACTCCTTTAGGAATGTGTACATTCTAGTTACGGTTGACTATGTCTCGAAGTGGATCGAGGCAATTGCGGTGCCAAAAGAGGATGCTCGAATGGTGTTAAACTTCTTCCACACTTACATCCTTACGAGATTTGGAACACCTAGATCATTAGTAAATGATCAAGGTACTCATTTTCACAACCATGGCGACAGCATTAAGCAGATATGGTGTGAAGCATCGTATGGCTACTACATACCACCCACAAACCAATGGCCAAACTAAAGTATCCAATTGTCAAATCAAAAACATCCTTGAGAAGGTGGTTAATCCATCTAGAAGGAATTGGTCTTCGCGGCTACATGACGCATTGTGGGCACTTCGCTGGGAATGTCACCATATCAGTTAGTTTTCGGTAAGTCTTGTCACCTACCAGTTGAGCTTGAACATAAAGCCATGTCGGCTATCAAGCAGGTGAATATGGATTACGATGCTACTGGAAGAAAAAGATTGTTAGACATTACTGAACTACAAGAATCTGCCGCCATGCTTATGAGAATGCCACAATATATAAAGAAAAGACCAAGAGATGGCACGAAAACATCATCTTGTGTCGACAATTTAGCCCTAGTCAGTTAGTGTTATTGTTTAATTAACAATTAAAACTACATCCAGGTAAATTGCCATCAAGATGGTCAGGCCCTTTTAAAGTTGTCGAAGCATCCCAGAATGGTGCGGTGAGAATTGAGAATCTAAAGGATGGATAGCAGTTCAAGGTGAATGGTCAATGTCTGAAACACTACGTGAGCCCAGGAGTCAAGGAACAAAACGAGGCCATCGATCTGGTTACATTTAAATAATGTCGATGCATTTTCACCTTTTCTTTTATTTGTTTTACTTTTACTTGTTTCGTTTTAATTTCTTTGCAGGAATAAAAAATCATCTTTTTTCGATGCATCCAAAGAACAACTTGTAGCGCATTCTGTGCTGATTCAAAAAAGCTTTTTCAGCAAGAATCACGCCGATTGATTTTTCTCTTCTCCCAGTCGTTCGATCAGATGAAAAGGTACGATCTGCAGCTTGGCATTTAATGGCTGCAGACGCAAAGTTTCCCCAAGTTATTTACAATCATCACGACTTTTGCCAAGGCTAGGTTATAAAACTCTATCGACTTCTCTTTCTCCATTCACAATAGCCATTGTTACTACAACTTAGGGTCCGTTTGTTTGACTGAAAATGGTTTCCGGAAAATGATTTCTGGAAAATGGTTTACTTTTCTAGAAAAGTTAATATTTTCTGGTGTTTGGATGAATCTGTGTAAAATATTTTCTGGTGTTTGGATGAATCTATGTAAAATATTTTCTTTTGTTTGGCAGATTTTCTGAAAATATTTCATGAAAATTGTTTTAAATTAAACAAACATACATTTAAAAATTTATTGTCTTTTCATTGTTTAATTAAGTTTGATTTATATCTATTAAATTTATATTTTACAGTTTTTGCATATATTAAAATGATTTATTACAAATTGTTTTTGCATACATTGTTTAGAAAATAGTGGCATGAAATAATAGGCTCTCAGAGTAACGATGATTGCACATAATAAGGTATGTTTGTTTAATTTACAAATTGTCAATAGCTCATAATTGGTAAACTGTTATTTTCTATATGTTTGTTTAATTTATTATAATTTTTTTTTTGTGTTATCAACATGATAGCTCATAATCAGGTAATACAATGTTAGCATACCATGAATGTAATGGCAAGCCTTCAATTAGGTACATAATCATATATGAGGAGCTTTTCATCGATAGACTAATAATAGGCTCTAAGAGTAACGATGTTCGGATGTCTCAGCTTTCCGATTGCTTTTACTTCAGTCTGAAATTCTTTAAACCTTTGAGAGCCACCTTCTCCCAATCTTCTAACAGCCAAAATAAGCCCATCATGGAGCACGACTTTGTACATGATATCAGTTCCACTCTTCCCCGATAAAAAAGCAGAAGCTTTAAGCTGTTCATCCAAATCAAATGCCAATTGTGTATCCAACATACAAGATCATACTGGTTTATATTTTCGGATAAAGTTCCAACTCAACTTTCCGGAAGCATGAACATTCCTTTCCATTTCTTCCCTTTTCAAACCTATCATCATGATCATCTTTATCATTATCACATATGCAGACGATTGAAAAACAATAGGATAAAAGATCAATATAAACCAAGGAATTGAACCATTGAACTTATTGAATGAAAGATCGAGATTTTCAAAGAAACCAAGCCAATCCCAAACCCATTTGGGAGTGAAATAGTGAAATTGTTTTGGCTAAGATCAAGGGTCCTTAGTCTCTTGCATTGAACAATTGATGAAGGCAATGAACCATTAAAGAAATTCTTAGATAAATCCAATGTTTGAAGGTATTTAAGCTTCCCTATTTGATTTGGCAAAACCTCGTACAAATCAAGTTGCCTAAAATAGATAAATCATGATTGAGTGTTAACTAAGAAAACTTACTAAAATTTGTATTTAAGTCAACTGATTTTTCTATTACCTCTAAGGTGATCGACTTCCCTCATTACTACTCCCTAAATCCTCGAGCAAGTCTTTGAAATCTTCAAGTTTCAAATCAATATCAGACATTGAATATCTCAGGATGTCATTTTCTTTACTCTGATTCAAAAAGTCTTAGAGCATCTGAATATAACATAGGATGAAGGTTAGGGACATAGTATAATGCACAGCTTGAATTGTTAGTCAATTTCCCCCAAATATTCAAGATTTAGCACTTTAATAATTATGAGCTATCATGTTCATAACACACAAAAAAACCATATACAAAATAACAAAATCACTTCTCACCTTCTAAGCATTTTCCAAACTTTGTTCTGTGTTGTCCGAGTTAACCTTCAATGGAAGTGAGCTGAGTAGCTCTACTTTTTGCATCAAAGCATTTATCTTTGGATCATCCTTTCTGAGAAATGTTCCTCGAGTGATATTACCCTGAGCTGCTAATGAATAATGGAGGAAGAGAATATAAGGGTATATTATGAAGAAGTTTAAAGGAGTGGAGAAAACAAGATAGTTTTTGGGTAATGCAAAAACTTCTCTTTGCAGGTTTGACAAATAAACATAGTTGCCAATGCCAAGAATTATTGGCTCAAGGTGATTTACCTTCGTTCGAAACCTCCTTAACATTGTTGACTAGAGATCGAACCACGACATTGTTAGCATTATGGAGATTTTGACCCAAAATTGCAAAGGGATGTCTTAGTTGTTAATTCATCATTGTTCCAGATACTCTATGTGATCTATCTCCAAAGTTGCAATTTTCAGTAAAATAAAAAATACAGGATCTCCTGAATACGGATAAAATAAAAGGTTCTCAATTTTTCAAATAATTCTTGATCGTTACTATGTATGTACATTTCTAAATTTAATGTACCTCGTTCTTTGACAGAATCAATATAGACTGCTTTTCCATCTAAATTGAACCCATTTTGAAGTAATATTCTTTTGTTATTCGGGTTTATACATGTTGTATTCTCATTTCTAAGGCGTCATATTTGGCTCTCTTCCTGCATAGTGTCGAGAATAAATTTTTAACAACATTATCCGTTTTGCATTAACAACATAATCAATGAAAATAAGTCTGGGTTCAAATCTTAGCTTCTGCAATCCCTTCCCTTATCCCGAAATTACGCCTTTGAAGTAAAAAGTGAGAAAACATATGTATACCTGCCTGAAACCAGCTTTGTTATTTCAGTCCATCTGTAGCCAAAGACTTTTTGCGCCTGCAGATCACCATAAGTCATCTGCTTAGAACCCATATTCAACAACCTAACAGAAAAAACACACTTATCCAAATTCAAATGGCGATGATATAGCTGCCATAATGAAATCAGTGGAAAAAGTTACAACATTGGGTAAAACACCTAACTTGAGCATTTTCCCCAAAACAGAAAACCCACAATCAATTTGACCTAAGCGACACAAACAATTAATCAAAATGCTCAAAATATAAACATCAAGGGAAACTCCGAAGAATTCCATCTGCTTACACATAGAAACAGCAAGGGCATAATGTTCCATTCTTACTTAAAGCATTGATATGGGTAGCAACAGTGTTAAAAGAAGAAGAAGAGTGGAAATCAGAAGGATTCTTTCCACCATTAAAAATTGAATGAAAAATTGAAGAAGAATAAAGCTTACCCATATCTTGAACTAGTAATTGATTTTATTCAAGTAATTTCCAAGATTGAGATGGGTGGCTCGTCAAGTGAGGTAGAAAATATGAGGAGAGTGTTCATCGGCTTTGTAGATGGCTCAGAAATAATCCATGGTTTTTCTGGGATGTGAAGAGAGAAAGATGGGAAAATGTCTTATCGAAAACAAAAAGGTAAGACATTTTTCATAATTGAAGCTATATTTTCTAGTGCTTTGTAAAAGCTTTTATAGTGAGAAATTATTTTCAGCCAAACAAACACTGTAAAATGCTGAAAAGCTTTTCCAGAAAATCTTTTACACTCAAACAAACACAACCTTATTTTCTTCTTTGCTTTTGCTCTTACTTTTATTTTGTCAGTCTAATCTTTTCTTTGCAAAGTTTCTGTTAACTTTCTTCTCTAGATACCATGGCTTAAACCAAGGGAGCAAAGAATCCTTGTAAAACCACTCCTTCAACTTCTTCCATAGTGGTTCAAACCACCATTCCACCACCATCAACAGGGCCAGTCTTATTTTTGTCAAAAGCAGCCAAAGACCGTCATCAAAATGTGATGATGAAACGGAATATCCATCCGGAGCAAGGTCTGCAACTATCCCCGCATCAAACATTGGTTAAGCATGTCGCAAGGACCATAAGCCATCTGGGATGGGAGTTCTTCTGTGAACACCTTGATGGCTACTCCCCTATGCTAGTAAGGGAATTCTATGCAAACCTTGTCGATCCAGAGCAAGAGTTTATCTTTGTGAGGGAAGGTCTAATCCCATGGAGTGCTGCGAATATCAACGTTCTGCTTTGGATTCCTGAGAAGGTCGATAATCACTCTCCATTTGTGCATGAACGGACCATATAACTACACCATGCATTGAAGGTATCTCACAATCTTCAGCAAGGTGTAGTTTCACTTCATAAACAGCCGCATCCTACCTTCTACGCATAACACTATGGTGACATTGGACCGTATGTGCCTTTTGCACTCAATCTTATAGGGCTGTCATATTGATATCGACGAAATCCTCAATGATTAAATAGCTGAAGCTGCTACAAAACAAACTGGTATACTCCCCTTCCCTTCTTTAATAATGCTGCTGTGCAAACAGAAAGGCATTGTGCCTTGGGATGGTAAGGAAATGTTAGAAAACAAAAGTCTCATCAATGATATATCAATTGAAAGAATGACTAGAGGCCAAGAAACGCTCATTGTGAAAGAAGCACCACAAAGAAGGAAAAAAAGGGTGATGCGCCTACAAATACCAAATTGGAAAAGAGGCTGGCCACCATGGAAGCCAATATTGTTCGCATTGACACGTGCACTATCCGCACTGTCAGCGTATTAGAAGATATGAATTACAGATAACATATTTTTTATGCTTATACAAAAGCCTGGAATGAGGCAATTATTGTCGCATTACACAATATGAGTTCTAGTCTGATGCCAGACTTCCCAACCTTCCCTTTTATTTTTCGCCCAATGCATCCCTGACAAGAATTCATATCTCCGATGACGAGGAGAGCGAGAGATATTCTACTATCATTGAAGATTGCTATAAAACAATTGCCAGCCTATTCGAAGAATTTTCGAATAGCCCTGGGGTGACAATGGCAGGTAAGGGGTTGTCATTGAGGAGCTATATAGCCCCATGGTTGTAGATGCAATGGAAGGCGCTGACATCTCCATAACTGAGCAAGAACAGCATGTGGATGAAGCAGTGGAAGAAGATGGCCAAGAGAAAGAGAACAATGAAGAAAAAGAAGATAATGCACTGAAGGATCCTGCAAAGGTGCAAAAAGAAAGGAAGGAAGATACCTAGACAAATATCACTGAGGATATCGTCGACACACCTGTGAGTGTGGGGGCATCTAGTGCTGACAAAGCTCCACCTGAATCGAGTCGAGCTGAGGTAGTTACAAGCAGCATTAAGGATATTCATCCTCTTACCATTGTGCCATATATGGCACCATTAGCTGAAATCCACCCATCTGGGGTAACTATCGATGAGGCCATCACCCAACCAGCTGAGGAGGAACAATCCACCGATCAAGTTGGTTCAAAGGATAAGAAAGAAAAAGGTGCAAGGACAGAGAGAAGAAACGTAAACACGATGACAAGAGCCCAAGGAAGAAGAAAAAGAAGACAAAAGTAGCCTCTACTTCGGCTACTGCGGAATGAGTTAGTACAATGCTCTATAGATAGTTTGCATGCATCTTTATTGTCATTACATTTTTATTTTGTCATTGCATTTTTTTTGTTAATTTAGTTGCAATTTCGTTGCATTTCCATTATATTTGTATAAGTATTGTCAGTGCATTGGGGATAATACAGACATTAAGTTTGGGGGTTATTGTGGAATGGAAATGCAATTAGACCCACATCTTTGAATTTTACATGTTTCTTTTGTTAATGAAATTATGTAGAATTTCAACAAAAATGTGACTACAGTTTTTATTTTTATGTTTAAATCTTGAATTGTTTGGGATGCTGATGTCAAAATTAGATGAATATAAATGAATAGTGAGTCTTCTATTTTTGAATGGATGATTGGAATTGCTTCAGTAATGAATGAATAGTGTGAATGTTTGAATCTTGAACTAACTTACCAGTTGCAGCGACATTGTATTAATAAAAGACACTCTAATGTGAGTGCATTGTGACTTTTCAAGGGAGAATACTCTGCAGCAGGCTTTAGAAAAATCATCTAGCAAAAGGCTGTCACTGCAAGAGTGTGTGTCGACGCAATTACTTACCTCTTGGGGGTTTGTTGCACCCCATCATTGCTACCCAAGAACAAAGGTAGAGTAATACAATGACATCTCTTAGTCACTTAAAAAGAAAAAAAATAAGAAAAAAAATGTTGTATTTGTTCAAGGAAGATTAAGATTCAATGCATGATACTAACGTTAACGAAGTTGCAGTTTTAATTATTAATACCTATAAATTTCCAGTGCATTATTCTATCATGTGAATACAATTTATGCATTAGGATTTCAAAAAATTTAAGTTGCGAGAATAATGATTGCGTGACATGTTTACTTGTGACTTTGCTAATTTTTGTTTACTTGAGGACAAGTAAAAACTCAAGTTTAGGGGTATGATAGCATTGCAAATGACATATTTTTCTCCCTAAATTGTTGTTTTAATTGTCTATTTTGTATCGTATTTAGCATGCATTGTAAGCATTTCATACTTAGTTTTTATATTTTTTAACTCATTATAGTTTGATTTAAATTCTTTTTATTTTTTACATCTTTTGTTTACTAATGTCACTACAAGCAACCTATATGTTGTGCCATAGAATTGTTAGTGCAAAAACTCATCTTAGAAGATCAATGCTGGAAGAAAAAATGCAGCCACAAGATCAGCTTGAAATTGCAACCAGAGATGTCGTCGCATAAAACCTAAGCTTTGGATAAGTGAACTCAAGTTGAAAACACAACTGGAAGCACCATCGCAGGAAAATCATATGTTGTCGCCATAATTGACGATTTCAAATCCCTCCCAGCAATGTAGCGACAATCTGTAGATCTCTGAAGTACACATTAAATCTATGTGAGTGCACAGCTGTGCTATAACTAACTTTGACACTGCAAATTGGATCTGGATCTGATAATAAAGGATGAAATCTACAACTTTAGAAGGCTATATAAATAGAGGAAAGAAGATTGAAGAAAAGGACCAAGAGGTGGAGGAATTAAATATTGCAATTACTGTGTGTTTTTGAGATTTAAGCTGGAAAATGGTGAACTGATGGAGAAAAGGAGCAACCACTTCTAACTAGAGGTGCTTGATGCAAGGCAAGAGGAGTGGTTGAGGAATAGTCCTAGTAGTCTAGAGATAGTAAGCTTCGATTGTATTCGTTAACCCCTATTTTATGCTGATGAATTTTAATGACATTTGAATGAATGCGAGAGTATCTTTCATTGTTAGATTTCTTTGATTCTTATTTAATGTTTTCATTTGTTTATTCTTGAATCTAACTACATCAAACATGAGAGTGCATTTTCAGTCTACCGATATCGAGAGATGCGGTGACAAGTTAGGTTAACAAGCAAGACAGCGAGAGTTGCTTGGGATTAGAAGAGACTCTAGTCACTTGTTCTTAAGTGCACAATGTTGCTCATATCGAGAGGTATGGTGATTGTGGGTACTTGAGTCTTGATTAAATAGAGGACTGTTATTGGTAAGATTTCATTGGAGCTCTACTGCTATGACAATTCGTCTATACAATACCTTGTCGACGCATCTAGCATTGTGACTTAACGAAATCAGTGATCCACTCCAATCCTTTACACTTGATCAAACCTTTACTTTTATGCATTTAAATTCTCAAAACTTCCACAACAATTGATTTACTTTTTGTTGCTTTGACAATTAACCTTGATTGCATTGATAGTATTAATAATATTAGTGTACAGATCTGACTTAATTGCACTGACATCTTTACTCACATTTCATCTAATTTTAGTATTAGTTGCTTCGACAGCTGAACATCAAGAACCCATTCCTCGTGGGATCAATATCCGATAGAATTGTTCTATCAACTATACTTGCATCGACGTGTGTCTGCTTGCACAACTGCTGTGACATTACAGACAAGATCACAAACGAACTCTTATTGATGTTTACAAAGGTGACTGATCATGTGACTTAATGATGAGCACGTTACCTTCAATGTTTTCAAATCTGGTCAATGCAAGTATAAAGAATAATGTCATACTATCGATGTGTTAGAGGATATAATTGAAGAAGATTTCAATGACCAAAGCACATTACTTTCTGAGGAGTTTGTAGTGACAACTGATGAGCAATTCTTAAATGATTGTGATAGCATGGTTGAAGCTAATAAAATTGAACCCAGACATGGATGGCAGATTAAATCCTTAGACTTAGCCAATAGAACGACTCAAATTTTCAATCCATCTATTGACGATGCTCCTATTTTGGAATTAAAACCAATACTTGCTCATCTTAAATATGTCTTTCTTGGTGATAACAATTCTCTCCCAATTATTTCCTCCACGACACTAGATGTGACTCAAGAAGAGAAATTGGTCCATATTCTTAAGCAGCATAAACGAGCTATTGCTTGGAGTATTGTCGATATTCGAGGCATTAGTCCATCTTTTTGCATGCACAAGATCAAGTTAGAAGATGAAGGCAAGCAATCGGTTGAACAACAAAGAAGATTAAATGAGAAAATGAAGGAAGTTCTTAAGAAGGAGATTATAAAATGACTTGATACTAAAATTATTTACCCTATTTCTGATAGCAATTGGGTATGTCCAGTGCAATGCGTACCTAAAAAGAGTGGCATCACTGTGGTTAGCACTGACAAAGATGAGTTAATTCCTACACGCATTCTTACGGGATGGCGAGTTTGTATGGATTATCGCAAACTTAATGATGTCACGAGGAAGGATCACTTTTTGCTTCCCTTCATTAACCAAATGTTGGATAGGCTTGCTTGAAAAGCCTACTATTTCCTTATAGACGACTATTCTAGGTACAATCAAATTGTCATTACGTTAGAGGATTAGGCAAAAACAACTTTCACCTACCCCATTGGTACTTTTGCTTTTCGTCGTATGCTTATCGGTCTTTGCAACGCACCAACCACAATTCAAAGGTTCATGATGACAATATTCTTGGATGTGATTGAAGATTCTTTAGTGGTTCTTATGGATGATTTCTTAGTCTATGGGAATGATTTTGATCATTGCGTTAAAAATTCGGAGAAAGTATTGAAGTAGTGTGAAGGCACACACCTTATTATAAATTAGGAAAAATTTCATTTCATGGCAACCGAAGGAATTGTGTTAGGCAATCTCATCTCTATTCAAGGCATTGAAGTAGAAAAAGCTAAAGTGGAAATCATCGAGAAATTACTTCCAACGACAAATGTGAAAGGCATTTGCAGTTTTCTTGGGCATGTGGGGTTTTACCGAAGATTTATTAGAGATTTTTCGAAAATTGAAAAGCCCTTATGCTCATTGCTGGAACAGATTCAAAAATTCCTCTTTGACGATGCATGTTTGGATGCATTCATTCAAATAAAGAAGCAGCTAGTAAATGCACCCAATGTCGTTGCACCAGATTGGTCTCAACCTTTTGAAGTTATGTGTTATTCTAGGACAACGCAAGGGAAAAATATTTCACACCATCTATTATGCCAGCAAAACTCTTACAGAGGCTTAAATAAATTATACCACTATAGAGAAACAATTGTTGGTTGTAGTTTGCTTTTGACAAGTTCCGTTCATATCCTATTGACGCAAAGGTTACCGTATTTATTAATCACTCGGCGTTGAGATATCTTTTTGTGAAGAAGGATACAAAACCAAGACTGATACACTGGATCTTACTATTGCAAGAATTTGATATCGAGATAAAAGACCGCAAAGGTTCAGAGAATCAAGTCGCAGACCATCTGTCTCGATTGGAAGTTAGCAGCGAAGATGGAAACATACTTCAAATTGTCGATGCATTCCAAAATGAGAAGTTGTTTGCTATAGATGCAACCCCTTGGTATGCGAATTTGGTAAATTATCTAGTGTGTGGAAGACTCCCATTGGGTGTCACAGGACACAAAAAGGAAGATTTCTTCGTGAAGTAGTGAAGTACCATTTGAACGAGCCATATTTATTCAAGGTATGCAATGACAATATCATTCGACATTGTGTTCTAGAAGAGGAGATGCTTTCAATCTTGAAGCATTGTTATGATGCTCCTTATGGAGGTCATTTCAGTGGCATGAGATGTCAATGCACTGGTTCTATTGGCCTTCACTATTCAAGGACGCCAATAATTTTGTGAATCAATGCAATAGGTGTCAATGCACTGGTTCTATATCTCGACGTAATGAAATGTTCAACAACTGATTATGGAGGTTGAACTGTTTGATGTTTGAGGTATGGATTTTATGGGATCATTTCCAAGTTCATTTGGAAATCTTTATATATTAGTAGCTGTTGACTACGTCTCGAAGTGGGTTGAAGTTGTTGTAGTCCCAAAGGATAATGCAAGGACAATGCTTGAAATTTTTTCACAAGCATCTATACTCACCTATTTCGGCACACCAAGGGCATTGATTAGTGATCAAGATACACACTTTCATTGCAACCAAGTGACAGCCGTACTGAAGAGGTATGGAGTTAATCATAGAATGGCTACTACTTATCATTTGCAAACCAATAGACAGGCAGAAGTATCTAATCGAAAAATTAAGAACATTCTTGAGAAGGTTCTAATCCCTTCGAGGAAAGATTGGTCTTCCAAACTTGATGACGCTTTATGGGAATTATGAACAGCATACAAAATTCCATTAGAGATATCATCGTATTAGTTAGTTTTTGGGAAAGATGTCACTTGCCAATTGAACTAGAGCATAAGGTAATGTGGGCAATTAAGCAAGTGAACATGGATTATGAAGTTACTGAAAGGAAAAGGCTATTGGATATCACTAAACTAGAGGAAATTAGGTGAAATGCCTATGAAAATTCTGCAATTTACAAGGAAAAGACCAAACGATGACATGCTAGAATTATTTTGCAGCGACAGTTTATCGCGGGTCAACAAGTATTATTATTCAATTCTAGATTGAAATTGCACCAAGGTAAATTGCACTCACGTTGGTCTAGACCTTTCGAAGTTGTCAAAGCATTTCCTCATGGTGCAGTTACAATTAGTGATTTACATGATGGGCACCAGTTTAAAGTGAATGGACAGTGATTGAAACATTATTTTGGGAAGATTGATCAAAAGTAGGAAGAGACCATTAAATTGGTTGAAGTTTTTAATTTTGATTGAAATTTTTATTATGCAATTTTATTTTATTTTATTTTTGTTTTTATTCAAGTTTGTTTTACTTCTAATTTGTTTTTGTAGAATAAGTAGGTACCATTGTCGTCGCACTAGGACTCTATTGTCAACATAATTAGTACGATTGTACTACCATTGATGACTCATAAAAAAAATTAGGGCATATCAAGGATTCAAATACCATCATTTCATCAAAAGTCACCCAACCGTTGGATCTGTCTGAGCGGGCGTAATTTTCATTGGACGCATTTATTCCTGCCAGCTTTATGTACTTTCGCTTAATCATAGAAATTCACGACTTTCCATCTTCCTCTTTCACTCGCTATAAACCCCCATCCTCTATGCCGACTGTAACAACCACAAAGCAACCATTTTTGTTCACACTCCTTTCCAAGCTTGCACCTTTACACCTTAAAACCTTTTTCACTCACAAAAATATGGAAAGAACTAGAGAAGCAGTCAAGAAAGTCACCAAATCTGTCGAAGAACACTCATCCTCTACAACTACAGTACGTGAACCAGGGCCCTTCATGCCGACACAAAAAATGGATCCGGTGATATTCTTAACGAAAGTGGCCGAAGAATGGTTTCAAGACAACATGTTGAAGCGAAATTTTCACCTTGAACAGGAAGACTTGGGTAAGCAAGACTAGAAAACTATCTCAAGGCTAAAGCGGGGGACTTTCTCCGCTCATCCTAAAAGCTACTCTCCTTCACTGGTACGTGAGTTTTATGCTAACCTTATTGACCATGACTTAGAGTTTGTCTTTGTTCGCAAAGGCTTAATCTCGTGAGATGCTCAAATAATCAATGAGTTGTGCAACACCAAGGTGGATATAGATGAACACTCTGAGTTCATTGAGGATACCACAAACGGTAAGATAGATCTCTTGGTGAAGGATCTATGTGTCGAAGGAGCAATGTGAATGGGACGCTTCTTGACACTGCAAAGAAAAATCTAGTTCCATTTTCTCAACTGCAAACTGAAGCCCTCTACCCATAGCACCAGTCACCCTTGATAGAATGTGTTTGATACATTCTATTGTTAAGGGCAGAAAGATTGATGTCGGGGCAATACTCCACCAGGAAATTGCTAACTGCACTGCAAGGCAAACAAGAATTTTGGTTTTCCCATCGTTGGTGATGTAATTGTGCCAATAGAAGGGAATCGTGCCCCATGATGATGAAGAAATCTTGGAGAATAAGGGTCCGATCAATGAAGCCTCGATTAAGAGAATGACTTGTAGCAAATATACACCCACAATGAAAGAAACAGAAGCAAGTAAGAGGCAGGGCAAAGCAAAAGTAGTAAACAAGGGAACAAACCCGACTACAAAGACATCCTTGTTACGTAAAATGAAGGATGTTGAGAAGTTAGCCAATTCCATCAACAATAGGCAGATTAGGCTTGTTGCTACACTAGAAGACATGGACAGATCACAAAATTTGTTCTACGCTTAGACCAAGGCTTGGAACAGTTCTATTGTAGCCACATTAAGGAAGTTGAGCCCGACCCCACTCCTAGAATTCCTAGTGTTTCCACCAATCATCCAAGATTATGAGCCCTCATTAGAGGATGCTGACTTAGGGGACCAAGACCAATTGGTCACATCCCCTCCCATGGTACACGTCTTTGATGATGAGAAAGAAGCAAAATCAAGAGACGTCGAGGAATGCTTGCAAAGGATTGAGAGCCTGTTCGAAGATGATTTCATTGTTGGTCAAGAGGAGCATGCTGTTGAGGAGGAAATTCCTGTTGGAGAGGAGGAAACCCATGTTGATGATGTGAATGAGAAGGAAGAAGATGTCGAGGAAGAAAATGTTGAGAAAAAAAATGCTGAGAAAGAATTAGTTGAGGAGACTGTCACTGCACTCGATATTATGGGTGCAACTAATGATAATTTGAAGTGAGTCAGGCGGAAGCTACAGAAGAAACAAATGAGGAACACCCCAACCCTTTGGCGATAGTGGCTTACACCGGACCACTCAAGGTGGACCCTCCAACACAAGAAGCAACGGATAATGTCGAGGTACAGACAAAAACTTAAGAGCAATCCGAGGACCCTACAAAGCCCAAGTAAAAGAAGAGAAAGCACTCCAAAGGTAAAAAGTGCAAGAATGAGGAGAAGAAGAGGAGGAAGAAGAAGTGTCATGCAGCCACATCTATGGCTGAGGAAAATTGAGTTAGTTTATTTTTAGTTTTTAGCTGTAGTATTCATGCATTGCATGTAGCTGTAATTTTTATTTTGTTAGTGCACATTATTGTTGCATTTTAATTGTCATTCCATTTTAACGTTAGTGCATTGGGGATAATGCAAACTTTAAGTTTGAGGGAATGCATATGGGGTTTGGAGATGCACCCACATTGCAAAAATTTTTCTTTTTGAGTTTAATGAAGCATGCAAGGTTTATGGATAGTTACTGCAAATGTGTTTGAAAATTTTGTACATTTGATGCTTAATTCTTGAATTATGTGAACTATCAATGAATGAATTGGATAAATTTGACTAAATGTTGTATCTTAAATTCTTTGATGAATGATTTAGATTGCATTAGTAATGGATTACTAGTAGTATTCCTTGAATCTTGAATGAATCTGTCTTTTACAGATGCTTATATATATATATTTATAAACAAGAGACATTCCAATGTGGTTGTATTCTGAACTATTCAAAGGGGAACACTCCAATGCAAGTGTTAGAAAAAAAGAATCTGGCCAAAGGCTGTCGTTGCATGAGTGCGTGTCAGTGTAATTACACACTCCTTGGGGGTTTGTTGTACTCCATCGTTACTTCTCAAGAACAAGGTGATCAGTGTTTTTACGACACAATGATTGTGCAAGCATACACATGTTGATGCAAGTATAGTTGATAGACAAATCTATAGGATATCGATCCCTCAAGGAATGGGTTGTCAAGTGTAATATGAGTACTGATGTCAGTGTAATATGTCAGATCTGCACACTAAAATTAGATATCAATGTCAGCGCAATCATACTCAAATGTCAGTTGTTAAATGTCAATGTACTGAAAGTAAATAAAATATGTTGAGTGTTGAGTACTGAAATTTTAAATTGCATAAAATGTAAAAGTGATCAAGTGTAAAGGGTAGAAATGGTTCACTTATTCTGCTAAGTTGCAATGTTGGATGTGTTGACAAGGTAAAGTATAGATGAATTGACGCTGCAATGAAGTCCCTCTGAGTTCTTACCAATAACAGCTCCCTACTTATTCTCGACTTAAATACCTACAATCACTCCACCTCTCGGTGCGAACAATGATGTGTATCCAAGAACAAGTAACTGGTTCTTATCCCAATCCTGGGCAGCTCTCGCCTAACCCACTTGTTAACCTAACCTGTCATCGTATCTCTCAATGTCAGCACACTGCATTTTCACTTTCATGCTTAAAGCGATTAAATCCAAGAATAAACAGATAAGCAGTGTAAAATAAGAATAAAAATGATATAACATTAAAAGACACTCTCGTATTCATTTAATATCATCAAAATCCATCATTGTTTAATAAGAATTAAAGAGTACAACGAAGCTTGCTATCTCTAGACTACCAGGTTTACTCCCTAATTACTCCTTTGGCCTTGCATCAAACACCTTCTCGTTAGAAGTGATTGCAAACTTGCTTCATCAGCTTCCCAATTCCCAGCTCAAATCTCCAAAATCATACAGAAATTATAGAATTTAATCCCTTATCTTTGGATGATTTTTTTATTCTTTGTTCATCTATTTATAACCTCTAAAATGTTTCAAGTTTCAACATTCATTCCTAGATCCATATCTAGATTTTTGCAGCTGTCAAAATTAGTTATAGTACAGCTGTGCACTCATGTAGTTCTAGTTTGTTCTTCAGAGATTTGCAGATTGTCGCTGTATCACTAGGCGCATTCTGAAATCATAATTGCAGTGACATCTGTGAAATTCCTGCATTGGTGCTTCCAGCTATGGATTCAACTTGATTCTACTCATTCCAAGTTTAGTTGTAATATGATGACATCTTTTGATCTTGTGGCTGCATTCGTCTAGTATTAAGCTTTTAGACTGAGTTCCTGCACTAACAATATTAAAACACAATATATCGGTTGCTTGCATCGAAATTAATACAAAAATGGATAAAAATAACAAGAATTTAAACTAACTAATAAGGAGTTGGAAAATATGAAAATTAAATATAAAATGCAAATGATGCATGCTAAATAAAATACAAAAGAGACAATTAAGACACTAAATTAGGGAGAAAATATATGTCATTTTGTAATACCATCACACCCCCAAACATGAGTTTTTATTTGTCCTCAAGTAAACAAAAATAAACAAAGTTCCAATTAGAAATGTCACCGCAATCATTATTCATACAGCTTGAATTATCTAAATCCCTAATGTGTAAATTGCATTCATATAATAAAATGATGTGCTGACAATTTATAGTTATGAACAACTTAAAACTGCAACTTCATCAATGTTAGTATCATGTATTGAATCTTAACCTTTCTTGAACCATTTCAGCAATTTATTCTTTCTCTTTTTCTTTTTTCTTTTTCTTATTGTTTTTATTTTTTTAAGTGACTAAAATGAATGTAACGACAATTAAAATGTAAGCATAATAAGAATGTATGAAAACTAACTAAAAAAAATGTATCAGCTTACTCAGCAGTAGTCGATGCAGAGGTTGCTTTGGTTTTCTTTTTCTTCTTTTTTGGGCGCTCTTCCTCGTCATGGTGTTTCCTCTTTTTCTTGTCCTTACGCCTCTTCCGCTTATTATCCTTTGAACCAACCGGCTCGATGGATTGCTCCTCCTTAGTGGGTTGGGTGATGGCCTCATCAATTGTCACCTCTAATGGGTGGATTTCAACGAGTGGTGCTATTTAGGGCACTATAGCCAGAGGATTCAGTTCCTCTATCTCGCCAGTGACAACCTCATCTTGGCTCGTAATCGGTATAGCCTCCTTTGAGCTAGATGCTCCAATAATATCCTCAGTGATCATTGTTAGGGCGTCAATTTCTTTCTCTACTTGCACCTCGGTAGGTTCTTCTTTTTCTTCTTTCTCTTCCTTGTCTTGATCCTTCTCCTGATTACCTTCTCGATTTACCTCTTCTTCTGCACTCGACTCATTTTCAACTGAACCAGTATCAGCGCAATCGACTGCATCGACATATTCTTTCAGAACAGTTGCCCTCTCTGCCATATTTGTGCACAAACTATTTGAGAATTCATCTTCGAATAAGTGGGCGATATTATGATGAAAATCGCCATCAACCTATGACTGCTCGCCATCCTTCTCATCGTCAGAAATATGTATCCGGGTTGGTGTAGGGGTAGGCCTACCATCAGGGGTAAGTTGCTTAGAAGATGAATACTTCATTGGGTGGTAGATGGATGGGAAATTGGGAAGTTTGGTAGTGGGGTCTGGCTGATCTAACTCAATGCAACGATAATGGCTTCACTCTACGCCTTAATAATGTATGCATAAAACTTGTGGAGTCAAAAATCCATGTCGTCCACAATGCTATCGGTGTGGATAGAATGCATGTCGAGGCAATCTAAATGAACTTTCATTAGTGCTAGCTTCTTTTCTATTTGGGCTTTTGTCGGTGCATCAATTTTATCAGCCTTCTTCTTACCCTTTCCTTTATCCTTTTTCTTAGGGATCTCTTTGGCCACTAGGGTGTCTTGGCCTCTTTTCATCCTCTCAACATAAATGTCATTGATTGGTCCTTTGTGGTCCAGGACCTCTTCATCATCTTTAGGCACATTGTCCTTATGTTGACAGAGTAGGATAATAAGATAGGGGAAAGGAAGGATACCATTTTGCTTTCATACAGCTTTCACGATCTGGGTATGTATAAGCTCCCAAATGTCGATGTGTCGGTGGTGTAGAATGGAATGCAGCGTACACATACGGTTTAATGTGGCCGTAGTGCTGTGGGTAGAAGGCATAAACAGCTTTTGATGAAATGAAACCATAGCTTGCAAAAGATTGTAAGGTACCGCCTATGCATTGTATAATTGTGAAACCCATTGCCCGTCCATGTAGCGCCATTGATGCAAAGATCATTCATTATTTAGGCTAAACTATCATCATCCAAATGGTGCATAAAGGGTGTATGATCGCCTACTCATTTCGAAATTCTAAATAGTACGTTGATCTGCGCAGCACTCCATGGAACTAGCCCTTCTCGAACAAAGATGAATTCCTTCTCTTGGTCCACCAGACATAAAACTCCCTCACCATTATGGGAGAGTAGCCAGAAGGATAGTCGTAAAAATACTCCCATCCAAGGCGGTTAATGGTTCGATGGATTTGTTCCCCTAAGGTCTGATGTTGAGACAGTTGGAGACCCTGTTTGCAGTGAATATTATGTTTTAGCATAACATTATGCTACCGATCTTTGGCCGCAATTGTTAATAATAAAATCGGGCCTGTGGATGAAGGTGGTGGTGTCGTGGACGAAACCACAGTAGGAGTAGTTAGAGTGTTCTTGGAGGGTTTAGGAGTGTTTTTGGAAGCACGAGTTTTAGCCATGGTGAGAAGAAAAGAACTTCAAGAAGTTTCACAGAAAGAAAGATTGCTTTTGAGATTAGAAAAGGAAATATGCAGACAATGAAATAGAAGAGTTACAGTAACAATGGTGAATGTGAAGAGAAAAGGTAACTGTAATGAGAGGCTTTATAACCTAGACATAATGAGCAAAAAAACACGGGTAAACGTTGTGTTTGCAGCCATTAATTGCCAGGCTACAGATCATATCGATTTGTTTTGATCCAACGGCTAGAGGGGAAAGAAATCAACCGGCGTGATTCTTGCTGAAAAAATTAATGTTGTGTCATCGCAGAATGCGTCGATAATATGTGTTTCAATGCTTCAACAAAAATATGATTTTTATTTCTGCAAGGAATTTAAAACAACACAAAGAAAAGTGAAACAATTAAAAGAAAATAAAGAAATGCATCGACATTATTTAAATGTCACCAGGTTGACGACTTCGTCTGGTTCTCGAACATCTGGGCTCGCATAATGTTTAAGACATTGGCCATTTACTTTAAATGGTTGTCCATCCTTTAAGTTTTCAATTGTTACTGCATCGCTTTAGAATGCTTTTACAACTTTAAATAGGCCTGACCATCTCGATCTCAATTTTTCTAAATGTAATTTTAAATGTAGTTACATAAAAGTACCAACTAATCAGCATGAAATTGTCGATGCAAGATAATGTTGTCATGCCATCTCTATCTTTTCCTTATATATCGCTGCATTCTCATAAGCATGGCGTCAGATTTGTTCTAATTTCGTGATGTCCAACAAACTTTTCTTTCCAACAACATCATAGTCTAAATTCACCTGCTTAATTGCCCACATCGCCTTATGTTCAAGTTCGACAGGCAGGTGACAAGACTTTCCAAACAGTAGTTGGTATGGCGACATCCCCAATGAGGTTTTGTAAGCGGTGCGAAGTGCCCACAATGTGTCATGTAGCCCCGCAGACCAATCCTTCCTAGATGGATTAACCACCTTCTCAAGTGTGTTTTTAATTTGACGATTGGATACTTCGGTTTGACCATTAGTTTGTGGGTGATATGTGGTGACCATATGATGCTTCACACCATATCGCTTTAATGCAGTTGCCACTTGGTTATTATAGAAATGAGTGCCTTGGTCCCTTATCAATGCTCTCGGTGTTCCAAAGCTTGTGAGAATGTATGTGTGAAAAACCTTTAACATTGTCTGAGCATCGTGTTTTGGCACCGCAATAGCTTCAATCCACTTTGAGACGTAGTCAACAGCCACTAAGATATACACATTTCCAAAAGAGTTTAGAAATAGCCCCATAAAATCTATACCCCAGACATCGAAAAGCTCTACCTCTATAATGTGTTGTTGGAGCATCTGATTGCATCGAGATATGGATCCAGTACGTTGATAATGATCACATTGTTGTGCGAAATTGTGGGCATCTCAAAACAAATTAGGCCAATAAAATCTTGATTGCAAGTCCTTTGCAGTAGTCCTTGTTCCACCAAAATGACCTCCATAAAGGGCATCATGGTAGTGTCACAGGATTGACGTCATTTCTTCTTTAGGTACACAGTGACGGATGATATTGTCAGCGCATACCTTAAATAGTTATGGCTCATTCCAATGGTATTTGGCAGCATCACGTATGAACCTGATCTTTTTATGACCAGTTGCACTCATAGGTAGCTTTTCACACACAAGGTAATTGACAACGTTAGCATATCATGGTGATGCGTCGACAAAAATAACTGCTTGTCAAGAAATGGTTCGACAATCTGGTCTGTTTACCCGTTTTCACTCCCAGTTTCCAATCGAGACAAGTGGTCGGCTACTTGATTCTCAGATCCTTTCCTATCTCTGATTTCTATATCAAATTCTTGAAGGAGTAGGATCCATCTGATAAGTCTAGGTTTGGCGTCTTTTTTGTTGAAAATGAATCTCAATGCTGAGTGGTATGTGTAAACTGTAGTCTTTACGACGATAAGATAGGAACAAAACTTGTCAAATGCAAAGACTACTGCTAGCAACTCCTTCTCTATAGTAGTATAATTAACCTGCGCTTCAGTTAGAGTTTTACTAGCATAGTAAATAGAATGAAATACCTATTATTTTCTTTGGCCTAGGACAACTCCTACAGCAAAGTCACTAGCGTCGCACATTAGTTCGAATGGTTGCATCCAGTCTGGTGCGACGCTAATCGGAGCTTGTACCAGCTGCTTCTTTATTGTTGTGAATGCATCCAAACATGCATTGTCGAACACAAACTTTTTATTTTGCTCTAGAAATAAGCGTAAGGGTTTAGCTATCTTGGAAAATTTTCTGATGAATATTCTATAAAAGTCAGCGTGTCCAAGAAAGCTTCTTATTGCTTTGACAGTAGTGGGCGGTGGTTATTTTTTGATGATTTCTACTTTAGCTTTATCAACCTTAATTCCCTGACAAGATATGCGATGGCTAAGGACAATGCCTTCAGTAGCCATGAAGTGGCATTTCTCCCAATTCAGAACAAGATTTCTGTCCTCGCATCTTTTCAAAACTCTTGCCAAATTATCAGCTCATTGATCAAAACTTTGTCCATAGACCGAGAAATCATCCATGAATACCTCGAATGAGTCCTCAATCATATCTGAGAAGATCACCATCATGCACCTCTCGAATGTTGCTAGTGCATTACACAACCTAAACGGCATCCGTCAGAAAGCAAATGTTCCAAAAGGACATGTGAACGTTGTCTTTGCTTGATCTTTCAGTGCAATGGCTATTTGGTTGTATCCAGAGTAGCCATCCAGGAAGCAATAATAGGCTTTACCAGCTAGCCTATCTAGCATCTGATCGATGAAAGGTAGTGGAAAATGGTCTTTCTTTGTGGCCGCATTCAGTCGCCTATAATCCATGAATACTCGCCATCCAGTTGTGATACGAGTAGGGATTAACTCGTTCTTTTCATTGTCATGACTGTGAAACCACTCTTTTTAGGCACACATTGAACGGTACTTACCCAATTACTATAAAAAATAGGGTATATAATGCCCGCATCTAACCATTTAATGATTTCCTTCTTTACCACTTCTTTCATTTTCTCATTGAGTTGTCTTTGTTGCTCAATTGATTGCTTCACTTCATCTTCTAGTTGTATCTTATGCATGCAAAAAGAGGGACTGTTGCCTCTAATATCTACGATGCTCCAGGCTTGGCTCTTTTCTGTTCTTTCAGAATTGCGATGAGCTTATCTTCTTGCATTGTATCGAGGGATGCGTTAATAACAAGTAGTGTCTCGTTGTCACGAAGGAAGATATATTTCAAATGTGTTGGCAATGGTTATAACTCCAAGGTAGGAGCTTGTTCGACAGATGGTTTAAACACTGAGATTATTCTGTTAGACAAATCCAAAAACTCCATTTGCCAATTCTGATGTAGCTAACAATTATTAACCTCCTCTTTTGTCAACACAGTCATCTAGAATGTCATTGGTAGATGTCGCCGCATCATCATCAGACAGTGCTAAACTTCGTGTATTAAATTCTTCCAGAATAATCTCATCCAACACGTCAATGTGGTGACATTGTTCATTAGATCCAAACGGTGATGCTTTAAACACACTAAAGGTTACTTTGTCATCATTATGACGCATAACAAGTTCTCCTTTGAAAACATCGATAAGTGTTATCCTGTTGTTAGAAATGGCCCCCCAAGAATTATGGGTACCTCATTGTTTGCTTCGCAGTCTAGGATGATAAAATCAGTAGGGAACACCAACTTATCAACTTGAACAAGAACATCTTTGATTTGTCCTTCCAGTTGTGCTAAAGATGTAACATCCGCGTTTTTGAACCGAGGTTGAAACAGTAATAGTATCGAGTTAAGAGTTAGAATATGTGGTTAAAATAAGAAGATTAGGAAGAATTAAGAATTAGAATGTGTAGTCTAAATAAGAAAGGTTAAGAAAATTCAAGGATTAATTAGTAATTGTGTGAAAGCCAATTTATCCAAATTGAATTATGAGTCATCAAGGGAATTAGATTGATTAAGGAGGGGCGCAAGAGTAATTTGGTGGCAAAGTTTTGGGCCAAAGTGTAAAGTTGGAAGGCCTAGGGACTAAAGTGTAATTTTACCATTTTTATTTAGTGAGATATTTTAAGAGAAAATTCTAGAGAATTTGAGAGAGGGAAAAATCAATTAAAAAGAAAAGATATTAGCTCTCTCCATAAGCTAGCCGTCCAAGCCTTCATCTCTCATTTCTAACTTTTGCTTTTATTTCAATTAAGTCCTTCCACCTTTGTTAAGCCCTCCAAGCTCCAAAATCTTCCATTTTCTTTAAAATTTCTTAAGGAAAGGCATAGAAGGAAGCTGGTCGGCACCTTAATATTCTTATAGAGTCCACTTTGAAGTGTTAAAGTAGATAGGGATTGAATTAGAATTTTGGAAATTCAAGAACAAAGGTAAGAGATGATTCAATTTTCATGACATACATGTATATTTACATAATTTAGTATGAAAGAGTATTGAATTTTAGTCTTAAGCTTATATGTGTTTGTGTGAAATTGAAGAAAGAGGGAAGAAAGAGAAGGACCAAATTGAAGAAAAATGAAAGGAGAAAGCTAAGGTATGAGAAAAAATTATCTACAAGTGAGGTAAGTACTACAAGTATTAAAAGACTTAGTAACAATTAAGTTAAAGTGTTTATAATTTTAATATATATGATTGATCATGATGAAAATGAGATGTTTAAATTATAAGTATGATAATTATGTGTGATTGAATGAAATTTAGTATAAAGAAGCATGAGAAAGGAATTAATCTCATTGAAACAGTTTGGACAGAACAGAGGACTAACTTCGAAAATTCACCAAAAATTGTATAAAAATAGCTAAGAGTTGAATTAAATATGTAATTAAATCTTATTAAGTGTAGTTTCATATGAAAGAAACGGTGAAAGAAAAGGAATTTTACATTATGAGATATACTAGTTTTTGTATAATAAGGTCAGAGTAGGTTCGAGTTCCCCTATTCTGACTTTGAAAAATCATAGAAAAATGTAGAAAAACTATTAGAGACTGAAATTTATATGGTTGAATAAATAATGAGTCTATTTCCAAAAGAAATAGACGAAACATGATTGGATTTTTGTACTAAAAGATAAATAATTTTTAGTAAAGAAAGGTCGAAACTGTTAGACAACAGAGAAGGGGTAAATTGAAAGAATTTACTGTACAAATTGACTAAAGTAAAAATTTTGAAATTTTTATGGTAAAAAGATATTTGAGTCTAATTTCAAGACCATCAAGCAAATTATAATTTCAAATTTTGTAGCTCAATATATAAATAATTTAGTGACTATGACTCAAATGGACAGTTTTGAAAATTAATGTGAAAATAAGAGTAAAGAGGTATATGATGATATATATGTGATGAACAATGTATATGTGAAATATTATCTGTTTAATTATAAATATTGATTATATGATAAAATTGTGATATTGTGGAAGCCATTGAGGAAATAAAGGTGAGAAATACATGATTATGTATATGTGAAGAAAAATGTATATATGATGCATAAGTTGTGAATGATTTGTGATCAAAATTGAAAGTGAAAGTGAAAGTGAAATTGGAATTGTAAATTGAAAATCCCTATTAACTAATTGATACGGCCATGGTCCGAGAGTCACCAAGTGCTAACAAGGAACCTTTGGAGCTGCCCTTAGGACCTATAACTCGATCATGAGCCAAACGTTTCAAGGAGGCTATTTCGGCTCTAATTGATCGAGCGTGGGGAGAAACCATTGCGGGGCTTATCGATCAATCTTGGACAAGTCAACTAAGTCAGCCTTGCAACCTCCTATAAGTTCATCTAGCTCATTCCTATCACAGTGAACTCAACTTTTTTAACTTAGCATTATTTTGCTAGAATAAATATTTAATTTGTTTTAGTTATTTAGTTTAAGTTATTAAATGTGTCATAATCTGGACATTTTTATTAAATAGGGTTTTAACGTGTCTTAGTTTGATACATATTTAATAGTTGTTTTTAATGTGTCTTATTTTGATACATATTTAATAGTTGTTTTAAGGTGTCTAAGTTTGAGACAAATTACTTTCATGTTTGAATTAATATGTCCTAGCCGAAATTAATTAGCTGATTAATATATTTCAGGTACATGTATGGATGGCTTGAAAATGGTGTGCTGTTGATTGAAATACTCCAAGCACCTCGTCATGTATGCCAAGAGCCATTGAGCTGCTGATTTGTCTCCCCAAAGCTATCCATTTAGTTGCTTAGGTGCTTTCACATTTGCTGAAGGTTCCTTTCACACTCATGGCTGTTCAAATTCGTGTGTTCACACTCCAAGGCTGTTGAAGTGTCCCAAGCTGTCATTTAAAGTCCAAGACTCTCCAAATATTCAAGGCAAGCCCTTAAAAGCCTTTCACACCTCTTTGCTGAATCTAGCCTAGTCCATTCAGCTCCATTCAGCTCCTTACTTAATTTCATTTAATTTAAGCTGATTGGAAACATCATGGGACTTGTCTAATGGCATCACCAATGCTGGAGAAGGTTCAAGGAAGTTTCCAGCTCCATTACGCTAAACACATGCTGCCCATTTGGTTCCCTAAGTGTCTATTCAGCTAGCCATGTAATTGAGCTATAAATATGAAGCTCTTTAGTTGTATTGCAGACCTTTTTATACTTTGATGAATTTTGATATCTTAGTGAGTTATTCAACTCACAATTTTCATTTAAAACTCAAGTTGACTTATCTAACTTGCTAGTGGCGTCATCCTTGTTTCTTTAAACTTATCACTCTTAAATCAAGTGTGGCGTTCACCTTTGATACCTTTGGTTCCTATCTCTTCATACGTAGTGGGTCAAGGTCCTTTCTATCACCCTTCCATCACCTTAAGTGTCTTATAAGTCTCGGGTCAATACTCCTTCATAGTATTGGTTCATTCTTGACCTTAAGCTTACTTATCCACTATAACTTTCCATTTTTGCCTTACTTTGTTTTATTCCTAGCCAAACTACATCCATACTTTACCGAATTCCTTCAAACCCAAACTTAGAATGATACTTCTCCATTTAACGATCGGGCATAACTACGACTCGAATGCTTTCACAAACTCAAGATCGTATCATTAGGTATCAGAGCTAGCTAAAATAGAGGAGCACAAACATTCGAACATTCCCGGAGTAAGTTCCTGAAAAAAAAAGAAAAAGAAGAAAATATATATATAGCATATTAGCAGTGCAAATTTTGAATTATTAAAAAAAAGAAGAGTTTCGAAAGTATAAAAAAAAGAAGGCTAGTTTGTGATAGCGACTATTTTCCCGATTTTAAGAAATTTCCTGTATAACCCATTCCGCCACACTTCAAATAAAAAAAAATTCTTTTTCTTTCAGCCTACCTACTACTAAAGACATCATCTACCTTTGCACCCATTTGAAGCCGATCCCTAGACTAGCTTTTAATTCTAATCGAGTTGTTTTACAAACTTTGAGATAAGAATTGAGTGGTAAAAGGCACGAGAGTGGTGAGCTTATGAGAGAGTAGAAAAAGCCAAAATATTGAGTGCAAACACAAGTGGAGTGACATCTATTCTTTTCTTTGCGAGTGAATTGTGAGAATTTATGGTGAGGATTAAAAATATCATGTCTCAAAGCCCGAAAAGAACGCGGCTGGTGGAAGAGTACCAGATTTGACGCTCCAAGCCCTTATGCATGAGATGGAGCGCATGTTTGATCGAAAGCTAGAGCCCTTACAAGAACGATTGGACCGAGTCGAAGAGAGGGGCCAGCGAGAGAGAACTCCCCAAAGTCCACGAAGGGAGCGAGGTCATCCAAGGTTCAATCAAAATGATCTATATGAGCCAAGCAATGTGGAGAGCGACCAAGCGTCAAATCAAAGCGAAAGGTGAAGAGGCCAAAGAAACCTAGGTCCTCGAGAGCAAGAACGAGTGGACGATGATTTGAAGAATATAAAGTTATCCATTCCACCATTCTAAGGTAGAACAGATCCGGAGGCGTACCTTGAATGGGAGAAGAAGATTGAATTTGTTTTCGAGTGCCACAATTACTCGGAAACTAAGAAAGTTAAGTTGGCAGCAATCGAGTTTTCTGACTATGCCATGATCTGGTAGGATCAATTAACTACCAGTCGAAGAAGGAACGGTGAACGACCAATATCCACTTAGGCCGAAATGAAGGCTGTGATTCGTAGGCGCTTCATTCCATCCTACTATCACCGAGAGCTTTACCAAAAGCTCCAAAACCTTACTCAAGGTACCAGGAGCGTTGAAGATTATTTTAAAGAAATGGAGATTGCCATGATATGTGCGGATGTGGAAGAAGATCAAGAGGCAACCATGGCCAGATTTTTAGCCTTACTCAATCGAAATATTGCTAACATTATGGAACTTCAACACTACGTTGAAGTAACTGACATGGTGCACATGGCCATCAAGGTGGAGAAGCAACTTAAGTGCAAAGGTTCTGTTCGAGGCTATTCCAACCCCAATGTCTCAAAATGGGGCCAAGGCACTAGCAAGAAAGATCCACCAAGCCGTGCCAATGAGCAAATGGTGCTAGCAAAGTCGAACAAACCTATGGGTGAATCTAGCAAAAGTAAAGCCAAATCATTCCCCAATTGATCAAGGGACATAAAATGTTTTAAATGCCTCAGAAGGGGCATATCGCCAACCAATGTCCTAATTAAAGTAACATGGTGGTTCGCACAAACGGAGAGATTGAGTTGGAGGAGGAGAATGGAGAAGAACTTAATGCCATCACCGATGAGGAGGAGGAATTAGAGTATGCTGTTGATGGCGAAATCCTTGTCATCAAAAGAAGCCTAAGTCTTCAAAGTGTGGAGAACGAGCAGCAAAGAGAAAATATCTTTCACACTTGATGCCAAGTACAAGGTAAAATGTGCTGCGTTATTATTGATGGTGGGAGTTGGACCAATATGGCCAGCACTTTGATGGTGGAAAAATTGGGATTGCCAACAACTAAGCACCCACATCCCTATAAGCTTCAATGGCTTAATGATGATGGCGAGTTGAAGGTGACTAAACAAGTGCTCGTGGCATTTTCAATTGGAAAGTATACGGATGAAGTCCTATGTAATATGGTTCCCATGCATGCGGAACACTTGCTACTAGGACGACCATGGCAATTTGATAGGCGAGTTATTCATGATGGCTATACCAACCGGTATACTTTCAAACATTTGGGTAAAAATGTAACTTTGGCTCCCTTGATGCCAAAACAAGTATATGAAGACCAAATCAAATTAAAAAATTCTGTTGAACAAGCGAGGGAAAAAGAAAAGAGTGAGAATGAAAAAGAAAAGAAAATTGAAAAAAAAAGGAAAATGAGAGAAAAGAGAAAAAAAGTGAAAAGAAAGAGAGAAAAGAAAAAGATGAAAAGGAAGAAAAAGAGATAGTAAAATTAATCGTGTATGCAAAAGGGAGGGAGTTTCAAAAATCCTACTTGATGAAACAGTCGATCTTTATGCTTATGTACAAGGAAAACTTTTTGAATACTAATGACTTGGTTAAAAATCCCCCTTCTTCTGTTATGTCTCTTTTGTAGGATTTCAATGATGTCTTCCCGGAAGAAGTCCCTAGCGGGTTGCCACCCATCCGAGAGATTGAGCACCAAATCGATTTTGTTCCTGGAGCCATCATTCCTAATCGGCCAGCTTATCGAAGCAATCCTGAGGAAACCAAAGAGTTACAAAGACAAGTTAACGAACTTATGGAAAAGGGTTACATCCGCGAAAGCCTTAGCCCGTGTGTCGTGCCTGTGTTGTTGGTGCCAAAGAAGGACGGAACTTGGCATATGTGTGTTAACTGCCGTGCTGTGAACAAAATAACAATCAAGTATAGGCATCCTATACCGCGTTTAGATGACATGCTTGATGAGTTGAGTAGTGCTAATTTATTTTCTAAAATTTAAAAGCGGATATCACCAGATTCAGATGCGATAAGGTGACGAGTGGAAGATCGCTTTTAAAACTAAATACGGTTTGTATGAACGGTTGGTCATGCCATTTGGCCTAACCAATGAACCTAGTACATTTATGGGCCTTATGAATTATGTTTTGTGGTTCTTTATTGGTAAGTTTTGCGTTGTGTATTTTGATGATATCCTTATCTATAGTAAGACTTTGGATGAACATGTGTTGCATCTTAAATCTGTTTTGGAGGTTCTTCGAAAGGAGACCTTGTATGCAAACCTTAAGAAATGCACGTTATGTACTAACAAAGTTATCTTCTTAGGTTTTGTGGTCAGTTCGAAAGGACTCGAGGTGGACCAAGAAAAAGTTAAGGCAATCTGAGATTGGCCTAGACCGACAAGCATAAGCCAAGTGAGGAGCTTCCATGGCTTGGCAAGTTTCTATAGGCGTTTCATACTAAATTTCAACACCTTGGCCGCACCTTTGACAAGTGTGATCAAGAAGAATTCAGCCTTTCAATGGAACGAAGAACAAGAAAAAGTCTTTAACTCCATTAAAGATTAACTTACTAATGCACCTTTGCTTGTTTTGCCTGACTTTTGTAAAACATTTGAAATTGAATATGATGCCTCAGGTGTAGGAATCGGAGCCGTTCTAACTCAAGATGGGAGGCCCATTGCATACTTTAGTGAGAAACTAAATGGAGCCGCTTTGAACTACCCGATCTACGACAAGGAGATGTATGCACTCATTCGAGCCTTAGAGACTTGGCAGCACTACTTGTGGCCCAAGGAGTTTGTAATTCACTCGAATCATGAGGTGTTGAAGCACCTCAAGGGCCAAAACAAGCTGAATAAGCGTCATGCCAAGTGGGTAGAGTATTTAGAATCTTTTCCTTATGTTATAAAATATAAGAAAGGTAAGGAAAATATCGTGGCTAATGCACTTTCGAGGAGGAATACTCTTTTGTCTTACTTAGATTCCCAATTGCTTGGATTTACATTTTTGAAAGAATTGTATGCTTCTGATGCTGGTTTCGGTGAGTTGTATGCTTCTTGTGAAAATGTTGTTGTTGATAAGTTCTTTAGGTACGAAGGCTTCCTCTTTAGAGAAGGCAAGCTTTGCATTCTGCAAAGTTCCATTTGGGACTTACTGGTAAACGAGGCACATAGTGGGCGTCTCATGGGCCATTTTGGCATACGAAAAACCTTGGCAATGCTTCAAAAGCATTTTTTTGGTCGAGGATGAAAAGGGATGTCGAGAGAGTTTCTGCTCGATGCGTTACTTGCAAGAAAGCAAAATCAAAGATCAAGCCGCATGGGCTATACACGCCACTACCAATACTCGAAGAGCCTTGGGCCGACATTTCCATGACTTTGTCCTTAGATTACCTAGAACTAAAACTGGAAAGGATTCGATTTTTATTGTTGTAGATAGATTTCTAAGATGTCTCATTTTATAGCTTGCACAAAAACTGACGATGCTGTTCATATTGCCTATTTATTCTTTAGGTAAATCGTTCGATTGCATGGCATTCCGAGAACCATTGTATCTGATCGAGACACAAAATTTCTTAGTCATTTCTAGAGGTCGTTGTGGGGAAAGCTTGGAACAAAGCCACTATTCTCAACAACTTGTCACCCCAAACGGATGGCCAAACGGAGGTGGTGAATCGTGTTTTGTCAACCTTGTTGCGAGCTATCATCCGAAAAAATCTAAAGTCGTGGGAGGAGTGTTTGCTGCACATCGAGTTCGCTTACAATAGATTCATTCATTCGGCAACCAAACACTCACCTTTTGAAATTGTCTATGGTTTTAATCCCTTGACTCCATTAGACTTAGTTCCTTTGCCTAACGATCAGCTTATTCATGTAGATGCTAAGAGGAAGGCTGAGTACGTGAAGCAGCTACATCAAAAAGTGAGAGCCAATATTGAGGCTAGAACCGAAAGCTACATGCACAAGGCAAATAAGGGACGAAAACATGTTGTGTTCGAACCCGGAGATTGAGCTTGGGTTCACATGAGAAAGGAGCGTTTCCCAGCCTAACGAAGGTCCAAATTATTACCGAGAGGAGATGGTCCATTCCAAGTGCTAGAACGGATCAACGAGAACTCTTATAAGCTCAACTTTCCAGGTGAGTATAACATCAGCGCAAGCTTTAACGTGTCTAACTTATCTCCCTATGATGTATGCAATGATTTGGGGACAAATTGCTTTGAAGTGGGGGGGAATGATACGACCATGGTCCGAGACTCACCAAGCGCTAACAAGGAACCTTTGGAGCTGCCCTTAGGACCTATAACTCGAGTACGATCCAAACGTTTCAAGGAGGCTATTTCGACTCTAATTGATCAAGCGTGGGGAGAAACCGTTGCGGGGCTTATCGATCAATCTTGGACAAGTCAACTAAGTCGGCCTTGCAACCTCCTACAAGTTCATCTAGCTCATTCGTAGCTCATTGAACTCAACTTCAGCACGTTTTTAACTTAGCATTATTTTTTTGGAATAAATATTTAATTTGTTTTAGTTAATTTAGTTATTTAGTTTAAGTTATTAAATGTGTCATAATCTGGACATTTTTTATTAAATAGGGTTTTAATGTGTCTTAGTTTGATACATATTTAATAGTTATTTTTAATTTGTCTTATTTTGATACATATTTAATAATTGTTTTTAAGGTGTCTAAGTTTGAGACAAATTAATTTCATGTTTGAATTAATATGTCCTAGCCGAAATTAATTAGCTGATTAGCATGTTCAGGTACATGCAATTAGCTAATTAATAAATTTCAGGTACATGTATGGATGGCTTGAATATTGTGTGTTGTTGATTGAAATACTCCAAGCACCTCTTCGTGTATGCCAAGAGCCATTGAGCAGCTGATTTTTCTCCCCAAAGTTGTCCATTTAGTTGCATAGGTTCTTTCACATTTGCTGGAGGTTCCTTTCACACTAATGGCTGTTCAAATTCGTGTGTTCACACTCCAAGACTGTTGAAGTGTCCCAAGCTGCCATTTAAAGTCCAAGACACTCCAAATATTCAAGGCAGCCCCTTAAAAGCCTTTCACACCTCTTGGCTGAATCTAGCCTAGTTCATTCAGCTCCATTCAGCTCCTTACTTAATTTCAATTAATTTAAGCTGATTGGAAACATCATGGGACTTGTCTAATGGCATCACCAATTTTAGAGAAGGTTCAAGGAAGTTTCCAGCTCCATTAAGCTAAACACATGCTGCCCATTCGGTTCCCTAAGTGTCTATTCAGCTAGCCATGTAATTGAGCTATAAATATGAAGCTTTTTAGTTGTATTGCAGACCTTTTTATACTTTGATGAATTTTGATATCTTAGTGAGTTTATTCAACTCTCAATTTTTGTTTAAGACTCAAGTTGACTTATCTAGCTTGCTAGTGGCGTCATCATTGTTTCTTTGAACTTATCACTCTTAAATCGAGTGTGGCGTTCACCTTTGATACCTTTGGTTCCTATCTCTTCATACGTAGTAGGTCAAGGTACTTTCTATCACCCTTCCATCACCTTAAGTGTCTTATAAATCTCGAGTCAATACTCCTTCATAGTATTGGTTCATTCTTGACCTTAAGCTTACATATCCTTTATAACTTTCCATCTTTACCTTACTTCGTTTCATTCCTAGCCAAAACTACATCCATACTTAACCGAATTCCTTCAAACTCAAACTTAGAATGATACTTCTCGATTTAACGATCGGGCACAACTACGACTCAAATACTTTCACAAACTCGATATCGTATCACTAGTCGGGCTGAGTCGAATATAGTTGGCATGCCATAGGATTGGAAGAGTTTAAGGATACTTTGACCTTGAGTCGGTGAGACACTAGGTGTCATTATTTTACTTCAGATAGATTCGATTAGGTACTGGGTACCACTTTACTTCGGCTAGGCCGATCAGACAGTGGGTGTCACTTTATTACTTTAAACTATTCGATGAGGCACTGGGCGCCATTCTGGAGTGTTTGGTTGGATCCGTGTATCCGCCAAGATCCGAGTCTTGTTAATAGGGTAAATATTGTGGTATTGAGGTAAGTACAATATATGTATAAAAAAATCAAATAATGATAAAACTAAGTAAGCTAAGAGATTGGAATGGCTAAAATGTGAAATGAGGAAGAATATGTGAATTCATAACACTACTGTAGGTTAAATGTTATACACATAAAAGATATGTATTTTACATGAATAAATAAATATATGAATGAGTTTGAAATGTGTGATTAAAAGATGAATGATTAATGACTATTGTAGTACTTACTAAGCCTTCACTAGCTTAACGCGTTTATTTCAACACGTATGTATAAGACCTTCGAACAGTTAAGGTTGGATTAGGTGCCTCTCATCAAATCACATCAACACCGGAAGATTGCAAGACAAGGTATATTTATTTGTTGTGAAATGGCATGTACAAATGGTATACCTACGTGTCTCTAATGAATGAGTTATCATTGTTGCTTTTAAAATTTACATGAATTGAATGAAATGGTTAAAATTGTGTTTTGGACTGATTTGAAATATTGGAGAAGTTTTTAAGTTGTTTCAGGGGGTTATTATTAAGTTTTCAGTTATATTTACTGATTTTGAGATAGAGGTATCGATATTTTAAGGTGGTAACAATACCAGAGTTCTAGAATGCCCCATTGGTTTCGTTTTTAAGCAAAAGTATCGATATTTGCCCTATTTTGAGTAAAAAATACATTTTCATTATTTTCAAACTGGTTCTAAGTCTCGATTTTGATTATACTTGATTATTTTGTAATATTTTGAGTAAAACAATTCAATTACACATTAATTGAATTGAAAGAAAATTTTATTATACTTGTTTTTAATTCTTTGACACTGTAAGTAATACTCTTATATCGGGTTTATACATGTGAACCGGGTGTAGGGGTGTTACAAAAGATCTATCCACCAGTTGCAATGTCACCTCAGTGGGCTTCATCGAACCTATTCCTAATTTCTTAAAAGTGGACAAAGGCATCAGGTTAATACTTGCTCCTAAATGACATAAAGCCTTACCTAAATAATGATTCCCAATGGAGCATGGAATAGTGAAGCTGCCAGGATCTTTCAACTTGGTTGGTAAATTGTTTGTAAGCACAGTGTTGCACCCCTTTATGAGCGCAATCGTCTCGATGTTGGACAATTTATTTTTCTTTCATAACAACTCCTTCATGTATTTCCCATAATTGGGTATCTGCACAAGAGCATCTATTAGAGATATATTAATGTGCAATTGTTTCAAAGTAGAAACAAACTTTTGATATTCTTTATCATGGACTTTCTCTTTGAGTCATTGCAGAAATGACAAAGGTATGGTTGTAGTGGGTTGTTGTGGATAACTCGATAGTATTGACACTGGTTGTTGCGTTGACAAGTTTGTTGGGCAAACTGTAGGTATGGGTGTTTCTAGGCAAAGATCCTGGTGATCTAGTGTTGAGATTAGAAGCCAACTGACCATGCTAGGCTTCCAATGCTCATATGGAAGAAGAGTTGCCTTGCACTATTGCTTCAGTTCTTGTAATATGCTCAAGTATCATTGCTTCAAGAGCAGTCATAGGATTCGACTTAGGTTGAGAAAATTACTGCTGTTGATGCTAATGATGTTGTCCTTGCATTTGTGGTAATATAGACTGTTGTGATTGTAATCGTGATTCTGGTTGCATCTAGTTATGTAATTGCATTTGTTCAGAACGAAAATTTATCTGTGAATTCTGATGATAATTCTACTGTGAATTGGCATTGTAACCTCCTTGTCTGTAGCCCTCTTGATTTGAGGATTTTCCATATCTATACGTGGAAGTATTTTGATTCCCCCAAGGTTGTTGAGAACGATTGTTGTATGAGTTACTAAATGAACCCCCTCGGATGTTGTTGACATAATACACATTTTCTGCATGCTGTGGGTCGTCTTCATAGCTATGATTATCGTCGCAAATCTCATAGGAAATAACGATGCATCCAATTGCTAGGCTACTTGCATAGGAGCAACTTCAATTCTTCCTTTCATATTCATTATGTTGTTGGCCAGTGAAGATACCTACGCTGATAATGCAGAAATAGCATCTAATTCAATAACTCCAGGGTTAGTTTTCACATGTGCTGAACGAGAATTGGATATTGATAGTCATTCTGGGCAATCCTCTCTAGAATTCTAACAACTTCATTGTAAGTACAATCCAACAATGGACCATTAGCCGATGCGTCGACAAGGTTTCTTGTCTGAGCATTGAAACCATTGTAGAAGATCTCTATTTGGGTCTCTTGCTGAATTCCATGCATTGGGCAGTGCCGAAGCAAAGTTTTGAAACGCTCCCATGTTGTATGTAAATTCTCATCATTGAGCTGATGATATGCAATGATGTCATTACGCAACCTTGCATTCATTGTCGATAGGTTGAAACGTAAAACAAACTACGTTGGGTTGAAACGTAAAACAAACTACGTTGCTAACACATTCCAAGATGTGATAGATCCTGCCGGCAATCCTAAGAACCATGTTCTTGCTTTACCCTACAACGAATAAGAAAATAATTGCATTTTCAAGGCATCATCAGGGACACCATATTGACTAAAGGATGCACAAATAAGCAAAAATGATTTTAAATGTTCTCGTTCATCCTTATACGAAAAACTAGAATATTGCCCATTTGAGTTAAGCATCTGAAACATCACAGGTTTCAGTTGAAAATTACCAGCTTGGATAGTTGGTCGTACAACCCCTGGTTGTAAATCTTCGAGTATAGGCACAACAAAATCTCTTATTATCCTATTCTGAATTTGTTCTTCTTGTGGACTGGGTGGCGGTATATCGTTAACAATTTGTTGAACCACTAGAGGAATTCCATCTTGTGGTAGCAATGGTGGTAGATTATTGTTGTTGTTGTTACCGGCCATCTTCCGTTGTTCTTGCCTTCTCCTCCTAAGTGTCCTTTCAAGCTCCGGATCAAAGTTTACAATGTCCTTAGGATTTCTCCTTGTGGACATGCAACAATTAAAAATTTGAAAAAGTAAATAATTAAAGAAATAACCACAGATTAGTAAAGACTAAAAGTTAAGTAAGTGAACTTAATTGCAACTACAAAAGTAAACATCAAACGAATGTCATTCCCCGACAACAGCGCCAAAACTTGATCAGTGTTTTTACGACACAACGATTATACAAGCGTACACATGTTGATGCAAGTATAGTTGATAGACAAATCTATCAGATATCGATCCCTCGAGGAATGGTTTCTTGATGTCTAAATGTCGGAGCAATCAATATTGAAATTAAGTGTAATGTGAGTACTGATGTCAGTGTAATATGTCAGATCTGCACACTAAAATTAGATATCAATGTCAACGTAATCATAGTCAAATGTCAGGTGTTAAATGTCAATGTACTGAAGTAAATTAATTATGTTGAGTGTTGAGTGCTGAAAAAAGTGATCAAGTGTAAAGGGTAGAAATGGTTCACTGATTCTACTAAGTTGCAATGCTAGATGCGTCAACAAGGTAAAGTATAGATGAATTTACGCTGCAATGAAGTCCCTTTAAGTTCTTACCAACAACATCTCCCTACTTAATCCCGACTTAAATACCCACAATCACTCCACCTCTCGGTGCAAGTAATGATGTGTATCCAAGAACAAGTAACTGGTTCTTATCCTAGTCCTGAGCAGCTCTCTCCTAACCCACTTGTTAACCTAACCTGTCATCGCATCTCTCAATGTTGGTGCACTGTAATTTCACTCTTGTGCGTAAAGCGATTAAATCCAAGAATAAACAGATAGTGTAAAATAAGAATCAAAATGATATAACATTAAAAGACACTCTCGTATTCATTTAATATCATCAAAATCCATTATCGTTTAAGAAGAATTAAAGAGTACAACGAAGCTTACTATCTCTAGACTACTAGGCCTACTCCCTAATTGTTCCTCTTGCCCTCCATCAAACACCTTCTCATCAGAAGTGATTGCAGACTTGCTTCATCAGCTTCCCAATTCCCAGTTCAAATCTCTAAAATCACACAGAAATTGTAGAATTTAATCCCTTAGCTCTCGATGATTTCTTCATTCTTTGTTCATCTATTTATAACCTCCAAAATGTTTCAAGTTTTAACCTTCATTCCCAGATCTAGATCTAGATTTTTGCAGCTATCAAAATTAGTTAGAGTACAGCTATCCACTCATGCAGTACTAGTATGTTCTTCAGAGATTTGTAGATTGTCGTTGTATCACTAGACACATTCTGAAATCATAATTGCAGTGACATCTGTGAAATTCTTACGTTGGAGATTTCATCTGTGGATTCAGCTTGATTCTACTCATTTCAAGTTTAGTTGTAATGCGACGACATCTCTTGATCTTGTGGCTGCATTCGTCTAGTATTAAGCTTTTAGACTGAGTTCCTACGCTAACAATATTAAGACGCAATATATCAGCTACTTGTGTCAACATTAGTACAAAAATGGATAAAAATAACAAGACTAACTAACAATAAGTTGGAAAATATGAAAATTAAATATAAAATGCTAATGATGCATGCTAAATGAAATACAAAAGAGACAATTAAGACACTAAATTAGGGAGAAAATCTATGTCATTTGTAATATCATTACAAGGGTATAGTAATACAACGATATCCCTTGTTCACACAAAAAAAGAAGAGAAAAGAAAAGAAAAGAAAAGAGATATATATACTTAGTATTGTACAATAAATGCTGTATTGGTAGATGAAATTTAGTATTTGAGGCATGATGCTGGCTTTGATGAAGTTGCAATCTTAGTTATTCATACATATGTGTTGTTGATGTAATATTCTGTCATCTAAATGTGATTCATTCATTGGGATTTTAGATGAATCAAGTTGCTAGAATGATCATTTGCCTTGGTGAATTTTTTGTGTAGCCTTGCTAGTTTTTGTTTTACTTCAAGACAAGTAAAAGCTCAAGTTTGGGGGTGTGATGTGCTAGAAAGAACATATGTTTTCTCCCTACTTATTGGCTAAGTTGTTCTCATTTATTTATCTTTAGCACATATTTGAGAATTTTATTAGTTTAGTAAATTGCATTTTCCAACTCAATGGACCTTAGCCTAGTTACTCTTAATTTTGTCATGTTTTGGTACTAATGTCGCTGCATGAGTATTCCCATATTGTGCCTAAGATTGTCGCTGCACACGACAGCTATCTGGATAAGAACAAGAATGTGTGAGCTGTCCAGTCTTATATAACCAACTTGTACGACTAGAGACAGCTTGATTTTTATGAAAGGACACCTGCTCAATTTGGCAAGATATAAATACTCATAAGGAAAGAGAAAAAATGAGTTCTTTTTGGGTGCATTGTCTTCTTCAACCTAGCTTTTGAAGCTTTCGGTTATGGAGGCTTAAGGCTATCACGGGTGAACCAATGTGGGAAATATGCAGATCAGCTCTTGACGAGGATCCCTTAGTGCAACATAAGAGGGAAGTGAGAGAGCAAGTCGACTTGTCTAGGAATAGTATTCTCCACTTGTTTCTTTTACATTTCTTTTCTAAACATTGGTGATTACTTATTATTTCATGTTTGTATGGAAGTACACGTGATTTCTAGATTAAATGTTATTTTATTTAATCTTGCTTCTACTATTTAATCTTTTGGTTTGAATGTTTTTAGCACGGAAGTGTTATTGCGGTCACTGTCTCAAAAAGGTGTAGTGATAGTTCAAGCTAACAAGCATGACAACAGAAGTTACTTCAGGATTAGAGGAATTTAATCCACTTGTTTTTACTTGTGTTGCATTGCCATCATCGGAAGGTGTGGTTAATGTGCATGTTTATGTCTTAGGTTAAATATAGAAGTAAAGCTTGGTAAAATATTCATTGCACATATTACATTGACAATCACCTATCCTTTTACATCTTGCGAGTACTTAGCATTCTTTTAACTTTTACGTTGGGAATCCCAGTATATCATTATCACATTTCATCTTTATTTTAAATTTATTGCTCCGACAACCATTCTCATAATTTATCTCATTTCTATATGTTTATTGCACAGACATTGATAGAAAAAAGGCAACCATCCTCGTGGAATCGATATCCGACAGACTTATATCTTATACTATACTTGCATCGACAGTGTACGCTTGCACATTATTATTGTGATGTTAAACAGCTGATGAAGACCCTTTTTGTCGCACAATCAAGATTGACCCGATGTTCCACGAGCCAATCCATACCCAGTATTAGATCAGACTCTATAAATGGAAGCTCCATTAAATACGTCGAAAACACAACCCCTTGAATTTTTAGCGGTACTCTCCTAAATACTCTGTTAACCCGAATGGACTGACCCAATGGACTAACCATGGATACTACGCTAGCAAAACATTCAACAAGTATATCCAAGTTCATAAATACAATTTTAGCTGCATATGAATATCAATCAGAGAAAAGTACGGAACTAAATAAATAAAAAACGTACCCGCAATAACGTTGGTCTCATCCTTGTCATCATGGCATCTAGCCGCATAAACAAGCATTGGCTATCGAGCTTTGGTTTGGGTCACACCTTTGTCTGGTGCACCATGACCACTATCGAGCACGGTACTACCTCGACCAGTGCCTCGACCTTTAGACTATTACGGCATTGCTCTCATAGACTAAACGGTGCTCACAACTGCCACTAGTGCGGTCATTGGTGCCTGATCAAGTTGGTACGGATAGTCTCGTACTCTGTGCTGTAGTGACCCATAGCGAAGACATACTCCTATCTTCCACCAACACTCGCCCAGATGGAGTCTACCACAGAAATTACAATGCGTCACTGTACTGGAACCAACAGATGCCTCAGCTCGCGGGGGTCCCTCGACTCTATCCCGCTTTTGGGACGAGGAACACTACCAGTAGATCCCATCTCTCTTTTAGCCTTATCCTGAACCTTCTTCTTCTCTTTCTTCTCACACATAGTGTGCTTAAACTCCTTTATAGCCTTTACCTTATCCACAAGCACAGCAAAGACTCGTTCTATCTGTGCTATCAGTACCATTAGTTCATACCATAACCCCTCTTCAAACCTCACACACTTGTCATGTTCAGTAGCTACTATTGCTCGAGCATACCTGCTCAGCCTTAGAAACTCGACCTCATATTTAGCCATAGGTGCTCTTCCTATTCCAGACTCATGAATTCCTTATGACGAGCCTTAATGTAGTTGGCTCCCACATACTTGTTTTGGAAGGCATTCTTGAAATACTCCCACGTCACTGTCTAGGGTTGAGTACCCTGCTCAACGATTAACCACCACTGATATGTTTCATCTCTTAATAGGGATATGGCAGCTCTGAGTTTTTACGTCGGTGTACCTCGATGTCATCCGTAATACGTTCAGTGGCCTCGAGCCAATACTCCGCCACCATAGGAGGCGCTCCAATAATACCCTTAAATAACTCAACTCTAGTAGAACGGAGTCACTCAATAGCAAAAGCCAGGGGTGCGGGTTCAGCATGAGTCCTAGCAACTTGCTCCAACACCCTCAGCATAGCCTGAGACATAGGGTCGTCCCTAATCAGTTCGACCTAAGACCTCGTCTTAATAGTGGGGGTACCAATGGTTTCTCTTGTCTCCAATATGGGAATGCTTCCTATGGATGATGACTCTACTCGAGCTCTTCCCTGGTGCCCTCGCATCTCGCATCCACGACTTCCCCATGAACTCATCTGTCAATGTCTGGAATTTATTAGATACACAGTTCAGTTCAAAGCTTAATAAGGTTTTTCCCATGTTACCTTAATTAGCAGTTCAATCACATCACAAATGATAGCACTTCAGTCATAGATCAGCAAATAATAATTCAGTCATAGTAACACAGTCCAGTATGCATATGTATGCCTAAAAGACACTTACAGGCACAGCGTCGAGGCTCGATCTTTCTAGATCACTTAGTCAGTTCCTAAGCTAGCATACACATATTTCAGCCTCATGAATAGACCAATCACACAGTCCGAGTGTTGCCAAACCTAGCTCTGATACCACTAAATGTGACACCCTAAACCTGACCTAGAAGAATAGTTAAGTTTAAAACATCTCTAAATAAAAGAGCAAGACATAATAAAAACATACTCACGATTGTATTCAAGTATTTAGCAACATGTTTAACATCAAGTTATGAATATTAAAACACCCCCAGAGTTCTATGCATAAGTTAAAACATAATATAGAATATCTAGCTAAGAGTCCTACATCCCTAGTCTGACCGAGCTCCCCGTCCTCCAGCCTTCACGTCTACAAGGTTCCTGAACACAATTGAAGGATTAGTAAGAAATATCACAAGATCTCGTAAGCCTCTTTAAGAAGTAAATAAGAGATTCATAACAACTTTCGCAACTCTCGGGTAGAGAAAACAATCATATTATGATCCAACGTCGGTCTAGTAATGTAAATAGTTTCGCTACTTACTCAGTACGTCGTTACTGTGTTTACAGTATCACCGTCAGTTTCATATTTCTTTGTAGAGTTTACACTATCACTGCTAGTTCAGTATTGTAATGTAATGTTTATAGTGTCACTGCCGGTTCAGTATCGTATTGCAGTGTTTTACATTGTCACTATTGGTTCGGTACTGTAATGTAGTGTTTACAGTGTCATTGCTGGTTCAATGTGTTGATAATTTCAAATAAACCCCCAATTGTACACAACCATGTATCGAGCCGTATGTGTCATACAGCTTGGCACACGCCCGTGTGTCCAAGCCATGTAACTTACTATTACCAAATCTCCCAACACAGTATGCTCACACGGTCTGACCCACGCCTGTGTGTCCAGACCATGTAAGTCACTATTTTCGGATCCTAAAAAAATGTATAGTCACATCATCTGGCACACGCCCATGGGTGTAGCCTATGTGTTCCATGTTATGTATCTAGATGGCACACGGTCTGGCCACACGCTTGTGTGCCAGCCTGTGTGGCTTGTAACAGCAGCGTAAAATCTAGAAAAACGTAGGAAAACCTAGAAACTTTAAAGAGGGTTTTGACCCTACTTAGAAACGATAGAAAAGAGGTCTTGAAATGTTTGTACCAAAACCTAAACCAAATTCCAAACCACCAATTCAACGATTAACTAAACACCAATTTTTCGACACTTAAGTTAAACAATATTTCAAGAAAATAACCCAACTCATCAATCCTTACCTTCGCTTGGGTTACTATCCCGAATTACTACATTACGAAGGGAGTGTCGAGTGAATCCACGCATAGAATAAAGCAATGATGCGTTTAGACAAGAATTCCAACATAATTCTCAATTCCTCATCATTTTACAATAAAATATTCAAAATGGAAATTCTTCCAAACGTATAGTAATTCTTACTTAGGCTACGAAAATAATACAAGCAATTACGTCAAGTCTGTTCCCAAATGAAATGCAACGGAAAAATGCAAAATCTAATGCGGTCTCTAATTTTCTTCACTTCCTTCTCACTCAAGGGAAAAACAAGAACGGTAACAACCAAAAGAAATAAAGAAACCAACTTGAGAAGAACTTTTAATTGGTTTCCAACACAATTTAATGAAAAAGTGCAAAAAGATAAATGCATAGCCATGCCCATACAAAGACTCAAACCCATGACAAAACACCAGACAAAGAGATACATGACCATTGAACCACTAGGCTCATCATTGGAATAAAAATGCACCGAAATTAATTTAAAACATGAACTCAAGATTCGAGGTTCAAGAAAAAGGAAATTCAAAATGTTCGAGTTGTCACAAACAAATAATTAAAGCATTTAAATACAGGAGCAGAGACAATTTTCAATGTCACAAACCAAACATAAAAGTTTAAATTTTTAGGGCATTACAAAATCATTCCAAATCACAGATCAAAGCTTATTATCCACAACATAGAAAACTTAGCTAGTTTTGCTGAAATAGATGTTTAAGCACTCAATATCTCATTTCAAAGCCTAGATTTCTAATTCTTACAACCTAAATACCATCTAATTACATATCTAAATCATCAATTTTGTCTAATTACATGGATCTAACTTTTTTGGAAAAATTAAGCTTTTGTAAACATCAAAAAGGGAAAAACGTTTGATTTGTTTAAATTCCTTAAGGACTTGTGAAATTAAGATAATAACTTTTAATTTGATCAAAATGGGTTAGATATTACTTTAAAACATAATCTTAGCTAGCCTGAATCGGGTAAAGAGTTTGTTGTATACAGTGATGCACCTCTGAATGGCTTGGGTTGTGTTTTGATGCAAGCTGAAAAGGTATAAATTATGCTTCTCAACAGTTACAGTCGCATGAACGGAACTATCCGACTCATGATTTGGAGTTAGCTGTCATTGTTTTTGCCCTGAAGATTTGGCGACACTACTTATATGGCAAGAGATGTCACGTATTTACCGATCATAAGAGTTTGAAGTATCTGATGACACAAAGGGAGCTAAAATTACAATAGCATCGATGGTTAGAGTTATTGAAAGACTATGATCTTGTGATTGACTACCATCCGGGAAAGGCTAATGTTGTTGCTAATGCCCTGAGCTGAAAATTGTTATTTGGTTTGATGGCGATGAATGCTCATTTGTCATTGGAGTGTGATAGTTCTGTCACTACGGAGCTTACGATGAGACCGTTATTTCTACAGCAAATTCGAGAGTTACAAAAAAAAGATCTGAAGTTGGTGGCTAGAAAAGAACAGATGTAGAGCGATGCCACCACGGGGTTCACAGTTGATACGGATGGGATGCTGTATTTTAGAGGTAGGATATGTGTTCCTAATGAATTTGATTTGAGATGGGATATTTTGACAAAAGCTCACAACAGCACTTATTCTATTCATCCGGGAAGTGTAAAAAAGTATAACGACTTGAAAAAGATGTATTGGTGTCAGGTATGAAACGAGAAATCTCTGAGTTTGTGACTAGATGTCTAGTGTGTCAGCAAGTAAAAGCTAAGCATTAGGTACCGTTTGGATTGTTGCATCTTATTACCATTCCTGAGTGGAAATGGGAACGAGTCACAATGGATATTGTTATAGGATTACCGGTGACATCGAAGAAGAAAGATTCAATCTGGGTTATAGTCGACAGATTGACTAAGTCAGCCTACTTCATTCCTATTCGAGTGGATTATCCATTAGAAAAGTTAGTCGATATGTACCTAAGATTGTGCGACTGCACGAGGTACCGATGTCTATCATCTCTGATAGGGATGCACATTTTACTTCGAGATTTTAGGGTAAGCTACATGAGACTTTGAGAACCAGGTTGAATTTCAACACTGCATATCATCCGCAGGCAGATGGTCAGTCTGAGCGAGTAATACAGATCTTGGAAGACATGTTACGATATTGTATTCTTGAGTTTTAGGGCAGTTGGGAGAGGTACCTGCCATTAGTAGAGTTTGCTTACAATAACAGCTATCAGGCTAGTATTAAAATGGCACCGTTTGAGGCACTATATGGTAGAAAATGTCGAACACCTCTATATTGGTCTGAGTTGAGCGAGCTTGAGTTGGTTGGGATCGACTTGCTGCATGATACTGAAGAAAAAGCCCGAGTAGTCTGTGACTATTTAAAAGTCGCATCTGATCGACAAAAGTCCTACGCTGATTTAAGGAGGAAGGATATAGAATTTGCCGTTAGAGATCAAGTCTTCTAGAGAGTTTCACCTTGGAAGAAGGTATTACGATTTGGTAGAAAGGGCAAGTTAAGTCCACGGTTTATTGGGTCAATCAGATCCTCGAGAGAATAGGTCATGTAGCTTATAAACTATCTTTACTTCCAGAACTTGAGAAGATTCACAATGTATTTCGTGTTTAGATGCTGAGACAGTACAGATTGGATACTTCACACGTGATTACTCCCTGTGAGGTTGAGATACAATCGGATCTATCATACTCAAAGGAACTAGTGAGAATCTTAGCTCGAGAGGTAAAGGAACTACGAAACAAAAAGGTGTCGTTGGTAAAAGTTTTGTGGAACCGCCATGGTTTGGAAGAAGCGACATGGGAGATAGAGGTTTCTATGAGATCACAATACCCCAATTTGTTTGCTGGTAAGAAATTTCAGGACGAAATTTCCATAAGGGGGAGAGTTGTAACGACTAGATTTTTAATTGTGTCAAAAACAACGATTTCAGGATCATAATTTCGACGACTCGAGTTGTTAATTTATTTATTTGAATATTTATGACTTCACTAGTATCGTATTAAAAGTTTGTGAGGAAATTTTAATGTTTAAATAGTTAATTGAGTGAAAAGGATTAAATTGTAAAAGGTGCAAAGGTAGAATTGCTTGATTAGAACGACCAGATAAGTAAATAAATCAAAGGAGATTAAGATAGTGGAGTATCATGACATTTAGGTGTTAAGAGAATGATTAATTAAGGATTAAGAGTGATTAAGTAAGGTTAATGATGAAAGTCACAAAAATTACAAAAATGCCATTACTATATATAAAATTAAAAGAAAGAAATTGGGAATTTAATGATAATTTCTCTCCTTATTCTTCTTCACATGGCCAAAAGAGGAAAACTTAAGGTTTTCATTCAAATCTTTAAGCCTTGATTTAGGTAAGCAAACATTGATCGTTTTTAGTAATTTTTTTTTTATTTTTGAGTCCATACCAGCTTAATCTAGCTTGTGTAAGGACTAATTTGTGAATTTTTCAAATGTTATGAAGCTTTCCATTATTGGAAATACTAGTTCTTGAAAGCTCTTGATAGATTTGAATGTTTGATACTTGGGTTAAATCATTTTGTAAAGAGATTTTTATGAAATTAGGGTTTAAGGATTAAAATGTGAAAATGATGAAAATTCATGTATTGTTGTGCAAATAAATGTGTGAAAGGGTTGGGTAAACACCCTATAGAATTTGGTTTAGGTTGATTATGTAAGAGAATGGTTATTTTGCATGGTTATTTTGTAAAATTGTAATTTTCCCCAAAAGGACTAAATTGTGTTGAATGAGTCAATTATGAGATTCAATGTAAGAATTGAATGATTTGTGTATTTAGACTACAATCGTGCTTCAGATCACGAAAAAGGGAAATTAGCGGAGTAGTCCCTAAAGTCTAATCGTAACTGCAAGTTAGTCCGGTAAGTTTGTATGGTTAAATTCCAATTTAGATTTCATATTCCTGTATTGTAAACAAATGTTATGAGTTAAACAATGATCAGAAGTGTGGAAGACGGGAACAAATGAGAGGAAAGGTTAACGGGCTTTGAGCCATAAATGAAAGAGGTCTGATGACTACGTGTCATCGTGAGTATATGAATCCTTTACGGATTATGAGTTTCAATGACTATGTGTCATCGTGAGTAAATGAATCCTTTACGATTATGAGGTCCAATGACTAAGTGCCATCGTGAGTATATGATTCGAAGATCGGATCATCCTGGAGCATCACACTATCTCGAAGTTTTTCTGTGGTAATCATATCATTTGGTCTTATGGCATGTACTAGGAAGATGTTATCTTTGTTTATGTAGTTGAGATTGTGGAAACCTTGTTATGTTGATGAGATATTGAATATAATGATGTATGTTTGTGCAAGTTAGTCTGTAGGTTTAAAGTATTGTAATGACTTGGGACTTATGTATTTGTGTTGGCTTAATGCATATTAAAGTCATTAATATTTTGTGTTGTTAAACTTGTGTTTTGGCATGATTCTTGAGATTTTGTATACTTGTTTCAGTAGTATCCATGGATGTATCGGTAGAAGTACAGGGTAGGAGAGAGGTTGTTCTCTGACTTGAGTTGTATCGGTAGTTCAATAGCAAGTATCAATAGTTATGTGTTTATAAGTATCGCTAGATTGCATACTTGTATCGGTAGAAGTAGCAGGGTATGATTTTTAGCTCTCTAGAGTTTTTAGTATTGGTAGAAGTAAGAGTTGTATCGGTAGAAGTCTGCACTATTCTTGAACTATTTATTGAATTGAAAACTATTGATACTTGTCCAACAAGTACAGGTAGAAGTCTTTAGAAATGTCGAAAATGACCCTTTTGCCCTTTTTGAATTGTGCTTATAATCCAATGATAATAATAACGCGTGGAATGAATTTCGTAATAAAATAAATTTGAATAACATTAAGTTAAAGATGAACAGTGATAAATAAATAGTAAGTCATCGAAACCCTAACTGGTGTTACAATTTTACCCCTGCTTAATATTTTGTTGTATGATGATAGAAAAAAAATGTTTCAAACTGTTTGATAATGCATGTGTGTGATTGGTGTAATTGGTGGTTTTGTGGTGTGTTTGATTAGGAGTGAGCAAAACTTGATTCGACTTGAAAAAATAAAAAAAAATAGAATTTCGAGTTAAACAAATCAAGTTATTCGAGTTAACTAGATTTTTTTTTCGAATTTCGAGTTCAAATCAAGTTGAGTTTTCGAATTCGAATAATTCTAATAAACCGAATTTTAAACTATAATATTTTACATTTTTCCCCCAAACTGCAAACCTTTTACTTTTCCCCCCAAAACTTTTACACCTTTCCATTTTTCTCTCAAAACTTTTACTCCCCTCCCATCTCACCCCCATCTACCCTTAATCCATTTCCCCTAATTTTTTTGATATTTTCCCTCCAAAATTTTACTCCCCCATTTATTCTCCTCAAAAACCCTCAAAACTCTTTATTTTCCCTCAAAACTTTTACTCTCTCTCATTTTCCCCTAAAACTTTTACTCCCCTTTCATCCAACCCTTTATCTACCCTAAACCCATTCCCCCCTCCTAATTTTTTTTGAATATTTTGCCTCCAAAATTTTACTCTCCTATTTACTTTCTCTCAAAATTTTACTCCCAAAACCCTCAAAACTTTTTATTTTCTCTCTAAACTTTTACTTCTCACCCTTTTACCCCAAATAAAAAATTAAAATCATCCAAAAAATTCCTAAACCTAAATAATAATAATTTTATCTATCTACTATTTATATTATCAAATTAAAAATCACATTTTGTACTATTTATATTATTGAATTGTTTAATCATATTGAATATTTATATTAAAATTGAATTATTAATGATGTCATAAAATATTCGTGTTAAAAATTTATGTTGGTATTACATTTTTATCTTTAAAATAAGGTTTATTAAAAAATCACAATTTTACATTTAATATATTTTTTAATTTCAAAATACATAGTGACAAGAATTAGAAGATAATTGAAGCAAGTAAAAAAGCTAATCTTATATAAAAGATTAATAAACAAATTATGAGGTGATGAAAGTTAATAACAATTTTGATTATGATAGATAAATTTGATTACGATGGTTGGAAATAGTTACAAGGACTCAAAGTTTTATTTTAAAAAAATTTAACTCGAACAAATATATTTGATTCAATTCGATTCGAATTTCATCACACTCGACTCGATTCGAGAAAATTTTAAATTGAGTTATGATGATAAAATAGGATTCATCAACTCGATTAACTCAAAATTTTTTCATTCGATTCGATTTGATTCGATCGAATGCTCACCCCTATGTTTCATAATTAGTAAGGAGAGTCATGTAAATGGCTAGCTTGATGTTTAGGATTCAGGTTGGACCATTCTGGTCGAGGTTGTGATGCCACAAAATTGGTACATGGACTAGCTAAATCAAGCTACAATAACCTCAAAAACATAAAAAAATTACAAGAAACGGCATTGGAATTACATAAGAATTGTTAGCCGATAGTTTCAAATACATGGAAGGGTTTTGTTCAAGGTTGGACGGCAAAACAAAGAAGTTGATAAGGTTATTGTCATCTTTTTGTCATTTATTTTCTATTTATAATATAATTAAACCTTTAATTAATCAAAATTAACTAATTAAAACTTATTTAACATTATAATGATTGTAATTAATCAAAGATAGTGCATTATAACTTCATCCTCCACTGTCCATAAAAACAAATGGGTTCAATTGTTCAATTGGTCCTTTAGCTAATTAAAAATTCATAGCAATTAAACTTTAACACTTTTATAATTCAGTCCTTATACCTTAATTAACTATCCAATATAAAAAATTATGGGACTAAACTTTAATTAACCTTTATACTAAACTCGTAAATATTAGATAATAATATTTATGCACTCGAGCATCAGAAATGTAAGAAATTTTTCGTTGCTCATTAAATTTATTGTTTAACAATTAATTTTGTTTTGGCCTTTGAGAAACTTTCCTAGCCCTTATAATATATATATATCCATATTATTGCATCTACTTTTTTAATACAATTACATTGCCTAAGGGTACTCATTGTGATTGCTATACATATTTATGGTAATTTGCTAAATCATCCTCTGACTAATTCTTCTTATTTTATGTGTTAGCATCCTCCTTTTTATAATTTAGGTCTCATATTGCTTTCTGAGCATCACTATGCCATTTTCCTCTTCGACCCGCCGGTAGTAGGAGCCTCTACTTTCGACTCTGGAGGTGCTGCATCCCTTGAACTTAAAAGTACCCTTTCGGCTTCCAAAGATGGTACGCCATCAAAAGCATTCTCCTTTTGTCTTACTACGAATTGGATTAAGAGTACCAAAGCCAATGACAACATAACCAAAGAAACCTTCGCCATCTTTTTTATTTTCTTAAAAGGATAAGAAAAAATGTAATTATTACTTAAGGATGAAACTTTGACGAAATTTAAAGAGTTTAAAATGAGATATTTTAGGCGTATTTAGTGGTCATTGACTAGTCCAGTGCCTAATAACCATACAGTACGAAAATGCATATAACTTCTCTCCACGTTTTCAATGGTCATGTTTATCATTATTATTGGAGGTTTAAATTTACTTCTCTTTGTTTCACACAAAGACATTGTGGGTGATCATTGATTTGTTTAAAGGAAAAAAAATGTTATGAATATTATACTATATTAAGCACATGCCCTATTGGGGATCAACCCGATTAAGCAACAAACAAGTATAAATAGCGGAATAAATTGAGAAATTGAACACACAAATTTAACGTGGAAAAACCCCTCCAAAGAGGATAAAAAACCATAGGCAAAAATAATTTTACTATAATGGCAAAAGAATGAAGAGTACCAAAATATGGAGATAAAAACTAAACCCCAAAAACCCGTAAATAAAGAACCCTCAAAACGTAAACACTAAATTCTCCAAAAATGTTAAAGAGTTCTAAACTCTAATGGGTATATCTAATAAGTGTATTTTCTATGGTTGTAAAAGAGCCTTTTTGTAGGCTGAATTTTTAGGTCAAATAATAAGAAAATAATCTAAACTAATAAGAGTTTGACTCAAAAAATAAATAGTTTAATTGAAACAAATAAACAAAGTTTAATTGAAACAATTAAACAAAGTTCAAGTCAAAGATTATTTCTCAAATTTGACTTGAAATAGGAGTCATAATTCAACAAATCTCCAACTTGACTCGTATTTCCACAATGCCATCTTTGCCAAAGTCCGTCACGGGCCTATCTTGAACTATGCAGGGAATTAACTGAGTTGAATCTGTGCTTAGAAGCTAGAAATCTTCTAGCCTTTGACTTGTGCACTGCCAAATCAAAACTAACCCGGGTATGATTTTCTCGGATATAGTGCCTTAACTTTTCAAAACTTGCATCCAAAAGAGAACCTCTCTTCAACGAAACAGTCATACCTTTTTCCCTCCTATGACCTAGTTGTCTCCGCTCCAAACGAGTTAACTTTAACTCCGTAACGAACGAGGGACGTCCGATTTCACTAGTCATTGTAGAACCTTCTAGAATATAAAGACTACCGGTCTTTTTACCTCTTAACAAAACGAGAGATCCACAAGATACCTTAATGTCGCTCGACTCGATTTTGATTCTGCAACCTTTTGAATCTAAAATACTTACGGAGATTAGATTCTTTCGTAAATCAGGTACATACCTGACATCTGATAGTGTCCTAATCATACCATTGTTCATCCTAATTTTAACAGTACCAATATCGATTACCTTACTGGATGAATCGTTTCCCATGTGCACAACTCCACCTTCAACCGAACTTTATGTGGAGAATCATTCTCTGTTGGGACACAAGTGGAAAGAACATCCTGAATCTAGGATCCACTCGAACATAACCTCGGAGCTTTCGCTTGTTGACACTAACAATAAATCATCACTACTTTCATCAGCCAAATTAGCACTAGCTAAATCTTCCTCGTTACTCTCAGCAGCCCTTTTATTTCGCAGTTTGTAACAATCTGCTTTGACGAACCTAAACTCGTTGTCTGATCCTCATCGTCAATCTGAAGCTTGCTTATCTACCTTGCTATCTGAACTAAACTCATTGTCGAGTTTGTATTTACTCAACAAATGACCCTTCTCATCCTCGAATAAGAGTTTATCTTTACCATAAATCAAGGTCTCCCTAAAAGACTTGTATGAAAGGGGTAAAGAGCACAACAATAGCATAGTCTGGTCCTCATCGTCAATCTGAATCTCAACATTATTTAAATCATACAAAAGAGTAATAAATTGACTGATGTGATCTCTAAAAAGCTCACCTTCGTTCATGCGAAACGTAAATAGACGTTGTTTCAGCACTAAACGGTTAGCCAGAGACTCAGTCGCATAAAAAGTTTCTAGCCTTTTCCACACGACGAATGAGGTCTTCTCCATCAATACCTTCTACAATACCCTATTCGTGAGACACAACTGGATTGCAGACAGTGCTTTTTCATCAAGCTCTTCCCATTCTGACTTATCTAGATTATCGGGCTTTTTCCCGATAATAACCTTTTTCAAGCCAATTTTAACTAGAATTGGTATCATACGAACTTGCCATAGATTGAAATTTGTGACACCATCAAACTTCTCAATATTGAACCTTGTTGTTGCCATCTCTGAACGGGTTGATCTACGAAAATTGAACTAGCTCTGATACTACTTGATAGGGATCGACCCAATTAAGCAACGAATAAGTATAAATAGTGGAATAAATTGAGAAATTGAACACACAATTTTAACGTGGAAAAACCCCTCCGAAGAAGATAAATAACCACAGGGAAAGATAATTTTCTATAATGGCAAAAGAATGAAGAGTACTATAAGATGGAGATAAAAACTAAACCTCGAAAACCTGTAAATAAAGAACCCTCAAAACATAAACACTAAATTCTCCAAAAGTGTTAGGAGTTCTAAACTCTAATGGGTATATCTAATAAGTTTATTTTCTAAGGTTGTAAAAGAGCCTATTTATAGGCTAAGTTTCTAGGTCAAATAATAAAAAAATAATCTAGACTAATAAGAGTTTGACTCAAACAAATAAACAGTGTTTAATTGAAACAAATAAACAAAGTTTAACTAAAAGATTATTTATCAAATTTGACTTGAAATAGGAGTCATAATTCAACATGCCCTATACAAGATTTTGAATATTGATTAAGGTCAATTAATGTTTTTAAATTTTTTGCTCCAAACGTTTAAATACTAAATGTTTCATATATCTCAAGGGTGATAGTTATAGTCTTTCAAAGTGCTCTTAGTACGATGATACTTGTTTTAAGAGAATATTTAAGATAACTTAGAAATCTAATTTTAAAGTAGACTCTTTAGTGTGTGACAAATTCTTAACACATATTGTGAAAAAAGAAAGCAATAGCATCTTATCGAAATTAAAAAAGTTTCTTGTTTTTGATTCAATCTCAAAACTAGTACAATAATTAAAAGCATAAGATAAAAATTAATAAAATTAAGTTAAGATGCAAAAATACATATCTCAATTATTTACAATAAATTATTTGGACAACGCGGAAAATTTTGGTCGCAACTTTTTATATCTCAATTACTTATAACAAACACTTTCAAGCTTGTTAAAGTTTTTTTAATTGAGATTAAAAAATATGTAAATACAAAAAATATTAAATACTCACTTTAAAAGTACAAAATTCATGAGATCAACTACTGAGTTATTATTTCAATTCGAGTTTTAATTGATTTAATCAAAATATTTAAAGATCTAGTGATTTTTAATCGATTTTTAGCTTGAAAATGGTAAATCTTGTATTACTAAGCTAAGATTATGTTTTAAAGTGATATCTAACTCATTTTGATCTAATTAAAAGTTATTTGATCTTAATTTCACAAGTCCTTAAAGAATTTAAACAAATAAATGTTTTCCCCTTTTTGATGTTTACAAAATCTTGATTTTTCCAAAAACGTTAGATCCATGTAATTAGACAAAATTGATGATTTAGATATGTAATTAGATGGTATTTAGGTTGTAAGAAGTCGAAATCTAAGCTTTGAAATGAGATTTGAGTGCTTAAACATCTATTTCAGCAAAACTAGCTAAGTTTTCTATGTTGTGGATAAGAAGCTTCGATCTGTGATTTTGGAATGATTTAATTTTGTTTGTTTCTATTTGTAATGCCTTTGTATTATATTTGATTTGTATGTGAAGTGTCAACTCGTTTGGAAGCCTCTACAAGTGAGGACAAAGGAAAAAAAAAAAAGCTTACTTGAGCTCAACCATTAAAGCAAAACTTGATCAAGGTGAGTGGTCTGGTGTGCTTTGATTAATGCATAAATCACTGATTTAAAAGGGGCTTAGGTGGTCTAAACACCTAATTTAAGTCCCAAGATGAAGTATTCCTACTTGAGCTTGATGATTTGCAAATTAATGCCAACTTCGTGTAAAATTATGATTTTACCCCTGCTTAATATTTTGTTGTATGATGATAGAAAAAAAATGTTTCAAAATTTTTGATAAAGCATGTGTGTGATTGGTGTGTAGATAAGGTTATTGTCATCTTTTTCTCATTTATTTTCTATTTATAATTTAATTAAACCGTTAATAATCAAAATTAACTAATTAAATTTATATAACATTATAATGATTGTATTTAATCAAAGATAGTGGATTATAACTTCATCCTCCACTGTCCATAAAAACAAATGGATTCAATTGCTCAATTGGTCCTTTAGCTAATTTAAAATCCATAGCGATTAAATTTTACCAGTTTTATAATTCAATCCTTGTACCTTAATTAACTATCCAATTAAAAAAATTATGGGACCAGACTTTAATTAACTTTTATACTAAAGACGTAAATATTAAATAATATTTATGCACTCGAACATAAAAAATATATGAAATTTATCGTTGTTCATTAAATTTATTGTTTAACAATTACTTTTGTTTTGGCCATTGAGAAACTTTTCTAACCCTTATGATATATATATATATATATATATATATATATATATATATCTCCATATTATTGCATCTACTTCTTTTATTCAATTGCATTGCCTAAGGGTGCTCATTGTGATGGTTTACATATTTATAGTAATTTGTTGCATCATCCTCTGACTAATTCTTCTTTGTTTCTTTGTTAGCATCCTCCTTTTTTTAATTTGGGTCTCATGTTGCTTTCTGAGCATCACTATGTCATTTTCCTCTTCGACCCGTGACCCGCTAACAGTAAGAGTTTCTACTTTCGATTTTGGAGATACTGCCTGTCTTAAACTCAAAAGTACCTTTTCGACTTTCGTAGATAGTGCCTCCGCTGAATTCAAAAGTACCTTTCGGCTTCCGGAGATGGTACGCCATCAAAAGTATTCTCCTCTTGTCCTACTACGAAATGGATTGAGAGTACCAAATCCAATGAGAACACAACAAAAGAAACCTTCGCCATCTTTTTTATTTTCTTAAAAGATTAAGAAAAAATGTAAAAGTGTGTTTTTATTAATGCTTAAGGATGAAACTTTAGCTTAAACAGATAATGGATTCTCTCAACAAAAAAATTCTTTGTGACAAATTCTACTCCGATGATGTTATGGAGGATTTCAGTCCTAAAAATGTTCTGTTCAGGGATGTGGATGATAATTCGGGGAATGGGATGATGGTGGATAATGCTCCTGCTCCCTTAATCTCATGGAAAGAGAAACTATTGGGCCACCCTTCCAAGTCAGAGGAAACTGAGAACGACGAAGATGAAACGGATTACATCCAAATAATGGACGAGGATGTGTTGATAACTCTTCTAAATGGCTCTCCTGCAAATGATTTTTCTGACCGAATAAGGCAAATTCTTTTTCGAGACATGGAGAATACTATGGTTTTGAAATTGCTAGGACGTAACATTGGGTTTTCTGTTCTCCAGAATAAAATTTACAGTTTATGGAAACCCATGGCACCGATCCATTTGAGGATATTGAAAACGGTCACTTCTTGGTTAAATTCAACAACAAATTAGACTGTGAGAAAGCTTTGTCGGAAGGACCGTGGATTATATTTGGTCAATATTTGACGGTTCAACCGTGGACGTCGGCTTTCTCTCCTGAATAAGCTTATCCTAGTACGGTTTTATCTTGGGTAAGACTCCCTGGTCTACCGAGTTATTTCTACAGGAAAAAAAATTCTGTCAAGAAATTGGGGAAGTCATCAAACTTGATATGAATTCAGATAACAAAATCAGGGGTAGATTTGCCCGGATGGCTGTGTCTGTGAATCTAGATAAACCATTGGTGGCACAGATATATATTGATGGCAAACTTCAAAGAGTTGAGTACGAGTTCTTACCCACAGTGCGCTTTCAGTGTGGCAAATATGGGCATTTCAAGGAAAGCTGCCCAAATCGGACGCTAGGTAAACAATCTGCAGAAATCAGTCACTTAACGGAGAAGGAATCGAAACCTGTGACCAAGATCGATGAAGGATTCTGGTACAGCAACGGTAACTTTGGGCCCTGGATGCTGGTAGAGAGAATCCCGATACAAATCAAGGGATTCTTCTCTTTCTGAGGTTGGTTTCAAGGGGAAAAAAACAGGAAGGTTTCCGTTTTAGAACCCTGGTAGAAATGGAAATGGACGTTGGAGATAGGGATGAATTTAATTCTAAGGAAGAGGAAATCAGAAGGAAAAAAAAAAGGAGAGGCAAGCTTACCTGATAATTCGGTTGGAATGATAAATACAGAGAGTTCAAGAGAACAAGGGAAAAATAATTTTAATGCCTTGGGTTTTAAGAATTTAGCCAATCCAAATCATTTCAATAAAAAAGGGACTGGACCAGGCTTTCGGCCTGCTGCTTTAAACCAAGTTAATGGTCCCACTTCTACTGCTGGGCTGAATAATAACTCCAAAGATTCCAGGCAGTTACTGGTTGTCTGTCCAAGAAAATCTGCTGTGCAACCCACATTAGCTGGTCCATCAAACCAAGCCACGGGGCCTACTGGTTCTTTGACCCAAGACACGGATTTAGCAGCAGTTTTTTGTAGCAGAGGTGAACAGGTGGGGAAGCACAGGCCTCCTGTTGCTGCTGGGACCTGTAATTTCAGCCCATCCTTTGTATTGATACGAACCAGCTACAAGAGGAGAGACCAACAGCTGTACAATCAGGTTTAAACCCAAACTCTTCTCTGTTGGAAGTTACTAATTCTCCTTTTCTGTCCGAACAGGGAATTTTTCCGGTGGCTGAGTTGATTGATGTTACAAATTCAAAATCGGCGATGGGTTTGGATCCACAGCATCATACGACAATCACTTTAAAAAATGCACACTGCCAAATAGAGAATGACCAGAGAGATAGCATCTTCTATAGCCTCTCTTAGAATAAAGCCCAAGAAGTCTAGTTTGGGAAACTATCACAAAATTGGTGGAATTAAAATTAATTCTTCCATTAATAAGGTTGTTCAAAATAAGGCCCGGAAGTCCAAATCCGCTAAAACTAACAAGGTAATGGTTTCTGACTTTGTTACCAAACTAGCTAGTGATTTAACGAATCCTACCGAGGAGTTGGGTTTGGATAAAAGGGACCCATGTGATGGGCAAGAAGAAATGGATGAACATTTAAGTCAGTAAGTTGTAGCCTTTTTGGTTTATTTTTCTTGCTGTTGCTTTTTGGGCTTATTATTATTTTTATATAGATCTAAATTTATCTATATTTACGTGGATTTGTTAAGATTGCGCTAGTAATAAATTCATTCGTGTTTTTCAAAAATATAAAATGGAATACAATTCGGATATTATATGCCTATTGGAACCAAGAGTGACCTATAAAAATGCTAATACAGTTACTGACAAGTTGGGTTTTTTTAAGTCTCACCGTATTGAAATTGTAGGTTTTTCAAGACGCATATGGGTGGGGTGGAAAGATTCTATTCGGGTGCAGATTATTCAAAATCACCCCAATTTATCCTCTTCAAAGTTTATGGTAATGTTAATTCCAACCATATTTTTATTTCCTTTGTCTATGGTAGTCCAAACAGGTACAAGCGTAAATTTCTTTGGGAAGCATTAAAAAAGGTTATACCACGGACAATTCTTCTTATTTATTTATGGGTGATTTTAATGCTATCTTATCTACTAATGATAAAACATGTGTGTGATTGGTGTGATGGGTGATTTTGTGATGTGTTTGATGATTAGTAAGGAGAGTCAATTAAAATGGCTAACCTGACATTCCGGATTCGGGTTAGATCATACAGGGTTGTGATGCCACAAAATTGATATATGGACTAGCTAAATCAAGCTAACGTAATCTCAAAAACATAAAAAAAATACAAAAAAAGGGATTTGGAATTACATAGGAATTGTTGACCGAAAGTTTTGAAAACATTGGAGGGATTTCTTCAACGACGGCACAAGAAAGAAGTTGATAAGGTTATTGTCATCTTTTTGTCATTTATTTTCTATTTATGATTTAATTAACACTTTAATTAATCAAAATTAACTAATTAAAACTTATTTAACATTATAATGATTGTAATTAATGAAAGATAGTGTATTATAACTTCATCCTCCACTGTCCATGAAAACAAATGGGTTCAATTGCTCAATTGGTTCTTTAGCTAATTAAAAATTCATAGCGATTAAAGTTTACCACTTTTATAATTCAGTCCTTGTACCTTAATTAACTATCCAATTAAAAAATTTATGGGACCAGACTTTATTTAACCTTTATACTAAACTCGTAAATATTAAATAATAATATTTATGCACTTGAACATCAGAAATGTATTGAATTTATCGTTGTTCATTAAATTTATTGTTTAAGAATTACTTTTGTTTTGGCCTTTGAGAAACTTTTCTAGCCCTTTTAATATATATATATCCATATTATTGCATCTACTTCTTTTATTCAATTACATTGCCTAAGGGTGCTCATTGTGATTGGTTTACATATTTATGCTAATTTGCTGCATCATCCTCTAACTAATTCTTCTTATTTTCTGTGTTAGCATCCTCCTTTTTATAATTTGGGTCTCATGTTGCTTTCTGAGCATCACTATGCCATTTTCCTCTTCAACCCACCGACAGTAGGAGCTTTTACTTTCGATTCTGGAGATTCTGCCTCCCTTGAACTCAAAAATACCCTTTCGGCTTCCGAAGATGGTACGCCATCAAAAGTATTCTCCTCTTGTCCTACTACGAATTGGATTGAGAGTACCAAAGCCAAAAAGCCAATGACAACACAACCAAAGAAACTTTCGCCATATTTTTTATTTTCTTAAAAGGTTAAGAAAAAATGTAAAGGTGTGTTTTTATTAATGCTTAAGGATGAAACTTTGACGAAATTTAAAGAGTTTAAAATGAGATATTTTGGGCGTATTTAGTGGTCATTGTCCAGTGCCTAATAGCCATACAGTACAAAAATGCATATAACTTCTCTCCACATTTTCAATGGACATGTTTATCATTATTATTGGAGGTTTAAATTTACTTCTCATTGTTTCACACAAAGACATTATGGGTGATCATTGATGTGTTTAAAGGAAAAAAAAAATGTTATGAATATTATACTTATTTTAACCACATGCCTTATACAGGATTTCGAATATTGATTAAGGTCAATTAATGTTTTTAAATTTTTTCTCCAAATGTTTAAATACTAATCATTTAATATATCTCAAGAGTGATAGTTGTAGTCTTTCAAAGTGCTATTAGTACGAGGATACTTGTTTTAAGAGAATATATAAGATAACTTAGAAATCTAATTTAAAAATAGACACTTTAGTGTGTGACAAATTCTTAACACATATTGTGAAAAAAGAAAGCAATAGCATCATATCGGAATTAAAAAAAAATTTCTTGTTTTCAATTCAATCTCAAAACTAGTACAATAATTATAAGCATAAGATCAAAATTAATAAAATTAAGTTAAGATGCAAAAATATATATCCCAATTATTTACAATAAATTATGTAGACAAAGCGGAAAACTTTGGTCGCAACTTTTTATTTCTCAATTACATATTACAAACATCTTCAAGCTTGTTAAAGCTTTTTTAATTAAGTGAGATTAAATAAATACATAAATATAAAAAATGTTAAGTACTCACTTTAATACTACAAAATTCACGAGATCAACTACTGAGTTATTATTTCAATTCTAGTTTTAATTGATTTAATCAAAATCTCTGAAAATCTAGTGATTTTTAACCATTTTTTAGCTTGAAAATGGTAAATCTCGTATTACTAAGCTAAGATTATGTTTTAAAGTGATATCTAACTCATTTTGATCTAATTAAAAGTTATTTGGTCTTAATTTCACAAGTCCTTAAGGAATTTAAACAAATCAAACATTTTGCCCTTTTTTATGTTTTCAAAATCTTGATTTTTCCAAAAAAGTTAGATCCATGTAATTAAACAAAATTGATGATTTAGATATGTAATTAGATGGTATTTAGGTTGTAAGGAGCGGAACTCTAAGCTTTGAAATGAGATTTGAGTGCTTAAACATCTATTTCAGCAAAACTAGCTAAGTTTTCAATGTTGTGGATAAGAAGCTTCGATCTGTGATTTTGGAATGATTTAGTTGTGTTTGTTTCTGTTTGTGATGCCTTTGTATTATATTTGGTTTGTATGTGAAGTGTCAACTCGTTTGGAAGCCTCTACAAGTGAGGATAAAGGAAAAAATAAGCTTACTTGTGCTTTGCCATTAAAGCAAAGCTTGAGCAAGGTGACTGGTCTGGTGTGCTTTGATAAATGCACATATCACTGATTTAAAGGGGGACTTAGGTAGTCTAAACACCTAATTTAAGTCCCAATATGAAGTATTCCTACTTGAGCTTGATGATTTGCAAATTAATGCCAACCTCGTGTAAACTGATGATTTTACCCCTACTTAATATTTTGTTGTATGATGATAGAAAAAGAATGTTTCAAACTGTTTGTTAAAGCATGTGTGTGATTGGTGTGATGGGTGGTTTTGTGGTGTGTTTGATGATCAATAAGCAGAGTCTTTTAAATGGCTAACCTGACATTCCGGATTCGGGTTGTCCCATTCCAGTCGGGGTTGTGATGCCACAAAATTGGTAAATGGACTAGCTAAATCAAGCTACCGTAACCTCAAAAACATAAAAAAAAAATACAAGAAACGGATGTGGAATTACCTAGGACTTGTTGGCAGAAAGTTTCGAATACATGGGAGGTTTTTCTTCAAGCTTGGACAGTAAATCAAAGACGTTGATAAGGTTATTGTCATCTTTTTGTCATTTATTTTCTATTTATAATTTAATTAAACCTTTAATTAATCAAAATTAACTAATTAAAACTTATTCAACATTATAATGATTGTAACTAATCAAAGATAGTGGACTATAACTTCATCCTCCACGGTCATAAAAACAAATGGGTTCAATTGCTCAATTGGTCCTTTAGCTAATTAAAAATTCATAGAGACTAAAGTTTACCACTTTTATAATTCAATCCTTGTACCGTAATTAACTATCCAATTAATAAATTTACTTGACCAGACTTTAATTAATCATTATACTAAACTCGTAAATATTAAATAATAATATTTATGTACTCGAACATCAGAAATGTATGAAATTTATCATTGTTCAATAAATTTATTGTTTAAGAATTATATTTGTTTCGGCCTTTGAGAAACTTTTCTAGCCCTTATAATATATATATCCATATTGTTGCATCTACTTATTTTATTCAATTGCATTGCCTAAGGGTGCTCATTGTGATTGGTTTACATATTTATTGTAATTTGCTGCATCATCCTTTGACTAATTCTTCTTATTTTCTATGTTAGCATCCGCCTTTTTATAATTTGGGTCTTATGTTGCTTTCTGAGCATCACTATGCCATTTTCCTCTTCAACCCACCGGTAGTAGGAGCTTCTACTTTCGATTCTGGAGATTCTGTCTCCCTTGAACTCAAAAGTACCCTTTCAGCTTCCGGAGATGGTGCCTCCGCTGAACTCAAAAGTACCCTTTGGTGTCCGGAGATGGTGCCTCCGCTGAACTCAAAAGTACCCTTTCGGCTTCCGGAGATGGTACGCCATCAAAATTATTCTCCTCTTGTCCTACTACGAATTGGATTGAGAGTACCAAAGCCAATGACAACACAACCGAAGAAACCTTCGCCATCTTTTTTATTTTCTTAAAAGGTTAAGGAAAAATGTAAAGGTGTGTTTTTATTAATGCTTAAGGATGAAACTTTGATGAAATTTAAAGAGTTTAAAATGAGATATTTTGGGCGAATTTAGTGGTCATTGACTAGTCCAGTGCCTAATAGCCATATAGTACGAAAATGCATATAACTTCTCTCCATATTTTCAATGGCCATGTTTATCATTGTTATTTTCAATGGCCATGTCCTACTTGAGCTTGATGATTTGCAAATTAATGCCAATCTATTGTAAACTAATGATTTTACCCTACTTAATTTTTTGTTGTATGATGATAGAAAAAGAATGTTTCAAACTGTTTGTTAAAGCATGTGTGTGATTGGTGTGATGGTTGGTTTTGTGGTGTGTTTGATGATCAATAAGCAGAGTCTTTTAAATGGCTAACCTAGCATTCCGGATTCGGGTTGTCCCATTCCTGTAGGGGTTGTGATACCACAAAATTAGTAAATGGACTAGCTAAATCAAGCTACCGTAACCTTAAAAACATAAAAAAAAATACAAGAAACGGATGTGGAATTACCTAGGACTTGTTGGCCGAAAGTTTCGAATACATGGGAGGTTTTTCTTCAAGCTTGGACGGTACAACAAAGACGTTGATAAGGTTATTGTCATCTTTTTGTCATTTATTTTCTATTTATAGTTTAATTAAACCTTTAAGTAATCAAAATTAACTAATTAAAACTTATTCAACATTATAATGATTGTAATTAATTAAAGATAGTGGACTATAACTTCATCCTCCACGGTCCATAAAAACAAATGGTTTCAATTGCTCAATTGGTCCTTTAGCTAATTAAAAATTCATAGAGACTAAAGTTTACCACTTTTATAATTCAGACCTTGTACCTTAATTAACTATCCAATCCAAAAATTTACGGGACCAAATTTTAAATAAGCTTTATACTAAACTCGTAAATATTAAATAATAATATTTATGTACTCGAACATAAAAAATGTATGAAATTTATCGTTGTTCATTAAATTTATTGTTTAAGAATTACTTTTGTTTTGGCCTTTGAGAAACTTTTCTAGTCCTTATGATATATATATATATATATATATATATATATATATATATATATATCCATATTATTGCATCTACTTCTTTTATTCAATTACAATGCCTAAGGGTGCTCATTGTGATTGGTTTGCATATTTATGGTAATTTGTTGCATCATCCTTTGGCTAATTCTTCTTATTTTCTATGTTAGCATCCTCCTTTTTATAATTTGGGTCTCATGTTGCTTTCTGAGCATCACTATGCCATTTTCCTCTTTAACCCACTGGCAATAAGAGCTTCTACTTTCGATTCTAGAGATTCTGCCTCCCTTGAACTCAAAAGTACCTTTTCGGCTTCCGGAGATGGTGCCTCCACTGAACTCAAAAGTACCCTTTCGGCTTTCGGAGATGGTATGCCATCAAAATTATTCTCCTCTTGTCCTACTATGACAACCAAAGAAACCTTCGCCATCTTTTTTATTTTCTTAAAAGGTTAAGAAAAAATGTAAAGGTGTGTTTTTATTAATGCTTAACGATGAAACTTTGATGAAATTTAAAGAGTTTAAAATGAGATATTTTGGGTGAATTTAGTGGTCATTGACTAGTCCAGTGCCTAATAGCCATACAGTACGAAAATGCATATAACTTCTCTCCATATTTTCAATGGCCATGTTTATCATTGTTATTGGAGGTTTAAATTTACTTCTCTTTGTTTCACACAAAGACATTGTGGGTGATCGTTGATGTGTTTAAAGGAAAAAAAATGTTATGACTATTATACTTATTTTAAGCACATGCCCTATACAAGATTTCGAATATTGATTAAGGTCAATTAATGTTTTTAATTTTTTTGCTCCAAACATTTAAATACTAAACATTTCGTATTGTTAGAATTGAGTGACTAGATTTCTTGTTAAAATAAAATTCAGTGGTAAAATAAAATAAAAGTAAAGTCCAAATAAACTAGACTTCTTTTATTTTATTTTAATTAAAATAAGTCATCTATTTTATTTTAATTAGAATAAGGTGTTTCAAGCTTACTACGTTACTTCTATTAGTTGTTGACTGGAATATGATTTTTCAACCTATAAATAGGTGTAGTTATCTCCTCTTGTAATTATTCAATTTTCGACATTAGTGAATCTTCTTCTCCTTTACCCGTGGTTTTTTCTCAAAAGGGTTTCCACGTAAAATCTGTGTGTTCTTTCTTTACATTTTCTTTGCGATATTTCTTCATTGTCGATATTTAATTTTATCAAATTGGTATTAGCGCTTTTCGGGTTACTAGTCTCGATCACGATAATTGCGACATTGAAGTACGGTATTGCTCTATTGGATCTCAACACTAGATTCGTGTTGTGGCAGGTAAAGATGCAAGCAGTTCTTGCGCAGATGGATTTGGAGGATGCCCTGTTAGGGTTAGATAAGATGCCTTCGAATTTGATAGATGAATAGAAGAAGCGTAAAGATCGGAAGGCTTTAACGCAATTACAACTGCATCTGTCGAATGAAATTATACAATATGTGTTAAAGGAGAAGACTACTGTTGCATTATGGGCAAAATTTCAACAATTATGTATGTCGAAAACCCTAACCAATAAATTGTATATGAAGCAGCATTTGTATTCTCATCATTTGGAAGAAGGTGTGTCTGTGCACGAACACTTAAATATGTTTAAAGAAATTGTCTCGAATTTGGAGGCCATGGAGGTTCAGTATGATAAAGAGGATTTAGGGTTCATTCTCCTTTGTTCGTTGCCACCGTCGTATTCAACCTTCAGAGATACAATTTTGTATGGCTGTGAATCTCTTACTGTTGATGAAGTCTATGCTTCCTTAGCCTCGTATGACAAGATGAAGCATCTTGTGGTTGGATTTGACTCTTAGGGAGAGGGTCTCATTGTTCGTGGAAGACAAGATCGAAACAGTGATGATAATCATGGGAGGACACAGGAACGAAATCCCCGCAGTAAATCTAAAGGTAGATCGAGATCTTCAAACAAAGGTAAAACTTGTAACTCCTGCAAGAAGAAAGGGCACATTAAGAAAGAGTGCTACAAGTTACAAAATAAGATCAAAAGGGAGGTAGAGAATCAAAAGGGAAACAACCAGAACAATCTGGTGAAGCTGATGTAGTAGAAGACTACAGTGATGTCTGTTGACAATTCTAAAGTGAGCGAGGAGTGGATCCTCGATTCTGGTTGCACCTTCCATATGAGTCCCAATCGGGATTGGTTTACAACATATGAAGCTATATTTGAAGGTGTTGTTTTGATGAGAAATAATGCTTCATGTAAAATCGCAGGTGTTGACACAATCAAAATAAAGATGTTTGATGGGGTTGTTAGAACTCTTAGTGGCGTATGACATGTACTAGAATTGAAAAGAAATTTGATTTCGTTAAGTACTCTTGATTCAAAGGGACACAGGTGCACAGCTGAAAGTGGGGTTCTAAAGATTAGTAAGGGTTCCCTCGTTGTGATGAAAGGGCAGAGAAAAACTTCCAAATTATTTGTTTTGCAAGGTTAAACTATTACTGGTGATGCTGCAATCGCTTCCTCTTCCTTGTCAGATGATGATATTAATAGACTTTGGCATATGCATCTAGGGCATATGAGTGAAAACGGTATGACAAAATTGAGTAAAAGAGGACTTTTTGATGGGCAAGGCATTAGCAAACTGAAGTTTTGTGAGCATTACGTTTTTGGTAAGCAAACGATAGTTCAATTCACCAGAGGAATCCATAACACGAAGGAAATATTAGATTATATTCATTTTGATCTTTGGGGACCATCTAGAGTGCCTTCGAGAGGTGGAACTAATTATATGCTAACTCTTATTGATGATTTTTCCAGAAACGTTTGGGCATTCTTTCTGAAGCTGAAAAGTGATGTGTTTTCCACATTCAAGTCTTGGAAAAATATGGTTGAAAAACAGACAGGAGAGCAGATAAAACACCTCCGCACAAATAATGGCTTGGAGTTTTGTTCTGATAAGTTTAATGAATTGTGCAAATCAGAAGAGATCATAAGACATTTGATAGTTCGTCATACTCCACAGCAAAACGACGTTGCACAACGAATGAATAGAACAATCATGGAGAAGGTTTGATGTATGTTATCGAATGCTAATTTACCGAAGTCGTTTTGGGCTGAAACAACCTCTACTGCATTTTTTTTGATTAATCGATCTCCATCCATTGCCATTGAGAAAAAGACTCCACAAGAGATATGGTCTGGTAAGCCTGCTGATTATTCTAAAATAAAGATTTTTGGGTGTCCTACTTATGCTCATGTTGATAATGGAAAATTGGAACCAAAATCCATTAAATGTGTTTTTCTTGGTTTTAAAGCTGGTGTAAAAGGGTATAAGTTATGGTGTCCTAAAAATAAAAAAGTTGTGATTAGCAGAGATGTTGTTTTTGATGAAACTGCTATGTTACCTTACTTATCTCTTAAAGACTCTTCCAGTGAAGAACAACAAAAGCAGGTGGAGTTTAAGATTGATCTAGTATCTACAATAGAGTCAACTTCTTAAGTTAGTACAGAAGTTTAGAATAGAGTCATCACCACAATATTTTATTGCCAAAAATAGACTTAGAAGAGAAATTAAAACTTCGAAGAGGTACGCTGAGGCTAATCTAGTAGCTTATGCTTTAAACGTGGCTGAAGATATTGATGCAAATCAAGAGCCATCTACTTATTCCGAGGCTGTAAGTTGTGATGACTCAGAAAAGTGGATGATTGCCATGCAAGAAGAGATGAAATCACTCCATAAGAATAAAACGTGGGACTTAGTGAAGCTTCCAAAGGGTAAAAAGGTCATTCATTGTAAATGGGTATTCAAGAGGAAAGAAGGGATTCCAAGAATTGAAGAACCATATATAAAGCAAGACTTGTTGTAAAATGTTACAGTCAGATTCCTGGTGTAGACTTCACAGACGTGTTTTCTCCAGTTATGAAACACAGTTATATTCGAGCCTTACTTGGTATTGTGGCCATGTATGATTTGGAGCTTGATCAGTTAGATGTAAAAACAATGTTCTTGCATGGAGAACTTGAGGAAATATATTTACATGCAACAACCAGAGGGCTTTATAGTCTCAGAAAAGGAGGACTATGTTTGCTTGTTGAAAAAGTCCGTTTATGGTTTGAAACAGTCACCAAGGCAATGGTACAAGAGGTTTGATTCTTTTATGACTACCCATGATTTCAAAAGAAGTAGTTTTGATAGTTGTGTTTATTTTAAGAAAAACAGTGACAGTTCTTTTGTGTATCTACTCCTTTATGTTGATGACATGCTGATAGCAGCAAAAGATAAAGAAGAGATAAGAAAGGTTAAAGCCCAACTTAGTGAAGAATTTAAGATGAAAGATTTGGAAGCAGTAAAGAAGATGCTTGGGATGGAGATTCTTAGAGATAGAATGGCATGTAAGTTGTACCTAAGTCAGAAAGGGTACATTGAGAAAGTTCTTTGCAGGTTCAATATGCAGAGTGCCAAGCCTGTTAGCACTCCATTAGCAGCCCACTTCAGACTTTCATCGGCTTTGTCTCCGCAATCAGATGATGAGATTGATTACATGTCACGTGTTCCGTATTCTAGTGCAGTGGGTTCTCTAATGTATGCTATGGTTTGCTCACGTCCAGATTTATCATATGCAGTTAGTGTAGTTAGTAGATACATGGCGAATCCCGGTAAAGAACACTGGAAAGCAATTCAGTGGATTTTGAGATACTTACGAGGTACCACTGATGTTTGCTTACAGTTTGGAAGAACTAGAGATGGAGTCATTGGGCATGTTGATGCTGATTTTGCTGGAGACCTAAATAGGAGAAGATCTCTTATAGGGTATGTCTTTACAATTGGGGGTTGTGCAATTAGTTGGAAAGCTACTTTGTAAACTACAGTTGCTTTGTCTACCACTAAAGCTGAGTACATGGTGATTACATATTGGATTACACAACCGAAGAAACCTTCGCCATCTTTTTTATTTTCTTAAAAGGTTAAGAAAAAATGTAAATGTGTGTTTTTATTAATGCTTAAGGATGACACTTTGACGAAATTTAAAGAGTTTAAAATGAGATATTTTGGGCGAATTTAATGGTCATTGACTAGCCTAGTGCCTAATAGCCATACAGTTCGAAAATGCATATAACTTCTCTCCACATTTTCAATGGCCATGTTTATCATTATTATTGGAGGTTTAAATTTACTTCGCTTTGTTTCAAACAAAGACATTGTGGGTGATCATTGATGTGTTTAAAGGAGAAAAAATGTTATGATATTATACTTATTTTAAGCACATGCCCTATACAAGATTTCAAATATTGATTAAGGACAATTAATGTTTTTAAATTTTTTGCTCCAAATGTTTAAATACTAAACATTTCATATATCACAAGTGTGATAGTTATTGTCTTTCAATGTGCTATTAGTACGAGGATGCTTTTTTTAAGAGAATATAGAAGATAACTTACAAATCTAATTTAAAAATAGAACTTTAGTGTGAGACAAATTCTTAACACATATTGTGAACAAAGAAAGCACTAGCATCATATAAGAATTAAAAAAACTTTCTTGTTTTCGATTCAATCTCAAAACTAGTATAATAATTATAAGCATAAGATCAAAATTAATAAAATTTAGTTAAGAAGCAAAAATATATATATGTGTATCTCAATTATTTACAATAAATTATTTGGACAAAGCGGAAAACTTTGGTTACAACTTTTTATATCTCAATTACATATTACAAGCGCCTTTAAGCTTGTTAAAGCTTTTTTTTTTTAATGAAGTGAGATTAAATAAATACGTAAATATAAAAAATGACAAAATAATCACTTTAAAAGTACAAAATTCACGAGATCAACTACTGAGTAATTATTTCAATTCGAGTTTTAATTGATTTAACCAAAATCTCTAAAGATCTAGTGATTTTTAACCGATTTTTAGTTTGAAAATGGTAAATCTCGTATTACTAAGCTAAGATTATATTTTAAAGTGATATCTAACTCATTTTGATCTAATTAAAAGTTTTTTTATCTTAATTTCACAAGTCCTTAAGGAATTTAAACAAATCAAACGTTTTCCCCTTTTTGATGTTTACAAAAGCTGGACTTTTCCAAAAAATTTAGATCCATGTAATTAGACAAATTTGATTATTTAGATATGTAATTAGATGGTATTTAGGCTGTACAAAATCGAAATCTAAGCTTTGAAATGAGATTTGAGTGTTTAAACATCTATTTTAGCAAAACTAGCTAAGTTTTCTATGTTATGGATCAGAAGCTTCGATCTGTGCTTTTGGAATGATTTGGTTGTGTTCGTTGTTGTTTTTAATGCCTTTTTATTATATTTTATTTGTATGTGAAGTGTCAACTCGTTTGGAAGCCTCTACAAGTGAGGACAAAGGAAAAAATAGGCTTACTTGAGCTTTTCCATTAAAGCAAAGCTTGTGCAAGGTGAGTGGTCTGGTGTGCTTTGATTAATGAACAAATCACTGATTTAAAGGAAGGCTTAGGTTGTCTAAACACCTAATTTAAGTCCCAAGATGAGTTATTCCTACTTGAGCTTGACGATTTGCAAATTAATGCCAACCTCGTGTAAACTTATGATTTTACCCTTGCTTAATATTTTGTTCTATGATGATAGAAAAAGAATGTTTCAAACTGTTTGATAAAGCATGTGTGTGACTGGTGTGATGGGTGGTTTTGTGGTGTGTTTGATGATCAGTAAGCAGAGTCTTTTAAATGGCTAACCTGACATTCCAGATTCGGGTCTGACCATTCTAGTCGAGGTTGTGATGCCACAAAATTGGTAAATGGACTAGCTAAATTAAGCTATCGTAACCTCAAAAACATAAAAAATACAAGAAAGTTTAGAATACATGGGAGGTTTTTCTTCAAGCTTGGACGGTACAACTGATGCAGTCGAAAGTAACTAAAAATATGACTAAGGCAAGTGCACCTATCAATTAATAGTATAGTTACGGTAGGCACAAATATCGTTCCCACGAGGACCAAAAGTACTAGTAATAACTGTCTTCCTTTTATCTAATCGGTCGAATAAAGTGATCGTTCTAAACTTATTTAACTATATTAATAAAATGCGCATCAAAGATTAAAAAAAGAAATATTAAGTGTTTTTATACCAAGAAGCAAACAATATCCAAGAAAGATTTCACCTAGATTTCATCTGCCATTATCATTCTAAATTAAGCAATTTATTCTCTTAGTATTTTGTTCCATAGAAATCCCTAAATTATGCTAATACCTCTATTCAAGCATAAAAGCAACTGACTCTTGATTGATTAATTGAAATTTCTTTCTAATTAAAACCCCTATTGTCGCATTAATTCGATCTATGGATTCCTCTCTTAGATTTGACTCTAATCCGGTAGATTTATGTCGTCCTATTTCTAGGATTGCATGCAACTCCACTCAATTATGGTAGATCTACTCTTAAACAGGGTCTATTCCTCCTCTGATTTAAGCACATCAAACAAGAATTAATATATCAAGAATACTAAATCAAGAATTAAGCACACATAATTGAGAGCAAAATCTAAGTATTTATTGCGTAAAATCAGAAATCAATTGACAGAATTCATCCTAAGGTTCATCTCCCCTAGGTATTTAGGAATTTAGTTCATGCTAATAAATGAAAACATCTTAGAAACAATATAACCACAAGATGAGGAAAAACTCATAGTAAAATCAGAAGAATTTAGAAAGAGGTCTTCAATCTTTGTGGAGATCTGCTTCAAAGACGGATTCTATGGTGTTTCTTCAGTTGTTTCCTTCAATAATCTCTGATGGCTAGGGCTTGGAGAATGGAGGATTTTGTAGAAAATTGGAAGTGCCCTTTTATATCACTCTATCCCCTATTTATAATACATGAAAAAACTCTAGCTTGATCCAAATTAAATTCTAAAAAGATAATTTGAATTAAATCTAAACAATAATTCCCTAACTGGATTCAAATTAAACTCTAAATTATAAAGCCTAAAAGATAAATATAAACAATATAATAATAATACTAAATATTAATCCTAAAAATTAAAGTTTAAATTTAAATAAAGTCTTATGTCCAATAAATCTCTTCCTAACTCTTCCACATTCACACTTTTGCCCCAAATTTTCCTTTTTATCTTCGATTTTGTCCATGGCTATGTGTCCAGCTCGTGTGGCTCCTAAAATCTGCTCTTTTTATCCGGCTTTCGCTTGTTTTTCGCTCCTTTCACTCCCAACTGCTTTCATAAGTATAGAAACCTGAATTTGAAGGATTATGAACATAAAATTCATTATTTTAAATAGATTAATCATCCAAAAATGCATTAAGAATGAGGCTAAATTATGTTACTTTTGGCACTTATCAACAACAAAGACGACTATAAGGTTATTGTCATCTTTTTGTCATTTATTTTCTATTTATAATTTAATTAAACCTTTAATTAATCAAAATTAACTAATTAAAACTTATTTAACATTATAATGATTGTAATTAATCAAAGATAGTGGATTATAACTTCATCCTCCACTGTCCATAAAAACGAATGGGTTCAATTGCTCCATTGGTCCTTTAGCTAATTAAAAATTCATAGCGATTAAAGTTTACCACTTTTATAATTCAGTCCCTGTACCTTAACTAACTATCCTATTAAAAAATTTAAGGGATCAGACTTTAATTAACCTTTATACTAAACTCGTAAATATTAAATAATAATATTTATGTACTCGAACATCATAAATGTATGAAATTTATCGTAGTTCAATAAATTTATTGTTTAAGAATTACTTTTGTTTTGGCCCTTGAGAAACTTTTCTAGCCCTTATAATATATATATATATCCATATTATTGCATCTACTTCTTCTATTCAATTACATTGCCTAAGGGTGCTCATTGTGATTGGTTTATATATTTATGGTAATTCGCTGCATCATCCTTTGACTAATTCTTCATATTTTCTATGTTAGCATCCTCCTTTTTATAATTTGGGTCTCATGTTGCTTTCTGAGCATCACTATGCCATTTTCCTCTTCAACCCACCGGTAGTAGGAGCTTCTACTTTCAATTATGGAGATTTTGCCTCCCTTGAATTCAAAAGTACCCTTTCGACTTCCGGAGATGGTACACCGTCAAAATTATTCTCCTCTTGTCCTACTACGAATTGGATTGAGAGTACCAAAGCCAATGAGAACACAACCAAAGAAACCTTCGCCATCTTTTTTATTTTCTTAAATGGTTAAGAAAAAATGTAAAGGTGTGTTTTTATTAATGCTTAAGGATGAAACTTTGACGAAATTTAAAGAGTTTAAAATGAGATATTTTGGGTGAATTTAGTGGTCATTGACTAGCCCAGTGCCTAATAGCCGTACAGTACGAAAATGCATATAACTTCTCTCCACATTTTCAACAGCCATGTTTATCATTATTATTGGAGGTTTAAATTTTCTTCTCTTTGTTTCACACAAAGACATTATGGGTGATCATTGATGTGTTTAAAGGAAAAAAAATGTTATGACTATTATACTTATTTTAAACACATGCCCTATACAAGATTTCGAATATTGATTAAGGTCAATTAATGTTTTTAAATTTTTTGCTCTAAACGTTTAAATACTAAACATTCCATATATCACAAGAGTGATAGTTCTAGTCTTTTAAAGTGCTATTAGCGCAAGGATACTTTTTTTAAGAGAATATATAAGATAACTTACAAATCTAATTTAAAAATAGACACTTTCGTGTGAGACAAATTTTTAATACATATTATGAACAAAGAAAGCAAAAGCGTCATATCAAAATTAAAAAAACTTTCTTCTTTCCGATTCAATCTCAAAACTAGTACAATAATTATAAGCATAAGATCATAATTAATAAATTTAGTTAAGAAGCAAAAATATATAAATCTGTATCTTAATTATTTACAATAAATTATTTAGACAAAGCGGAAAACTTTGGTTGCAACTTTTTATATCTCAATTACATATTACAAACACCTTCAGGCTTGTTAAAGCTTTTTTTTTAATGAAGTGAGATTAAATAAATACGTAAATATAAAAAATGTTAAATACTCACTTTAAAAGTACAAAATTCACGAGATCAACTACTGAGTAATTATTTCAATTCGAGTTTTAATTGATTTAACCAAAATCTCTAAAGATCTAGTGATTTTTAACCGATTTTTAGCTTGAAAATGGTAAATCTCGTATTAGTAAGCTAAGATTTTGTTTTAAAGTAATATCTAACTCATTTTGATCTAATTAAATGTTATTTGATCTTAATTTCACAAGTCCTTAAGGAATTTAAACAAATCAAACGTTTTCCCATTTTTGATGTTTACAAAAGCTGGACACATCCAAAAAAGTTAGATCCATGTAATTAGACAAAATTGATTATTTAGATACGTAATTAGATAGTATTTAGGCTGTACAAAGTCGAAATTTAAGCTTTGAAATGAGATTTGAGTAAACATCTATTTCAGCAAAACTAGCTAAGTTTTCTATGTTGTGGATAAGAAGCTTCGATCTGTGCTTTTGGAATGATTTGGTTGTGTTCGTCGCTGTTTGTAATGCCTTTGTATTATATTTTATTTTTATGTGAAGTGTCAACTCGTTTGGAAGCCTCTACAAGTGAGGACAAAGGAAAAAATAGGCTTACTTGAGCTTTTCCATTAAAGCAAAGCTTGAGCAAGATGAGTGGTCTGGTGTACTTTGATTAATGTACAAATCACTGATTTAAAGGGGGGCATAGGTGGTCTAAACACCTGATTTAAGTCCCAAGATGAAGTATTCCTACTTGAGCTTGATGATTTGAAAATTAATGCCAACCTCGTGTAAACTGATGATTTTACCCCTGCTTAATATTTTGTTGTATGATGATAAAAAAAGAATGTTTCAAACTGTTTGATAAAGCATGTGTGTGATTGGTGTGATCGGTGGTTTTATGGTGTGTTTGATGATCAGTAAGCAGAGTCTTTTAAATGGCTAACCTGACATTTTGGATTCGGGTCGGACCATTCTGGTCGAGGTTGTGATGCCACAAAATTGGTAAATGGACTAGCTAAATTAAGCTACCGTAACCTCAAAAACATAAAAAATACAAGAAACGGATGTGGAATTACCTAGGACTTGTTAGCCGAAAGTTTTGAATACATGGGAGGTTTTTCTTCAAGCTTGGACGGTACAATTGATGAAGTCAAAACTAACTGAAAATATGACTAAGGCAAGTGCACCTATCAATTAATAGTATAGTTACGGTAAGCACAAATATCATTCCCACAAGGACAAAAAGTACTTGTAATAACTATCTTCCTATTATCTAACCGGTCGAATAAAGTAATTGTTCTAAACTAATTTAACTATATTCATAAAAAGTGAATCAAAGATTAAAGCGGAAAATAATAAGTGTTTTTATCCAAGAAGCAAACAATACCAAGGAAAGATTCCACGTAGATTTCATCTGCCATTATCATTCTAAATTAAGCAATTTATTCACTTAGTATTTTGTTTCGTAGAAATCCCTAAATTATGCTAATACCTCTATTCAAGCGTAAAAGCAACTAACTCTTGATTGATTAATTGAAATTTCTTTCTAATTAAAACCCCTATTGTCGCATTAATTCGATCTATGGATTCCCCTCTTAGATTTGACTCTAATCCGGTAGATTTATGTCGTCCTATTACTAGGATTGCATGCAACTCCACTCAATTATGCTAGATCTACTCTTAAACAGGGTCTATTTCTCCTCTGATTTAAGCACATCAAACAAGAATTAATATATCAAGAATACTAAATCAAGAATTAAGCACACATAATTGAGAGAAAAATCTAAGTATTTATTGCGTAAAATCAGAAATCAAATGACAGAATTCATCCTAGGGTTCATCTCCCCTAGGTATTTAGGAATTTAGTTGATGCTAATAAATGGAAACATCTTAGAAACAATATAACCACAAGATGAGGAAAAACTCATAGTAAAATCAAAAGAATTTAGAAAGAGGTCTTCAATCTTTGTAGAGATCTACTTCAAAGCCCAATATAGCTGGGAATCCTCTGCCTAATCACCTAAAGCAAGGGGTGAATGTCTTGCTGGAAGAAGGAGCTCGACAAATTAAGAGAAGTGTTGAACAAATTAAGTCTCCACTTTGGTGGGTATGGCAAGAGATGGTCAAAGAAGGGATAATCATGAAGGATAAAAAGAGTATGATAACCGGGGATGATAACCATTACGAGTTTCATGCCGTTAAGGGGCATGAAATTCAAAGCTACGTCGAGTTCAAAGCCGTGGTCCAAATGTTGATGGACAATTGAGAGCTGAAATTTTCTAAAGAAGGAGGGGAAGCTAATGATGTTTGTGCCTCCGAGGACGGAACAACTAAGGCTTATGGAAGTAATCGCCTCAAGGTGATTATTTGTGGCACGGTAAGAGAACAGACAACCCCTCGCATTATCATACAAAAGCCTATAACGTTTCCTTACAGGGATAGTAAGAAGGTCCCATGGAGTTACAATTGCAACGTGACCATACCAAGAGAAGGGGAACCTAGGAAGGATGTGAATCTTGTTACCCGTAACGGTAAAAATTATGACCCTATAAATAAAGAAAAAGAGGTTAGTAAAGGGAAAGCAAGAATGTATGAGCCTGAGAAAGAAATAACTAGCAAGCCCGAAGTACTCATGAACAAGCCCGTATCCGAGAATGAGGCGAAGGAGTTTTTAAAGTTCTTAAGGCATAGTGAATATAGTGTAGTAGAACAACTACACAAACAGCCTGCTCGGATATCGATCCTGTCATTGCTCTTAAGCTCGGAAGCCCATTGAAGCGCACTAATGAAGGTGCTGAATTAAACATATGTAGCAAATGACATCTCCGTCAGTAAGCTAGATCGATTGGTCAATAACGTGAGTGCTGATAATTTCATTTTCTTCAGCGATGATGAAATACCAATGGGAGGAATAGGTTCCACCAAGGCTTTACACATCACTACCCGTTGTAAAGGGTATACGCTGCCTGGAGTACTCATAGACAATGGTTCAACCCTGAATGTGCTACCGCTAGCTACACTGCAAAGATTGCCAATTGATAGCTCTCACATGAAGGGGTGTAGCAACATAGTGAGAGCATTTGACGAGACAGAAAGAAAGGTAATAGGAAAGATCAAAATACCTCTTCAAATTGGGTTGAATACATACGAAGTGGATTTTCTAATTATGGATATTAGGCCCACTTATAACTGTCTACTGGGAAGACCGTGGATCCACTCAGCTGGGGCAGTACCTTCCTCTTTGCACCAGAAAGTGAAGCTAATAAATGAAGGGGTGCTAATCACAATTAATGCTGAGGAGGAAATAATCGCGTCCATAACGAGTGATTCACCCTACGTTAGAATATACGAGGAGGCTGTGGAGTGCTGGTTTCGTTCACTAGAGTTTGTCAATGCAACTTTCATTTCGGAAGGGAGCAAGATACTTATGCCAACAATATCATCGACCACTAGGATGGGCTTGCAATTAACAGTCGGAAAGGGAGCTATACCTGGAAAGGGACTAGGAAAATACCTCCAAGGAAGAGTTAATGTACCGATACTGATAGAAAAGTGAGATCGTTATGGCCTGGGGTACAAGCTAGACACGAGACAAAAGAGGAAGGAGCTTGAGAAAAGGCAAGAAAGAAGGAGGGCCAGACTGTCTGAAAAGGACATCTCGTGGGAACCCATGGTATTCCCGCACATCTATGAGACTTTCATCTCAGGAGGGGTGATCAACCAGCAGGAAAAGGAGCGAGTGACGATTGGAACCAAATAGGGCATCACGAAAGATCTAGGCATTAACGCTATATCAGATGAAGGAAAGGAAGGGAATCCATTAAGAATTGGTTCGTGTGCACCTGGAAGCACATTGAATAATTGGACCGTGGAGGAACTCCCTGTAATTTTTAAGATTTCCTCAGAGTAATGCTTTGGCTCGAAAGCAATATGGATCTTTTTGTAAAAGGGCCCATGGTCATTATTCAGTTATTTTGAATGAAATGCACTTTTCATCTTATATTCTTCTCCATAATTATTCTTTCATTTCTTAATTCAGCTTAATAAACCATTTGTACATATCCAATAAATAAGATTAATTATTTTTTAATACATACATACTCATACATACCACATAATCATTCTTTCGTAAATTTATTTTGCTCTTTGGACCTTCCTTTCATCCCTTGATAGATCCTCAAATATTAATAATATGAGCAACCCTAACGCTAACTTAGAACCTCACTTCGAGCAAGATACGTGTTTGGAAGAGCTTCAGGACCTTGAAGATAATCAAGATTGTAATCTGCCTCCGGATCTGTTAATAATGGTGGAACAGGAAGAAAAACAGATCCTGCCTCATTCGGACCCAGTGGAAGTTATTAATCTAGGGCACGAAGATGAAAAGAAAGAGGTGAAAATTGGGACAAGCATCTCCGTAGAAACCAGAAGGAATCTTATCGAGTTGCTTTAAGAGTTCCAAGATATCTTCGCATGGTCTTACCAAGATATGCCCGACTTGAGCACTGACATTGTGGTGCACAAACTCCCTATAAAGGAAGAAAGCAAACCCGTGTAGCAAAAACTCTGAAGGATGAGACCGAACGTGTTGTTAAAAATAAAAGAAGAAGTCAAGAAACAATTTAACGCCGGTTTTCTCCAGGTAGTTAAATACTCTGAATGGGTAGCTAATATAGTCCCCATTCCTAAAAAAGACGAAAAGGTGCGCATGTGTGTGGACTATTGAGATTTAAATAAAGCTAGCCCAAAGGATAATTTTCCCTTACCCCACATCGACACTTTAGTCGATAACACGGCAGGACATTCTCTGTTTTCCTTTATGGATGGTTTCTCTGGGTATAATAAGATAAGGATGGACCCTGAGGATATGATTAAAACTACATTTGTCACGCTATGAGGAACATTTTGCTACAAGGTGATTCCCTTTGGACTCAAGAATGCAGGGGCAACTTATCAAAGGGCCATGGTGACCCTGTTCCACGACATGATGCATAAGGAGATTGAAGTTTACGTCGATGACATGATTGCGAAATCCAAAATAGAGGAAGAACATGTAAGAATCCTGAGAAAGTTATTTGAAAGGCTAAGGAAATATCAATTAAAGCTAAACCCAGCAATGTGCACTTTTGGGGCCACATCAGGAAAATTATTAGGCTTTGTAGTCAGCAAAAGAGGAATTGAAATTGACTCGGATAAAGTCAAAGCCATACAGGAGCTACCACCACCCAGCACGCAAAAAAAAAGTTTGAGGGTTCTTAGGAAGGCTAAATTACATTGCTCGATTCATTTCACAGTTGACTGAGAAATGCGATCCTATCTTCCGCTTGCTTAGAAAGCGCAACTCGGGTGTATGGGATGATGAATGTCAGGAAACCTTTAACAAGATCAAAGATTATTTATCCAAAGCTCCCATCTTGGTACCCCCGATTCCTAATAAGCCATTGATCCTGTACTTGACGATCTTTGAAAATTCCATGGGATGCGTACTAGGCCAACACGATGAATTCGAAAAGAAGGAAAGGGAGAATATTCGCCAATTGAAAAATTATGTGGTGCACTAGTCTAGATTACACGCAGATTAAGACAATACATGTTATACCATACAACTTGGTTGATCTCGAAATTAGATTCTCTGAAGTACCTGATGGAGTCAATGGCATTGAATGGGAGATTGGCTCGATGGCAAATCTTGCTCTAGAAATTCGACATAGTCTACGTCAATCAGAAAGCAGTAAAAGGAAGTGCGATAGCAGACTTCCTTGCCAGTAGGGCTTTAGAGGACTATGAGCCGATAAACTTCGATTTCCCGAATGAAGATTTAATGTATATTGTGACTACTGAAGGGGCAGTCACGGTAAAACAACCTTGGAGATTGAATTTTGATGGAGTTTCAAATGCCACAGGTAATGAGGTCGGGGCAGTCTTGGTATCACCCGAAGGAGATCACTACCCTTTTACCAGCAAACTTGATTTTGATTACATAAACAATATGGCTGAATATGAAGCATGTATCTTGGGAATTCGTGCGGCCATAGAGCGAGGAATCAAAATTTTGGAGATTTATGGAGACTCCGCACTGGTAATCTATCAACTCAAAGGAGAATGAGAAACAAGGGATTCTAAGCTAGTGGATTACCGCAGATTGGTCCTCGAGTTGATCACGGAGTTCGATGACGTCACATTCCATTATCTCCCACGAGAAGAAAACCAGATGGCCGATGCTCTTGCCACTTTAGCCTTGATGATTAAGGTGAGTAGGGAAGAAGATGTAAAGCCCATTCAGATGAGTATCTATGAAGCTCCTACTTATTGTTATGATGTTGAGGCAGAGGAAGAAGAAGAAAAGGATGATCGCCCATGGTACCAGAATATTCTTCAATTTGTGAGAGATCGAAAATACCCCGAGCAAGCCTCAGAAAAATTAAAAGAGGACATTAAGAAGACTGACCAGTGAATATGTCCTAGACGGGGAAGTCTTGTACAAGAGGAGAAAAGATCAAGTGTTGCTGAGAAGTGTCGATGCAATTGAAGCTAAGAAGATCTTAGAGGAAGTTCATGAAGGCATTTGTGGGATACACGCCAACGGTTTCACGATGGCCCGGCAAATAATGAGATTTGGGTATTACTGGTCTACCATGAAGGGCGATTGCATCAATTATGCCAAGAAGTGTCATAAGTGTCAGATCTATGGAGACAAGGTTCATGTACCTCCATCACACCTTCATGTCATGACCTCTCCCTGGCCTTTTTTTATGTGGGGCATGGATGTCATCAGGCCAATTTCTCCAAAAGCTTCCAACGGCCATAGATTCATCTTTATGATAATTAACGACTTCACTAAATATGTAGAACGACCTCATATGCAAATGTTACCAAGGCTGCGGTTGGCAAGTTCCTGAAAAAGGAAATTATTTACCGATACGGGATGCCTGAGAGGATCATATCCGACAATGCCCTGAATTTGAACAATAGCACGATAGCAGAAGTTTGCGAACAGTTCAAAATCAAGCATCATAATTCTTCTCCTTATCACCCAAAAAGGAATGGAGCTGTGGAGACAGCTAGTAAGAACATCAAGAAGATTGTGGCAAAAATGACTGAGACTTACAAAGACTAGCACGAAAAATTACCATTTGTCCTCTTTGCCTACAAAACTTCAGTCAGGACTTCTACTGGGGTAACACCATTCTCATTGGCATACGGTATGGAAGCAGTCTTGCCTATTGAGGTTGAAATACCTTCCCTTCGAGTCTTAATCGAGCTTCAACTAGATGAGGCCGAATGGATCCAAGCTCGATATGATCGGTTGAATTTAATCGAGGAAAAGAGATTAAAAGCCATTCACCATGGCCAAATGTACCATAAAAGAATGATGCGAGCTTACGACAAAAAGGTTCGTCCTAGGGAATTCTATGAGGGAGATCTAGTTTTGAAAAAGATTTATGTGGTAAAGAAGCTTTCTCAAGAGGAGCTCTCATCCTAACAGAAATGGATGGCAAGGATCTGTACAACCCAATCAATTCAAACTCGGTGAAAAAATACTTCGCCTAAAAACAAAAGGGAAATTGAGATGAAAACTCGCAAAAGGGCATCTCGAAAAAAAAAGAGAGGTTCAAGATGAAAACCCGTAAAGGGCGTCCTGGAACCAAGGAAATTTTGAGTTGAAAACCCGTAAAGGCCGGCTTAGATCCAAGAACAGGTCGACGAGATGAAGGAAGGTTACAACTTGAAACATCAACAAAACACTCTAGATCTTTTAGACACACATCTGAGCTAGGAATGATTATCAAGCAAGCCGACGTAGAGTAGCTAATTTTGCAATATCCGGGGCAACTAATTATCTTTTATTGTATACTTGGCAATTTTCGATTAATATTGTTTCCTTTGATCCTCTTTTTAATAGAATTTTCAAATACGACCTTGTTTCTAAACAATTTTGTTCAAGCATTTCGCATCTAAATAACGGGTAATGAACTAATAAACCATACAAAAAGTTATGAGCATTATTCTGGAATTTTCAAAAATTACAGAAGTCTGAAACAAGATCACCAATGGGAAAACAAACTCAAAAACAAGCAGTTCCAGAATAGCTTAGAAGAAGACGGAGCAACACATCAATGACAGAATTTGGACAGGCGACAGATCATGCCGACCTGAAAAATAATAAATAAATCTGACATTCATCATAAACATTCGTGCAAGTTAGGAGCATTTAATTCATTCTAAATCATGACTTTCTAATTTGGGCCTACATAAAGACCCATAGGAGCATATTTCAAAAGTCACATCCTCGCCACATGGCGAGATGAATCATTAAGATCACCAAGGAAAAGTTGAAAAGGAGCAGGACTCCAAAATCTTACCTGATCACGGGGTAGATTGTGATTATCCACAAATAGCGATGCGATCATCTTCCTGATGAGATACTGAGAAGAAGACCAAATCAAACCCACGCTCGATGTGAGCAAATCTTTGAACCCCAGCTTCCTGATGAGACACTGAGAAGCAAGTCGAAGCAATAAAAGGTTAGCTTCCTGATGAGATACTGAGAAGTGGACCAAATTCGTCTTCCTAATAGGATACAGAGAAGAAAATAAATTCACACTCGATGTGAGCAAATCTTCGAACTCCAGCTTCCTGATGAGATACTGAGAAGCAGGTTGAAGAAATAAAATGGTTAGCTTCTTGATGAGATACAGAGAAGTATACCAACTCAGGACTCAATGTGAGCAAATCTTCGAATCCCAGCTTCCTGATGAGATACTGAGAAGTAGGGCGAAGCAATAAAAGGTTAGCTTCCTGATGAGATACTGAGAAGTGGATCAAATTCGTTTTCCTGATGAGGTACAGAGAAGCGGATTGAAACAAGTAAGGCGGACATCTTCCTGATAGGATACAGAGAAGAATACCAACTCAAGACTCAATGCTAACAAATCTTCGAACCCCAGCTTCCTGATGAGATACTGAGAAGCAGGTCGAAGTAATAAAACGGTTAGCTTCCTGATGAAATACGGGAAAGTGAACCAAAACCATCTTCCTGATGAAACACAGAGAAATGGATCATAACAAGTTATATGGTCGTCTTCCTGATGAGATACTGAAAAGAAGGCCAAGTCAATAAACCAGACTCAAAGACTACGGGGATGAATTCCAACCCCTTGAAAGGAATGGAGTGAAATTACAGTAGCAATTTTTGTCTTTTGAAGATTACCTTAGGGCAAGATGGAGTCATGATGAATAAGATGCAGAGGTAGATGCGGCAAAATCAAACGGTCAATAAAATAAAGGGTGGACCAATTAAAGAAAGAGTAGCGAAGAAATAAAACTCGACAAATTGGGCTTTCTTTTGGTCTTTGCTCCATTCCTGTTACACAGAAACGAGCAAAGAGGGGTAGCTGTTGAAGCCTAATTTTAACCGGGCCCAGATTTTAGATCAAGCTTTGATTTTAAAATTTGGTTTAAATTCTTTTATAAATTTAAATTTATCTTAAATTTAAATTTGCTTTAAATTTAAATTTAATCAAATTTGAATGGATTTAAAAACTTAATATTAAAATTAAAAGCCCAAATAAAAATTAAAGTCCAATTACAAATAAAAATGTCCAAAGCTTACAAGCCCAATCAAGCCAATTTAGGTTGACCCAACTACCCAATTCCAAATACAAATAGTCCAAATGGCCTAAAACACCCAAATGACCCAATGTCAGCACAAGTGGGTCTGTTGGCACCCCACTTGCATTTGCTGCTGTTCATCCATGGCCAAACAGGGCACGCCATGTCATCAGTCAGTAGCTGGGACTACCACCGCCACTGCTACAAGCCTCCACCGTCGAACTTGCAAAAAGAAGAATAGATGTGCATTTAGTTGCATAGGATAAAAGGAAATCATTGTAAACATAGGCTATAAAGAGCCGAATCAAATAGTTTGTAAGGGATTACAAAATTTTTCCAAGAGATCAATATAGAACAATTAGCTTTTGAAAATCAGAAAACACAAAACAGTTGATATCAAACTGTGAGCAGAATATCAAGCAATCTTAGATTCAGTGTTAGCAAGGTATTAATTTTTAAAGGCATATGCACTTATTGCTTATTTATTATCCCGTATGTATCAAAATAACCGTCTATATTAGGTGTGGGTTAATGTATATCATTTATTAAGTCTTTATTATTGTTTGCTAACATTTATTTTGTAGAATTCAATGCTCATAAGTATAATAATAATAATAATAATAATAAATAACAATAACTATTTTAATAATATTATTATTATTAAATATTAAATAAAAAAGAGAAACGAAAAGACTTATCTTTGTTCAACGGTCACCACCGGAGCCGCCCTCGGAGCTGTCCAAGTCGTCGCCGTTGCAAAACCGCGAACCTCGCATATGCTTCGTCATCCGTGGATCTTCGAAGAAATAGAGAACCAAAAAAGATTAGGAATAAAAAATAAACATTTTAAAAAAGGGGGTTTTTTAAAAACGGTTTCATAAAAAAAAAAGGTTTTTTTTACCTTCGACAGTGGCTGGCTGGCGCGTGAGGACCAGCAACGACGACAGAGACGTGGTCGGACCGACGCTCGTGACCAGGCGCGGTGACGACGAGCGATGACGCGTGGCTGCGGAGGATGGCGCATGGCGGCTATGCACGACAGACGGTGATCGGACTGACCGACCGGAGTTTGGCCGGCCACGGAGAGGGGGAGAGGTTTTTTGAGAGAATTCTGGTTTTTTTGTAAAAAGAAGGAAAATGAAAAAAAGGGTTAAGGCATGTCTTTTAGAAGCCCATGAAACGGTGCTGTTTTGAGGGCCGAGTTTCAGCCTCAAAACGACACCGTTTTAAAGCCTCTGCCCATGACCCGTGTGACCCGATCCGAACCGTCCCTGGGATCCGCGTGTTTTCGTTGAAAGGTATATTTATGCATTCGGTCCTTTCGCTTTTTCTCAAATTTTCAATCAAGTTCTTTCTGTACTTTTAATTGATTTTAAATCGGCCCAATAATTTTCAATGCTTTTCATTTTAGTCCCTTGACTTTTGAAAGCCTCAGGAGATGCCACGTGTCATTGTTTTGGTTCATTTATGTAAACGACCCCTCTTATTTTAAATTTGTTTTAATTTAATCCTTAAATAAAGTTCTATTTAATTACAAAATTGGTACAAAAATTTTTCATGGTTTTCAAATTAGTCCTCTGACTTCAAGATGCCTGAGGGGCTACCACGTGTCACTTCTTTTTGGTTTTGTTGCCCTGGAGGTCCCTAAACTATCCAAAAATTACATTTTTGCCCCTGAACTTCCAAAAATTTCATTTTTGACCTCAAAATTTCTAAAAATTCCATTTTTACCCTCGAACTTCCAAAAATTCCATTTTTGACCCCAAAACTTCCAAAAATTCCATTTTTACCCTCGAACTTCCAAAAATTCCATTTTTGACCCAAAAACTTTCAAAAATTCCTTTTTACCCCCGAATGTCTAAAAATTCCCTTTTTAACCCTAAATTTTCCCAAAATTACCATTTTGCCCTCGAAAATCCAAAATTAACATTTTTCCACCCTCGAGTATCCAAAGTCTCATTTTTTTATCTCTGATTGCTTTATTTTTCTCCCTCATCAATATTTGCATTTATTTTTAATTATTATGCAATCGTATTTTGTGTTTTTGATTTTTTGCATATCATTTATCTTCTTATTTATCTTACTTCGCATTATTTAATATCCATTTATTAACTGCTTATTCATATTAAACTCGTATGTTTGTTTTCAAAATTGTTTTTCATAAAGACTTTAAAATCGAGGTAATATTCTTTTATTTCGAGTTTCAAAAATTTGTGCCTTAACTTACTAGGTGCAATTTTTCTTCAAATCGAAATAATCGAATACCCTTAATCGAGGCAATGTTTCTTTATCTTCGATTCTGAAATATTGAGCCTTAACTTACTAGGTGCAACCTTTCTTCAAATCGAGATAATCGAATATCCTTTTCCCAAAATTTTAAAAAAGGTTTTACAAAGGAAAGCTCGTCATTTCTGGATCCTGAAATGCTGTGTCCTAACTCACTAGACGTGACTTTCTTCCTCGATCACTTTGAAATAAGCGAGATTTCCAAACAAACCCGATTTCTTTTAAACTTAACTCATGTATTCAAGGATCGTATTTTTAACTTTATTTGAGATTTTAAATGTTACAAATTAAGACCCGAAAATAATCAATACGGTACCAATTTTGGGCGCGTAAGGGTGCTAATCCTTCCTCATGTGTAACCGACTCCCGAACCTGTTTTTCTGGATTTCGAAGACCTACATGTTTTCAAAACGGTTTTTAAAATGTTTTGTGGTGATCCAATCACACCGAATAAAGGATTGGTGGTGACTCGCATTATTTTTCGATTTTAAAATGATTTTCGAAACTCGTCGTTTTTCAAGAAAGGGATGGTTTCGACACAACTAATCTATCCAGCATCTGGTCAATGAAAGGTAATGGGAAGTGGTCCTTCTTTATAGTCGCATTCAATCGACGATAATCCATGCATACTCATCAACTAGTCGCAATGCGAGTAGGGACCTAATCATTATCAGTTTCCTTCTTCACTACTTCTTTCATCTTTTCGTTAAGTCACCTTTGTTGCTCAATTGATTGCTTTCCCTCATCTTCCAGCCTGATCTTGTGCATGCAAAAAGAGGGACTAATTCCTCTGATATCAGCAATGCTTCAAGTTATGGCTCTCTTATGCTATTTCAAAATGGCGATGAACTTATCTTCCTGCATTGCGTCGAGGGATGCGTTGACAATAATAGGTAATGTATCGGTGTCACCCAAAAAGACATATTTCAAGTGCATTGGCAATGGTTTCAACTTCAAGATAGGAGCTTGCTCAATTGATGGTTTAAACACAAGGATTATCCTGTTCGACAAATCCAAAAATTCCAATTTCTAATTTTGCCTCAGCTCACAATTATTAACCTCCTCTTTGTGGTCACATTCAGCTAGAATTTCCTCAACGGATGTCACTACATCTTTATCTATGACAGTTGAACTCCTTGCATTGAATTCTTCCAGAATTATCTCGTCTAGCACGTCGATGTTGTGACATTGCTCTTTACTCTTGTACGGGGATGCTTCAAACACACTGAAGGTCACATGTTCATCGTTATGATGAATGATAAGTTCTCCCTTGAACACGTCGATAAGCGTGCATCCCATTGCCATAAATGGTCGCCCTAGAGTAATAGGCACCTCCTTGTTTACTTCGCAATCAAGGATTATGAAATCAGTAGGAAACACGAGCTTATCTACTTGAACAAGGACATCTTTGATTTGGGCTTCAGGTTGTGCTAAGTATCTGTCCGCAAGTTGCAATGTCATTGCAGTGGGCTTTATTGATCCTATTCCTAACTTCTTGAAAGAAGATAAAGGCATAATGTTAATACTTACTCCCAAATCACATAAAGATTTACCTAGATAATGATTCCAAATAGAGCAAGGAATTGTGAAGCTACCAAGATCTTTCATTTTAGGTGGCAACTTATTGTAAGAATAGCGTTGCACCTCTATGAGCACAATCGTCTCGATTTCGAACAATTTCTTCTTTTTTGATAGTAGCTCCTTCATAAATTTCTTATAACTGGGTATCTACACAAGAGCATCTATAAGAGGTATGTTAATGTGTAATTGTTTCAAAGTAGAAACAAACTATTGATACTCTTTATCATGAACTTTTTCTTTAAATCTTTGCAAAAATGGCAAAGGTATCGTAACAGTGGGTTGTTGCGAAAAAATCGATGTTGTCAACATTGGCAGTTACATTGACAATTGCGGTGAACAAACTATAGGCATAGATAGTGCTACAGTTGGTTCTTCCTCATGTGTTTCTGCTTTGCTTCCTTTAGTTGCATCCTTTTCTCATTGTTATGGCTTAGATGCGTCGACAGTGTTCTGATTAGAACTGCTTGGTCCAGTTGTTTGCTTCCTACTTCTCAACGTGATAGTCTTACAATGCTCCTTCCCTCTCTGCATTGGGTTCTTAGTATCACTAGGTAGAGTACCAGGTGATCTTGCACTCAAATTAGAATCCAACTTTCCTAGCTAGGCTTCCAATGTTCAGATGGAAGAAGAATGTCCTTCATAATTGCTTCAGTCCTCGTGATATGCTCTTGCATAAATGCTCCTTCCCTCTCTGTATTGGATTTGACCTTTGCTGAGGAAATTGCTGCTGTTGTTGTTGATGTTGTCCTTGCATATATGGTAATGCAGACAATTGTGATTGCATTTGAGATTATGGTTGCATCTGGCTATGTGCTTGCATCTGATCAGGGTGCGAATATACTTGTGAATTCTTATTAAAATTCTACTGTTGATGGTTGTTGTAACTCCCTTGTCTATAACTTCCTTGATTTAAGGAATTTCCATATCTGTATGTGGTAACATTTTGATTCCTAAGGTTGTTGATTTCTTTTGTTGTATGAGTTACCATATGAATTCCCTCTAATGTTATTGACATAGAAAGCATTTTTAGCATGTTATGGGCAGTCCTCGTAACTATGGTTGTCGTCGCAAATTTCACAGGAAAATGTCAGTGAATCCATTTGTTGAGGCACTTGAATAGGGGCAACATCACTTGTCCCTTTCATATTCTTTATGATATTAGCCAACAAAGATACCTACGCACTCAAAGCAAAAATAGTATCTAATTCAAGAACACCAGGGTTAGTCTTTACTTGTGCAGAACGAGAGATTGGATACTGGTAATCGTTTTGTTCAATCCTCTCCAAAATTCTTACAACTTCGTTGTAAGTGCAATCTAACAAGGGACCATTGGCTGATGCATCGACAAAATTCTTGTTTGAGCATTCATCTATTGTAAAAGATCTCTATCTAGATCCCTTGTTGAATTCCATGCATTGGGCAACATCTAAGTAAAGTTTTATAACGCTCCCATGTTGCATGTAATTTCTCATCATCTAGCTGATGATATGCTATAATATCATTGTGCAACCTTTCATTCATTGTCGGGAGATTAAAAGACAAAACAAACTGCATTGCTAGCGTATTCCAAGATGTAATTGATCCAGCTGGGAATCCCAAGAACCATGTTCTCGCTTTACCCTACAACGAATAAGGAAATAATTGTATTTTCAAGGCATCATCAGGGACACCATGTTGACTAAAAGATGCACAAATAAGCATAAATGATTTTAAATGTTCTCTTGCATCTTCATGAGGTAAACCAGAATATTGCCCATTTGAATTAAGCATCATAGGTTTCAGCTTGAAATTTTCGGCTTGTATAGCTGGTCTCACAACCCCTAGCTATAGATCATCAAGTATAGGCACAACAAAATCTCTTATTGTCCTATTTTGCACTTGTTCTTCTTGTGAAGGCGGAGATGGTAGATTATTAATAACTTGTGGTTGTATTGGAAGAACTACATCTTGTGGCAGCAATGGTGGTAAGTTGTTGTTGTTGTTGTTACTAGCCATTTTCTTTTGTGCTTGTATTTTCTTAATGTCCTCTCAAGTTTTGGATCAAAGTTCACAATATCCTTCGGATTTCTCCTTGTGGACATGCAACACTTAAAGAATTCTGAAAGAAATTAACAAAAGAAAGTAAACAAATTAGTGAAAGTTAGAAGTTAAGTAAGAAAAATTAATTGCAACTACAAAAACAAACATCAAACAAACGCCAATTCCCCGGCAAAAGCGCCAAAACTTGATCGCGTCTATAATGTCACAATAGTTATACAAGCGGGCACACGTCGATGCAAGTATAGTTGATAGAACAATTCTATCGGATATCGATCCCATGAGGAATGGGTTCTTGATGTTCAGCTGTCGAAGAAACTAATACTAAAATTAAATGAAACGTGAGTAAAGATGTCAACGCAATTAAGTAAGATCTGCACACTAAAATTATTAATACTGTCAACGAATCAAGGTTAATTGTCAAAGCAACAGAAAGTAAATCAATTATTGTGGAAGTTTTGTGAATTTAAATGCATAAAAGTAAAGGTTTGATCAAGTGTAAAGGATTATAGTGGATCATTGATTTCTCTAAGTCGCAACGTTGGATGTGTCGACAAGGCATTGTATAAATGAATTGTCGCAGTAATAGAGCTCCAATGAAATCTTACCAATAACAGTCCTCCATTTAATCAAGACTCAAGTACTCATAATCACCCCACCTCTTGGTATGAGCAATGTTGTGCACTCAAGAACAAGTGACTAAAATCTCTTCTAATCCCAAGCAACTCTCATTATCTTGCTTGTTAACCTAACTTATCACCGCATCTCTCGATGTCGGTAGACTCTAAATTCACTCTCGTGTTTGATGTAGCTAGATCCAAGAATAAATAGATGAAAAGCATTAAATAAGAATCAAAACAATCTAACAATGAAAGATACTCTCGTATTCATTCAAATGTCATTAAAATTCATCAGCATAAAAGAGGGGTTAACTAATGCAATCGAAGCTTGCTATCTCTAGACTACTAGGACTATTCCTCAATCTCTCCTCTTTCCTTGCATCAAGCACCTCTCGTCAGAAGCGGTTGCTCCTTTTCTCCATCAGCTCACCATTTTCAAGCTTAAATCTCAAAAACACATAGTAATTGCATTATTTAATTCCTCCACATCTTGATCATTTTCTTCCATCTTCTTTCCTCTATTTATAGCTTTCTAAAGTTGCAGGTTTCATCCTCCAATATCATATCCAGATCCAATTTGCAGCTGTCAAAGTTAGTTATAGTACAGTTGTGCACTCACGCAGATTTAATGTGTACTTCAGAGATCTGCAAGTTATTACTACGTGCTAGGCACGATCTAAAATTGTCAATTATAGTGACAACGTGTGATTTTCTTGCGCTGGTGCTTCAAGTTGTATTTTCAGCTTGAGTTCACTTATCCAAAGCTCAGGTTTTATCCGACGACATCTTTGGTCACAATTTCAAGCTGATCTTGTGGTTGCATTCTTCTTCCAACATTGATCTTCTGAGATGAGTTTCTGCTCTGACAATTCTAAGACATAATATATAGGCTACTTGAAGTGACATTGGTACACAAAAGGTGTAAAAAAAATAACAATAATTTAAACCAAACTATAATGAGTTAAAAAATATAAAAACTAAGTATGAAATGCTTACAATGCATGCTAAATACGATACAAAAGAGACAATTAAAACAATAATTTAGGGAGAAAATATATTTCATTTGCAATGCTATCAGTTCGATAGCTAAAAATGGTCGTCCCAAGATTATGGGAACCTTCTTGTTTACCTAGCAGTCAAGTATAATAAAATCAACCGAAAAATTGAATTTATCCACACGAACTAAGTTATTTTTTATTTGCCCTTCAAGTTGAGCCAAGGATCGATCTGCTAGTTGCAATGTCACTGTAGTAGGTTTCATGTGACCAATTCCCAATTTTTTGAAAGTCGATACTTGCATTAGGTTTATGCTAGCTCCCAAGTAACATAAAGCCTTGCCCAAAAATGGTTGCCAATTGACATGGGATATTAAAGCTCCCAGGATCTTTATTCTGTGGGGCAACTTATTTGTCAAAATAGTACTACAGCTTTTTGAGTGTGCAATAGTTTCAATATCACTGAGCTTCTTCTTCCTGGACAAGAGTTCTTTCAATAATTTCCCATAATTAAGAATTTACACAAGAGCGTCCACTAAAGGTATATGGACATGAAGTTGCTTCAGTGTGTTCCGGAACTGCTGATACTACTTATCATGCTCAATCTCTCTGAATCTTTGTGGAAAAGGTAAAGGTGGAGATACATTAGATTGCACCGACACTTTTGATTGTGTCGATAGTTTCAGAGGTTGGACATTAGGCATATGAGTGACAATTTGTGGAACAACTTTTTCTGGTACATCGACAAGCTTTTCAGATTAAACCTTCTCACCAGGGATCACTTTAAGGTTCTACAGTAGAGTCTGTAGTTGGCTCACCAGTTTGTTTACCGCTCCTAAGAGTGATAGCCTTGCAATGTTACTTCCCCTTGGGATTGGGATTTTTCGTGTCACTAGGTAGTGTGCTCAGTGGTCGAGTATTCAGATTCGAAGGAAGTTGTCCTAATTGTGCCTCCAACGCTCGAATAGAAGATGAATGCCCTTGCACAATGGCTTCTATGCGAGTAATGTGCTCCCGTATTAAAGCTTCAAGAGTTGCTAACAAATCAGACGGGGAAGCTTCGTGTACTGTGTTGTCGATGTCCTTGAACATGTTGATTCTGCATTGAAGAGTGTTATGTCTGTATCTGATTCTAGTGTGGATGCATTTAGCTTTGTTATGAATGTAGCTGAGTATGTTGATTGTCGTTCTATTGTTGATGATTATAATTCTCTTGTCTTAGGTTATAATTACTTTGATTAGATGTATTCCTATATTGGAATGTCATAGCATTTTGTCCAGTTCTGAGTTCCCCAAGACTATTGATTATGTGCAGAATTATTGTAAGAGTTTCCATAAGAATTGCTGTAAATATTATTAACATAGAAGGCATTCTCTGCATGTTGTGGACAGTCTTCATAGCTATAGTTGTCACTACAAATCTCACAACAAAAGGTAGGAACATCAACTTGTTGAGCGACTTGCATAGTTGCAACGTCACTAGTCCCTTTCATACTTTTTATCATGTTTGCAAAAGAAGAGACTTGAACACTAAGTGAAGATATTGCGACCAATTTAATAATTCCCAAAATAGCTTTTGCTTGTGCAGCTTTAGAGATAGGATATTGGTAATCATTTTGAGCAGTTTTCTTAATAATTCCAACAGCTTCATCATAAGTTCCAGCAAAGGACCTTTGGTTGATGTGCTGACAAGATTCCTCATTTGTGAATTCATCCTATTATAGAAAATCTCAATCTATGTTTCTTATTGAATGCCATGCATGGGGCAATGTTGTAGCAAAGATTTATAACGCTCCCATGTAGTGTAAAGATTCTCATCATCTAGCTGATGATAAGCTGTATTATCATTTCAGAGACGAGCATTCATTATCGACGGGTTAGAGTGCAAAACAATTTATGTTACTAGTGCATTCCAAGAAGTAATTGAACTGACAGATAGCCCAAGGAACCAAGTACAAGCTCTTCTCTACAAAGAGTAAGAAAACAATTTCATTTTCAAAGCGTCATTAGGAACACCTTGTTATCGTGCATCTTCATGTGGTAGTCCAGCGTATTGCCCATTACAATTCAACATTTGAAACATTATTGGTTTGAGTTCCAAATTCCCTAGTTGGATTGCTAGCCTAACAACTCCAATTGTAAATCATCTAAGACAGGTAATACAAAATCTCGTATAGTCCTGTTTTGTATTTGATCATCTTACGGCAACGGTGGGTCTTCAACATTTCATGGCGGTATCGAGGGTATGGCTGCATTGTTTCTTGGTAAAGTCATATTCCTTTGTTCTTGAAGTTTCCTCCAAATGGTTCTTTCAATTTTTGGATCAAAATTAGCAATAAACTCCAAATTGCTCCACCTCATAAAACACCTAAAATAAAATGTTCAAGTAGCGACAAAAAGAAAATAAGTTAGTAATAACTAAATATTAAATAATAAAAACAAAGTACAAAAATAAAAATAAACATCAAACGAACACCATCCCCGACAATGGCGCCAAAACTTGATCTACTGTTTAACGTCATATCAATAATGTGCAAGCATACACTGTCGATGCAAGTATAGTAGACATATATAAGTCTGTCGAATATCAATCCCACAAGAATGATTGTCTTTTTTCTATCAAAGTCAATGTAATAAACAGATAAAAACGAGATAAATTGTGAGAATGGTTGTTGGAGCAATAAATTGAAAATAAGATGAAATGTGATCATGATAAACTAGGATCCCCAATGTGAATGTTCAACAGAATGCTAAGTGCTCGCAAGATGTAAAAGGATAAATGATTGTCGATGCAATACGTGCAATGAGTATTTTACCAAGCTTTACTTATATATTTAACCTAAGACTTAAACATGCACATTAACCACACCTTCCAATTATGACAATGCAACACAAGTAAGAACAAGTAGAATAAATTCCTCTAATCCCCAAGCAACTTCAGTTGTCATGCTTGTTAGTTTGAACTGTCACTACACCTTCTGGTGACAGTGATCGCAATAACACTTCCGTGCTAAAAACATTCAAACCCAAAGATTAAACAGTAGAAGAAAGATTGAATAAAATAACATTTAATCCAAAAATCATGTGTAAGTCCATACAAACATAAAATAATAAGTAACCACCAGTGTTTAGAAAAGAAATGTAAAAGAAACAAGTGGAGAATACTATTCCTAGACAACTTGACTTGCTCTCTCACTTCCCTCTTGTGTTGCACTTAAGGCTCCTTGTTAAAAGCTGATTTGCATCCTTCCCACGTCGGTTCACTCGTAATAGCCTTAAGCCTCCATAATCGAGATCTTCAAAAGCTAGGTTGAATAAGACAATGCACCCAAAAAGACCTCATTTTTTCTCTTTCCTTGTGAGTATTTATATCCTGCCAAATTGAGCAGGTGTCCTTTTAAAAAAATCAAGTTGTCTTTGGTCATACAAGTTGATTATACTAGACTAGACAACTCATACATTTCTGTTCTTATCCGAATAGCTGTCGTGTATGGTGACAATCTTAGGCACAATCAAGGAATACTCATGCAACGACATTAGTACCAAAACATGACAAAATTAAGAGTAACTAGGCTAAGGTCCATTAAGTTAGAAAATGAAATTTACTAAACTAAAAAAATGCTCAAATATGTGCTAAAAGATAACTAAATGGGAACAACTTAGCCAATAAGTAGGGAGAAAACATATGTTCTTTCTAGCATTATCATGCGACAAAAAGGGTCACCTTGCGAAGTGAAGTGGACCATGAGGTAGTATTGATTTGTGAGCATCGAGATTACTTATCCAATGTAATATCCACTCTTACGATTGAAAAACTAATAAGGAAGGGCTGTGAGGTGTATCTTGCCATAGTCACTGATACTGCACCTGCTAAATTAACCGTTAGTAACATTCGAACTATTAGGGACTTTTTAGATGTCTTTCCTGATGAGCTACTAGAGGTGGCACCAACTCGAGAGGTGAAGTTCGGAATAGATTTGTTACCAAGTACTGCTTTGATGTCCATTGCTCCCTATTGCATGGCACCAAAGGAATTGGTGAAACTGAAGGCCCAATTACAAGAACTACTCGATCGAGGGTTCACTAGGTCGAGTGTCTTTTCGTGGGGAGCATCGATTTTTTTGTTAAAAAGAAAGGCGACACAATGAGGATATGTATCGATTATCGTAAAAAACAAACTAACGATAAAGAATAAATATCCATTGTCAAGAATAGCTGACCAATTTCGAGGAGCTTTAGTGTTCTCAAAGGTTAACCTCTGATCGGGCTATCATCAATTGAAGGTTAAGGATGAGGATGTGTTCAAAACGCCCTTCAGAACGCGCTGTGGGCATTACGAATTTCTGGTGGTGCCATTCGGTTAATAAATGCCCCGACAATATTTATGGACTTGATGAATCGGGTATTCTAGCTGTCCTTAGATCGGTTTGTAGTGGTTTTTATAGAGATATCTTGATATATTCCAAAACTGAAACAGAACATGATCAGCATTTATAGGTTGTACTTCAGACACTCCACGAGAAACGACTCTACGCGAAGTTTAGTAAATGTGAATTTTGGTTATCAAAGGTGTCCTTTCTGGGCCACGTGGTTACTGTTGATGGGATCCGAGTTGACCCTAAGAAAATTAAAGTAGTTGTAGGCTAGAAACAATTGAAGAATGTGTCTAAGGTTTGGAGTTTCCTCGGGTTAGCGAGGTATTACCGAAGATTTGTTGATGGATTTTCATTATAGCGTCCCCTCTGACGAAACTATTGCGTAAGAACATTGCATTCAAATGGGCAAAGAAACATCAGATGAGCTTTGAGAAGCTCAAGTTGGTGTTAATGTAAGCTCTAGTATTGGTGCAACCTGAGCCAGGTAAGGACTTTGTAGTGTACAGTGATGCGTCGCATGTCGGTTTTGGCTGTGTTTTGATACAAGATGGGAAAGTGGTAGCTTACGCGTCATGGCAGCTCAAAGTGCATGAGAGTAACTACCTTACACATGATCTTGAATTAGCTACGACGGTGTTTGCGTTAAAGATTTGGAGGCACTATTTATACGGTGAGAAGTGCACAATCTATACTGATCACAAAAGTCTCAGATATATATTGACTCAAAAAGAGCTAAACATGAGACAATGATGATGGGTCAAGTTACTCAAGGATTACGATTGTATGATAGAGTATCACCCTAGTAAAGCGATTATGTAGCAAACGCCCTTAGTCGTAAAGTGATGACTGAACTGGGGACAATGTTTTCTTAAATAAGTTTATTCGACGAAGAAGGTTTGTTAGCTGAATTGCAGGTGAAACTGACCTGGGTCAATAAGATTCGAGACAAGCAGTTGTAAGACAAGTTTTTAGTCGAGTGCCTACGACTGATTGAGTTTGGGGCTGCATTGGAGTTTGGTCTAAATAGTGATGGGGTCTTGTGCTTCAAGGGTAGTATCTGCGTAAGGACCCTGAATCAAGGTCGTCGATTCTACAGGAGGCCCATAGTAGTCCTTATACTATCCATCCGAGCGACAATAAGATGTATCGTGATCTACATGAATTGTACTGGTAGCTTGGGTTGAAACGGGAAGTGATTACTTGTGTTTCATTCTATTTGACTTGTTAGAAGGTAAAGGCTGAACATCAACTACCTTCAGGGTTACTGTAGCTGATTAAGATTCCTCAGTGGAAATGGGAACAAGTGACAATGGAATTCATCAGTGTGTTACCCCTTATGCCTACTAAGAAAGTTTTAGTATGGGTCATCGTTGATCGGTTGACCAAATCTGCTCATTTCCTACTAGTTCAAACTGATTACTCCTTTCAAAAACTTGCTAAGATTTATGTGTCGGAGATTGTGAGGTTGCATAGGTTATCAATTTCGATCATTTCGAATCGGGATCTACATTTCACCTCACAGTTCTGGAAGAAACTGCATGAGGCATTGGGCACGCGACTGGATTTCAATGCCGCATATCATCCTCAAATAGATGGTTAGTTGGAGCGGGTGATACAAATTCTAAAGGATATGCTCCGGGGTCATGTAATTGATTTTAAGGGCAGTTGGGAAGATCACTTACCATTAGCTGAGTTTGCCTATAACAACGTTTTCAGTCTTGTATTCAAATGGTATCTTACGAAGCTTTGTGCAGTCGTAAGTGTCAGACGCCCTTATGTTGGACAGAGTTAGGGGAGAGACAAGTATTGGGTCCAGAATTAGTCACAGAGACTGAGAACACTGTCAAGCTGATTAGGAATCGATTGAAAGCAGCCTCTGATCGACAGAAATCTTATGCAGATTTAAAACGAAAGGACATAGAATACTTCGTAGGTGATCAGGTATTCCTGAGGGTGTCTCCATGGAAAAAGGTCCTCCGATTCGGACGGAAGGGTAAACTGAGTCTGCGCTTCATTGGACCTTATCAAATCGTAAAGCGAATCGAATTGCCTCCCGAGCTCGACCACATAAATGATGTGATCCACGTTTGATGTTAAGACAGTATTGCTTGGACCCTTCCCACATCATACCGTTGGAAGAAATCGAAGTGCGACCTAACTTAACCTTCGAGGAAGAACCTGTTAAGATTCTCTAGTGGGATATCAACGTTTTGCAGAAGAAAATTTTCTTTAGGGGAGAGAGTTGTAACGCCCCAAAAATTTAAACTTTTCTCTTTGAGTTGTGACATTGAAAACTATCTTTGCTTTTGTGGTTAAATGCCTTAATGATTTGCTTGAGATCTAGGGTTCAAGTGACAATGATAAGCTTAGTGGTTCGATGGTCATGTATCTCTTCGTCTGGTGTATGATCATAGGTTTGAGTCTCTATATGGGTATGGCTGTGCATTTTTTTTTTGCACTTTTTTGTTAAATTGGGTTAGAAACCAATTAAATGTTCTTCTCTGGTTGATTTCATCATTTTTTTGGTTGTTACCGTTCTTGTTTTTCCCTTAAGTGAGAAGGAAGTGAAGAAAGTTAGAGAACGCATTAGTTTTTTCATTTTTCTGTTCTATTTCATTTAGGAACAGCCTTGACGTAATTGCTTGTATTATTTTCGTAGCCTAAGTAAGAATTACTGTAAGTTTGAAAGAATTTCCATTTTGAATAATTTATTGTAAAATGATGAGGAATTGAGAATTATGTTGGAATTCTTGTCTAAATGCATCATTGATTTACTTTAGGCGTGGATTCACTCGACACTCCCCCTGCAACATAGTAAATCGGGATAGTAACCCAAGCGAAGGTGAGTATTGACGAGTTGGGTTGTTTTCTTGAAATTTTGTTTAACTTGAGTGTCGAATGATTTGTGTTTAGTTAATTGTTGAATTGGTGGTTTGGAATTTGGTTTAGGCTTTGGAATAGATGTTTCGAGACCTCCTTTTTGTCATTTCTAGGTAGGGTCGAAACCTCCTTTAAAGTTTTTGGGTTTTCTTGCATTTTTTCAGATTTTCAACTACTATTACAAGCCACAGAGGCTGGCACATGGGCGTGTGGCCAAATCGAGTGCCATCTAGATACATTACAGGGAACACACGAAACTGATGGTGACACTATAAACACCGTAACGACGTATAAGTAAGTAGTGAAACTGTAAACACTACTAGACCGACGTTGAATCATAATATGATTATTTTCTCTACCGTAGAGTTGCGAAAGTTGTTATGAATCTCTTATTTACTTATTATAGAGGCTAGCGAGATCTTATGATATTTCTTACTAATCCTTCAATTGTGTTCAGGAACCTCACAGACGTGAAGGCTGGCGGACGGGGAGCTCAGTCAGACTAGGGATGTAAGACTTTTACCTAGATATTCTATATTATGTTTCAACTAATGCACAGAACTCTAGGGGTGTTTTAATATTTATAACTTAATGTTGATCATGTTGCTAAATACTTTAATACAATCATGAGTATGTTATCATTATGTCTTGCTCTTTTATTAGTGATGTTTTAGACTAAACTATTTTTACGGGTTTAGGGTGTCATAGATTTAGTTGTGTTTTTTGTTGTTTGTAGTGCCTTTGTATTATATTTGATTTGTATGTGAAGTGTCAACTCGTTTAGAAGCCTCTACAAGTGAGTAGAAAGGAAAACATAAGCTTACTTGAGCTCTTCCATTAAAGCAAAGCTTGATCAAGGAGAGAGGTCTGGTGTGCACAAATCACTAATTCAAAAGGGGGTTTAGGTGGTCTAAACACCTCATTTAAATCCCAAGATGATGTATTCCTACTTGAGCTTGATGATTTGCAAATTAATGCCAACTTCGTGTAAAATGATGATTTTACCACTGCTTAATATTTTGTTGTATGATGATAGAAAAAAAAATGTTTCAAATTGTTTGATAAAGCATCTATGAGGTTGGTGTGATGGGTGGTTTTGTGGTTTGTTTGATGAATAGTAAGGAGAGTCATGTAAATGGCTAACCTGACATTCCATATTTGGGTTTGATCATTTTAGTTGGGGTTGTGATGCCACAAAATTGGTACATGGACTAACTAAATCAAGCTACCGTAACCTCAAAAACATAAAAAAAAAATACAAGAAATGGCTTTGGAATTACCTAGGAATTGTTGGCCAAAAGTTTCAAATATATGGGAGGGCTTTCTTCAAGCTTGGACAACACAACAAAGAAATTGATAAGGTTATTGTCATCTTTTTGCAATTTACTTTCTATTTATAATTTAATTAAACCTTTAATTAATTAAAATTAACTAATTAAAACTTATTTAACATTATAATGATTGTAATTAATCAAAGATAGTGGATTATAACTTCATCCTCCACTGTCCGTAGAAACAAATGGGTTCAATGGCTCTATTGGTCCTTTAGCTAATTAAAAATTCATAGCAATTAAACTTGACCACTTTTTTAATTCAGTCATTGTACCTTAATAAACTATCAAATTAAAAAAATTATGGGACCAGACTTTAATTGACCTTTATACTAAACTAGTAAATATTAAATAATAATATTTATGCACTCGAACATCAAAAATGTACGAAATATATATTTGTTCATTAAATTCATTGTTTAACAATTACTTTTCTTTTGGCCTTTGAGAAATTTTCTAGCCCTTATATATATATATATATTATTCCATCTACTTCTTTTATTCAATTACATTGCCTAAGGGTACTCATTACGATTGGTTTACATATTTATGGCAATTTGCTGCATCATCCTCTGACTAATTCTTCTTATTTTCTGTGTTAGCATCCTCCTTTTTATAATTTGGGTCTCATGTTGCTTTCTGAGCATCACTATGCCATTTTCCTCTTCGACCCGCCGACAATAGGAGCTTCTACTTTCGATTATGGAGATGCTGCCTCCCCTAAACTCAAAAGTACCCTTTCGGCTTCCAGAGATGGTACGTCATCAAAAGTATTATCCTCTTGTCCTACTACGAATTAGATTGAGAGTACTAAAGCCAATGGGAACACAACCAAAGAAACCTTCGCCATCTTTTTTATTTCCTTAAAAGGTTAAGAAAAAATGTAAAGGTGTGTTTTTATTAATACTTAAGGATGAAACTTTGACCAAATTTAAAGAGTTTAAAATGAGATATTTTGGGTGAATTTAGTGGTCATTGGCTAGTCCAGTGCCTAATATCTAGACAGAACAAAAATTCATATAACTTCTCTCCACATTTTCAATGGCCATGTTTATTATTATTATTGAAGGTTTAAATTTACTTCTCTTTGTTTCACACAAAGACATTGTGGGTGATCATTGATGTGTTTAAAGTAAAAAAAATGTTATGAATATTATACTTATTTTAAGCACATACCCTATTCAAGATTTCGAATATTGATTAAGGTCAATTAATGTTTTTAAATTTTTTGCTCCAAACGTTTAAATACTAAATATTTCATTTATCTCAAGAGTGATAGTTCTAGTCTTTCAAAGTGCTATTAGTATGATGATACTTGTTTTAAGAGAATATAAGATAACTTAGAAATCTAATTTAAAAATACACTTTAGTGTGTGACAAATTCTTAACACATATTGTGAAAAAAGAAAGCAATAGCATCATATCAGAATTAAAAAAAAATTTCTTGTTTTCCATTCAATCTCAAAACTAGTACAATAATTATAAGCATAAGATCAAAATTAATAAAATTAAGTTAAGATGGAATAATATATATCTCAATTATTTACAATAAATTATTTAGACAAAGCGAAAAACTTTGGTCGTAACTTTTTATATCTCAATTACATAATACAAACACCTTCAAGCTTGTTAGAACTTTTTTTAATTAAGTGAGATTAAATAAATACTTAAATATAAAAAATGTTAAATACTCACATTAGAAGTACAAAATTAACGAGATCAACTACTGAGTTATTATTTCAATTCGAGTTTTAATTGATTTAATCAAAATCTCTAAATATCTAGTGATTTTTAACCAATTTTTAGCTTGAAAATGGTAAATCTTGTATTACTAAGCTAAGATCATGTTTGAAAGTGATATCTAACTCATTTTGATCTAATTAAAAGTTATCTGATCTTAATTTCACAAGTCCTTAAGGAATTTAATCAAATCAAATGTTTTCCCCTTTTTTTATGTTTACAAAATACTGATTTTCCAAAAACGTTAGATCCATATAATTAGAAAAAATTGATGATTTAGATATATAATTAGATGGTATTTTGGTTGTAAGAAGTCAAAATCTAAGCTTTGAAATGAGATTTGAGTGCTTAAACATCTATTTCAGAAAAAGTAGCTAAGTTTTCTATGTTGTGGATAAGAAGCTTCGATATGTGATTTTGGAATGATTTAGTTGTGTTTGTTTCTATTTGTAATGCCTTTGTATTATATTTTATTTGTATGTGAAGTGTCAACTCGTTTGGAAGCCTCTACAAGTGATGACTAAGGAAAAAATAAGCTTACTTGAGCTCTGCCATTAATGCAAAGCTTGATCAAGGTGAGTGGTCTGGTGTGCTTTGATTAATGCACAAAACACTGATTTAAAGGGGGGCTTAGGTGGTCTAAACACCTAATTTAAGACCCAAGATGAAGTATTCCTACTTGAGCTTGATGATTTGAAAATTAATGCCAACTTCGTGTAAAATGATGATTTTTGTAACAGCCCGATTTTCAATGGTGTTGAAAACAGTGATTCTAGGATCACAATTTCGATGAGTCAAGTCATTAATTTATTTATTTGAATATTTATGACTTCACTAGTATCGTATTAAAAGTTGGTGAGGAAATTTTAAAGTTTAAATAGTTAATTGAGTGGAAAGGATTAAATTGTAAAATGTGCAAAGGTAGAATTCTTTTATTAGAAGGACCAAATAAGTAAATAAATCAAAGGAGATTAAGATAGTGGAGTATCATGACATTTAGGTGTTAAGGGAATGATTAATTAAGGATTAAGAGTGGTTAAGTAAGGTTAATGATGAAAGTCACAAAAATTACAAAAATGACATTACTATATATATAATTAAAAGAAAGAAATTGGAAATTTAATGATAATTTCTCTTCTTCTTTGTCACACGACCTAAAGAGAAAAACTTAGGGTTTTTCATTCAAATATTTAAGCCTTGATTTGGGTAAGCAAACATTGATCATTTTTAGTAATTTTTATGTTTTTGAGTCTGTACCAGCTTAATCTAGCTTGTGTAAGGACTAATTTGTAAATCTATCAAATGTCATGAAACTTGCCATTGCTGGAAATACTAGTTCTTGAAGCTATTGATAGATTTGAATGTTTATACTTGGGTTAAATCATTTTGTAAAGAGATTTTTTTATGAAACTAGGGTTTAGGGACTAAAATGTGAGAATGATGAAAATACATCTATGGTTGTGCAAATGAATGTGTTAAAGGGTTGGGTAAACACCCTAGAGAATTTGGTTAAGGTTGATTGTGTAAGAGAATGGTTATTTTGCATGTTTTGTGTTGAAAGAACTAGATTGAATAAAAGGAAAATATTAGGGGTAAAATTGTAATTTTTCCCAAAAGGACTAAATTGTGTTTAATGACCCAATTGTGAGATTTAATTTGAGAATTTGATGATTTGTGGATGTAGAATACGATTGTGCTTCAGATCGTGGAAAAGGGAAATTAGCGGAGTAGTGCTTGAAGTCTAATCATAACTGCAAGTTAGTCCGGTAAGTGAATAGTAAGTCACCAGAACCCTACTCAGTGATGGTTTAAGGTTTTGGGTGTTACATTTAGTGGTATCAGAACTTTCGAATTAGTTGTTTCTTGGACTATATTGTTTTTGTTTAATGATTTAGAAGTACATTCCATATGAACTTGTGATAGTGTGATAGAGATGAATCCGATCTAACTATAATTTTTGTAGATAAATATAGGATGCCTGACTCATAAAAAGATGAAACTAACGAGGTAAACAGCAATGTTCTGACTAATGACTCTAGGGCCAGTCACAGTGCATCAATACTACTGATGAAAAAAATGAAGCAAAGACTATGTTCTTTGGTTTGATGGGGCAGTGGTTTACGAAATTCATGAGAAATAATCCGATAGCACCACTTCCTCCACCTCCTGTCACAGTCAACTACCCGACTTGTAACACCTCTATTTAGGCCTCCACCCCCTTTAGTGGTAGAACTTCGGTGCCGTATCCCAATAAATAGGGTTAGAAAGTACGGGGTTGAGGACTTCTAGAGAAGCGTAGAAGATGATCCTTCCAGAGTTGACTACTGGTTGGAAAATACGCTAAGAGTTCTGAATGAGATGGCTTACCCTCTGAAAGACTATGTAAGGTATGCTACGTCACTACTGAAAGATGAGGCTTACAACTGGTAGGAGATGATCATGACAATGATGCCTGAAAATCAAGTCACCCAGGATTTTTTTCAAATAGAATTCAAAAAGAAGTATGTTAGCAAAAGATACATAGATAAAAAAAAGGAAGAATTCTTAGAGTTGAGACAGGGAAACAAAGCAGTGGTAGAATATGAACGAGAATTTGTATAGCTTAGCAAGTATACCAAAGAGGTTGTACCGACGAATGAAGCCCTGTGTGTCCATTTTGAAGATGGGCTAAACGACGAGATCAAAATGATGATGGGTGGTTCTAAAATCTGACTGTTGGTAGTTTTAGTAAACAAAACTCAAAAGATGGAAGAAATCTACAACAACAAGAGACAAAGAGAAAAGAGGTTTCAAGAATCTAGAAAGAACAATATTTCCAAGACTTTCTTTATGCCGCCACCGAAGAGATTTAGAGAAGAGGCTAGTTGGGGTCCAATTTCTTCAGGATGTTTGAGCAAGAGTAAGTCAGGACCATCGGAATCTAAATTTCAGAACAGACCCCCAGACAGTGTAGCTAACATTCGCAATACACCTACTCTGATATGCGAGTATTGTAAAAGAAGCCATGCAGGCGAATGTCACAAGATGAAAGGAACATGCTATCGATGCGAAAGTGCAAATCATTTTCTAAGGAATTGTCCAATGAGATATGAAGTAAAGGAGGAACATAGTATAAAACCCCTGCTACACCATAAAATAGTAGACGTCCGGGGCAGAGTAGCAATAAAGGTGGAAATCGCGGGGATAATAGGGACAATATAGCCAAATCTATGGTACGAACACCTGCACGGACTTATGTCATTTGAGATCGAGAAGAGGCTGTCGCTCCCGATGTTGTAACTGATATATTTTATCTTTTTTATGATATTGTGTATGCACTGATTGACCCGAGATCGACTCATTCATATATTTGTACTGCATTAGCTACTAAAAAGAAATTATCTGTTGAGTCGACTAAGATTGACGTACAAGTCACAAACCCATGGGTAATAGTGTTATTGTTAATCTGGTATGTCGTATGTGTCCACTGAAAGTCCAAGGCTGTAAATTTCCTACTGATTTGATGCTATTATCGTATATTGAGTTTGACATAATTTTGTGAATGGACTACTTAATTGAGCATGACGTAATGGTTAATTGTAAACGAAGATAGATTGACTTGAAACGCCCGACAGGAGAGGTAATCACAATTGAGTCTCGGAAATTGAACAGCGACACCATGGTAATTTCAGCTTTATCTGCACAGGAGATGGTTCGTAAAGGCTACGAAGCATTTTTGGCTTATATACTTGATACTCGGGGTACAGGAACAGAGTTAGAATAGGTGCCGATTATTAAAAAGTTACAAATGTGTTTCCAGAAGAGTTATTAGGTTTACCGCTGATTAGAGAAGTAGAAATTGGCATTGATTTAGTACCCGACACTGCATCAATTTTGATTCCACCGTACATAATGGTGCCAACTAAGTTGAAAGAGTTAAAGGCGTAACTACAAGATTTTTTGGACAGAGGCTTTATCTGATCGAGCGTATCGCCTTGGGGTGCACCGGTGCTGTTTGTGAAAAAGAAGGATGGTTCGATGAGAATGTGTATAAACTACAGGCAGTTGATAAGGTAACAATCAAAAATAAATATTCGTTACCTCGTATTAATGAGTTATTTGATCAGTTGAGAGGTGTAACAGTTTTCTCTAAAATAGACCTAAGATCGGGATATTATTAGATGCAAGTAAAGGACTATGATGTATCGAGGACAGCATTCAAAACTCGATATGGACATTATGAGTTTTTAGTAATGTTGTTTGGATTGACTAATGCTCCAGTAGCATTCATGAATTTGATGAACTGAGTCTTTAAACTCCAGCTAGATAGATTTGTTGTGGTGTTCATTAATGATATATTAATTTATTCCAGAACGGAGTCAGAGCATGCTCAACATTTGAGAGAGGTTTTACAGATATTATGAGAAAAGTAGTTGTATGCAAAGTTTAGCAAGCGTGAGTTCTTGTTGTGGGAAGTAGGATTTTTGGGTCATGAAGTGTCATCGGAGGGAATCCGAGTTGATCCAAGTAAACTCTCATCTATTCTCGATTGGAAGGTACCAAAGAATGTTTTCGAGGTACGTAGTTTATTGGATTAGCAGGTTATTACCGTCAATTCATGAAGGACTTTTCTATCATAGCCTTACCGATGACGAAGTTACTACAGAAGAATGTTCAATTTTTATGGTCAGAAATGTGTCAATAGAGTTTTGACCAGTTAAAGAAATTGTTGACAGAAGCTCTGATTTTGACACAGCCTGAATCGGGTAAAGAGTTTGTTGTATACAGTGATGCACCTCTGAATGGCTTGGGTTGTGTTTTGATGCAAGCTGAAAAGGTAATAGCTTATGCTTCTTAACAGTTACAGTCGCATGAACGGAACTATCCGACTCATGATTTGGAGTTAGCTGTCATTGTTTTCGCCCTGAAGATTTGGCGACACTACTTATATGGCAAGAGATGTCACGTATTTACCGATCATAAGAGTTTGAAGTATCTGATGACACAAAGGGAGCTAAAATTACAATAGCATCGATGGTTAGAGTTATTGAAAGACTATGATCTTGTGATTGACTACCATCCGGGAAAGGCTAATGTTGTTGCTAATGCCCTGAGCTGAAAATTGTTATTTGGTTTGATGGCGATGAATGCTCATTTTTCATTGGAGTATGATAGTTCTGTCACTACGAAGCTTACGATGAGACCGTTATTTCTACAGAAAATTCGAGAGTTACAGAAAAAAGATTTGAAGTTGGTGGCTAGAAAAGAACAGATGTAGAGCGATGCCACCACGGGGTTCACAGTTGATACGGATGGGATGCTGTATTTTAGAGGTAGGATATGTGTTCCTAATGAATTTGATTTGAGATGGGATATTTTGACAAAAGCTCACAGCAGTACTTATTTTATTCATCCGTGAAGTGTAAAAAAGTATAACGACTTGAAAAAGATGTATTGGTGTCAGGTATGAAACGAGAAATCTCCGAGTTTGTGACTAGATGTCTAGTGTGTCAGCAAGTAAAAGCTAAGCATTAGGTACCGTTTGGATTGTTGCATCTTATTACCATTCCTGAGTGGAAATGGGAACGAGTCACAATGGATATTGTTATAGGATTACCGGTGACACCGAAGAAGAAAGATTCAATCTGGGTTATAGTCGACAGATTGACTAAGTTAGCCTACTTCATTCCTATTCGAGTGGATTATCCATTAGAAAAGTTAGTCGATATGTATCTAAGATTGTGCGACTGCACGGGGTACCGATGTCTATCATCTCTGATAGGGATCCACATTTTACTTCGAGATTTTAGGGTAAGCTACATGAGACTTTGAGAACCAGGTTGAATTTCAACACTGCATATCATCCGCAGGCAGATGGTCAGTCTGAGTGAGTAATACAGATCTTGGAAGACATGTTACGATATTGTATTCTGGAGTTTTAGGGCAGTTGGGAGAGGTACCTGCCATTAGTAGAGTTTGCTTACAATAACAGCTATCAGGCTAGTATTAAAATGGCACCGTTTGAGGCACTATATGGTAGAAAATGTCGAACACCTCTATATTGGTCTGAGTTAAGCGAGTCTGAGTTGGTTGGGATCAACTTGCTGCATGATACTGAAGAAAAAGCCCGAGTAGTCTGTGACTATTTAAAAGTCGCATCTGATCGACAAAAGTCCTACGCTGATTTAAGGAGGAAGGATATAGAAATTGCCGTCAGAGATCAAGTCTTCTAGAGAGTTTCACCTTGGAAGAAGGTATTACGGTTTGGTAGAAAGGGCAAGTTAAGTCCACGGTTTATTGGGTCAATCAGATCCTCGAGAGAATTGGTCCTGTAGCTTATAAACTATCTTTACCTCCAGAACTTGAGAAGATTCACAATGTATTTCGTGTTTAGATGTTGAGACAGTACAGATTGGATACTTCACACGTGATTACTCCCTGTGAGGTTGAGATACAATCGGATCTATCATACTCAAAGGAACTAGTGAGAATCTTAGCTCGAGAGGTAAAGGAACTACGAAACAAAAAGGTGTCGTTGGTAAAAGTTCTGTGGAATCGCCATGGTTTGGAAGAAGCGACATGGGAGATAGAGGTTTCTATGAGATCACAATACCCCAATTTGTTTGCTGGTAAGAAATTTCCATAAGGGGGAGAGTTGTAACGACCAGATTTTTAATTGTGTCAAAAACAACGATTTCAGGATCATAATTTCGACGAGTCGAGTTGTTAATTTATTTATTTGAATATTTATGACTTCACTAGTATCGTATTAAAAGTTTGTGAGGAAATTTTAATGTTTAAATAGTTAATTGAGTGAAAAGGATTAAATTGTAAAAGGTGCAAAGGTAGAATTGCTTGATTAGAACGACCAAATAAGTAAATAAATCAAAGGAGATTAAGATAGTGGAGTATCATGACATTTAGGTGTTAAGAGAATGATTAATTAAGGATTAAGAGTGATTAAGTAAGGTTAATGATGAAAGTCACAAAAATTACAAAAATGCCATTACTATATATAAAATTAAAAGAAAGAAATTGAGAATTTAATGATAATTTCTCTCCTTATTCTTCTTCACATGGCCAAAAGAGGAAAACTTAAGGTTTTCATTCAAATCTTTAAGCCTTGATTTAGGTAAGCAAACCTTGATCGTTTTTAGTAATTTTTATTTTATTTTTGAGTCCGTACCAGCTTAATCTAGCTTGTGTAAGGACTAATTTGTGAATTTTTCGAATGTTATGAAACTTTTCATTATTGGAAATACTAGTTCTTGAAAGCTCTTGATAGATTTGAATGTTTGATACTTGGGTTAAATCATTTTGTAAAGAGATTTTTATGAAATTAGGGTTTAAGGACTAAAATGTGAAAATGATGAAAATTAATGTATTGTTGTGCAAATAAATGTGTGAAAGGGTTGGGTAAACACCCTATAGAATTTGGTTTAGGTTGATTATGTAAGAGAATGGTTATTTTGCATGCTTATTTTGTAAAATTGTAATTTTCCCCAAAAGGACTAAATTGTGTTGAATGAGTCAATTATGAGATTCAATGTAAGAATTGAATGATTTGTGTATTTAGACTACAATCGTGCTTCAGATCACGAAAAAGGGAAATTAGCAGAGTAGTCCCTAAAGTCTAATCGTAACTGCAAGTTAGTCTGGCAAGTTTGTATGGTTAAATTCCAATTTAGATTTCATATTCCTGTATTGTAAACAAATGTTATGAGTTAAACAATGATCAGAAGTGTGGAAGACGGGAACAAATGAGAGGAAAGGTTAACGGGCTTTGACCCATAAATGAAAGAGGTCCGATGACTACGTGTCATCATGAGTATATGAATCCTTTACGGATTATGAGTTTCAATGACTATATGTCATCGTGAGTAAATGAATCCTTTACGAATTATGAGGTCTAATGACAAAGTGCCATCGTGAGTATATGATTCGAAGATCGGATCATCCTGGTGCATCACACTATCTCGAAGTTTTTCTGTGGTAATCATATCATTTGGTCTTATGGCATGTACCTAGGAAGATGTTATCTTTGTTTATGTAGTTGAGATTGTGGAAACCTTGTTATGTTGATGAGATATTGAATATAATGATGTATGTTTGTGCAAGTTAGTCTGTAGGTTTAAAGTACTGTAATGACTTGGGACTTATGTATTCGTGTTGGCTTAATGCATATTAAAGTCATTAATATTTTGTGTTGTTAAACTTGTGTTTTGGCATGATTCTTGAGATTTTGTATACTTGTTTCAGTAGTATCCATGGATGTATCGGTAGAAGTACAGGGTAGGAGAGAGGTTGTTCTCTGACTTGAGTTGTATCGGTAGTTCAATAGCAAGTATCAATAGTTATGTCTTTATAAGTATCGCTAGATTGCATACTTGTATCGGTAGAAGTAGCAGGGTATGATTTTTAGCTCTCTAGATCGGTAGAAGTAAGAGTTGTATCGGTAGAAGTCTGCACTATTCTTGAACTATTTATTGAATTGAAAACTATTGATACTTGTCCAACAAGTACTGGTAGAAGTCTTTAGAAATGTCGAAAATGACCCTTTTGCCCTTTTTAAATTATGCTTATAATCCAACGATAATAATAACGCGTGGAATGAATTTCATAATAAAAACAAATTTGAATAACATTAAGTTAAAGATAAACAGTGATAAATGAATAGTAAGTCATCGAAACCCTAACTGGTGACGATTTAAGGGTTTTAGGTGTTACAATTTTACCCCTGCTTAATATTTTGTTGTATGATGATAGAAAAAAATGTTTCAAACTGTTTGATAATGCATGTGTGTGATTGGTGTAATTGGTGGTTTTGTGGTGTGTTTGATTAGGAGTGAGCAAAACTTGATTCGACTTGAAAAAAAAAATAGAATTTCGAGTTAAACAAATCGAGTTATTCGAGTTAATCGAATTATTCAAGTCAACTAGATTTTTTTTTTGAATTTAGAGTTCAAATCGAGTTGAGTTTTCGAATTTGAATAATTCTAATAAACCGAATTTTAAACTATAATATTTTACATTTTTACCCCAAACTGCAAACCTTTTACTTTTCCCCCCAAAACTTTTACACCTTTCCATTTTTCTCTCAAAACTTTTACTCCCCTCCCATCTCACCCCCATCTACCCCTAATCCATTTCCCCCAATTTTTTTGATATTTTCCCTCCAAAATTTTACTCCCCCATTTATTCTCCCCAAAAACCCTCAAAACTTTTTATTTTCCCTCAAAACTTTTACTCTCTCTCATTTTCCCCTAAAACTTTTACTCCCCTTTCATCCAACCCTTTATATACCCTAAACCCATTCCCCCCTCCTAATTTTTTTTGAATATTTTGCCTCCAAAATTTTACTCTCCTATTTACTTTCTCTCAAAATTTTACTCCCAAAACCCTCAAAACTTTTTATTTTCTCTCTAAACTTTTACTTCTCACCCTTTTACCCCAAATAAAAAATTAAAATCATCCAAAAAATTCCTAAACCTAAATAATAATAATTTTATCTATCTACTATTTATATTATCAAATTAAAAATCACATTTTGTACTATTTATATTATTGAATTGTTTAATCATATTGAATATTTATATTAAAATTGAATTATTAATGATGTCATAAAATATTCGTGTTAAAAATTTATGTTGGTATTACATTTTTATCTTTAAAATAAGGTTTATTAAAAAATCACAATTTTACATTTAATATATTTTTTAATTTCAAAATACATAGTGACAAGAATTAGAAGATAATTGAAGCAAGTAAAGAAGCTAATCTTATATAAAAGATTAATAAACAAATTATGAGGTGATGAAAGTTAATAACAATTTTGATTATGATAGATAAATTTGATTACGATGGTTGGCAATAGTTACAAGGACTCAAAGTTTTATTTTAAAAAAATTTAACTCGAACAAATATATTTGATTCAATTCGATTCGAATTTCATCACACTCGACTCGATTCGAGAAAATTTTAAATTTAACGTAAAAACCCCTCCAAAGAGGATAAAAAACCATAGGCAAAAATAATTTTACTATAATGGCAAAAGAATGAAGAGTACCAAAATATGGAGATAAAAACTAAACCCCGAAAACCCATAAATAAAGAACCCTCAAAACGTAAACACTAAATTCTCCAAAAATGTTAAAGAGTTCTAGACTCTAATGGTTATATCTAATAAGTGTATTTTCTACGGTTCTAAAAGAGCCTTTTTGTAGGCTGAATTTTTAGGTCAAATAATAAGAAAATAATCTAAACTAATAAGAGTTTGACTCAAAAAATAAATAGTTTAATTGAAACAAATAAACAAAGTTTAATTGAAACAATTAAACAAAGTTCAAGTCAAAGATTATTTCTCAAATTTGACTTGAAATAGGAGTCATAATTCAACAAATCTCCACCTTGACTCGTATTTCCACAATGCCATCTTTGCCAAAGTCCGTCATGGGCCTATCTTGAACTATGCAGGGAATTAACTGAGTTGAATCTGTGCTTAGAAGCTAGAAGTCTTCTAGCCTTTGACTTGTGCACTGCCAAATCAAAACTAACCCGGGTATGATTTTCTCGAATATAGTGCCTTAACTTTTCAAAACTTGCATCCAAAAGAGAACCTCTCTTCAACGAAACAGTCATACCTTTTTCCCTCCTATGACCTAGTTGTCTCCGCTCCAAACGAGTTAACTTTAACTCCGTAACGAACGAGGGACGTCCGATTTCACTAGTCATAGTATAAGGAAAAAAGCTTAAATGACTAGAATACCCTTAGCAAAGTTTTTTTAGGTAGATGATTATTGTTATTGTTGTTAATTTTAATAAAGATTATTATTAAATATAATTTAATAAAAAAATAAATATTTTAATCATATTGTAACTTGATTATTATTAAATACAATTTAATAAAATAATATATAATTTAATAACATTCTTAATATAATTATTATTAAAATATGAATTAATAAAAATCATAATATATAATATTAGAAAAATAATATATAACTTACTTTATTAATTTTAAACTGTAATGCTTATTTAATGTGCTTAAATATCATTATCAAAATAAATAATTTAATTATCTTCTAAACTAAAAAATAAAAGATTAGAAGTATAAATAGCTTGAGAATTATATTTTACATTCAAACAAAATCTATATGTCATAATCTATATATTAAATTTTATAACATCAAAAAGTTAGAAAATATTTCTCTCTCTCCCTCTCTTTTTTGTTTTATGAAAATATAATATGTTTTAATTCCTAAAATAATTACAATTGATTTTATTCTAATTTTTTTTGATAGTTAGGTGAATAATACGATCAAAATGAGGGTTCAGTTAAACCAAAAAACAGGATTGTGCCAATACAGATAACAAAGTCTTTCAACATTGAATCTCAAGATTTTATTACATAGCACACACATGATCCAAGCTACATCAACAGGACAACCAACTAGTGTGTTGGTGTATACATGGACGTAATTCATGAAGCTCTAGTGCAGACCTCCCCATCACAGACCCAACCTTCTTTTGCATCATCTTTTGTTTCTTTCTCCAGGGCACATTTGGGATGTAGATCAAAGTCACATTCTTAATAGAAGAATGACCAGACTTCTCCCTTTTCGTCGCATGCATCACAAACATAATTATTGCGACGAGTGAGCACCAACTCATGCTTGATGTGTCAAATATAACCTACTCCGAAAATTAAAGTAAATAATAGTAAAAGGGAAGTAAGGTTTAATCCTCAGGAACTGGAGAGTCGTAAAAAGTCTTGTCTGTTGAGATTGTGAGCAAAATCGTTCCTAAGAAAAGTGTCGCGATCTAAGGAAAAATTGAAGAAACAAAATTAAAAATAAAAGAAAATATAATTAAAAGAAATAGAAAATAAGGAAGTCGAAGTAAAAATAAATAGCATAAAATAAACAAGTTGAAAGAAGAAGAGTTTATCAATATTCAAAGATCCAACCTCCGGTTATCTTGATTCTTCCTTGGTTCAATCGTAGACTTTGGATGGTTCTTCTGGTGCCCGAATAAGCCAGTTATAGTGGAAGAGGATGCCTATGACCACCAGCTCCGAATATAGTTTTTAGAGGAACCTGACTCTAGCCAACCGTCGCTCCAATGGGACTGTCTTACACTAGATCACATTTTCCCAACGACGAATGCCACGGTATTTTGTCTCTTTTGGCTCGGTAACCTCTGACACATTAAGTTAACGAATCGACTATGCGACCTTCTCAAAACACACAAAGTGGTCGTCTTTGCACAATATGAAAATATTACTTTTGTAGGGATTTTGGACGAAAGCGTCAATCTCGTATTATGGAGAATTTATGAAAACTCGGGTTGAAAAGAATTAAGCGCGGATTCTAAACCTCATGAACTTTGAAGGAATATTTGATAACCTCTGGCTAGAAGGGTTTTTTAGTTACTCATGATTTTGGGGAAGAGCACAAGATAATAAAATAAAACTTTTATTGAACTAGGGATTTAGGGAGATGGAGGATTTTTCAATGAATGGGGAATGAATAATTCAATCACTCCACCCCCATTTATAGTACATAATAATCCTAGTTGAATCCAATCTAAATTCTAAAAGATAATTAAAATTATATCTAACATTTAATTCCCCTAATTGGATCCAATTTAAACTCTAAAAGATAAATACAAAAAGATAAACATAAATTAAATACAAATTTAAATAATGAATAATATCTTGAATATTAAATCCTAATATAAAATATATTTAAATAAAATAAAATAAAATCAAGTCTTTTTGTCCTATAAACTCTCTCTTTTAGCATTCCATCTTCACACAACTTCAAATTCTCGTCCAAAACCATGCTTTTTGTCTCCAATTTATCTTCTATCACCACTTGAGTCCTTACAAAATAAAAAGACAATAAATAGCCCAATTTAATAGGATCATACTCTAAAAATATATATATTTAATATCCAAAAGTATGTCATATTTAAGCATTATCATATTCCCCCTACTTAGCCCATGCTTGCCCTCAAGTATGACTCATAATCCACTAAGTAATTAAAATTCCACCATGAAAAATAATACTGCAAAGTTCTACAAACAATTAGACTTAATGATTACGAAAAATAAAGAGAACCTTTAGCAAAACAGTGGAGACAAATTTAATCATAGCAATAAAACAGTGGAGACAAATTTAATCATAGCAAAATCAAAATTAACTCAGCAAACAAGAATCATACTGATGGGAAAAACAGTGGGCATTTCGTGGATAAAATCATGGGCATGAAATGAGACAAAATATACTTAAAAAAATAAAATAAAATAAAATATGCAGAAAATAGCAAGGTAGCAATAGCAATAAACCCATAGCAGCACAAACAGTAGATAAAAATAGCAAAAACAATGAGGAACGTCTACCCCTACTTAAAACGCATTGTCCTCAATGTGAAGATCAATACGAAAAGAAAAGGGTTTAGAATACTCCCCATGTTATCGTTGCTCTCGTAATGCTGCAGTTTCCATCATTAATTTTTTTAAAAATAAATTCCTCGAGTTTCCTGGACAAAAATAAATAAATAAAAAAAACAAGATAGAAAAATAAAAAATAAAAATAAAAATAATTGGGTTGCCTCCCAATAAGCGCTTGTTTAACGTCGTTAGCTCGACGACCGAACTAGAGTTGGGGTCGTTCCCATTAAATTTTTTTGATCATATGAGGTTGGAAATTTGGTGCCTGCACAATAGAAGGTAGAAATTTAGTGTTCATAGGGGGCAATAATTTCTTAACAGATTTGCAAGATGAATCTAAATTATCAAACAATATTTTAGGTTCATTTTTATGGAGTGATTTGGAAGTCTCATCTACTAATGATTCCACTATATCGACACGGTTTACGTTTAAGATTTCACTAGGGTGATTGATGGCGTCATAAACATTGAACTTTACAATCTCCCCCATCAAACTCCATTGTTAGGGTTCCACTTTGCACATCGATCTTAGTATTTGGAATACTAAGGAAAGGTCGCCCTAACAAGATATCGGAAGACCCAGGAGTTTTATCCTCTTCCATCTTTACCACATAAAAATCTACAGGAAAAATTAGTTCGTTGACTTTCACTAACACATCCTCAAGGACTCCTTCGGGATGTACAATAGACTTGTTCGCCAACTGAATTATAACACCTGTTTCCTTTAAAGAACCCACATTAAGTGATTCATAAATAGAAAAAGGCATTACATTTATAGAAGCCTCTAAATCACACATAGCTTTTTAATTCCAAAGTGACCTATTTTGCATGGAATTGCAAACATACCTCTATCCTTACATTTTGTTGGCATCCTTTGTTGCAAAACCGCAGACACATTCTCACCAACATTTACCTTTTCGTTTCCAATCAATTTTCTTTTGTTGGTGAAAAGTTCTTTCAGAAATTTAGCATACTGTAGAATTTGTTTAATAGCATCTAACAACGGTATATTTACCTCGACTTTTCTAAATGTTTCAAGAATCTCTTTTTCCTCATTACCTTTTTGGGTTTGCCTTAGTCGTCTAGGAAACAGAGGTTGAATTTTGGGTAATGGAGGTTTCGACCAAACTTGTTTGTCGTCTTTCTGATTTTTATGGGCAGATTCTTGGGCATGATTTTTACCATGAATTGGTTCCAATACTTTCCCACTTCGTAGAGTCACTGCATTCACGTTTTGTCTTGGGTTAGGTTCTGTTTGTGATGGCAGCCTTCCCTGTGCGTTCATTTTCTCCATTTGCATGGTCAACTCCTTAATAGATGCCTCAGTTTTCTTTTGAAAATCTATAGATTGCTGCTGAAATTCAAGAACATTAGATGCTAATTTATTTACCATAGTTTCTAGGGAAGTACTTGAATTTTGCATTTGTTGTGGAGCTCGATTTCGGAATGGCTGGTTATAACGTGAATTTATCCCATATCGCAGGTTAGGATGATCCTTCCACCCAAGATTGTATGTATTTGCATAAGGATCATATCGCCTTTGAGGTGGTCCAGGAAAGTTTCCCACAGCGTCTAATTGGGCCATAGAATCATCATACAAACTAGGGCATGCATCAGTTGTATGCTCAAATTCACCACAAATTCCACATTGACGGGCTGACCCTAATTTTCCTACAATAAGAGAACTCATAACATTAGTAAGTTTTTCAACTTTATCTTCTAAGGAGGAATTATTTAGCTGATAACCCTTTGAGTAGGTTCAGGGTTGGCTCGGAATTGTTGAGTATTTGCGGCAATTGTGGAAATCAAGTCTCTTACTTGTTGAGGAGTCATATTAACCAATGCTCCTCCACTGACTGCATCTATCATATTCATCTCCATAGGTTTCAAGCCTTCATAGAAATATTGGAGAAGAGACTGTTCAGTTATATCATGTTATGGACAACTTGCACACAACTTTTTGAATCGTTCCCAATAGTCGTAAAGAGACTCCACATCTTTTTACCTAATCCCCACAATTTCTCTTCTTAATTCAGCAGCACGAGAGGCTGGAAAAAACCTGTTAAAAACAAACGAGAAAGATCAGCCCAAGTTGTAATAGATCTAGAAGGTAGATAGAATAACCATTCCATAGCAGAGTCAGCTAAAGAAAAAGGAAAAACGTGTAATTTAATTAGATCCTCAATTACCCCTTGAGGTTTCATACTCAAACAAACCAAATGAAATTCCTTCAGATGTTTATGTGGATTCTCATTCTACAACCCACGAAAAATCGGTAATAATTGGATTAAACCTAATTTAAGCTCAAAGTTAGCATCCACAGTAGGATACGCAATGCACAATGGTGGTTGATCATCAGGAGCCTCGGCTAATTGCCGAATTGTTTGATCCATAGGTAGTGCTGAATCTTCATTTTCGTTAACCCTAGCAATCGGTACTTTCGCAGGTGGATAAACTCCTTGGTTTTTCAGTGTTGGATTAGGGTTTTTGTTTACCCTAGATTCACCTTCGTCGCCTTCTTCTACTTCTGAAGGTGGGCTGTGCTTAACTTCTACAATTCTGACTGTCTTTTTCGTAACTTTGCTTTCATGCGATTGGCTATTGCAATCTTTTCAATCTCGGGATCGTACGAGTATGCAAGATTACTTGGAGCAGATCTAGTCATAAGCAAAAAAAAGAAAACAAGATTAGGATGTTACCAGTCCCCAACAACGGCGCCAAAATTTAATGTGTCGTCGGGAACACCAAATATAACCTACTCCAAAAATTAAAATAAATAATAGTAAAAGGGAAGCAGAGTCTAATCCTCAAGGACTGGAGAGTCGTAAAAAGTCTTGTTTGTCGAGATCGTGAGCAAAATCGTGCCCAAGAAAAGCGTCGCGATCTAAGGAAAAATAAAAGAAACATAATTAAAAATAAAAGAAAATATAATTAAAAGAAATAGAAAATAAGGAAGTCGAAGTAAAAATAAATAGCATAAAATAAACAAGTTGAAAGAAGAAGAGTTTATCAATATTCAAAGATCCAGCCTCCGGTTATCTTGATTCTTTCTTGGTTCAATCATAGACTTTGGATGGTTCTTCTCATGCTCGAATAAGCTAGTTATAGTGGAAGAGGACGCCTACGACCACCAGCTCCGGATATAGTTTTTAGAGGAACATGACTCTAGCCAACCATCACTCCAATGGGATTGTCTTAGACTAGATCAACTTTTCCCAATGACGAATGCCACCGTTTTGTCTCTTTTGACTCGGTAACCACTGACGCAGTAAGTTAACGAACCGACTGCGTGACCTTCTCAAAACACACAAAGCGACCGTCTTTGCATAAGATGAAAAGATTAGTTTTGTATGGATTTTGGACGGAAGCGTCAATCCCGTATTATAGAGAATTGATGAATACTCGAGTTGAAAAGAATTAAGCGCGGATTCTAAACCTCATGAACCTTGAAGGAATATTTGATAACCTTTGGCTAGAAGGGTTTTTTAGTTACTCATGATTTTGGGGAAGAACACAAGATAATAAATAAAAACTTTTATTGAACTAGGGATTTAGGGAAATGGAGGATTTTTCAATGAATGGGGAATGAATAATTCAATCAATCCACCCTCTATTTATAATACATAATATTTCTAGTTGAATCCAATCTAAATTCTAAAAGATAATTAGAATTATATCTAACATTTAATTCCCCTAATTAGATCTAATTTAAACTCTAAAAGATAAATACAAAAAGATAAACATAAATTAAATACAAATTTAAATAATAAATAATATCTTGAATATTAAATCCTAATATAAAATATATTTAAATAAAATAAAATAAAAATCAAGTCTTTTTGTCTTATAAACTCTCTCTTTTAGCATTCCATCTTCACACAACTTCAAATTCTCCTTCGAAACCATGCTTTTTGTCTCCAATTTATCTTCTATCACCACTTGAGTTCCTACAAAATAAAAAGACAATAAATAGCCCAATTTAATAGGATTATACTCTAAAAATATATATATTTAATATCCAAAAGCATGTCATATTTAAGCATTATCAATGCTCCTCATGCCTCAATATGATCAAGCACACTAAAAAGAGCCACCAAGCCTTCGTATAATGCTTTAGAAACATAACAATCATATAAGATTATCCAAAAGAAACTCCCAAAATAGACAAAATCTCTTTCCAACCTAACAATTCATAATTGAAAATACCCTAAACAAAACACTACAGCATAATTGTTGAAATACAATAAGATGTCATCTTAACAATACCAATTCGATTCAAAATGTAAAGGGAATTTCTCAGTAGAAGAGCCCCAGTACTTTCCCACCAACATTCTTTCTTCTGGCTTCTTCATGGTCCATAATTCCAGCTGATGTTGTCAACACAATATAACCATGATTTACACCACTACTCACCTCCCACTTGTAAAAGAGAAATGTTCTAAACATGAGCTATAAGTTGTAAACAAATTATATACAAAATATTAACACACCAAAGCACAGCCAAAACGTTTAAAAAGTATAGTAGAAGAAATTTTGATTAAGAAGAGCAAAGGGATTATATAGCCAATCACTAGAAAAGGCACGCATCTTCTATTTTATTTTGCAAATAAATCCAAGAAAAGAATGAAAAACAATAAACCTTCCTTTTCAAGCCACCATGATAAACAACACCCGCACAAAGAGAAGGGTGTTGCAATCTAAACATGAGCTATTTGTTAAACAAAATATTTACCACACCATAACACAACAAAGCATAGCCAAAACCTCTAAAGAGAACAGTAGAAGAATTTTTGATTACGAAGAGCAAAAAGATTCATATCACCAACCACTAGTTGAATGGAAATTTAATTAAGATAAATCGAAAATGAATTCTGAGCTTTCTCTTCTACATCTTTAAATTGTATGACACTCTTATCATGGAGCTATGTGGCAAAGTTTTATTATGCAAAGTTGAAATAGATATGCATATAAGGGCAATGAAGGCAACTATTTACCAGAGAATCCAATCAACAAGCTCAGATTAAGTATAAGGACAAAAAACAACATTCCAATGAAGAGCCCAGAAATGGCTGCTGACAACATCATTTAATTTACATTTCTGAGATGAATCTACAAAATGTACATCTTGAGAAAGGTAGAATTTCATTTCTCACCAGCTTATTTAAACACCAGGTTTAGAGAGCTCCACTTTCTCCATAAAACAATCCAAATAAACAACACCATGAACATAGAATGACACCACAACAATATCCAGGTTATAAATGAAATAAAATTATAATGACCATTTCTTGGGAAATTGTATTCAGCTTGATCTTTTCCCAAAATGTTAGTTAACTGAACAATCAATTTTATAAGAACACGAACATACAATCATAACCCCACAAGAACTTATTGAGAGGCTTAAGACCAAAACTTCACTAAAACTACCACTCCTGACAATAGTGCTTAGAAGAAGACAACTACCTATTTTCTTAGCTTAGGTACAAGAATAGATCATACAAACATGTTGATATTACCAAGTGATAAGTTCATAACAAAGCATATACTCTTTTTATCTTTTTTGCTCAATCATAATATAACAGAGTCAAAGGCAAAGGAAGACCTTGCCAAACCAGAAACAAAAACAGGGCTGCCTGCAACAGCACCTCTTTAAACCAACAAAGCTCACAATAATAGAAAAAAAAACATCCCTAAAGAATGAAAATTACACCCTACAACAAACAAAACAGCCAAGCTATAGAACCAACAAAAATACTGCAATCACCTTGCAATAAAAACCTCAAAAACCAAATTACCAATGAGCTTTAAAGAAATTATTTTTGGATAGACCACAAAGCATCTACTCTTTACTTGTCCTATAGCACTTAAACTATCCTTTACATGCTAGATTCTAATTCACAGCAGAAATATCATAGAACTTTCACATCTTCATGGCTCTAATCACCAAACTTTTCCAAATCAACAGTGATTTTTACACCTTTAAGACTTCAAACATGATATAGTATTGAGGGAAAAATAATGGAAAAATAATTTTGTGAACTAGATTTCTCAATATTCTTCTAGGTCATTCTTATAACAATGATAATTGAAAAAAATTTCGAAAGGAAAGAGGAAAAATGAAACCAATAACAGAATTAAGGGAGGCACCTACAACAACGATGAATCGATGATTCTCACAAAGGGGAAGAAAAATTATAAAACAGTTGAAATTATAAAATAAGAAGGGGAAGAAAAAGGGAACTTACAGAGGTTCTCACAAAGGAAAGGAGGCAGATTTACGGAGGCAAGGTATGAGTCAAAGATTAATCGACGGTTCTCAAGGATAGAATCGAGGGAGGAACCTACAACAACGATAAAATTGACGGAATCTATGGGTGAACAAATACAGGGTACAATTATCTAGGAGGAAAATTTTGCTATTATGTTCGTTGTTGAATAGGCTATTCTTAACCCCCGACACCGAATGATGATTCGATAAATCAGACGAATAGGAGAGGAATATCCATTCGCCGAATGAAGAAAACGGTGAACCAAACTATAGCTTAACTGTTTATTTAAGAATAAGAGGGGATGGCTATTCCATTCCCTCCAACCAAACGTAGTGTAATAGTTGAACCTTGCAAAACATATAATTTGGCAATCTTTCTTTGCCCTTTCATCTCAACGAAGGAACCCTTACTAATCTTTAGAACCCCACTTTCAGCTATGTATCTGTGTCCTTTTGAATCTAGAGTACTCAATGAAATCAAATTCCTTTTCAATTTTGTTATATGTCGCACGCCATTAAGAGTTCTAATGATCCCATCAAACATCTTTATTTTGATTGTGCCAACACCTGCGATTTTACATGAAGCATTATTTCCCATCAAAACAACACCTTCAGACACAACTTAATATGCTGTAAACCAATCCTAATTGGTACTCATATGGAAGATGCAACCAGAATCGAGGATCCACTCCTCGCTCACTTTAGAACTGTCGATAGAAGCAACTAGGAGTTCACCATCATTGCAATCTTCTACTATATTATCTTCATCGGATTGTTCTGGTTGTTTTCCCTTTTGATTCTCTACCTCCCTTTTGATCTTATTTTGTAACTTGTAACACTCTTTCTTAATGTGCCCTTTATTCTTGCAAAAGTTATAAGTTTTACCCCTGTTTGAATATCTCGATCTACCTTTAGATTTACTGCGAAGATTTCGTTCTTGTATCCTCCCACGATTATCATTACTGTTTCGATCTTATCTTCCAAGAATAATGAGACCCTCTCCTTGAGAGTCAGATCCAGCCACAAGATGCTTCATCTTGTCATACGAGGCTAAGGAAGCATAGACTTCATCAACTGTGATAGATTCACGGCTATACAAATTGTATCTCTGAAGGTTGAAAACGAAGGTGGCAATGAACAAAGAAGAATTAACCCTAAATCCTCTTTATTATACAAAACCTCCATGACCTCCAAATTCGAGACAATTTCTTTAAACACATTCAAGTGTTCGTGCACAGATGCACCTTCTTCCAAACGATGAGAATACAGACGCTGCTTCATATATATTACTGCATCTACTTCTTTTATTCAATTACATTGCCTAAGGGTGCTCACTGTGATTGGTTTACATATTTATAGTAATTTGCTACATCATCCTCTGACTAATTCTTCTTATTTTCTGTGTTAGCATCCTCCTTTTTATAATTTGGGTCTCATGTTGATTTTTGAGCATCACTATGCAATTTTCCTCTTTGACCCGCCAGCAGTAGGAGCTTCTACATTCGATTCTGGAGATGCTGCCTCCCTTGAACTCAAAAGTACCCTTTCGGCTTCCGGAGATGGTGCCTTCGCTGAACTCAAAAGTACCCTTTTAGCTTCCGGAGATGGTACGCCATCAAAAGTATTCTCCTCTTGTCCTATTACGAATTGGATTGAGAGTACCAAAGCTAATGAGAACACAACCAAAGAAACCTTCGCCATCTTTTTTATTTTCTTAAAAGGTTAAGAAAAAAGTAAAGGTGTGTTTTTATTAATGATTAAGGATGAAACCTTGACAAAATTTAAAGAGTTCAAAATGAGATATTTTGGGCGAATTTAGCGGTCATTGACTAGTCCAGTGCCTACTAGCCATACAGTACAAAAATGTATATAACTTCTCTCCACATTTTCAATGGCCATGTTTATCATTATTACTGGAGGTTTAAATTTACTTCTCTTTGTTTCACACAAAGACATTGTGGGTGATCACTGATTTGTTTAAAGGAAAAAAAATGTTATGAATATTATACTTATTTTAAAAATGTTTTTACATTTTTTGCTTCAAATGTTTAAATACTAAACATTTCATATATCTCAAGAGTGATAGTTATAGTCTTTCAAATTGCTAATAGTACGAGGATACTTTTTTTAAGAGAATATATAAGATAACTTACAAATCTAATTTAAAAATAGACACTTTAATGTGTGACAAATTCTTAACACATATTGTGAAAAAAGAAAGCAATATCATCATATCGGAATTAAAAAAAAATTATTGTTTTCGATTCAATCTCAAAACTAGTACAATAATTATAAGCATAAGATCAAAATTAATAAAATTAAGTTAAGATGCAAAAATATAAATATCTCAATTACTTACAATAAATTATTTAGACAAAGTGGAAAACCGTGGTCGCAACTTTTTAAATCTCAATTACATATTGTAAACACCTTCAAACTTGTTAAATCTTTTTTGCAATTAAGTGAGATTAAATAAATATGTAAAATAAAAAATGTTAAATACTCAATTTAAAAGTACAAAATTCACGAGATCAACTATTGAGTTTTATTTCAATTCGAGTTTTAATTGATTTAATCAAAATCTCTAAAGATCTAGTGATTTTTAATCGAATTTTAGGTTGAAAATGGTAAATCTCGTATTACTAAGCTAAGGTTACGCTTTAAAGTTATATCTAACTCATTTTGATCTAATTAAAAGTTATATCTAACTTAATTTCACAAGTCCTTAAAGGAATTCAAACAAATCAAACGTTTTCCCCTTTTTGATGTTTACAAAAGCTTGATTTTTCCAAAAAAGTTTGGTCCATATAATTAGAAAAACTGATGATTTAGATATGTAATTAGATGGTATTTAGGCTGTAAGAAGTCGAAATCTAAGGTTTGAAATGAGATTTGAGTGCTTAAATATCTATTTCAGCAAAACTAGCTAAGTTTTTTATGTTATGGATAAGAAGCTTCGATCTGTGATTTTGAATGATTTGGTTGTGTTTGTTGTTGTTTGTAATGCCTTTGTATTATATTTTATTTGTATGTGAAGTGTCAACTCGTTTGGAAGCCTCTACAAGTGAGGACAAAGGAAAAAATAGGCTTACTTGAGCTTGACCAAGGTGAGTGGTCTGGTGTGCTTTGATTAATGCATAAATCACTGATTTAAAGGGGGCTTAGGTGGTCTAAACTCCTAATTTAAGTCCCAAGATGAAGCATTCCTACATGAGCTTGATGATTTGCAAATTAATGCCAACCTTGTGTAAATCGATGATTTTACCTCTGCTTAATATTTTGTTGTATGATGATAGAAAAAAAATGTTGATAAAATTAAATGTCAACAATGAAGAAATACAGCAAAGAAAATGGAGAAAAAAACATACAGATTTTACATGGAAACCTTTTCGGGAAAAAAATCACAAGCAGAGGAGAAGAAGATTCACTAATGTCGAAAAATGAATAATTACAAGAGGAGATAACTATGCCTATTTATAGGTTGAAAAATCTTATTCTAATCTACAACTAATAGAAGTAACGTAGTAAGGATGAAACACCTTATTCTAATTAAAATAAAATAGATGACCTATTCTAATTAAAATAAAATAAAAGAAGTCTAGTTTATTTGGACTTTACTTTTATTTTATTTTACCATTGAATTTTATTTTAGTAAGAATTGTAGTCACCCAATTCTAACAAATGTTTCAAATTGTTTGATAAAGCATGTGTGTGATTGTTGTGATGGGTGATTTTGTGGTGTGGTTGACGATTAGTAAGTAGAGTCATTTAAATGGCTAACCTGACATTCCGGATTCGGGTTGGACCATTCTGATCAGGGTTGTGCTGCCACAAAATTGGTACATGGACTAGCTAAATCAAGCTACCGTAACCTCAAGAACATAAAAAAAATACACGAAACGGATTTGGAATTACCCAGGAATTGTTGGTCGAAAGTTTCGAATACATGGGAGGGTTTTCTTCAAGCTTGGATGGTACAACAAAGAAGTTGATAAGGTTATTGTCATCTTTGTCATTTATTTTCTATTTGTAATTTAATTAAACCTTTAATTTAAAAAAATTAACTAATTAAAACTTATTTGACATTATAATGATTGTAATTAATTAAAGATAGTAGATTATAACTTCATCTTCCACTGTCCATAAAAATAAATGGGTTCAATTGCTCAATTGTTCCTTTAGCTAATCAAAAAATCATAGCGATTAAAGTTTACCACATTTATAATTCAGTCCTTGTACCTTAATTAACTATCCAATAAAAAAAATTTGGGATCAAACTTTAATTGTAACAGCCCGTTTTTCAATGGTGTCGGAAACAGTGATTTTGGGATTACAAACCTGATGAGAAAATTTTATAATGAGTGTTTAAATTAAATAAGTCAATAATAATTTTATATGGAATTTTGAATTAAAGAATTTTAATTATTGAATTAAATTTTAGTATAAGTGGTTTGGTTCAAAAGTCATGTAGTTTTAGAAAATAAGGTATCGAGACCTCGTTTTTCAAATCATGTGCCGTTAATATTTTTATTAAATATTTACAGAGCCTTATTATATGTGAATTGAAGTTCGGTTACGTAATTTTGATGATTAATTGCTTAACTAAGGAAAAAGGAGTAAATTGTAAAAGAGGTAAAAGTTAATTGCTATTGATTAAAAATAAAAGGGACCAAAATGGTAATTACACTATGGTTAAAAAGTCCAAGCGGTGGTGGATATGATTACCATCCACTAGCTTTTGGGTTATTTATTCATTAAGTCCTAATTAGTTTAGGACTAAATTGAAAACAAGTTTGTTTAATTAAAATTTAATATAATTAAAGGACCAATTATGAAATTGGACCCTCTTTAAATGGCCTAATGATAGAAATTATGTGAAACTCTTTAGAAATTGGGTAAATTGCGATTAAATCCTAATGAAATGAGGATTTACTAATTAGTTTATTTTTAGTACAATCGAGAATGGTGGTTTCGAGGCCACAACTTCGATGTGTCAGACCGTAAATATTATTTATTTAATATTTACATGGTCATTTGCATGATATTAAAATTTGGTTACTAATTTTTTTTTTAGGTAGTTTATTAAGTAAAAAGGATTAAATTGAAAAAGGTGCAAAAGTTCAATTCTCTTTATTAAAGGTATTAGATGTCAATTGAAAAGTAAGTTAAGGTCCTTAAATGGTAATATAACCATTTGTCATTTGAGTGGACGATCTTGACAAAAAATTGGTTAAAATTAAAGTGTGAACAAAGGGTATATTGGTAAATTAAGTAAATAAATGTTTTAAACCAAAATTAAAAGATGAAATTTAATCATCTTTTTCTCCAAGGAGCCAAAACTCCATTGCCAAAGGGAGAAACAAGCCTCGGTCACTTGGGTTCTTAGATAGAGTAAGTAAATCTTACCCGTTTTTGGTAATTTTTATGTTTTTTGAACTCGTTTTAGTTTGATCTAGCTAAACTGGGTACTAATTTGTAAAAATGTTAAACATTTTGGTTTATTCCATTGATGAGTTTAGTGTGTTTTTGAAGTTTAATGATAAAATAGTAAGCTTGGTCGTTAAATGAGACTATTTTGTAAAGTAATTTTTAGTAATTTTCATGTTAAAGAACTAAAATATAAAAGCAGTAAAAGTACAAGGACTTGTTGTTAGATAAAGCAAATATGGGAAGTATTGGATTGCTATAATATTCGGCTAAACTTTTCTTTAAGGAAAAGTGGTTAATTTGCAAGTTTTGAGCTAAAGAACTAAATTGAATAAAAGTGCAAAGTTAAGGGCAATTTTTAAAAAATACCAAAAAGGCTTATTTGCATAAAATAATTAAAAATTTATGTTGATTTAAATAATTGAATGAAATTATTGCAATAGATCAAGATCGTGCCTCAATCGTGGAAAAGGGAATATTACAGATTTACCCTTGAAGTTTAACTGTAATTTTGTCCAGTAAGTTAATAACGTTAAATTCAAATAGTATATTATTTGTTATTTTTATGATTGTTATAAAACAGGTTATGGTACGCCAAAATGTGAAAGATGAAAAAAATAAATGAAAGAGATATCAAGCTTTGAACAAATGATTTGAAACCGACATGATGGCTAAGGTACCGCATATGTTGCAAGTCCTCGATAGCTCATGTGAGTAGCATCGTGAGTTGGGAAATGAGAAAAGAATCCAAGAATGGATTACAGGTCCTACGATGGTTGAGATTTATGCATAAGTGCATATTATAGACAGCTCGTGTGAGCAGCATCGTTAGGGAACAGTTATATGCATAGATATCGTATCGATGGCTGAGGTACCGCATATGATGCGAGTCCTCGACAGCTCGTGTGAGCAGCATCGTGACTCGGGAAAGAGATATGGATCCTAAATGGATTATAGGCCCTACGATGGTTGGGACTATGCTTTATACACACTCTCGACAGCTCATGTGAGCAGCATCATTAGGGAACAATTTATAATGCAAACATGCGTCGTACCAATGGCTAGGGTATCGCATACGCTGCTAGTCCTCGACAGCTCATGTGAGCAGTATCGAGTATTGGTAATAGAAAAGTTATAGACAAAAAGTTGGAACACCAAATATGGCTTGGGGAAGCAACAATTCATCCTAGCTCGGTTGAGATATAATTGCTTTATGCATATGATTGGTAACTCTTTAAACTCTTCGAACTTACTAAGCTTTGAAGCTTACCAAAGATGTTATTGTTGTTTTGTAGATTGTTTATTGTTTGAAGATCGGATCATCTCGAAGAAATCACACTATCTCTGGAGCTCATTCGGTAGTATTTACATCACTTGGTTATATGAAATGTACTAGGATGATGTTACCCTTGAAATGCTTGATTTTGGATTGTTAAGTTCTTTGTTGAACTAAACTTGCTTGCTTGCTTGATGTTGTAATTAAGCAAATATGTTTGGTAATGAATTGACATGTGAATTTAAGAACACTTATGATGATTGGTTGTATTTTGTGTCATATGATGAAACAAGTATTGTCATGTATAGAATTTGCAGGATGAGAATTTGAATAAGAATCTTGTGTTGACTAATGGTTGATAAACTTTAGGACTTGTGTGAATAATCGAATTATGTATACTTGTTTCGTTAGAATTCTTGCATGTATCGGTAGAAGTGTAGAGTAGGGGAGAGGTTGGTTACTGACTTACATTGTATTGGTAGTAACATACGAAGTATCGGAAATTCTATCTGTAGTAGTATCAGTAGTCTGAATACTTGTATCGGTAGAAGTTGTAGGGTAAATCTTCTTAGCTCTCTGCAGTTTTTAGTATCAGTAGAAGCATGACAGGTTTCGGTAGAAGTCATACTTGTATCGGTAGTATTGTCTCAAGTACCGATAGAAGTCTGCACTATTCTTGAACTGTTTGCTGACTTGACAACTACCGATACTTGTCTAACAAGTACTGGTAGAAGTATCCAAAAATCATTGAAATGACCCTTTTACCCTTATTGAGTTATGATTATATTTAAAGGATTATGTATGACATGATATTAAAAGATGAACAGTGATAAATGAATAGAAAGAGACCATGATTCTAATTAGCGATGGTTTTCGGGTCTTGGGTGTTATAGACATGAAAAATGGATGTCATGATTTGTGAAATGAATATTGATTCCTTTTGCGATTTGATGATAAGTATGTTTGGTTATAGTTTGGTTAACTTATGGTGGGAACTGTGTGTTTGAGATACAAGACCATGTGATCCCTGATGGAAAATATTTGTACATGATTCCTAAGTTCTTGCGTGGTTGAATTTGATTATTGATTGAAAGGTTGTAAATGAATGTGTAAAATCAAATGTAGTTAGTATTATGAGTTACAAGATATAATTGTATGTAAAAAAAAAGGAAGACTCGAGAAGTTCTGTAAACCTTGAGATCTTGGACCGGAGATGATTTTGGGTTTTTGGGTGTTACATTTAGTGGTATCAGAGCTATAGTTTAGTCGATTCTCGAACTAAGTGTAGTTTGAATAAAGTTTAGAAAGTACATGCCATATAAACCTGTGATAGTGTGATATTTATTGATCCGATCTAACACCTATTTTATTGCTGATTTTAAAGATGTTATCTGAATCTGATCGTGATGAAATTAATGAAGTTAATAGTAATATTCTGACTACTGATTCTATTATCAATCATAATATATTTGTTTCATAAATATTTGAAAACGAAGAGGTGAGTCAAAGTTTATTAGTTTTACAAATGTCTAATGGTAAAGTCAAATGTCTTTTTGATTTAATGAGATAGTGATTTACAGAAATTGTGCAAGTCAATTTAGTAGTTTTGCAATTGTTATCCATGAGTTTAGGTAAACAAAGTGAGATCGAGGACATAATGATGGAACTGAAGTTATAGTGCTTGATATTATTCTGGTATGTTCTATTCTCTTGGTATTATTTTTTGTAAAAGCACTGATTGCGATGGGGTTGCTTATTCTCACATTACATTATATTAATAATGAAAAGGGGTTTATTTCTTAGCCAATGAGATTAATGTTTGGATCATAATCCGATAGGCTGGAATTCATATGTCAAAACTATCTGCTGAAAATTTGTGACTGTGATTTTCTTGATGATTTGATGTTATTATTAAATCATGAAATTGATATTATTCCGAGAATAGATTGACTGAAGTTATATGATACTATAGTGACCTATAGTCTAAAATGAAATGACTTAAATGGCGGACTGGTGTATTTTTATGATTGAGTCCGGTAAATCAGATAGTGTAAATCAGAGTTATTCAGATGACTTTGTACAGGAAATGACCTAAAATGATTGAAATATATATATATATATATATGTAATTGACTACTCAATTAAAATTTTTGAATTTGAGGAGAACTGTATACTGTTCACCAATGAGTATTTTGATTTATCTCCTGAAGCATTTCTGAGATTCCTACTTAAATCCAATAAGGGAATAAATTCAAGATAAAAAATTTATTATATCTCATACAGGGGACTTGTTCAATAAGTTAAAAGGACGTAAAAGTGTACCCGAAAGTTAATAAAGATTCAGTTAATTAGTTCTAATTAAATATACGAGATGTTGAAGATTTCTTTTGAACTTGAGATAATCATTAAGAATTTTGATAATATTGTCTAGATTAACTAATGTCTTTGTTGATTTATGAATATGATGAATCAAACTGTTCAATCTTGTCTAAATATTTAGATAAAGTCATAATTATGATTATTGATGATATTCTGATAGACTTCAAAAAGAAACTGTGCATGTGGAATATGTGAGAAATATATTATAGACTATATGTGAGAAATAATTTATGTGAAAATAATCAACGGTGAGTTTTGATTTAGTGAGGTTGATTTTCTTGGTTAGGTAAAGTTGACAGATCAGTTTGAGTAAGCACGGGTAAAAGATTTTTCTATTGTTATATAAAAACTTCAGAATAAATAGGAACTGCTAAGTTAAAATTTCAAGGACGAAATTTCTAAGAGGAGGGGAGAGTTATAACAGCCCGTTTATCAATGATGTTGGAAACAGTGATTTCGGGACCATAAACCCGATGAGAAAATTTTATAATGAGTGTTTAAATTAAATAAGTCAATAATAATTTTATATGGAATTTTGAATTAAATAATTTTAATTATTGAATTAAAATTTAGTAGAAGTGGTTTGGTTCAAAAGTCAAGAGGTTTTAGAAAATGAGGTATCGGGACCTCTTTTTGAAATTAAGTGCCGTTAATATTTTATTAAATATTTACAGAGTCTTATTATATGTGAATTGAAGTTCGGTTGGGTAATTTTGATGATTAATTGCTTAATTAAGGAAAAAGGAGTAAATTGTAAAAGAGGTAAATGTTAATTGCTATTGATTAAAATAAAAGGGACCAAAATGGTAATTACACCATGGTCAAAAAGTCCAAGCGGTGGTGGATATGATTACCATCCACTAACTTTTAGGTTATTTATTCATTAAGTCCAAATTAGTTTAGGACTAAATTGAAAACAAATTTGTTTAATTAAAATTTAATATAATTGAAGGACCAATTATGAAATTGGACCCTCTTTAAACTGCCTAATAATAGAAATGATGTGAAACTCTTTAGATTTTGGGTAAATTGCGATTAAATCTTAATTAAATAAGGATTTACTAATTAGTTTATTTTTTATACGATCAGAAATGGTGGTTTCGAGGCCACAACTTCGATGTATCAGACCATAAATATTATTTATTTAATATTTACAAGCATCATATTAAAATTTGGTTACGAAATTTTATTGTTTAGGTAGTTAATTAAGTAAAAAGGATTAAATTGAAAAATGTGCATGATGAAATTTGATGATTGTCGAATCCACCAAATATAAGTATTCCTACGACAAATAATACAAAACAGTAGTATAAGGCAGTAGGGTCAATTCCACAGGGGTTGGTTGCTGTAATCCACTCTTGTGTCTTCCTCTTAAACGTCGTGTTGAAGTGCGTGCCCATGACTCGTGATTGTCTCCTAAAAAATAAAAATAAAAGAGTGGTTCAACAACATCAACTTAAGAAACATTCAACATTGTACTAGGTCGGCTCATTGTTTCATAAACATTAAATTTTACAACCTCGCCGTCAAATTCCATAGTGAGAGTCCCACTACGAACATCAATATTCGTATGAGCAGTGCTTAGGAACAGTCTTCCAAGTAGAATATCAGAAGAGTTCCTCGAGTTATCGCCCTCCATGTCAATGATATAGAAATCTGCAAGAAATATTAACTCATTTACCTTAACGAGGACATCTTCCAATACCCCTTCTGGATATACGCATGATCTGTTCGCCAACTGAATTATCACCCCTGTTTCTTTCAAAGGACCAATGTTTAAGGATTTAAAAATAGATAAAGACATAATATTGATGGATGCTCCTAAGTCACACATGGCTTTTTTAATGCCTACATTACCTATTTTGTAAGAAATTGAGAACATACCCTGATCCTTACACTTTGGCAGAATTTTTCTCTATAACACGGCGGAGACGTTTTCCCTCATATTCACCCACTCATTTCCTTGAAGCTTCTTCTTCCCGGTGCATAATTCTTTCAAGAACTCTGCATAACGCGAAACCTGTTTGATTGCATCGAGTAAGAGAATTTTGATTTATACCTTTCACAACATCTCTAAAATTTCTTTCTCTGCTCGCTCTTTTTTGCATCAACCGAGCCTTCCTAGAAATGGAGGTTGTACAATAAGTGGTTTTGGTGGTGCTGACTCCATTGGAGCTTCTGAGCCTGGTTTCTGTTTTTAACGTTCAGCATCGTGGGCACGACTTGTGCTAGTCACGGGTTCTAAGATCGTACCACTCTTTAACGTAATAGCACTTGCATTATGTCGAGGGTTTAGTTCCGTTTGGGATGATAGCCTTCCTTGAGGCTCCAAACAGCTAACTTTGAGTGCTAGCTTGCTCATCTGCTTGTCTATCTCCTAAAAATGCAAGTTAGTCTTTTCTTGAAAATTTTCAATACCAGTGGCTAAACTTTCGACAATAGCTTCCAAGGACGTCTTTGGAGGTGGTGGCTGTTGATTCAGAGGCGGCCTTTCCTGATACGATTGATTGAACTGAGGATTCGATCCATAAATTAGACTCGGATGGTCCCTCCACCTTGCATTATATGTGTTTGAATAGGGGTCATATCGTCTTTGAGGTGGACTTGGAAAATTTTCGACAACATTTGCTTGTTTTGTTGAATCCTCGTGTAAGATTGGACATGATTCTATAGGGTGATTTGACATGGTACAAATTCTGCATAGCTTCGCTGGGTTTGACTTATTTGCAAGCAAATTTTGCATAATATTAGTGAGTTTATTTATCTTATTTTCTAAAGTTAGAGTACTTAACCCATTTACCTGTCTTGTAGGTTCTGTAACCGATCGAAATTGTTGAGAGTTTGCAGCCATCATTGAAATTAACTCTCTTGCTCTTTGGGGAGTCATGTTAACATGCATCGATCATCTTCATCTCCATGGGAAGTAGTCATTTGTAGAAATATTGCAGCAGTGACTGCTCAAAAAGTCTGTGTTGTGGGCAGCTTGCGCACAACTTTTTATACCACTCCTAGTAGTCGTAGAGCGTTTCAGTCTCCTTTTGTTGAATTCCCACTATATCTCATCTTAGCTCGGCTGCTCGTGCTGCTAGGAAAAACCTATCAAGGAATAAACAAGACATATCAGCCCATGTGTTAATAGATCCTGGAGGTAAATAAAACAACCACTCAGCAGAGTCGGCTAATGAAAAAGGAAATACACAAAGTTTAATTTGGTCTTCTGTTACTCCCTGAGGTTTCATGCTTGTGCACACCATGTGGAATTCCTTCAAGTGCTTATGTGGGTTCTCGTTTTGAACCCCATGAAAGGTGGGTAATAGATGGATCAAGCCCGACTTTAACTCGAACTGTGTTCCTCCTGTTGGATAAGTTATACACAATGGCTGTTGTTCGTCTGGTGCTGCTGCAAGTTGTCGAATAGTCTGATTCTGATCTTCCATTTTCTTTGCTTCCTCATCTCCGAATATTTCTTTAGTGAAAGCTTCTTCTTCAAACTGTGTCTGTAGGTGTTTTTCGTGAGCTTCTTTTCTCAACCTTCGGGCTAATTTCTCTATCTCTGGTGCAAAGTCTGTGACAGGTGTCTGCTTAGACCTTGTCATAAAGAAAACAAATGAAAGTTAGAAAAATATTACCTGTCCCCAGCAATGGCACTAAAATTTGATGATTGTCGAATCCGCCAAATATAAATATTCCTACGACAAAAAATACAAAATAGTAGTATAAGGCAGTAGGGTCGATCCACAGGGATTGGTTGCTGTAATCCACACTTGTGTCTTCCTCTTAAACATCGTGTTGAAAGGCGTGCCCACGACTCGTGACTGTCTCCTAAAAAATAAAAATAAAAGAGTGAGGGTTTAGAGATGAAACATCAAACTAAAATAAAACAAAAATAAAATAAATAAGTGAAGTAAATATTAATGCTAAATAATTAATCAATATAAAGAAATGAGAAAAACTATATTTAATAAGCTTAGCCTCAGCCTTGGTTCCCTCCGATCTTGAACCGATCCTTGAAAATTAATCTTCCCTTTTTAATTGATAAGCTAGTTATAGCGCTCGAGAACATCCCAATCGCTAACTTTTCCTCTAGCAACCGGTTCCGGATACGACCTACAAATCGACCCTTACCGAATGTCTAACCACATCACACATGCTCGCGATTTAAGACTTCAACATCTTTGCGCTTTGAAAAGCCCAACTCGAATTAACGGCCTCAACCGCGTGGGTCATTTAAATCCGATCTCTACCACCCTTGACGGAATCCAACTAGCTTTTCCCACTTGGACACACAAATTTGTTCACAGGAACTCTAATACAGCATGACCGATTTAACTTCCCAAATGTACGCCAACCCTCCTCAACTCAACGCGCGCTTTTTCAATTGAAGTCGAATTAACTTTAAGGGGCGAATTTGTACTACCCTATATATCAAAGTGATAACAAGTACCGATAAAAAGGTTTTTAGCATGATTTCGTACCTCACGATTATTTCTTGACGGAGTGATAACCGAACTAAGGCTAAAAAGAATTTAGTGACGCATGATTTTAATCATCTTAGTGGATGAATATGGTGTTGGATTGCTTGTGAATATGAAAGATGGAAAGGGGAGGGGTTAATATAACGATTGGACAAATTTATAAAAGGGAATGAAAATGAGATGGAAATGGCAGACTAGTCTGACGCAAAAAGACAGGAAGAATAGAAAAGGGATAATTTCTTAATTGCTTCAAAGGATATTCAAGTACATTTCAATTGAATCCAAGTAACCTTATTTATACACAATTGGTTACTAAAAATAGCTTAAGTTCTATTAAACTAAATTACCCTATTTACTTAAAATAAATAATTTTAGTCAAAATGAAATTAGGAAAATAACAAATTTAATCAAAACAAAATAAATAAAATAAACAACTTTGACTAAGCTTATTTGACCATTTCAACTAAGAATTTCTTTTGCAATTCAGCCCTCAATGTACCTCAAATTCGAATATAGCCCATTTCTTCACACATGTCTTCAATTTAATCCACTTTTACTTTCTTTTAGGTAGAGAAACATCAATTTGTGTATCTGATAAGAAATTGTAGGAAATTAGAAGTACTTTCCTCATAATTAATCTAAAATACACAAATAAATTGCTTAAATAATTCACTTATCAGTGCAAAAGTTGAATTCTCTTAATTAAAGGTATTAGATGTCAATTGAAAAGTAAGTTGAGGTCCTTAAATGGTAATATAACCATTTATCATTTGAGTGGACGATCTTGACTAAAATTTGGTTAAAATTAAAGTGTGAACAAAGGGTATATTGGTAAATTACGTAAATAAATGTTTTAAACCAAAATTAAAAGATGAAATTTAATCATCTTCTTCTCCAACTTGATGTTTAAATGTTGGAGCAACTAATACTGTAATCAGGTGAGATGTGAGTAAGGATGTCAGTGCAACTATATCAGATCTACACACTAAAATTGTTAATACTGTCAATGCAATCAAGGTTAATTGTCAAAGTAACTGAAATTAAATCAAAATGTTGTCGAAGTGTTGAGTATTTAAATGCATAAAAGTAAAGGTTTGATCAAGTGTAAAGAATTGGAGAGGATCACTGACTTCGCTAAGTAGCGACGCTGGATGCACTGACAAGGTAAAATATAGATGGAATGTCGTTTCAATGAAGTTCCTTTGAGTTCTTTCTAACAACAGCTCCCCACTTAATCTCGACTTAAATACCCACACTCACTTCACCTCTCGGTGCGAGCGACGATGTGTATCCAAGAACAAGTAACTGGTTTCTATCCCAGTCCAACAGCTCTCCCCTAACCTACTCGTTAACCTAACCTGTCACCGCATCTCTCGATGTCGATGCACTGTAATTTCACTCTCTTGCTTAAAGTGGTTAGATCCAAGAATAAACGGATGGACAATGTAAAGTAAGAATCAAAATGATCTAATATTAAACGACACTCTCGTATTCATTTAATATCATCAAAATCCACCATTGTTTAAGAAGAATTAAATAGTACAACGAAACTTACTATCTCTAGACTACTAGGCCTACTCCCTAATTGTTCCTCTTGCCTAGCACCAAGCACTTCTCGTCAGAAGTTGCTTGACACTTTCTCCATCAGCTCACCCTCCTCCGACGTCAAGCTTCCATGGTAGCTTGTTTGAAGACTTGAAATATTTTTTGGTTTAAATTCTTCATTCCTTGATATTTATCTCCTTCTTCTTTCCTCTATTTATAAGCTCAAGAAATTGCAGATTTTCTCCATTCTCAGATCCAACAACTTTGAACAGCTGTAAAAGTTTGTTATTGACAGCTATGCAGATCTGATTTATTTATTGGACTGTTGCAGAATGTCGACGTAATTTGTAAATTGTGCCGACAATTTATTAGCAGAATGTCATTGTAATTTTGTACATCTCTTCTCAAATCCAAATCTAATTATAGCTATCACAATTAGTTAAATTTAAGTTGTGCACTCATGCAGATTTGGTGTAATCTTTATAACTCTGCAGATTGTCGTTGCATCTCTGGTCGCAATTTGAAATCTTTAATTGCAGCGACAACGTGTGTAATTCCTATGCTGGTGCTTCCAGATGTGCTTGTGGCTTGAATTCACTCAAACAAAGGAAAGCTTTCAATTCGTCGACATCTCTAGTTGCAATTCCAAGCTATACTTGTGGTTGCATTCTTCTTCCATAATTGAGCTCCTAGGTTGATTCCTGCACTGACATTCTAAGGCGCAATATATCGACTGATTGCGGTGACATTAGTACAAAAAGAGGTAAAAATAACAAGAATTTAAACTAAACAACAATGAGTTAGGAAACATAAAAACTTAGTATGAAATGCCTAATACGCATACTAAATATGACACAAAAGAGACAATTAATACACAAATTTAGGGAGAAAATCTATGTCATTTGTAATACCATCATAAGTCTACTGATTATTCTGATATAAAAATTTTTGAGTGTCTTGCATATGCTCATGTTGATAATGGAAAATTGGAATCAAGTTCCATTAAATGTGTTTTTCTTGGTTTTAAGGCTGGTGTAAAAGGGTATAAGTTATGGTGTTCAGAAAATAGAAAAGTTGTGATTAGTAGAGATGTTGTTTTGATGAAACTACTATGTTACCTAACTTATCTCTTAAAGACTTTTCCAATAAAGAACAAAAAAAGCAGGTGGAGTTTCAGATTGATCCAGCATTCACAATAAAGTCAATTTCTCAAGTTAGTATAGAAGTTCAGAATAGAGTCACTTCTTCACCACAATATTTTATTGCCAAAAATAGACCTAGAAGAGAAATTAAACCTCCGAAAAGGTATGCCAAGGCTAATCTAGTGGCTTATGCTTTAAACGTGGCTGAAGATATTGATGTAAATCAAGAGCTATCTACTTTCGAGGCAGTTAGATGTGCAGACTCAGAAAAGTGGACAAGAAGAGATGAAATCACTCCATAAGAATAAAACGTGGGACTTAGTGAAGCTTCCAAAGGGTAAAAAGGTTGTTCGTTGTAAATAGGTGTTCAAGAGGAAAGAAGGGATTCTAGGAATTGAAGAACCCATATATAAAGCAAGACTTGTTACAAAAGGTTACAGTCAAATTCCCGATGTAAACTTCACAGACGTGTTTTCTCCAATTTTGAAACACATTTCGATTCGAGCCTTTCTTGGTATTGTGGCCATGTATGATTTGGAGCTTGATCAGTTAGATGTAAAAACAGCGTTCTTGCATGGAGAACTTGAGGAAGATATTTATATGCAACAACCAAAGGGTTTTATAGTCTCAATAAAGGAGGACTATGTTTGCTTGTTGAAAAAGTCTCTTTATGGTTTGAAACAGTCACTAAGGCAGTGGTACAAGAGGTTTGATTCTTTTATGACTAGCCATGATTTCAAAAGATGTAACTTTGATAGTTGTGTTTATTTTAAGAAAAACAGTGATGGTTCTTTTGTGTATCTACTCCTTTATGTTGATGACATGTTTATGGTAGAAAAAGATAAAAGAGAGATAAGAAAGGTCAAAGCCCAACTTAGTGAAGAATTTAAGATGAAAGATTTTGGAGCAGCAAAGAAGATGCTTGGGATGGAGATTCTTAAAGATAGAAAAATATATAAGTTGTACCAAAGTCAGAATGGGTACATTGAGAAAGTCCTTTGCAGGTTCAATATGCAAAGTGTCGAGCATGGTAGTACTCCGTTACCAGCCCACTTCAGACTTTCATTGGCTTTGTCTCTGCATTCAGATGATAAGATTGATTACATGTCACATGTTCCATATTCTAGTGCAATGGGATCTCTAATGTATGCTATGGTTTGCTCACATCTAGATTTATCATATGCAGTTAGTACAGTTGGTAGATACATGGTGAATCCCGATAAAGAACACTGAAAAGCAGTTTAATGGATTTTGAGATACTTACGAGGTACCACTAGTGTCTGCTTACAGTTTGGAAGAATGGTGTCATTGGGTATGTTGATGCTGATTTTGCTGGAGACCTTGATAGAAGAAGATCTCTCACGGTGTATGTCTTTACAATTATGGGTTATGCAATCAGTTGGAAAGCCACTTTGCAAACTACAGTTGCTTTGTCAACCACTGAAGCTGGGTACATGGCAATTACTAAGGCTTGTAAAGAAGCCATTTGGTTAAAAGGACTCTTTGGTGAACTCAATAAAGATCTTCAAATTAGTATAGTATTTTGTGACAGTCGAAGTGTCATCTTCTTTATGAAAGATCAAATGTTTAATGAGAGAACAAAGCACATTGATGTTCGGTATCATTTTGTGCTTGATATTATTGCTGAGGGAGATATTGTTGTGAGTAAAGTTAGTACTCATGAAAATCTTGCAGATATGATGACTATGTCACTTGCTATAACCAAGTTTAAGCATTGCTTGGATTTGGTTGGTGTTCATTGTTGAAGAATACCCCTTAAAGGATTTTGTGGAAGAGGTGGAGAACTTGTTCATTGAGAGCTCATGGTGAAAAACTTGTTCATTGAGAATTCGTGTCAAGGTGAAGAATGTTAAACTTGGGTGACCATAATTCTTGTTAAAATAAAATACAGTGATAAAAAAAAATAAAAGTAAAGTTCAATAGAACTGGACTTCTTTTATTTTAATTTAATTAGAATAAGTCATCTATTTTATTTTGATTAGAATAAGGTGTTTCAACCTTACAACATTACTTCAATTAGTTATTGATTAGAATAAGGTTTTTCAACCTATAAATAGATGTAGCAATCTCTTATTGTATTTATTTGATTTTCGACATTAGTGAATTTTCTTCTCCTCTGCCCTTGGTTTTTTTCCAGAAAGGATTTCCGCGTAAAATCTGTGTATTCTTCCTTTTTTTTTTTGCGATATTTCTATATTTTCGACATTAAATTTTAACAATATATATTATTGCATCTAGTTCTTTTATTCAATTACATTGCCTAAGGGTGCTCATTGCGATTGGTTTACATATTTATGGTAATTTGCAGCATCATCCTCTAACTAATTCATCTCATTTTCTATGTTAGTATCCGACTTTTTATAATTTGGGTCTCATGTTGTTTTCTGAGCATCACTATGCCATTTTCCTCTTTGACCCACCGACAGTAGGAGCTTCTACTTTCGATTCTAGAGATGCTACCTCCCCTGAACTCAAAAGTACCCTTTCGACTTCCGAAAATGGCACTTCATCAAAAGTATTCTCCTCTTGTCCTTCTACGAATTGGATTGAGAGTACCAAAGCCAATGAGAACACAACCAAAGAAACCTTTGTCATCTTTTTTATTTTCTTAAAAGGTTAAGAAAAAAAATATAAAGGTGTGTTTTTATTAATGCTTAAGGATGAAACTTTGACGAAATTTAAAGAGCTGAAAATGAGATATTTTGAGTGAATTTAGTGGTATTGACTAGTCCAGTGCCTAATAGCCATACACTACAAAAATGCATATAACTTCTCTCCACATTTTCGATGGCCATGTTTATCATTATTATTGGAGGTTTAAATTTACTTCTCTTTGTTTCACACAATGACATTGTTGGTGATCATTGATGTGCTTAAAGGAAAAAAAAAATGTTATGAGCACATGCCCTATACAAGATTTCAAATATTGATTAAGATCAATTAATGTTTTTAAATATTTTGCTCCAAACGTTTAAATACTAAATATTTCATATATCTCAAGAGTGATAGTCATATTATTTCAAAGTGCTATTAGTACGATGATACTTGTTTTAAGACAATATATAAGATAACTCAGAAATCCAATTTAAAAATAGTCACTTTAGTGTGTGACAAATTCTTAACACATATTGTGAAAAAAGAAAGCAATAACATCATATCGGAATTAAAAAAATTCTTGTTTTCAATTCAATCTCAAAACTAGTACAATAAGTATAAGCATAAGATCAAAATTAATAAAATTAAGTTAAGATGAAAAAATATATATCTCCATTATTTATAATAAATTTTTTAGACAAAGCAGAAATCTTTGGTCGCAACTTCTTATATCTCAATTACATATTACAAACACCTTCAAGCTTGTGAAAGCTTTTTTAGTTAATTGAGATTAAGTAAATATGTAAATATAAAAAATGTTAAGTACTCACTTTAAAAGTACAAAATCATGAGATCAACTACTGAGTTATTACTTAAATTCGAGTTTTAATTGATTTAATCAAAATCTCTAAAGATCTATTGATTTTTAAGCGCTTTTTAGCTTTAAAACGGTAAATCTCGTATTACTAAGCTAAGATTATGTTTTAAAGTGATATCTAACTCATTTTGATCTAATTAAAAGTTATTTATTCTGAATTTCTCAAGTCCTTAAGGAATTTAAACAAATCAAACGTTTTCACCTTTTTTATGTTTACAAAAGCTTGATTTTTCCAAAAAAAAGTTAGATCCATGTAATTAGACAAAATTGATGATTTAGATATGTAATTAGATGGTATTTAGGTTGTAAGAAGTCAAAATCTATGCTTTGAAATGAGATTTGAGTGCTTAAACATCTATTTCAGCAAAACTAGCTAAGTTTTCTATGTTGTGGATAAGAAGCTTTAATCTGCGATTTTGGAATGATTTAGTTGTGTTTGTTATTGTTTGTAATGCCTTTGTATTATATTTGATTTGAATGTGAAGTGTCAACTCGTTTGGAATCCTCTACAAGTAAAGATAAAAGAAAACATAAGCTTACTTGAGCTCTGCCATTAAAGCATAGCTTGATGAAGGTGAGTGGTTTGGTGTGCTTTGATTAATGCACAAATCACTTACATGAAGGGGGGCTTAGGTGATCTAAACACCTAATTTTAAGTCCCAAGATGAAGTATTCCTACTTGAGCTTGATGATTTGCAAATTAATGCCAACCTCATGTAAACTGATGATATTACCCCTACTTAATATTTTGTTGTATGACGATAGAAAAAGAATGTTTCAAATTGTTTGATAAAGCATGTGTGTGAATTGTGTGATGAGTGGTTTTGTGGTGTGTTTGATGATTAGTAAGGAGAGTCATGTAAATGGCTAACCTGACGTTCCGGATTCGGGTTGGACCATTCTGGTTGGGGTGTGATGCCACAAAATTGGTACATGGACTAGCTAAATCAAGCTATCGTAACCTCAAAAACATAAAAAAAAAAATTACAAGCAACAGCTTTGGAATTTCCTAGGAATTGTTGGCTGAAAGTTTCAAATACATGGGAGGGTTTTCTTCAAGCTTTGACTGCACAACAAAGAAGTTGATAAGGTTATTGTCATCTTTTTGTCATTTATTTTCTATTTATAATTTAATTAAAACTTTAATTAATCAAAATGAACTAATTAAAACTTATTTAACATTATAATGATTGTAATTTATAAAAAATAGTGGATTATAACTTCATCCTCCACGGTCCATAAAAACAGATTGGTTCAATTGCTCAATTGGTCCTTTAGCTAATTAAAAATTCATAGCAATTAAACTTTACCACTTTTATAATTCAATCCTTGTACCTTAATTAACTATCCAATTAAAAAAATTATGGAACCAGATTTTAATTAACCATAATACTAAACTCTAAAACTATTAAATAATAAAATTTATGCACTCGAACATCAGATATGTATGAAACTTATCGTTGTTCATTAAAATTATTGTTTAAAAATTACTTTTGTTTTGGCCTTTGAGAAACTTTTCCAGCCCTTATAATATATATATCCATATTATTGCATCTACTTCTTTTATTCAATTACATTGCCTAAGGGTGCTCATTGCGATTGGTTTACATATTTATGGTAATTTGCTGCATCATCCTCTAACTAATTCTTCTTATTTTCTGTGTTAGCATCCTCCTTTTTATAATTTGGGTCTCATGTCAATTTCTGAGCATCACTATGCCATTTTCCTCTTCAACCCGCCGGCAGTAGGAACTTTTACTTTCGATTCTGGAGATGTTGCCTCCCCTAAAAAAGTAACTTTCGACTTCCGGAGATGGTACGCCATCAAAAGTATTCTCCTCTTGTCCTACTACGAATTGGATTGAGGGTACCAAAGCAAATGAGAACACAACAAAAGAAACCTTCGCCATCTTTTTTATTTTTTTAAAAGGTTAAGAAAAAATGTAAAGGTGTGTTTTTATTAATGCTTAAGGATGAAACTTTGACGAAACTTAATGAGTTTGAAAAAAGATATTTTGGGTGAATTTAGTGGCCATTGACTAGTCCAGTTCCTAATAGCCATACACTACAAAAATGCATATAACTTCTCTCCACATTTTCAATGACCATGTTTATCATTATTATTGGAGGTTTAGATTTACTTCTCTTTGTTTCACACAAAGACATTGTGGGTGATCATTGATGTGTTTAAAGGAAAAAAAATGTTATAAATATTATACATATTTTAAGCACATGCCCTATACAAGATTTCGAATTTTGATTAAGCTCAATTAATGTTTTTAAATTTTTTGCTCCAAACGTTTAAATACTAAATATTTCATATATCTAAAGAGTGATAGTTATAGTATTTCAAAGTGCTATTAGTACGATGATACTTGTTTTAAGAGAATATATAAGGTAACTTAGAAATCTAATTTAAAAATTGACACTTTAGTGAGTGACAAATTCTTAACACATATTGTGAAAAAAGAAAGCAATAGCATCATATCAGAATTAAAAAAAATCTGATTTTCGATTCATTCTCAAAACTAGTACAATAATTATAAGCATAAGATCAAAATTAATAAAATTAAGTTAAGATGCAAAAAAATTATCTCAATTATTTACAATAAATTATTTAGACAAAGCGGAAAACTTTGATCGTAACTTTTTATATCTCAATTACATATTACAAACACCTTCAAGCTTAAAGCTTTTTTTTAATAAAATGAGATTAAATAAAAATGTAAATATAAAAAAAAAAAGTTAAATACTCAATTTAAAAGTAAAAAATTCATGAGATAAACTACTGATTTATTATTTCAATTCGAGTTTTAATTGATTTAATCAAAATCACTAAAGATCTAGTGATTTTTAACCGGTTTTTAAGTTGAAAATTGTAGATCTCATATTACTAAGCTGAGATTATGTTTTAAAGTGATATCTAACTCATTTTGATCTAATTAAAAGTGTCAAGAACTAGTTGGAAGTTCTTCTATGGCAGCGACACGAATCGTCCCTGTTTTTAAATAACCTTTATTTTAAATTTTGTTTTTTTTTAATTTTATTTTTTGTGTATTTTATTATTTTAAGTTGTATTTAATTTTTTTTCTTATAACAAGTGTAGATACCATGGAGTGACAGAACAAAAAAAATTGATGAAATCAAAAATTGGGCTTGATGTCGCAACAACGCACTCTAATGTCACGACAACCTTGATAGAACGCACCTTGTAGGCCCAAGTTCATCCGAATATTTGTAGACGTTTTGTCATCCATTATCAACACTTCATTTTTTCTTCTTTTTATTTTTATTTTCTTTATATTATATTTCATATTTCTTTTTGTAGATTCTTTTTAGGTACTCTCCATCCGCTTGGAGCACACAAATCCGAAAATTATCATAACAACAAGTACTCGGACTACTCAGAGAAGTTTTCTTGTTTGCGCTTTAATTATTTTCCATTAAAGACAATGTATATTCTAAAGTGTGGGGGAAAGTATATAGGATTAATTTGTGCTTTATTTATTTGGGTATTTTGTTTTAGTTAATTATTTATTTCCTTTAAAAAATTATCATTATTGTTGCATGGTGTTTGAATTATATTAATACTATGAATAATGGTTGAAAATAATGAAGCATGTAAGGATTTTTGTCAAGCATGAAACTTTTTACTGATATGAGAGGATTTCATTATCTTCTAAGACAATAGGCTACTAAGTAAGAATGTTTGATGATGCCATATGAGATATAAGTCTTATAGATATTCGTAAAGACATGAATGCTTGAATTAATTATTATTCATTTGGTTTAATTTGATGCAAGAATGAAACTGTGTATAGTGACGTGCTTAAGGATGACCTAAGGCATTATTTGAATAGCCAGTTCTCAAATGACCATACCTTAATGCTGCGAATCCTTGGTCTCTTTATTTTAGTTTGATAACTCCTTGATGAACTAAAAAATTTGAAACCCAAAGACCACACATAAAACTTGAACTCTTCCTTATCCTTGGTCCTTAAAACATTACAAAATAGACGTTAGGCCATAGATATTAAGGGTTTAGGTAGATACCTTACAGTGGTTTCCTTAAAAAAGGAAAAGCAAAAAAGGAAGAAACAATGTGATACAATGATTATAGGTCAAAAAAAATGTGTGCAAAAAAAATGCTAAATAATCAAAAGTAAGAACGAGAAGAAAAAGTACAAGACAAAGACAAAAGCATTGTGATTGAGAAAAGAGTAAAAAGCCAAGTGATAAAACAAAAAGTCACAAAAGTAAGAGAACACTCAGTCATCATGCACAAAAACTCGTTATGTCGACCATAGTTGCTAGTATTATATTGTATCTTCCTACATGGAGATATAAGGTATGTGAGAGAATGAGACGAAAGGTAGTGAGCTTGGACGGGACATTAAGGGGGAAGAGAGGGAACAATGTCATGTGCCTAATTATTTCTGGTGTTTGAACCGTTTTGAGCCATATCTTTCTTTGAACTCATACCATCCTAAGCCTCAGAACGTTACAAGCCTAGAAGACCAATGTGACTTAAGCGTTTCTTCCGAAATTGCTAACAATTATACTTGATGAATATTTTTTATTCACATGAATGTGTCTACTACATATCTATTTGTTGATTTATGTTAATGGTAATATTGTTAAATATTTGACTATGGGAATTACATTTAATTTGTTAGTAATGTAACTTTGTAAACTATAACTAATTAACTTTAAAAAATTTCAACGCTTTGAACTATCAAGATTATGTTACATGTGCAATAAAAATTATTATATCTTTAATATTTGACAATCATGTTCTTAGTAGAAATAAAATCCAAGGGACGTCTTCTTATTGCATGATTATGTGTCTAGACTTGGTTTGCTTCAGGACAAGCAAAGGTTAAGTGTGGGGGAGTTTAGGTGTGAGTTTCATTTATGCATTCATCTTCACTAATCCTAGCTTGTTTAAAGAAAGAATCCAAGTCAATTTTTTTTATTTTTAATTTGCCTTTTTCTTATTTATTTAGTTATTTTATGTTTTATCATTTGACTTACTTTTATTTGCAACTAATTCTTTTCTTTTTGTTTTCATACCTTCTTTTTTGTTTATTTGAATTATATGTTTATATTGCTTGAGGACAAGCAATGACTTAAGTGTGATGGAGTTTGACCTGTCCAAATTCAACCTAGCAAATTAAACTAGTTTTTGCACTTTAAGAGCTTGAAATTAAGTATTATTGTTAGATTTAATTAAGATTTGCTTAAGTTTTAGATTAGTTAATAAAATGTGTAAAAGGTGTAAAAAAGAGTCTTTTATTGACTTTATGGCCGATTGAGCACTAAAGGTTGGCTAATGTACTTTATGAGTGTGCAGGAGACCATTAGAAGGCGATATATCAAGACTGATCACTATGTCATGACACGGGGCAATAGACTTTGCAACATAGGGACCAAAACAAAGAAATACTGAAACTGTGTGCTATGTCGTGACACACAAAATGTGTGTCGTGAAAAACCCCTGAAGATGTCCATAAAAGAGTACACTGAATGCTATGTCGCGACATAGGACTTGGTGTGTTGCGAAATCGACCTCTGGATGCGAAATTTCACCAGATCAACTGTTTGGAAGTCATCAAGTTGGATCAATAACATGAATCAGCTGTAAAAGTTTGTTATTGATAGCTAAGCAGATCTAATTTTTTTACTGGACTATTACAAAATGTAGGTACAAATTATGATTTTAATTTACGACGATAATTTATCAATAGAATGTCGCCGCATTTCTGGACCAACTTTTGGCCGCAACTCTGAATGCTTTCTTACTCTGATCTTCTAAGGTGGATCTTTGCGCTGACAACCTTAGGCACAAAATTGATACTAAATATAGTGACATTCCTGGGTGCAATTGAAGAATACTTATGCAACGACAGTCTTGGGTGCATTCCAAAAATAATAATGTGGCGACAACTTTGGGTGCAATCTGGAAGTGCTCATGTGGTGACAGTTTTGGGCGCAAATTTGGATCATATTTTGCTACGACAATTTTGAACACCTTCATGTATAGATCCTTCAAGACAGTTTCCTGCAGTGGCATCTTTGGATGTAATACTGAACAACTAGTTGTGGCGACATTAGTAGTAAAAACATTATAAAGTTAAGGAAAATTAAACCAAGTATCATTGAGTTAGAAAATGCAATTACTAAATATAAAATGCTAAAAATGCATGCTAAATATGAAACAAAAGAGACAACTAATACACAAATTTAGGGAGCAAAACCAGTGTCATTTCTAATGCTATCACACCCCCAAACTTGAGTTTTTACTTGTCCTCAAGTAAACAAAAGTTAGCAAAGGCACAATCAAAACATGTCTCCACAATTTTCATTCTAGCAACTTAAATTCTGTGGAATCTAATGTATAAATTACATTCATAAGATATTATAATGCACCGAAAATTTATAGACATGAATAATTAAGACTGTAACTTCACTAATGTTAGCATCATGCTTTGAATCTTAACTTTTATTAACCAATATAACATTTATTGAAAGATAACATTATATTTTTTTTTTCTTTTCTCTTTTTCTTTTCTTTTTCTTTCTTTTTATGTGACTGAGAGATGTCATTACATTACTATACCCTTGTTCCTTGGTAGAAACGAAGGGGTGCAACAAACCCCAAGAAGTATGTAATTGTGCCGACACACACTCTTGCAGTGATAGCCTTTGGCTAGATGATTTTCTAACACATGCAGCGGAGTGTTCTCCCTTGATAAATCACAATGCACTCACATTGGAGTGTCTTTTTATTAATATATGTCGCTGGAATTAGAAAGTTAATTCAAGATTCAAAGATTGATACTACACATTCATTACTAATGCAATCCCATCATTCATCCAAAAATAGGACTCAATATTCATTCACATTCATCTAATTCACACATCAGCATTCCAAACAATTCAAGATTTACACATAAAATAAAAAAATTGTGGTCACATTTTTTCTTGTATCTTTGCATACTTTCATTGAACTAAAGAAACCAATAAATTCTCAAAAATGTAGGTGCAATTGCATTTCCATTTCACACAAATTCTGCCCAAACTTTAGGTGTGCATTGTCCCCAATACACTAACATTAATAAATATATTTATGGAAATGCAATAACAATATAGATGCAGTGACAATAAAAATGCAATGACATTAATAATGCAAGGACAATTAAACTACAACTACATGATATGCATGAAAACTAAACTAAGTGCTAAAAAATAAAAACTAACTCAGTGTGCTGCAGTCGAAGATGTGGCTGCATTGGTCTTCTCCTTCTTGCGCTTCTGCTCCTCCTTGGGTTGCTTCTTGTCTTTGGTGCACTTCCTCCTTTGTTCCTTTGGCTTGGCCGGACCTGAAGATTGCTTCTCAGTAGTAGGCTTCACAACCTCCGCTTGACTCGCTTTAGGTGGTGCCAAATCATCAAATGATGCATCCACAAGTTCAGGTGCAATGACAAATTCCTAAGTTGAATTTTTCATAACATCAAATCCTTCTCTTCTTTCTTTTTTTACTTTTGTTTGAGCTTCTCATGATTTGTGGACTGCTCCTCAGTTTCTATCTCTGCTCTGGCATCATCAGCTACTTCATTCGTTGATCCAGTATAGACCACTATCGCCCAAAGGTTTTCATCAGCAACTTCCGCCTAACTCGCTCCATCTTGCATCAAGCCTTTAGTTATTGCAACCACAACCTTAGGTGCAGGGAAAATTTTCTTAGCTAAATTTGCCTTGACATCTATTTTTTCATCTTTTTCTTCCTCTACATGAACTTCGTCCGTTTTCAACATTGTCAGTAGGTGCAGTACAGCAGTACAAAATTGTGTTGACAATAGAATCCTAATGCACCGACAATATTGTTTACTTATTCCTCAATTAGTGCAGACACAATATGTGTTTCTACTTCTTCAAGTGCATCATACTCTTTTATTCTCCACACAGTCCCGAAAAATTTCCTCTCTTTCTTATGTTTTTTCCAACTCCGTAACTTCTTAATTACAGATATAGACATCAAAATTATGTTTTTATTAAAATAACATAATGTCTTTCCACTATATCAATCACCAATGAAATAGGGTATTGAGAAGCTCTTGGGATCCTTAAATTCTTGGAGCAATTTAATTGTCATGACAGTGCACCCTTCAATAAGTGCAATTGCTTCGACATCTCTCAATCTTCTCTTCTTTGACAATGTATCTTCAAGTTTCTGAGGTTGTTTTGCTGTAGCATTTGTGGCGACAAAGTGATCTGATTCTATCGCCGGAATATTTTGTTTAACCTCTTCAACTATAGTTTGTTTTTCAGATTGCACTGACATCTTTCCATTATTGAGATTTGAATTATCTTAAATTGTTGTAGCATCTCTAACAACTTCATTTAGTTGAGTTTCACTTTTGGGAATTATTTCCTCATCATGCTCTTGCCCTTGTGATATCGAATTCTTAACATCAATCGACAAAGTTTCTTGTAGTCGCAAATTTATTGCACCTACAATTTGCCCAAATTGATATTTTAGAGCTCTTATGCATTCAGCTTGATTCTGAAGCATAACATTAGTCTTGGCAATATATTATCTCAACAAATTTTCAATTGATGAAAACTCTGATGCTTCGTATTGCTGGATATTTTGCCTTGATAAAGGTTGATCATAATTGGGCAATGTCTACTCGGATCTAACATCATTATCTATACTTCCAAGGTCTTGATTGTTCCAACAAAAAATTGGATGTTGCTCCCACCCTGGTGTATAAATGTGGGAATATGGATTTTTATTTCGATAGAAATTCCCCATGTGGTACACTTTTGCTGGATTTGATAGGCATTTTTCAAACTCATGGTTGCCCCCATAGTAATTTATAAATTGTCACTGCAAATTTCCATTCTGTAACTGCAGTAGCATTCTCCATATTAGTCAAAGAAGATACCTTGGCTGTTACGGCATCAAGCTCCATTTCTACAGCATCACTCATGTCAGTCCAAAATCTTGAGGTTCAATATACCTCGTTCCTAGTCATATTTCACTAAAAAATGTAGAAGTAAACAACAAAAAGGAAACAAGTTAGTGACGAATACAATTTAGATAATAAAGATAAAATCAACAACAAAAATAAACATCAAACAAACGTCATTCCCCGACAATGGCGTCGAAACTTGATCGGCTTGTAACGTCACAGCAGTTGTGCAAGCGAACACACGTCGATGCAAGTATAGTTGATAGACTAATTTTATTAGATATCGATCCCACGAGGAATGGGTTCTTGATGTTCAGATGTCGGAGCAACTAATCCTAGAATTAGATGAAATGCGAGTACAGATGTCAGCACAATTAAGTCAATCTCCACACTAAAATAGTTAGTATTGTCAATGCAATCAAGGTTAATTGTCAAAGAAACTAAAAGTAAATCAAAGTGTTGTTGAAGTGTTGAGAATTTAAATGCAAAAAAGTAACAGTGTGATAAAGTGCAAAGGTCTAGAGTGGATCACTAATTTCACTAAGTCGCAACACAGGATGTGTCGACAAGGGTTTGAATAGATGAACTGTCACAGCAATCGAGTTCCAATGAAATCTTACCAATATCAATTCTCCTTTTAATCAAGACTCAAGCACCCTCAATTACCCCACCTCTCGATGTGAGCAACATTGTGCACTCAAGAACAAGTTATTAGAATCTCTTCTAATCCCAAGCAACTCTCAATGTCTTGTTTGTTAACTAACTTGTCACCGCATGTCTCGATGTCGGTAGACTACAAATGCACTCTCACGTTTGATGCAATTAGATGCAAGAATAAATAGATGAAAAGAATTAAATAAGAATCAAAGTAAATCTAACAATGAAAGATACTCTCGTATTCATTCAAATGTCAATAATAATTCATCATCATAAGAAGAGAGGAGTTAACAAATACAACGGAGCATACTATCTCTAGGCTACTCGGATTATCCCCTAACTACTCCACTTGCACAGATTAGCAAACTCACACACAACTATGTCACCGTAATCATTATTTTAACAACTTAAATTTTCTAAAATCCTTGTACACAAATTGTATTCACATGATAGAATAATGCGTCGACAATTTATAGGTATGAATACTTAAAGCTATAAATTCATTAATGTTAGTAGCATGCCTTGAATCTTATCCTTCCTTTGATCAATACAGCATTTGGAGCAATATTTCTTTTTCTTTTCCTTTTTTCTTCTTTCTCATTCATTTATTTTTTATAATTGACTGAGAGATGTCATTGCATTACTCTACCTTTGTTCCTGGGTAATAACGATGGAGTGCAACAAACCCCCAAGAGGTATGTAATTGTGCCGATTCATACTCTTGCAGTGACAGCCTTTGGCTAGATGATTTTTCCAACACTTTCAACGGAGTGTTCTCCCTTTATAAGTCACAATGCACTCTAACTGGAGTGTTCTCTATTAATATAATGTCACTGCATTTGGCAAGTTAGTACCAAATTCAAAAAATTGCTACTATCCATTAATTACTGAAGCAACTTCAATCATTCATCCAAAAATAGACGATTCAAAATTCATTCATATTCACCCAATTCACACATCAACTTTCTAAGAAATTCAAGATCTACGCATCAAATAAAAATTGTGGTCACATTTTTGCGAAAATTCTGCATACTTTCATTGACTAAATAAATAAGTAAAATTCACTGACAATACTATACAAATAAGAATGGAAATGTAACTACAATGCAACTAAAGTAACTAAAAGAAATGTAATGACAAAATAAAAATGCAATGATAGTAAAATGCATGGAAACTATCTACAGGAAAGTAAACTAACTCATTCTTGAGCAGTCGATGCAGAGGCTACTTTGGTTTTCTTTTTCTTCTTCCTTAGGCACTCATCAGAACCATCAACACAGAGATCCCGTAGCACCTCATCAGCTCCCTCATTACTCAGCCTTTCCATAAATGGAGCATGGTCATCTACCTTCTCAAGAATCCTTATAGAACATTGATATCGGCAGCACTCCATGGTACTAAGCCCTCTCTCACGAAGACGAATTCCTGCTCATAATCCACAAGATTTGCATAAAATTCCCTTACCATTGTAAGGGAATAACCAATCGGGTGCTCACAGAAGAATTCCCATCCCAAACGGCTGATGGTCCTTAAGATTTGCTTCCCCAAAGTTTGATGCAAGTACAGTTGGAGACCTTGTTCAGGATGCCAATTGCGTTTCAACATCACATCCTGATAGCGATCCTTGGCCGCTTTTGACAGAAACAAGACTGGCTTTTTTAATGGAGGTTGGGTTGTGGTTGGAACCACTGTGGTGGAAGTGGCAAGGATTTTGGATGGAGTTTTTACTCCTCTTGTCTGGGCCATAATCACAAAATAAGAAGGACTAAAAAGAATTTGCAGAGAAAAAGAATGGACTAAAAGAGTGAGAATAAGAGTAAAGGCATAGAAGAAAATAAATTGCAGTAACAATGGCTATTGTGAGTGGAAGAAGTAAAACGGTGGAGACGAGTTTTATAACCTCCCAATGGCAAGAGTCGTGATTATTGCAAAGAACGTGGGAAAACGTTATGTCTGTAGCAAATAATGCCAGGCTGCAAATCGTACCTTTTCATTGATCGAACAGCTAGGAAAAGATGGAGATCAATCGACATGATTCTTACTGAAAACGCTTTGTTGAGTCATCACAGAATGCGCCGACAAGTTATGGTTTGGATGCATTGACAAAAAGATGATTTTTATTCTTGCAAAGAAATTAAAACAAAACAAGTAAAAGTGAAACAAATAAAAGAAAATGTGAAAATACATTGACATTATTTAAATGTCACTAGATCGACGGCCTCGTTTGGTTCCTTGACTTCTGGACTCATGTAGTGTTTTAGACGTTGGCCATTTACCTTGAACTGTTGCCCATCTTTTAGATTATCAACTATCTCTACACCATTCTGGAATGCTTCAACAACTTTGAAAGGGCTCGACCATCTCGAACGCAATTTACCTGGATGCAGTTTTAAACTTGAATTAAACAAAAGTACTAACTGACTAGGGCTAAATTGTTGATGCAAGATGATATTGTTGTGTCATCTCTTGGTCTTTTCTTTGTATATTGTAGCATTCTCATAGAAATTACGACGTATTTCTTCTAGTTCAGTGATGTCCAACAATCTTTTCCTTCCAGCAGTATCATAGTCCATATTTACCTGCTTGATTGCCCGCATAGCTTTATGCTAAAGCTCAACTGGTAGGTGACATGACTTACCAAACACTAGTTGATATGGCGACATCCCTAATGGGGTTTTATAAACGGTGCGAAGTGCCCACAATGCATCTTGTAGCCGTAAAGATCAATCTCTCTTAGATGGGTTAACCACCTTTTCAAGGATACTTTTGATTTGTCAATTGGATACTTCAGCTTGGCCATTCATTTGTGGGTGGTATGTAGTAGCCATACGATGCTTCACACCATATCTCTTCAATGTTGTAACAACTTGATTATTGTGAAAGTGAGTACCTTGTCGCTTATTAGTGCCCTCGGTGTTCCAAATCTCATAAGGATATACGTGTGGAAAAACTTCAACACCGTTCGAGCATCATCTTTTGGCACCGCGATTGCCTCGATCCACTTTGATGCATAGTAAATAGCAACTAAAATGTACACATTCCTAAAAGAGTTCGGAAATGGCCCCATAAAGTCTATACCCCAGATGTCAAATAACTTCACTTCCATAATTGACTGTTGAAGCATCTCGTTGCGTCGAGATATTGAGCCAGTGAGTTGACATCGATCGTATTGTTGTGTAAAATTATGGGCATCTCAAAATAATGTGGGCTAATAGAATCTTGACTATAGGACCTTTGCAGCAGTCCTTACACCACCAAAATGTCCTCCATAAGGAGCGTCATGGCAATGTCTCAAGATGGAACTCATCTCCTCTTCAGGAACGCAACGACGGATGATGTTGTCGGTGCATACCTTGAACAGGTATGCCTGTTCCAATGGTACTTTCCAGCGTCATGCGAAAATTGACTTTCTTGTGACCAACAGCACTCAAGGGTAGCTTTCCACACACAAGAAAGTTGACAACATTAGTAGACCAGGGTGATGCGTCGACAAAGAATAATTGCTCGTCTGGAATTGCATCAACAATTTGGATTCTATTCCCATCTTCGCTTCCAACTTCCAGCCGAGACAAGTGGTCAGCTACTTGATTTTCAGATCCCTTTCTATCCTTGATTTCAATATCAAACTCTTGTAGTAATAGGATCCATCTAGTCAACCTTGGATTGGCATCTTTCTTCGCAAAAAGGTATCTTAATGCAGAGTGATCTATGTACACTGTAATTTTTATGCCGACAAGGTATGAACGAAACTTGTCAAAATGCAAAAACTACTGCTAGCAATTCCTTCTCAATAGTTGTATAATTGACCTGTGCTTCAGTCAAAGTTTTACTAGCATAATAAATAGAATGAAATACCTTTTCTCTATGTTGACCTAGCATAACTCCTACAGCAAAGTCACTTGCATTACACATTAATTTTAACGGTTGCATCCAATCCGATGCGATGAAAATCGGAGCTTCTACTAGCTGCTTCTTAATTGTGATGAATGCACCCAAACAGGTGTCATCAAACACAAACTTTTTATTTTTCTCTAGTAATAAGCATAACGGTTTAGCAATCTTGGAAAAATCACGGATAAATCTCCTATAAAAACCAGCATGTCCAAGAAAGCTTCTTATTCCCTTAACATTTGTTGGCGGTGGCAATTTCTTAATGATTTCAACATTTTCTTTATCCACCTCAATGCCTTGACATGATATGTGATGACCGAGGACAATGCCTTCAGTTCCATGAAATGGCATTTTTCCCAATTCAGGACTAGATTTATGTCCTCGCATCTCTTTAGAATTTTTGCCAGGTTGTCAGCGCATTGGTCAAAAGTTTGCCCATAGATAGAAAAATTGTCCATCAATACCTTTAAAGAATCCTCGATCATGTCCGAGAAGATAGCCATCATACACCTCTACAATGTGGCTGATGCGTTGCACAATCCAAACGGCATACATCGAAAAGCAAAGGTCCCAAATGGGCATGTGAATGTAGTCTTTGCTTGATCTTCCGATGCAATAGCAATTTGGTTATATCTAGAGTAGCCGTCTAGGAAGCAATAATAGGCTTTACCAGATAGCCTATCTAATATCTGGTCAATGAAAGGTAATGGAAAATGGTCCTTCTTTGTGGTCGCATTAAGTCGACGATAATCCATGCATTCTCGCCACCCAATCGCAAAGCGAGTAGGGATCAACTCGTTCTTGTCATTACTCACAATTGTGAAGCCACTTTTCTTGGGCACATATTGGACAAGGCTCACCTAATTGCTATTAGAAATAGGGTAGATGATGCCAGCATCTAGCCACTTGATAATCTCATTCTTCACTACTTCTTTCATCTTCTCATTAAGTCATCCCTGTTGCTCAATGATTGCTTTCCTTCATCTTCCAACCTGATCTTCTACATGCAAAAAGAATGACTGATGCCTCTGATATCTACAATGCTCCAGGCGATGGCTCTTTTATTCTCTTTTAAAATGGTGACGAGCTTTTCTTCTTGTGTTGCATCGAGAGTTGCGTTGACAATTACGGGTAATGTTTTCTTGTCACCAAAAAGATGTATTTCAAATGCATTTGAAATGGCTTCAACTCCAAGGTAAGTGCTTGTTCAATCGATGGTTTAAATACAGGAATCGTCCTATTAGACAGATCCAAAGATTCCAATTGTCAATTCTACCTTAGCTCAGAACTGCTAACTTCAGCATTGTGGTCACATCTAGGTAGGGTTTCGTTAACGTATGTCGCTGCATCTTTATCTAAGATTGTTGAAATCCATTTATTAAACTCTTCCATGATTAACTCGTCCAGCACATCAATGTGGTGACATTGCTCCTTACTTCTCGACGGAGATGCCTCGAACACACTGAAGGTAACATGTTCGTCGTTATGACGCATGACAAGCTCACCCTTGAAAACATCGATAAGAGTGCGTCCTATCACCAAAAATAGTCGCCTCAAGATGATGGACACTTCCTTGTCTACCTCATAGTCAAGGATTATGAAATCGGTAGGGAACATGAGCTTATCAACTTGCACAATAACATCTTTAATCTGGCCTTCAGGTTGTGCTAAAAATCTATCTACATGCTACATTGTCATCGCAGTGGGCTTCAATGATCCTATTCCTAATTTCATGAATGTGGACAAAGGCATGAGATTAATACTAGCTTCCAAATCACATAAAGCTTTACCTAGATAATGATTTCCAATGGAGCCTGGGATTGTGAAGTTGCCAAGGACTTTCATTTTTTGTGGTAGCTTGTTAGTTAGCACTGCACTGCACCCCTCTGTAAGCGCAATCGTCTCGATTTCGAACAATTTCTTCTTCTTTGATAACAGCTCCTTCATAAATTTCCCATAACTAGGTATCTGCACAAGAGCATCTACAAGAGGTATGTTAATATGTAATTGTTTCAAAGTAGAAACAAACTTTTGATAGTCTTTATCATGGTCTTTCTCTTTAAATCTTTGCAGAAATGGCAAAGGTATCGTAATAGTGGGTTGTTGTGGGATAATTGATTGCATCAACACAGGCAATTGCGTCGACGTCTTTGTTGGGTGAATAGTAGGCATGGTGTCACTAAATTGGCTCTGCCTCATTTACTTCTACTGATTTTCCTTCAACTGCAACCTTTCCTTGTTATGTTGGTTCGGATGTGTCAACATGTTCTTGGTCGTAATGTCTACTTGGTTCAGCCGTTTGCTTTCCACTTCACAACGTGATAGCCTTGTAATTCTACTTCCCTCTTTGCATTAGGTTTTCAGTATCACTAGGTAGAGCACGTGGTGACCGTGCACTGAAATTAGAAGTCAATTATCCTAGTTGGGCTTCTAATGCTCGGATAGAAGAAGAATTTTCTAGCACTATCGCTTCAGTTCTCGTGATATGCTGTCGTACCAGTGCTTTAAGCACAACAGTTGTGCAAGTGGACACATGTCAAAGCAAGTATAGTTGACAGACTAATTTTATCGGATATCAATCTTATGAGGAATGTGTTCTTGATGTTCAGATGTCGAAGCAACTAATACTAGAATTAGATGAAATTCGAGTACAGATGTCAACGCAATTAAGTCAATCTGCACACTAAAATAGTTAGTACTGTCAATGCAATCAAGGTTAATTGTCAAAGCAACTGAAAGTAAATCAAAGTGTTGTTGAAGTGTTGTGAATTTAAATGCATGAAAAGTAAAAGTGTGATCAAGTGCAAAGGTATGGAGTGGATCACTAATTTCACTAAGTCGCAACAGAGGATGTGTCTACAAGGGTTTGAATAGATGAACTGTCCCAGCAATCGAGTTCCAATGAAATCTTACCAATATAAATTCTCCTTTTAATCAAGACTCAAGCACCCTCAACTACCCTACCTCTCAATGTGAGCAACATTGTGCACTCAAGAACAAGTTATTAGAATCTCTTATAATCCCAAGCGACTCTCGATGTCTTGTTTGTTAACCTAACTTGTCACCGCATCTCTCGATGTCGGTAGACTGCAAGTGCACTCTCATTTTTTATGCAATTAGATGCAGGAATAAATAGATGAAAAGAATTAAATAAGAATCATAGTAAATCTAACAATGAAAGATACTCTCGTATTCATTCAAATGTCAATAATAGTTCATCATCATAAGAAGAGAGGAGTTAACAAATACATCGGAGCATACTATCTCTAAGCTACTCAGATTATCCCCTAACTTCTCCACTTGCACAGCATCAAGCACTCCTCGTCAGGAGTTGTTGCTCGTCGGCTCAGTTAGCTCACCATTCCAGCGTAAAATCTCCAAAAACACAAAGTAATTGCAAATTTAATTCCTCTACCTCTTGATGATTTTTTCCATCTTTTCCCTTCTATTTCTAGGCTTCAAAATTACAGATTTGCTCCCCTTCATTCTCAGCTTCAGATCCATTTTGCAACTGTTAAAGTTTGTTACAGTCCGCTGTGCACTCACGCAACTTTGGTGTGTTCTTCATTGATCTTCAGGTTGTCACTACATTGCTGGGCGCGATCTTAAATCCTCAATTACGGCGACAACGTGTGAATTTCTTACGCTGGTGCTTCCAGTTGTATTCGCAACTTGACTTCACTAATCCTAGTATAGGTTTCTATGCGGCGACATTGCTGGTCGCACTTTAAAGCTGATCTTGTGGTTGCATTCTTCTTCTAGCATTGATCTTTTGAGATGAGTTCCTACGCTGACAATTCTAAGACACAATATATAGGCTGCTTGTAGTGACATTAGTATATAAAAGAGATAAAAATAACAAGAATTTAAACCAATCAATAACGAGTTAGAAAATATAAAAAACTAAGTATAAAATACTTAATATGCATACTAAATATGGCACAAAAGAGACAATTAATACACAAATTTAGGGAGAAAATAAGTGTCATTTGTGATGCTATCAGTACTGCTCCGATCTCAATTCCCCCGTATAGAATGGCACCAACCGAATTGAAAGAATTGAAAGCTCAGCTGCAATAATTGTTAAACAGACGGTTCATATGACCAAGTGTATCACCTTAAGGTGCGCCCGCGTTATTCATGAAAAAGAAGGATGGATCAATGCGAATGTGTATAGATTATAGGCAACTAAACAAAGTGACCATCAAAAACAAGTACCTACTGCCTCGGATCGATGAGTTATTTGATCAACTAAAGGGTGCAACTGTATTCTCTAAAGTAGACCTTCGGTTAGGATCCTACCAGATGCAAGTGAAGAATTGTGATATAATGAAAATGGCATTCAGAACTCAGTACGATCATTATGAGTTTTTGGTTATACCATTTGGGTTGACTAATGCCCCTGCAGCATTTATGGACTTGATGAACAGAGTATTTCAACCTCAGTTAGATAGGTTTGTGGTTGTGTTTATTAATGACATATTGATCAACTCTAAGACTGAATCAGAACATACTCAACACTTGAGAGCAGTGTTATAGATTTTGAGAGAGAAATAGTTGTATGCGAACTTTAACAAGTGTGAGTTCTAGTTACGGGAAGTTGGTTTTTTAGGTCATGTGGTATCATCGGAGGGAATCCAGCTTGATCTAAGTAAGGTCTCATCTATCTTTTATTGGAAGATACCAAAGAATGTTTTCGAGGTACGTAATTTCCTGGGTTAGCAAGTTATTATCATCGATTTGTGAAGGACTTTCCCATCATAGCCTTGCTGATGATGAGGTTGCTACAGAAAAATATTCAGTTTGATTAGCCAGAAAAACATCAGCAAAGTTTCGACCAGTTAAAAAGGTTACTAACTGAAGCTTCGATCCTGACGTAGCCAGAGTCGGGAAAAGAGTTCGTCATTTATAGTAACGAGTCCTTAAGCAGATGGGGTGTGTTTTGATGCAAGATGGGAAAGTGATAGCTTATGCTTCTCAACAGTTAAAACCACATGAAAAGAATTATCCGACTCATGACCTAGAGTTAGCTGCTATAGTTTATGCATTGAAGATTTGGCATCCCTACCTGTATGGGGAGAGAAGCCATGTATTCACTGACCATAAGAGTTTGAGGTATTTAATGACACAGAAAGAGTTGAATTTGCGATAGCGCCGATGGGTAGAGCTGTTAAAAGATTACGACCTTGTTATTGACTACCATACAGGAAAGACTAATGTTATAGCTGATGCACTGAGTCAGAAATCGATGTTTGCTTTAAGGGCAATGAATGCTCACCTATCATTGGAATGTGATGGTTCTATCATTGCGGAGCTTAGGACGAGATCGTTATTTCTACAACGGATTCGAGAATCTCAGAGAAATTATTCAAAGCTCATAGCTAAAAGGGAGCACATACAGAATGATGCCACTATAGGGTTTACAATTGATGTAGAGGGTATGTTGTATTTCAGGGGCAGAGTATGCGTTCTGAATTATTCGAATTTGAGAGGAGACATTCTGGTGGAAGCTCACAACAGCACTTATTTCATTCATCCGGAAGTGAGAAAATGTATAACGATCTGAACAAAATGTATTTGTAAAAACTTAATTGGCTTGTAACGTCACAGCAGTTGTACAAGCGGACACACGTCGAAGCAAGTATAGTTGACAGACTAATTTTATCGGATATCAATCTTATGAGGAATGGGTTCTTGATGTTCAGATGTCGAAGCAACTAATACTAGAATTAGATGAAATCCGAGTACAGATGTCAATGCAATTAAGTCAATCTGCACACTAAAATAGTTAGTATTGTCAATGCAATCAAGGTTAATTGTCAAAGCAACTGAAAGTAAATCAAAGTGTTGTTGAAGTGTTGTGAATTTAAATGCATGAAAAGTAAAAGTGTGATCAAGTGCAAAGGTATGGAGTGGATCACTAATTTCACTAAGTCGCAACAGAGGATGTGTCTACAAGAGTTTGAATAGATGAACTGTCCTAGCAATCGAGTTCCAATGAAATCTTACCAATATCAATTCTCCTTTTAATCAAGACTTAAGCACCCTCAACTACCCTACCTCTCGATGTGAGCAACATTGTACACTCAAGAACAAGTTATTAGAATCTCTTCTAATCCCAAGCAACTCTCGATGTCTTGTTTGTTAACCTAACTTGTCACCGCATCTCTCGATGTCAGTAGACTGCAAGTGCACTCTCATGTTTGATGCAATTTGATGCAAGAATAAATAGATGAAAAGAATTAAATAAGAATCATAGTAAATCTAACAATGGAAGATACTCTCGTATTCATTCAAATGTTAATAATAGTTCATCATCATAAGAAGAGAGGAATTAACAAATACATCGGAGCATACTATCTCTAAGCTACTCAGATTATCCCCTAACTGCTCCACTTGCACAGCATCAAGCACTCCTCGTCAGGAGTTGTTGCTCGTCGGCTCAGTTAGCTCACCATTCCAGCGTAAAATCTCCTAAAACACAAAGTAATTGCAAATTTAATTCCTCTACCTCTTGATGATTTCTTCCATCTTTTCCCTTCTATTTCTAGGCTTCAAAATTACAGATTTGCTCCCCTTCATTCTCAGCTTCAGATCAATTTTGTAACTGTTAAAGTTTGTTACAGTCCGCTATGCACTCACGCAACTTTGGTGTGTTCTTCATTGATCTTCAGGTTGTCACTAAATTGCTGGGTACGATCTTAAATCCTCAATTACGACGACAACGTGTGAATTTCTTGCGCTGGTGCTTCCAGTTGTATTCGCAACTTGACTTCACTAATCCAAGTATAGGTTTCTACGCGGCGACATCGCTGGTCGCACTTTCAAGCTGATCTTGTGGTTGCATTCTTCTTCTAGCATTGATCTTTTGAGATGAGTTCCTACGCTGACAATTCTAAGACACAATATATAGGCTGCTTGTAGTGACATTAGTATATAAAAGAGATAAAAATAACAAGAATTTAAACCAATCAATAACGAGTTAGAAAATATAAAAAACTAAGTATAAAATTCTTAATATGCATACTAAATATGGCACAAAAGAGACAATTAATACACAAATTTAGGGAGAAAATAAGTGTCATTTGTGATGCTATCAGTACTGCTCCGATCTCAATTCCCCCGTATAGAATGGCACCAACCGAATTGAAAGAATTGAAAGCTCAACTGCAAGAATTGTTAAACAGAGGGTTCATATGACCAAGTGTATCACCTTAAGGTGCGCCCGCGTTATTCGTGAAAAAGAAGGATGGATCAATGCGAATGTGTATAGATTATAGGCAACTAAATAAAGTGACCATTAAAAACAAGTACCTACTGCCTCGGATCGATGAGTTATTTGATCAACTAAAGGGTGCAACTGTATTTTCTAAAGTAGACCTTCGGTTAGGATACTACCAAATGCAAGTGAATAATTGTGATATAATGAAAATAGCATTCAGAACTCAGTACGATCATTATGAGTTTTTGGTTATACCATTTGGGTTGACTAATGCCCCTGCAGCATTTATGGACTTGATGAACAGAGTATTTCAACCTTAGTTGGATAGGTTTTTGGTTGTGTTTATTAATGACATATTGATCAACTCTAAGACTGAATCAGAACATACTCAACACTTGAGAGCAGTGTTATAGATTTTGAGAGAGAAATAGTTGTATGCGAAGTTTAACAAGTGTGAGTTCTAGTTACGGGAAGTTGGTTTTCTAGGTCATGTGGTATCATCGGAGGGAATCCAGCTTGATCTAAGTAAGGTCTCATCTATCCTTTATTGGAAGATACCAAAGAATGTTTTCGAGGTACGTAATTTCCTGGGTTAGCAAGTTATTATCATCGATTTGTGAAGGACTTTCCCATCATAGCCTTGCTGATGACGAGGTTGCTACAGAAAAATATTCAGTTTGATTAGCCAGAAAAACATCAGCAAAGTTTCGACCAGTTAAAAAGGTTACTAACTGAAGCTCCGATCCTGACGTAGCCAGAGTCGGGAAAAGAGTTCGTCATTTACAGTAACGAGTCCTTAAGCAGATTGGGGTGTGTTTTGATGCAAGGTGGGAAAGTGATAGCTTATGCTTCTCAACAGTTAAAACCACATGATTAGAATTATCCGACTCATGACCTAGAGTTAGCTGCTATAGTTTATGCATTGAAGATTTGGCATCCCCACCTGTATGGGGAGAGAAGCCATGTATTCACTGACCATAAGAGTTTGAGGTATTTAATGACACAGAAAGAGTTGAATTTGCGATAGCGTCGATGGGTAGAGCTGTTAAAAGATTACGACCTTGTTATTGACTACCGTACAAGAAAGGCTAATGTTATAGCTGATGCACTGAGTTGAAAATCGATGTTTGCTTTAAGGGCAATGAATGCTCACCTATCATTGGAATGTGATGGTTCTATCATTGCGGAGCTTAGGACGAGATCGTTATTTCTACAACTGATTCGAGAATCTCAGAGAAATGATTTAAAACTCATAGATAAAAGGGAGCACATACAGAATGATGCCACTATAGGGTTTACAATTGATGTAGAGGGTATGTTGTATTTTAGGGGCAGAGTATGCGTTCTGAATTATCCGAATTTGAGAGGAGACATTCTGGTGGAAGCTCACAACAGCACTTATTTCATTCATCCGGAAGTGAGAAAATGTATAACGATCTGAACAAAATGTTTTTGTAGCCAGGCGTGAAACATGAAATCTTTGAGTTTGTGACTAAATGTCTGATGTGTTAGCAAGTAAAAGCTGAGCATCAAGTACAGTCCAGATTACTGTAGCCTATTGCCATTCCGGAGTGGAAATTGGAACGAATTATTATGGATTTTGTTACAGGGCTTTCGATAACACCGAGAAGGAGGGATTCGATATAGGTAATTATGGATAGACTGACAAAGTCGGCTCACTTCATTCCTATCCGGGTAGATTATCCATTTGAGAGATTGGCTGAGTTGTATGTATTTGAGATTGTGCGACTGCATGGAGTACCGATATCTATCATCTCTGAAAGAGATCCACGCTTCACCTTAAGATTCTGGGGTAAGCTACATGAAGCTTTAAGAACCAAATTAAATTTTAGCACAGCATATCATCCACAGACAGATGGTCAGTCTAAATGAGTGATACAAATTTTAGAAGATATGTTACGATGTTGTATACTCGAGTTCGAAGGTAGCTATAATAGTTATCAGTCCATCATTAAAATGGCACCGTTTGAGGCGCTATAATGTAGGAAATGCAAAACCCTTTTGTATTGGTCTGAATTGAGTGAGCTTAAACTGGTTGGAGTGGACCTAATACTGGAGACTGAAGAAAAGGTCCTAGTAATCTGTGACTGTATAAGAGCAGCGTTTGACCGACAAAAGTCATACGCGGGTCTTAAAAGAAAGGATATAGAGTTTACAGTGGGAGATCGAGTCTTCTTAAAGCTTTTACCTTGGAAGAGGGTGCTACGATTCGACAGAAAAGGGAAGTTGAGTCCACGATTTATTAGGCCGTACTAGATCATCTAACTGGTTGGTCCTGTAGCTTATAAGTTGGCTTTACCACCAGAATTAGTGAAGATTCATAATATGTTTCACTTTTCGATGCTGAGACGGTACAGATTAGATCCTTCACATATGATTGCACCTTGTGAGGTCGAGATACAATCGGATATGTCATATTCAGAGGAACCAGTCAGAATATTGGCTCACGAAGTAAAAGAACTGAGGAACAAGAGAGTACCGCTGGTGAAAGTATTGTGGAATCGTCATGGGTTAGAGGAAGCCACTTGGGAGACAAAGGCTTCGATGAGATCACAGTACCCTAACCTGTTTAATGGTAAGAAATTTCAGGACGAAATTTCTCTAAAGGGGGAGAGTTGTAACAGCTCGGTTCTCAATGGCATCGAAAATAGTGGTTTCGAGATCATAACTCAGACGAGTTGAGTCATAAATATTAGTTATTTAATATTTGTGATGTCACCAGCATCGTATTAAGTTTTGGTGGTGGAATTTTAATGTTTACATAGTTAATTGAGTGAAAATGATTAAATTGTAAAAGGTGCAAAAGTAGGATTGGTTTACTAGGAGGACCAAATGAGCAAATTAACCAAAGACATGTTAGTGGGTGGATTAGTTTGAGTTATATTAGTTATAATTAAACTTAAATTAAGCTTAAAAAGGGGTTAAATTAAAGATAATGGTAAATGTCTCAAAATTTACAAAATTGTTACTAGTACATATATTAAATTAAAGAAATTTTAAGTGAAAATTCTTCATTTTCGCTTCTTCTTCTTCTTCTTTCTGACGGCTAGGGCAAGGAAAACTTAGGGTTTTCATTTTCAATCTTTAAGTTTTGATTTGGGTAAACAAACCTTGATTGTTTTTAGTAATTTTTATGTTTTCAAGTCCGTATTAGCTTAATCTAACTTATGCAAGGACTAATTTGAGAATCTGTCAAATATTATAAAACTTACCATTGTTGAAAATGCTTATTCTTGGAAGTTCATAATAGATTTATATGCTTGGTGTTTGGGTTTGATATGTTTGTAAAGTGATTTTTGATGAAATTAGGGATTTAGGACTGAAATGTTGAAATGATGAAATTTTGGGTATTTGGTGTGAAGATGATAAATTGTAGGGACATGTATAAAGGCTTAGAACAATCAGTAAGCATGGTAATAGAGAGGAAATGGTTATCTTGCATGTATCATGATTAAGGACTAAAATGAATAAAAGTAAAAGATTAGGGCTAAAATTGTAATTTTTCCAAAAAGGACCGAATTATGTTATATGATCTAATTGAGTGTTTTAATGTAAGTAATTGAATGATTTGTGAATGAAGACTACGATCGTGCTACAGATGGCGAAATTGACAGATTAGTCCCTAAAGCCTTTCCTCAATTGTAATCTTGTTCGGTAAGTTCGTAACGTTAAATTAATATTAATAACTATTTATAATTTCCTTGCTAATGATTGTTAGAAATGAGAAACGATGATTGGAAAGGTGAAAGATAGAAATGACAATAAGAGAATTTCCCAGCCTTATGCCAAAGATAGAACATGGTCTGAGGTCCTGCATCTATTGTGGATTCTCTACAGCATCGTGAGTCACCGTAAGGTGAATAGAATCCAAAATGGATTACAGGCCCTACAATGGTTGAGATATATGCTCTTTGTATTTTCTCGTCAGCTTAGTGTGAGCAGCATTGTAGGGAACAGATATACCGTATCGATGGCTAAGAATAACATCGTATACTAGTAACAGGCATGACCTATGGGTCAATAGGGAGTAAATGAGAATCATTCAGGGAGTAAAATCAATAACGATCTCTGAAGTTTAATTGTTTGGGCTTGACAGATTTATAGAGTTGCTTATCACTTAAAACTCGGTAAATTGATGAACCTTGAGAACTTATTAAGCTATGAAGCTTACCAGTGAACTTTTGTTGTTTTGTAGATTTCATTTTTCGACTTAAAGATAGGATCATCTTGAAGACATTACACTATCTCGGGAGTTCGTTCGGTAGTATTTACATTACTTGGTAATTTGGCATGTATTAGGATGAAATTATATTTTGTGTTGTATTTAGAAAAGATAAACCTTATTATGTTGAATGTGACTATGCATGGAGTGCAATTTGGGATGAAATTAGATGCAATGTAAAGGCTTAGATATTTTGTAAGTGGTGTGATGGCTTAATACATAATCTGAGTTGTTAAATCTTTGTTGGACATAATTCTTGAAATCCTGCTTACTTGTTCCGGTAGAATATTTGCATGTATTGATAAAAGTACAGGGTAGGAGAGAGGTTGTTCATTGACTTGAGTTGTATCGGTAGTTGGATTGTAAGTATCGATAGTTATGTGTATTGATGTACCGGTAGTTTGTATGCAAGTATCGGTAGAAGTTGCAAGGTGAGAATTTTAGCTTTGTAGAGTTTTTATTATCGGTAGTTGCATGACTTGTATCGATAGAAATTACACCCTGTATCGGTAGAACTTGCACAAGTATCGGTAGAAATTTGCACAGCTTCTGAACTATTTACTGACTTGACTACTACCGATATTTGACCATCAAGTATCGATAGAAGTCTCCTAAATTGTTGAAACTGTCATTTTTTACTCTTATTGAATTGTGTTTATGATTAAATGATGATATATAATTAATATGTGAAGTGATAACTTTAATAAATAAAGTTGAATATTAAGATGTTAAAGATGAACAGTGGAAAATAAACAGTAAACACTTGAAATCCTAACCGATGACGGTGTTCGAGTTTTGGGTGTTACACACATAGTCATTGGACCTTTTATATTTACGGCTAAAAGCCCGTTAGCCCTTTCTTTCCTTTGTTTTCGTCTTCCACACTTCCGATCATCATTTCAACTCACAGCAATTGTTTACAAACAAGAATATGCAATTTAAAAAAAGATCTAACAATACAAACTTATCGGACTGGATTGAGATCATGGATGGACTCCAGGGACTATTTTGCTAATTTTCTTTTTTCGTGGTCGGTGGCACGATCGTAGTCTACATCCACAAATCATTCAATTTCTCACATTAAATCACATAATCAATTCATTTAACACAATCTAGTCATTTTTGGTAAAATTAGGATTTAACCCTAACCTTTTACTTTTATTCATTTTGGTCCCTAAACACTATACATGTAAAATAACCTTCTCTCTTACATGACCAATACCAGCCGAATAATGATAGGTCTCCACAAGTCCTTACACTTCATCTATTTCACACTCAATACACACGAATTTCACCATTTAACATTTAGTCCTTAAACCCTAATTTCATCCAAAATTACTTTACAAAAAGATCCAACCCAAACACCAAACATACAAATTCATCAAAAGCTTTCAAGAATAAGCATATTCAACAATGGCAAGTTTCACAACATTTGACAGATTTACAAATTAGTCCTTAGATAAGCAAGATTAAGATAATACGGACTCAAAAACACAAAAATTACAAAAAAAACGATCATCATTTGCTTACCCAAATCAAAGATCAAACTTAAGTTGCAAAACCCTAGCTCCCCCTTGTCAAGCCATGTAGAAGAAGATGAAAATGAGTGAATTTCCCTATTTTCTTCTTTTATATACTGAAGGGTAATTTTGTAATTTTAGTGACTTTCATAAATAGTTTAGTTAATCACTTGTTTAACTTTAATTAATCCTTTTTTACTTCTAATATTTCTCATGATAAAGCACCCACTAACATACTTTAGGGTAATTTGTCCATTTAGTCCTTCTAACTTATCAACTCTACCTTTGTCCCTTTTTACGATTTAGTCCTTTATACTCGATCCACTATCTAACCATTAAAATTTCTTATCCAAATTTTAATGCAATACTAATGACATTATAAATATTAAAATAAAATAAATTTTTAATTCGACTCGTCGGAGTTGTGGTCCTAATACCATTGTTTCCAACACCACTAAAAATCGGGCTGTTACAATCAGATTTATTAACTATCTAATCCTATTTTTGTTTCCCTTTATTTATTTATTTCTTCATAGTATTTTTATTATCATTAAAAACTCAAAAACCCTTTTATTGTATCTAATACTATAAACCTAATAAAAGTACTAATTAGATCTTCTTTGTTCAGGAATTAGAATTGTAGTGTTTTGCCTCCCTTGGGTACGATCCTCGAAGTATTAACATACCCCGTTGTAACTATATTGCAACCTGACCCATACACTTGTGGAAAGCCCAAAAATATACTCCTAATGTGAGAACATTCTGAGGCGGTCATGGGGATCATCTTCAAACTTTTTCTTTCCAATTTTTCTTTCTTGGAGGGAAAAGTATAGCTACTTAAAGGGAGTTATGGATTCTTCTTATTTCCAAGGGCTCTTAGGACTAATGATACAAGTTGCAAGGCCCAAAATCAAGCTTTTGAATGTTATGGGCTCAATTTTCCTCAAGGACCAATAATGAGGTTAAAAGCCAAGTAAATCCAAGCAAGATTGAAGGAGACCATCAAAGACTTCTTTACATTGCCCTAGATACGCACACGACCAAAAAAAAATCAATATTCCCTTTCTAGTTTTCAAGAAAAACAAGAAATCAAATCTTGGTCAAATTTTGTGTTTAGAACAATTTCAAGAATAAAGAAAATCAAGATTTCAAACCTTTGAAATCTTGGTCCAAGAAATTGAATCTTCCAGCCAAGGCACATTGGATTTCATGTACAAGCTGTAATAAGCCAAATTCAAGAGCAAATGGATCACAATACCTAGTTCTTGAAAAATGACCCATTAAGATATCTACAAGCCCATCCTGAAGTTTGGAAAGTAATTTAATTGAATATCAGGCCAAATTATCAAAGTTGCCCAAATTATAAAGTATTTATATTTTAGGTCAAATTTTTATTTTAATAAATGGATCATCATGTAAGAATTCAGCCCAAGGAGCCCATTTAATCCTTTTGGCTGAATTGCCTAAGTCAACACTAATAATTATTTAGTTTTTTTTTACTTCATTTGACTACTTGTCATAATTAGAATTACATTAGGGTTAGGAAAACTTATTTTGGGGCCTATAAGTAGTATGGTTATTCACCCTTGTGAAAATACACTTGATTTTTATTCTTTTGAGGTAACAATAATTCTCTTTGAGTTTTTCTTTAAGATTTGCTCTTGAGTTTCTTTTAGAAGTTTTTTTTAACAATCTTTTAGGTTATGGGAATAATCTACAAGGTTTTTCTTGTCAATATCTCTTTTTGGAGTAGGAATTAGAGTCATTGAAGGGAGTTGTTGATTCTTAACGTTTTCAAGGCTTCTTAGGACGTCAACTTCTCTTTTCTATCATTAAGTTATCATTTCTGTTTAATTTAGTTTAATTATTACTGTTTTGATTTGTTGATTTAATTTATTTTTGCTCTAGGTTGAAATTGCTTCAAAAGGGACATTCTCCTACCTTGCTCCATCAGGGAACACATAAAAAATTAGGAGTTTCAATCTTTTCTTGCTGTTTCACTCATTTTTGCACAAATAGTTTGCTTTTGTCTTTAAAATAACTTCTAACAAATCTGTTTGCATTTTATTTTTCCAGATTTGGTTGGGATGATTTCTTGAGGTCCAACGACAATTTCTTTCATCCAAGAAACCCTGATTTCGTTCTCTATTTGATCTTTTACTAGCCTACTCCTCTTTCTTTTGTTTTAATTTTGTTTTTCTCTTCTTCTTGCCAACTAATTTATTTTCATTGTTTTCGTTTCAGTTTACATTCGTCTAGAGCTCTAGCATAGATTCGTGACTTAGACTAGCTATGATCCTATTCCGCACTCGTTCTCTATCATTCGTTATCAACTGATTTTATGATACAGTTGATTATTATTCAAATTCTCTTAGAGTTTTTCTTTTCAAGAATTGTTCTTGAGTTTTCGTTTAGAAAAGTTTTAATATTCTTCTTAGATTTTGGGGATCATCTTCAAACTTTTCTTGCCAAGTTTTCTTTCTTTGAGGGAAAATTGGAGCTGCTTGAAAGGAGTTGTAGATTCCTCTTGTTTCCAAGGTTTCTTAAGACTAATGATACAAGTCGAAAGGCCTAAAATCAAGCTTATGAATGTGATGGACTCAATTTTCCTCAAGGACCAATAACAAGGTCAAAAGCCAAGCAAATCTGAGCAACATTGAACGGGATCATCCAAGACTTCATATTACTAAGGCCCTAGATGTGCAAACAATCGTAAAAGAAAATCAAGATTCACTTTATTGTTTTTAAGAAAATCAAGAAACCGAATCTTGGTCCAATTTTGTTGTTTCAAACAATTTAAAGAATCGAGAAAATCAGGATTTCAAATCTTGGTCCAGGTAACCGAATCTTGCAACCAAAGCACATTGGATTTCATGTACAAGCTTGAACGAGCCAAATTCAAGAGCAAACAGATCACAATACCAAGTTATTGAAAAATGGCCCATTAAGATATCTACAAGCCTATCTTGAAGTTTGCAAAGTAATTTAATTGAATATCAATCAAAATTATCAAAGCAGCCCAAATTATAAAGTATTTAAATTTTAGGTCCAATTTTTATTTTAATAAGTGGATCATCATGTAATAATTCAGCCGAAGAAGCCCATTTAATCCCTTTGGCTGAATTCCCCAAGTCCATACTTAGAATTATTTTCTTTTTTATTTTATTTGATTAGTTGTCATAATTAGAATTTTATTAGGGTTAGGAAAACTTATTTTGGGGGCTTATAAGTAGTATGGTCATCCATCCTTATGAAAATACACTTGATTTTTAATCTTTTGAGTTAACAATAATTCTCTTTGAGTTTTTCTTTAAGAATTGCTCTTGAGTTTCATTTAGAAGTTTTTTTTTAACAATCTTTTAGGTTATGAGAATAATCTACAAGATTTTTCTTGTCAAGATCTCTTTTTAGAGTAGAAATTAGAGTCATTGAAGGGAGTTGTGGATTCTTAACGTCTCCAAGGCTTCTTAGGACATAATCTTATCTTTTTCCATCATTGATCTATCATTTCTTGTTTAATTTAGTTTAATTCTTATTGTTTTTATTTGTTGATTTAATTTGTTTTTCATTCTAAGTTGAAATTACTTCAAGAGGGACTTTCTCTTACCTTGCTCCATCAACAAAAACATAAAAAAATTAGGAGTTTTAATCATTTATTGTTGTTTCAATCATTCTTGCACGAACATATTTCTTTTGTCTTTAAAATCACTTCTAACAAATTTGTTTGCGTTTTATTTTCCAGATCTAGTTGAGACGATTTCTTGAGATTCAAGGACGGTTTCTTTCATCCAAAATACCCTAATTTTGTTCTTTATTTTATCCTTTATCATTTGGCTCCTCCTTCTTTTGTTTTAATTTCATTTGTTTCTTTTTCTTATCAACTAATATATTTTCATTTTTTTGTTTTAGTTTACATTTGTCTAGAGCTCAGGATAGATTCGCAACATAGACAAGCTATGATCCTTTTCCGCACACATTCCCTATCATTTGGTATCAGAGCTTGGGCATTTTGGGTGATCATGGTTACTTTCTAAACTTATTTCCATTGCAAACAGTCTATAAGCAATTTTGTACTCAAATCTTTGTCGAAAAAACATATTTTGAGTGGGTAAACATTTTTCAATTGATCTAAAATTTTATATACTGATTATTGGCACTATATTACAATATAAAAAAATATTTCCCACAAAAAAGTGATCGAAAAAGTGCAAAAAAAGAAAAATATGAAAAATTAAAAAATTAAAAAAATATTCTATTGGTTGAATTTCATGCCAAAACTTTCCAGATCTAATTTACAAAGTTTGTCAAGTTGCTTCGCAGTTTTTCGAGTTTTCAGGTTTCAATAATTTTTATTGATTCTTAGCCTTAGGTTTTCAATTTTTTTTATTATTTCTTTACACATTCTAACACTTTCTTGTTTCTTGTATTAGTAGGTTAATGAATGTTGCACCTTCCTTCCTCCGTGCAACACAAACCGTTGGTGTCTAGCCATTTTTGGACTCTTAGTGCCGTTAGGATATTTGGTAGCTAGATTCTTTAACATTTTGATTGATTGTCATAAATACAAGACTAACAAGATTAATTCTTATCTCACTGAGAATTCAATTTTTATTTCTGAGTGCACAAGAGTTTCCTTAATTTTACTTTTCTTGGGTGTTGTGTTCTTCTCAGACTTTTATAATGACTAGCAATACTATGACCGAGAAGTTTCTAAGGGATCAAGAGGTTCGAAATGCATGAGATCAGCAAAGTAACATTATTCTAGACACGATTAGCAAAAATTTGGAACTTCTAAGTACCATTGAGCGTCTAAATCATAATTGGGGAGATAAAGTTGATCAACCTCATCTTCGTGCAAATAATGCTCGATGTGTCCCTTGTGAAAATGATGAGACTTTGGTTAATAATGACTGTGGGCAACATTTTTTTAACTAAATCAAAGTTCTCAATTTCATAATTTCATGGAAGGAATGATCAAGAGACTTATTAGGATGGAAAAGGTGATCATAAATTAGTTTGTCAATTCAATAGGAGATGACCGAACAAAAGGAGGAATACGGTTGAGCTATCACCTGTTGTGAAATGCTATTGGTGTAGTTCAAAATATCATGAGGGTTTTCGATGTCTAATTAAATATCCAACTAGAGAAGAAAGTAAATATGACTTTGTACCTTTTGTTGACTCATACTCTAGTAGAAAAGAGATTTGTGATGGCGAACTTTGTGAACCGAAAAAAGATGATAGTGAGAATTTTTTTCTTAAATCTATTTAGTTAGCTGACATAGAAACGTAATGTTCTCATACTGAGATGTCTTGTACTGAATTGAATATTCATAATACTTGTGAGGGGGATATGGGAAGTGAGGAAAAATCATGTGAAAAGACTGAGACTTCTTTACCAAGGCCCTTGAACCGCACACAACCAAAATCAAAAATCAAGGTTCACTTTCTTGTTTTCAAGAAAATAAAAAAAATGAATCTTGGTCCAATTTTGTTGTTTAAAACAATTTCAAGAATCAAGAAAATCAAGATTTCAAATCTTTGAAACCTTGGTCCAAGAAACCGAATCTTACAACCAAAGCACATTGGATTTCATGTATGATTTTGACCGAGCCAAATTCAAGAGCGAATGGATCACAAGACCAAGTTCTTGAAAAATGGCCCATTAAAATACCTATAAGCCCATCCTAAAGTTTGAAAAGTAATTTAATTGACAATCAGGCCAAATTATCAAAGTAGCCTAAATTGTAAAGTATTTAAATTTTAGGTCCAATTTTATTTTAATAAGTGGATCATAATGTAAGAATTCATCCCAAGGAGCTCATTTAATCCCTTTGGCCGAATTCCCCAAGTCCATACTTAGAATTATTTTATTTTTTTATTTTATTTGATTAGTTGTCATAATTAAAATTCTATTAAGGTTAGAAAACTTATTTTGGGGGCCCATAAGTAGTATGGTCTTCCATCCTTAAGAAATTACAATTTTTATTCTTTTGAGTTAATAATAATTCTCTTTGAGTTTTTCTTCAAGAATTTCTCTTGAGTTTCTTTTAGAAATTGTTTTTACAATCTTTTTGGTCGTGGGAACCATCTTCAAATTTTTTCTTGCCAAGATCTCTTTCTTGGAGGGGGAATTAGAGTTATTGATGGGAGTTATGGATTTTTAACGTTTCGAAGGCTTCTTGTAATATCCCTAAACTAGGTTTAGTAGTTTCGGGTATATTTTTCGGGTTTCAAGCGTGAATTTAGGAATTTATCAGGTTAATAGTAATTTTTAATTTAATTTAGGAGATCAATTTCATCTAAAATCGATTAAACAATAATCTGGAAAAATAAAATTAATTTTAAAGTAATTAAATAATTATTAGTGAAAATAATTAATTTGGGTCAAAAAATAATTTTTATTGGGGGTTAATTTGAGTTAAATTTAAATATTAATTAAATTGGATTTAATTGTAAAATAAGAGAAAACTTGGAGTATTTATTTGGCAAATAAACCTCTAAATTCAGAATTTTGGAGGGAAAGGATCAAATGGTAACGTAAGGGAAATGTGGGAGTGACCATTGGGCAAATTTTCCAATTTTTAAATTTTCTAGTGGGTTGTTTCATTTTTATAAACAATGTATCTAGCCTACTTTTTCACACCATTTACATCAGATTAGAGAGCTATAAAAAAAAATTTCTTTGCATGGTTTTAAAGATCTATCATTAGAGAATAGATTTAACAAATTTTCTTCTCAAAATACTCTCTTTTCATTCGAAATTATTCACAAAAGTAGCAAAAAATATTCTGAAATTTCTCAAGATTCTTGAATCAAGATTTTCAATCAAAGGATTTAGAACAAATAAAAGGTAATTACTATTCTTAAACTTATTTTTATGGTTACTAGAAACATATTTACATGATTTGAGTAATAATTACATGATTTTTTTTATCTATGTCATCTTCTTTAAAAGCTTAGGGTGCTTTAATGGTGTATCTTGAATTTTGAGAGGAAATCCACAAATCAATGGATGTTCCAACTCAAAATGGATTTATTAGAAGGTTCTTGATCTTATTTATCAAGATCAAACATGTTTTATAAGGTAAATTAAAGAAATTCGAATTTCATCATCTTCATGAATCGATTTTTTGGATTTTTGTGAAATTGATTTAAAAGTGAAATTGATTCTTAATATATGTTTATTTGGTCTAGAATTGATGATTGGAAGTGATTAGGAGGGCTGGAGTGATCGATTTTGAGTGAAATCGAGTTCTCGACTTGATGTTACAAATCCGGTAAGGTAACTTTCAGAGAGAATTTTGTGTAGCCTAGTTGATGAAAATTTGTATTTATTATATTTTTTGAAAGGTGGTAATATCTATTTTGTCTTTGTTGAAGCTCTGAATCTTGAAGAGATTAAGCTAATCAAAATTGAAGCTTGGATTTACTTGGTTGATCACTTGGTTATGGTTGAATTGGTTGTGTGGTGAGTGTTATTAAAGGACGATTTGGTAAATTGACCCTCACTTATGCTTAATTAGATGATTAATTACTGATTGCAAATATTTAATTGAGTTTTGGTTAGTTGATTTTGCAATATTATTGATATATGTCTAAGTGATGAAATTTCTGTTAAATGTTGGTAAGTGAGCATTTAGTGATTTTATGTGCTTGATTTGATTGATTATAATGGTGAATTAAGCAAGTCTGCTGGAGTTTTTGGTTCATGGTGAATTGATAATTGGTAATTGGTATGCTTGATTTAATTTGATGTTAAAATAGCTATGTTACATGATTCGGATATGCATTTTGACACTTTAAATTGAGCACATTATTGACTGAAAATATGTTATGATTGATTGATTATATTGGCATTATAGTATCGTGGATTTATTGGATATAGTTGGCATGCCATAGGATTTGTGAGTACTCACCATTTTGATATGTTAATTGTGAGCAATGAGGCTCAGTTGGACTGATTTAGTGTAGAGAAAGGAGTGTTGAGCTTGTGTCTCCACTCAACGGGACTAATTTGAGGTGTTATAAGGGAGCATGTGGCTTCGACCTGCTCAATTTGAGACTAATTCTGATTCTGATTGAGAGTAAGGAGATCTGTTTATTCGATGTATGATTACCCAATTAAGCCATGATTGTATATGCCAATATAAATGTTATACGTTATATGTTAAATTGATTATCGTATGTTATGATTAATTATGATTTTTGATTTATGGTTAAGCATATGACATTGAACTAATATGGACTGATATTGTGACTGAAAATTTGTATTTGATTGGTTTCGATTTAAGCATGATTTGGGTACTAATTTACTTGTCATTTTATTAACATTCACTAGGCTTTTTAAGCTCAAACCCTCACATTCGTGCAGATATACGACAGGATTAAGGAGATGAGGAGCCGAGCAAGAGAGTTCTAAGAGATTAAGGCTGAATAGAGATTTAGTTACACATATTAGAGATGTTAATCGGGCATTGTGGAACTTTCGGGACTTAGTTTAATTTTGGTTGTAATTGGATTTGGACATTGGACATTGGATATTTTAAATTTTGGATGGTTTATAATATCATATATGCATGTTTGATTTTAATTAGTGAATAATTTATAGTGTATTGTTGCTTGATAACACGGTGATTGATAACACAGTGAGTGAGGCATGATATTTACACTAACAAATGTTTAAATGAAGTTTCCATGGAGTAGTTTACGAGCGACTAAGGTATGCCACTTGTTTGAATTAATCAGTGGGTGATATGCATGAAATTGATTGTTTAATTTTATTTAATTGATGCTTAATTGGTGTTAAAAAATCAATTAAAGGTGTATAAATATGTATGGTATTTAATCGTAGCTAAATCAGGTGTAATTGGCCATTAAAATACTCAAAATCAAGTTTAAAATCGAATTTTTCGCACAAAAAATTGCAGTGTATGGTGTTGGGAGTTTGAATTATGGTCTTTTTAAATTGGAACTCTATTTCGTTTAAATTACAAATTAGTCCTGCAACTTGAAAAGTCTAATTAGACCCTTAAATGATAAGGAAACTTGATGAAATATTTTAGGATTAGTCTCGTAATTGAAAAAAATATGTTAGAAACGCACTCAATTTAATATTCGGGTATAGTACTAATAGTTTAAAAATGTTATGATTTAGTGTTAAATGTTTAAGCTTGAATTAGATATAGCAAATAAGCTTGGATTAAGTTGAAATTTTTAGGGCTTACATAAATTGACTAAATGAAGGTTAGTAAATGTTTAGATCTAAAATCAGGATAGATTAATCGTAGGTGGTAAAATGACGAAAATGCGTTTAGTTTAAATTACTTATAAAAAGTTTAAAATTGGTTCAGAAATTGCTTCCGCATTAATAAATAATTAATAATTGGATAAGATTATGGTGTTATAAGGACGCGGTGTGACTTGGGTGGTCATTAGCCAGAAAGTCACTTAGGTGACTAATGAAATGCTTCAAATTCGAACCAATCCATCTCGATCGAGTTTGGGGTGTCACACTTCTTAGGACGTCATCTTCTCTTTTATATCATTGATCTAACATTTCTTGTTTAATTTAGTTTAATTATTATTGTTTTGATTTGCTTATTTAATTGATTTTTGTTCTAGATTTACATTGCTTCAGGAGGGACGTTCTCATACCTTGCTTCATCAAAAAACACATCAAAATTTAGGAGTTTCAATATTTTCTTGTTGTTTCAATCATTTTTGCACAACAGTTTGCTTTTGGCTTTAAAAATCACTTCTAACAAATGTGTTTGCATTTTATTTTTCCAAATCTAGTTAGGACGATTTATTGAGGTCCAATGATGGTTATTTTTAATCCAAAAAACCCTAATTTCATTCTCTATTTGATCATTTACCAGACAGCTCCTCTTTCTTTTGTTTTAATTTCGTTTGTTTCTTCTTCTTGTCAACTTTCATTGTTTTCGTTTTAGTTTACATTCATCTAAAGCTCTAAGATAGACCTGTAACTTAAGCAAGCTACGATCCTATTCCGCACGCGTTCCCTATCATAATGATACGAGTCGCAAGGCCCAAAATCAAGCTTATGAATGTGATGGACTCAATATTCCTTAAGGACCAATAACGAGGTCAAAAGTTAAGCAAATCCAAGCAAGATTGAACAGGACCATCCAAGATTTTGTTACCAAGGCCCTAGATGTACACACAACCGAAAAAGAAAGTCAAGTTTCACTTTCTTGTTTTCAATAAAATCAAGAAACCGAATCTTGGTTCAATTTTGTTATTTCGAACAATTTCAAGAATCAAGAAAATCACGATTTCAATCCTTGGAAATCTTGGTCCAAGAAACCGTATCTTGCAACAAGGCACATTGGATTTCATGTACGACCTTGAACGAGCCAAATTCAAGAGAGAACGGATCACAACACTATGTTCTTGAAAAATGGTCCATTATGATATCTACAAGCCCGTCCTAAAGTTTGGAAAGCAATTTAATTGAATATAAGGCTAAATTATTAAAGTCGTCCAAATTGTAAAGTATTTAAATTTTTTGTCCAATTTTGTTTTAATAAGTGGATCATCATATAATAATTCAGCCCAAGGAGCTCATTTAATCCCTTTGGTTGAACTTCCTAAGTCCACACTTAGAATTATTTTGTTTTTTTATTTTATTTGATTAGTTGTCATAATTAGAATTCCATTAGGGTTAGGAAAACTTATTTTGGGGGCCTATAAGTAGTATGGTCGTCCACTCTTATGAAAATACACTTGATTTTTATTCTTTTGAGTTAATAATAATAATTCTCTTTAAGGTTTTCTTCAAGAATTGCTCTTGAGTTTCTTTTAGAAGTTGTTTTAACAATCTTTTAGGTTGTGGGAATCGTCTTCAAGTTTTTCATGCCAAGATATATTTCTTGAAGGTGCAATTAGAGTCATTGAAGGGAGTGATGGATTCTTAACGTTTCCAAGGCTTCTTAGGACGTCATCTTCTCTTTTCTATCATTGATCTATCATTTCTTGCTTAATTTAGTTTAATTCTTACTGTTTTGGTTTGTTGATTTTATTGATTTTTGTTCTAGGTTGAAATTGCTTCAACAGGGACGTTCTCCTACCTTGTTCCATCAAGAAACACATAAAAAATCAGGAGTTTCAATCTTTTCTTGTTGTTTCAATTATTCTTGCACAAAACAGTTTGCTTTTGTCTTTTAAATAATTTTTAACAAATTTGTTTGCGTTTTATTTTCTAGATCTAGTTGGGATGATTTCTAGAGGACCAAGGAGGGTTTCTTTCATCTAAGAGACCCTAATTTCATTCTCTTTTGGATCCATTACCAATCGACTTCTCTTTCTTTTGTTATAATTTAGTTTGATTCTTCTTCTTGTCAACTAATTTGTTTTCATTGTTTTCGTTTCAGTTTACGTTCATCTATAGCTCTAGGATAGATCCGTAACTTAGACAAGCTACAATCTTGTTTCTCTTGCATTCTCTATCATTTGTATCAAAGCTTGGGCGTTTTGGCTGTTCATGGTTACTTTCTAAACTGATTTCCATTACAAACAGCCTATAAGCTTTTATACCTAGATTTTTTTCGAAAAAAAATATTTTTGAATGGTTAAATGTTTTTCAATTTATCTAAAATTTTATATAGTGATTCTTTTCACTGTATTATAATATAAAAATATTTCCCACAAAAAAATTATCGAAAAAGTGTAAAAAAAAAAGAAAAATACAAAAAAAGAAAAAAATAAAAAATATATTTTGTGGGTTGAATTTTGTGACAAAAATTTCCAGATCAAATATACATTATTTCGTGAATTTTGGAAATCGAGAACACGTCAGACAAAGTTTGTCAAGCTGCTTCGTAATTTTTCGAGTTTTCGGGTTTCAGCAATTTTCATTGATTCTTAGCCTTAGGTTTTCATTTTTTTTTATTATTTCTTTACACTTTCTAACACCTTCTTGATTCTTGTGTTAGTAGGTTAACGAGCGTTGCACATTCCTTCCTCCGTGCATTACAAGCCGTTGGTGTCTAGCCACTTTTGGACTCTTAGTGTTGTTAGGATATTTGGTAGCTAGATTATTTAACATTTTAATTTATTGTTATTAATACTTCTAAAGGACTCATAAGATTAATTCTTACCTTATTGAGACTTCAATTTTTATTTCTGAGTGCATAACAGTGAGTTTTGCTTAATTTTACTTTTCTTGAGTGTTTTGTTCTTTTCAAGCTTTCATAATGATTAACGATACTATGATCAACAAGTTGCTAAGGGATCAAGAGGTTTGAAATGATTGAGATCAACAACGTAACATTATTCTAAACACGACTAGCAAAAATTTGGAACTTCTAAGTACCAAAATTGAGTGTCGAAATCATAATTGGGGGGATAAGGTTTATCAGCCTTATCATTGTGCAAATAATGCTCGGCGTGTCTCTCGTGCAAATGATGAGTAATTAACGAAGAGGTAGCTAAACGAAAGGAGTCCAAGTGATCTCTCACATGTTATGAAATGTTATTGGTGTAGTTTAGAAGATCATGAGGGTTTTTCATGTCCAATTAAATATCCAACTAGGGAAGAAAGTAAGTATGACTTTGCGCCTTTTGTTGAATCTTACTTTAGTGGAAAAAATATTTCTGGTGATGAAATTTGTGACATATGCTATAAGCTTATGATGACTGTTGTGAAAGTGAATATGTGGGTATGTTCTTCATGCCATGTAACAAAAAATATGTGAGTATGTTCTTCATTCCATGTGACAGAGAATATATGGGTATGTTCTTCATGCCATGTGACTGATTATATTGTGATAATAAAGTGAATATGCAGTGAATATACGATAAAAATATGTTGTAATAATAATGTGGAAACTTTGGATTTGTGATTTTATGAGACCTTTGGATATTGTTGGCATTTCATAGGATAGTTAGTACTAAAGTTTGTGTTATATGTGGGGCGCTGAGGCCCAGGAACATGTTGGAGAGATAAGGGAATGTGAGTTGTACTCCATTCAACAGGATATGTTTGGTGTGTTATAGAATTAGCTATATGCTTCACTTATGGGATATGTTTCGACTCTATGAGTCCAGTGTTGGTGTGTTGGAGATCCGCATATCCAATGTGTGATGATAGAGCTCACTATATGTTTCATATTCTCAACACCCAAATTATCATAAATTGTGTTTGATTGTGATTATATCTATATGATTGGATATGCTTGTATGTGAATAAAGCATGCTGAAAACTATGTAATTAATGTGTAAATAATTACAAGAAAAATGCTATGAATATGTTGTGTGATTGTTTGGTTTATGCATGATAATTGTTTATGTAGTGGTTATTCTAGACACTCACTGAGCTTGTTAACCTCACCCAGTCCTTTTTAACCATTGTAGATACTTAGTGTTGGTATGAGCGGTGTGGTCTCGAGGGTAATCTAAGGTAAAATTGACACCTTAATTTTCTATTAGTAGGTTTTATGAGTTGTTTATATTTGGGAACCTAAAGCAATGTGCTAGGATTTATGATGGATTTATATTGATTTTTGGTTATACTCTTTTATGTTATTTGCATGTCATTATAGACTTGAAAACATGGTATTTGAGATCTGTTTTATATGATAAATGTTTGTCAGATGATAAATTTATGTAAGATGAAATAATTTAACATTAAATTGATTTTTCGATAACTGTGAGAAGTGTGGTAATTAGAAGGTCCATGTCTAGGTTTGGCTCTGGCTAGGAAAGGCTTGGGTTTTAAGTAGTCAAATTTGACTCACACCCCTTCTTGGGACCCTACCTGGTGCACGGTTCACATTTACTTCTTCGATTTTTCCCTTAAAAGTAAATTTTTAATGTGGAATAAAACGTTAAAAATGAGGTAAGCATGATGTGAGACGGTGGTGTGGCATCCTTGCCAATAAGGGCCAAGTATAAGGTGTTATATTTGATGGTATTAGAGCCCACGTTCAATAACATTCGAACCTAGGATATTGATGTTTGTAGTGGGGTTTCAAAACCAAATGAGTAAAATGTGTCGATTTCTTGTTGAATTGTTGATGTTTGTTGTTTTTTGTTCATGTGGGGTAGAAAGGGAACACATTACCTTAATCCTAAACTTGTTTTGTTGGAATATATGACTTGGATCATTTTCCTCCGCCACTCACACCATTTATTTGTTTGTGTATATTAGAATAGTTCGATATGCCTCGTAGATGTGTTAATATGAGTGTGAACATATTGTATGCTTTGAATAATTTAGCTAGTAAGTGGAAAATCCTGATAGAGAATATTGAAATAGAAAAAAAATGATTATGAGTTCTTTAGACGAGAGTGTCATAGTGAAAAGAGGAAATTGTTAGAGAAGTTACCCTAGAATAGTCTGTGGTAGTGAATAGGATCTTTAAGAAACGTTGTAGGAAGTTAAAGAGAATAGGAATTAGAGTACGCAACGAAAGTGTGTTGGTTGGTTTAAAAGTAAAAATAGCATATATTGTGATTAAGCAATTGACGTGTTGGTAAGGAATTTCGAGGAAGAAATTCTTTTAAGATGGGGAGAATTGTCACACCCCAAAATTGGACCTAGAAGTTCCGAGGGTAAAATATGATTTTTAGGCTTAGATGTGTTCGAAATTTCATGATTTTGTAATTGATAATATTTTCGACAATGACTATTAGGAAATTAAATCAATTTCTGAAAATGAACTTTCTATGTCTTTAATTTTGAAATAGGATTGATTTGTAAAAATATCAAAATTATGAGTTTTTATGAAGGAATTTGACCAAAAGTCCAAATTAACTTAAAAAAACCCCATATTTCCATAACAATTTACGTCAAACTCTACCCTCCCCCATGTCTAATCAATTTTCACTCTCCCAAACCCTCTCAATATCTTTTAAACACCAACTCCTAATCTCCTTTAAATTCTAATAACCCTAAAACCTTAGATACCTATAAAAACCAAGAAAAAAACCCAAAAATCTTATCACCTTCATCTTTTTCATCATCTTCTCCAAACGTGGGTTTTTGGGATTCGTGTCAAAGCTCATTTTTCTTCAAGAAAATGTAATCAATCATTTTCCTATGAGTTTTAAATGATATCTAGTCCTTTAAACTAAGCTTTTAGCCATTAAAACGCATGTTTTGAATAAAAGTTGAAAATAGGGTCTTTAATGGTGAAATTTGGGTTTGTGTATAAAAAATTGTTATTAAAGTGTTTTTCAACTTTTTTTAACACGATTAGAAGGTTTCTAAAGTTACTTTGAAGTTTCATTAAGTATTTCTCGATTTTTAATGAATTTTCGTTATTATAGCCATTATGTGTCGAAAATATTCGGTATTTTAAAACATGTAGTTTTGTGTGGTTTAAAGGTTGGGAATCAGTCGTGGGTAAATATGTAGATGAACAGAATTCGTTTCATGCGAAAAGATTAAGTGTAGACCGATATATTAAAGTTTAAAGTTTACTAGGTTTAAGTTTTCGGTTTAAGAGAACATACCTTTGGCTATTGTTTATGACTGTAAAAGATGTGTGAATGACTAATTTTTGCTCGTGTATTTGTGTGATATGTGTGGTTGAAGTGTCGGAATCGATAGGACCTTCAACAAGCAAATATAAAGGCAAAGAAAACTTGTTTAAGCTTTCGGGTTTTTTAAAGAAAGCGTATATTTGGTGAGTGTTTTGGAATCGCTACTCGTAGACAATTCATTGTGTATTTGAGAATTTAGAGATAGCCTAAACCCCTACTCTAAATTCCGAGTGTAAGCGTTCTTATATCTATGCTTAAATTTTAATATGATTTATGATTAAATATTAATGTGATTAGTGCTTAAGTATTAATGTGATTTATGCTTAAATATTAATATGATTTGTGCTCAAATATTAATGTGATTTGTGCTTACATATTAATATGATTTGAACACAAATATTAATGTGATTTATGCTTAAATATTAATTTGATTTGTACTTAAGTATTAATATGATTTATGGTTAAATATTAATAAGATTTGTTCTTAAGTATTAATGTGATTTATGCTTAAATATTAATATGATTTGTGCTCAAATATTGATGTGATTTGTGCTTAAATATTAATATGATTTGTGCTTAAATATTAATGTGATTTATGCTTAAATATTAATGTGATTTATGCTTAAATGTTAATATGATGTATACTTAAATATTAATGTGATTTATGCTCAAATATTAATTTGATTTATGCTTAAATATTAATATGGTCTGTGCTCAAATATTAATGTGATAATGTGAACAAACATGTGATGTTGTGACATATGCTATAAGCTTATGATGACTGTTGTGAAAGTGAATATGTGGGTATGTTTTTCATGCCCTGTGACAAAAAATATGTGAGTATGTTCTTCATGTCATGTGACAAAGAATATGTGGGTATGTGCTTCATGCCATGTGATTGATTATATTGTGATAATGAAGTGAATATACAGTTAATATATGATAAAAATATGTAATAATAATGTGGATATGTTAGCTTTGTGATCTTATGAGACCTTTGGATATAGTTGGCATGCCATAGGATTGTGGGTACTCACGTTTGTGTTATATGTGGGGCATTGAGGCACAGGGACATGTTGGAGAGATAAGGGAATACGAGTTATGCTCCATTCAACGGGATATGTTTGGTGTGTTGGAGAGTGTTAGTTATATGCTTCACTTATGAGATATGTTTCGACTCTATGAGTCCCTTGTTGGTGTGTTTGAGATTCATGTATCCAATGTGTGATGATAAAGCTCACTATATGTTTCATAGTCTCAACACCGAAATTATCATAAATTGTGTTTGAATGTGATTATATCTATATGATTGGATATGCTTGTATGTGAATAAAGTATACTGAAAACTATGTAATTAATGTGTAAATAATTACAAGAAAGATGCTATGAATATGTTGCATCATTGTTTGGTTAATGAATGATAATTGTTTATGTAATGGTTATTCTGGGCACTCACTGGGCTTGTTAACCTCACCCACTCCTTTTTAACCATTGTAGATACTTAGTGCCGGTGTGAGTGGTGTGGTCCTCAAGGTGATCCAAGCTAAAACCGATACCTTAATTTTCTATTAGTAGGTTTTATGAGTTGTTTATATTTGGGAACCTAAGGCAATATGATAGGATTTATGATGGATTTATATTGGTTTTTGGTTATATTCTTTTAAGTTATTTGTATGTCATTATAGACTTGAAAATATTTTATTTGAGGTATGTTTTATATGATAAATGTTTGTTAGATGAAGAATCAATATAAGATGGAATGATTTAACATTAAATTAACTTTTCGATAACTATGAGAAGTGTTGTAATGAGAAGGTGCATGACTAGGATTGACTCTAGCTAGGAAAGGCTTGGTTTTTAAGAAGTCAAATTTGACTCACCTCCCTTGCCTAGGATCCTACCTAGTGCACGGTTCACATTCACTTCTTTTGTTTTTCCCTTAAAAGAAAATTTTGCATGTGAAATAAAACGTTAAAAATGAGGTAAGCATGATGTGAAATGGTGGTGTGGCATCCTAGTATTCGGGCTTGGTAACTGGGTCGGGCATAGGGTGTTACAATGACCATTCATATTTAAAAAAAGTTACAAGTTATTTTTTACTTGAACACTCATGTGCCTAATCTTTCTTTGTTTAGTGTTGATGGTCTGTTTTTGAATGAGTGGTACTTGATCCATGCTTATTTTGGAGATCAAAATCATATCTTTGATCTTGGAAATAGTTTTGGTGCACAAGAAGGCTTAGGTAAGTATTTTATTCATTTTATTCTTATTAATTCTAATCTTATTTCTTTTTATATAGATAAAGATTCGAGGACGAATCTTCTTGAGGAAGGGGGAATTATACGAGTTGCAAGGCCCAAAATCATGCTTTTAAATGTGATGGCCTCAATTTTCCTCAAGAACCAATAACGAGGTCAAAAGCCAAGAAAATCTGAGCAAGATTGAACGAGACCATCCTAGACTTTGTTACCAAGGCCGATGTGCACATTGGATTTCATGTACGAGCTTGGACGAGCTAAATTCAAGAGAAAACGGATCACAATACCAAGTTCTTGAAAAATGGCTCATTAAGATATCTACAAGCTCATCCTAAAGTTTGCAATGTAATTTAATTGAATATTAGACCAAATTATCAAAGTGACCCAAATTGTAAAATATTTAAATTTTAGGTCCAATTTTATTTTAATTAGTGGATCATCATGTAAGAATTCAACTAAAGGAGCCCATTTAATCCCTTTGGCCGAATTCCCTAAGTTCACACTTAGAATTATTTTGTTTTTATTTTATTTTATTTGATTAGTTGACATAGTTAGAATTCAATTACAATTAGAAAAACTTATTTTAAGGGCCTATAAGTAGTGTGGTCGTCCACCCTTACAAAAATACACTTATTTTTCTTCTTTTGAGTTAATAATAATTCTCTTTGAGTTTTTCTTGAAGAATTGCACTTGAGTTTCTTTTAGAAGTTGTTTTAAAAATCTTTTAGGTTGCAAGAATCTTCTTCAAGCTTTTTCTTGCCAAGATCTCTTTCTTGGAGGGGGAATTAAAGCCATTAAACTGATTTGTACATTCTTAATGTTTCCAGTGCTTCTTAGGACGTCATCTTCTATTTTCTATCATTGATCTATCGTTTCTTGCTTAATTTAGTTTATTTCTTTTGTTTTAGTTTGCTTATTTTATTGATTTTCATTCTAGGTTGAAATTGCTTCTAGAGGGATGTTTTCCTACCTTACTCCATCAAGAAATACATAAAAAATTTGGAGTTTCAATTTTTTCTTATTGTTTCAATTATTCTTGCACAAAACAATTTACTTTTGTCTTTTAAATAACTTCTAACAAATCTATTTGTGGTTTATTTCCCAAATCTGGTTGGGATGATTTCTTGAGGTCCAAGGACGGTTTCTTTCATCAAACAAACCTTAATTTTGTTCTCTATTTGATTTGTTACCAGTTGGCTTCTCTTTCTTTTGTTTTAATTTCGTTTAGTTCTTCTTCTTGTCAACTAATCTGTTTTCACTGTTTTTGTTTCAGTTTACATTCGTCTAGAGCTCTAGGATAGTTCCATGACTTAGACAAGCTACGATCTTGTTCCGTGCGTGTTTCTTATCATTACTAGATGGGTAGTATTTATAAAAACATTCTTATATGTAGTTAAGTACAAAACTAGCAAAGAAAATGTAGTTGTTGACTCCTTATCTCGTAGATATTCTTTGATAACTACATTACATACTACAGTCTTAAGATGTAAGCATATAAAAGATTTGTACACAAATGATGCTGGTTTTTGCACATAACTTTTCTAATTGTGAGAATAGTGCCTTTGACAAAATTTATCTTGTAGATGGATTTTTTTTTCGCCTAAACAGGTTTTGTGTACCACATTGCTCCATGAGAGAGTTACTAATTCGTCAAGCCCATACTCAAAGGAGTTTGTGGTACGAGAATAGCAAAGAATGTTGCTCAATTGAAAGCCGGGAAAAAAAGGTGCAATTTCGGTAAAGAGTTTATTGCTATAAATATCACAAACTGGCTTGGTTTTCAAAATTTTAATTTTCCACTGTGTAAGAAAATCATTTTTTATCCGAATTTTTTTCCAATAATTGGTATCAAAGCCAAGTTGTGCAATGTTTACAGTATAAATCGATACCAAAATTTTTCTCTCTTCTTCACGTGTGATTAGGTTTGGTAAGATGTGATATTTTTGTAATTTTATGCATGTTTAGGGGAAAGTATGCAAATGAATGTACGTTACTATTTTATTATTATGTATGATAAAATAATTTTTCCAAAGTTGTGATTCCTAGAAAATTAAATGAAATTATTATTTTCAGGTATGTATAAATCATATCATGGACTATCATCTCCATTCAGAGTTTAATTTTATTATTTTAGAATAAATTATGTGAGTCGAAAATGGACATAGGACCTATGAAACCTATATTTTCGGCAGAACCTGGAGAATCAAGACGCATCCAGGCCAACCAAGATGACGCAAACTCGACCTTGCCAAATCGATAGTAAACCGATGATGGTTCGGTAGTAGAAGGTTATTGATGGTCCAACGGTGATGTTCAATGGTAAGGGTCGTGGACGAAGGCTAACGGCAATCCGAATGGTGATCAATGATGATGATGACATGGAAATAGAAAGACGATAATGATGAAAAGGTGAATCGATACCGCAACAAATGTTTATGGTGGCAAAATAGAAGACTCGAAGTATGCTTTGGGGTGAATTTTGTAGTTTTATAATTTTTTTTCTAAGATGGAATCATGGAAACTTTGGTTGATCAGGGTCATTTAAATTGTATGATTTTATATGTAATAGCATGATGATATTCACTTGATTGCAAATGTATGTTCATGCATATGTATGATAAGCAATTCACCTGTGACCACGTTTACTTTTCATCTATCATGTAATGTCAATGATAGGATATCATTTACTCATGTATTGGGCTATGAATTCCACTATTATGAATGATGTTGCATACTGTAAAAGTCATAAACCCAATGTACTAGCATTTTGTTCATTATCTATCCAAACTCAGGCTTTTAGTTACACCAAAGTATACGTATCATGTATACATACTCCATCATCCACTCAAGATTAAGGTATATCATACTATGAACACCAAAAGTGAACAACTTCATAAATGGATTCAGTATCTATTATGCTTGGGTCTAGTCCAATGTACTATCAGTCTAGTCAGTCACATCTATGTCTCTATCTTCTGGGAGTCGTCAGCTCTGACACCCAAGACAAACCATCTCCCTAATTGGACTTGATAAGCTACATATTAGTCTTTCAATCAGTTTACTCATTTCCAATTAGACTAAGGACATGTTTAGGTTCGTCTACTGATATAAGTTGTCTTTCCGTATTACAATCCGACCACGTAATATCGCTTAGTATTAGTTAAATATTAGACAATCTGTGACCTAATATTTCCTTCTATTTTGCTTTACATGCAGAAATCACATTAGGATATAATACAAAGGATATTAATATAATATATGAATAATTTTATTAACCAATTTGTTTGAAAAATTTACAAGTGTACAAAAGAATATAATGCATTTAGGGCACCAGAAACAATAGTAGTGACATGTCTCGCTCATGGTCATGACATCACCCATGCATTTTGAAAATTTTTATGTTTTAATCCTTCAATTAACATCGATTTTTCATAAGAACTTTCATAAGCTCGTTTATAACCTGTAATTGATTTAATAATGCATTTATCAAAATTTGAAACCTTATAACTTGTATAACTTGTTTATTAGATGTGCAAATAAAGTTCTAGTTGCACTGGCAACAAATGTTACATTTCACATCTCATATTCAACGGTGTGTAGGTGTTATAAGAAATGTGAATGCATAAAGGATATTTAAGTAAAAAGATCACATGTAAATGCTATAAGAAATTAATGTATAAACAATAAAAATGTTCAAATAAAAAAATCACAAGTAAGTGTTATAATAAATGAAGATATAAACGATAAAAATTATCTGATTATTGATTTGACTCAATGAATTCATTAACAAATAAGAGGTGTAATAGAGTAATCGCGTTGAAATTTGAATGCACAAAGTAAAGATATTTAGGCAAAAGATCACATGTCAGTGTTATAACAAATGAAGGTATAAACAACAAAAGTATTCAGATTATTTATTGGACTTAATGAATTCAATAAAAATTAAGAGGTGCGATGGAATAATCGAGCCGAGCAATGAATAAACAAAGTAAAGATATTTAGATAAAAAAAATCGTACGTAAGTGTTGTAATAAATTATAGTCAAAACGAAAAAAAAAAGTGTTCTAATTATTGATTGGACTCAATCAATTCAATAAAAATTAAGAGGGGCGATGGAGTATTCGTGCTGAAATGCAAATGCACAAAGTAAGGATAATTAGATAAAAAGATCGCTTGTAAATGTTATTAGAAATTAAGGTATAAACGATAAAAATGTTAAGAAATAAAAAGATCGCTTGTAAATGTTATTAGAAATTAAGGTATAAACGATAAAAATGTTAAGAATTTAAGGTATAAATGACAAAAAAGGTTTCGATAAATAGATTAAGGTATAAACGACAAAAAAATCAAATAAAAAGATCACTTTTATGTGTTATAATAAATGAATGTATAAATGTCAAAATCAATCTTAATTATTGATTGGACTCAATGAATTCAATAAAAATTAAAATGTGCAATAGAATAATCGCATTCAAATTTGAATGCACAAAGTAAGGTTATTTAGACAAAAAGATAATATATTAGTGTTACAATAAATAAAAAAAAAAGAGGTGCGATGGAATAATCGCACTGAATTGTGAATAAACAAAGGAAACTTAGATAAAAAGATCGCATGCAAGTGGTATAATAAATGAAGGTATAAACAGCAAAAAAATGTTCTAATTATTGATTGGATTCAAAGAATTCAATAAAAAATAAGAGGTACGTTGGAGTATTTGTGCGGAAATGAAAATACACAAGGTAAGGATATTCAAATTTAAAAACCGCATGCAAGTATTGTTGAAGCCCAATTCAGAATGAAAAAAAAACATTTAAATTAAAAGTTTAAATGTCCAATTATAAATCAAGTCCAAATATAAGAAAAATGAAAACCCCAAATCTGCTAAGGTTTGAAGTTGTTTTCGCCACTCCCCTCCACGTCAGCACATGCCATGTCAGCGCTCTGACTCCTCGACTATCGATCCCTCAGTGCTGACCGTTGACCTTTTCGGTCTCGAGGCTCTTCGTCTGCCTCATCACTGCTAACACCACCACACCCCTGCCACCGTTGCTGCCACTGTTGTTCAAACCTGCAAAAGAAGAAGATGACAAAGAGAAGAAAACAAATAGAAGAAGACAAGAAATGTAAAATCAAATCCGACTATAAAAAACCTAAGCAAATCGATTGTAAGCGGCTTCGATTTTTTTGGAACGAAGAACATAAAAAAACAATCTAAAGATCAATAAAAAAATTTGAGTTTCGACGCATTCACGAAGCATCAAGCACACAAAATAGTAATAAAAATTACATATTCGAAATTACAAGCAGTCAAGAGTTCTCTGTATTCACAAGATCTGCCTTCTTAGAAAATAGAAATTAAAAAAGGGTTTGTTTTCGTACCTGTTCGCCGTACATGATGGCGTGTGACAATCGGATGACGTCGGATCTCAATGGCGAGTGGCGGAGCACAGGTGGACCGAAGGCTACCCCCGATCTGACATAGGGAAATTTCAGAGAAAAAGATGAATGAACAAAGCTTTTTTTTTTTAGTGAGAATGAATGAAATGGGTTTTCAGCAAAAAAATTTGATTTAAATCCCTGAGTGAAAATGACGTCGTTTTTGGAGCATAGGATTAGTAATAAAACGATGTCGTTTTACGGCCACCCAAGTCGTACCCGTTCGGGACACGAAGGAGATCCGCGTCTTTACTACAATGATTTATTTGTTTTATCGGTCCCTCCGCATTTTTAAACTTTTTAATCTCGCCCCTTTTTCCATTTTTTTAGTTTATTTCATTTTTTCCCTAGAGTTTGATCCCATTTACATCTAGGTCCTCTGACCTTGGATGAATTTGGGAGTGACATGTGTCGGTATTCGGTTTATTACCCATTCAGTCCCTGAGATTTTTAAGCTATGCAATTTCAATCCCATTTTTTTTAAAATGTTACCTGAAACTCCATTTTGGTTCTAATTAAATCCCATTTTAAAAAAAATTGTAACGATCCCTTTTATATGATTTTTAAAAAAATTTCCTTTTATTTTTTTTTAAATTTCATTAGTCGTTTTATCTTTTTTTTTTTTTAAAAAGGAGAAACATATTCTTTTGTTTTTTATCAAAAAAACCTCTTTATTGTTATTTAGATTCTTCCATTTATTTTTATTACGTTTATATTTTTTATTTTAAAACTTTCGTCGTTTATTTTATCGTATATATCATATTTGGTTTGTATTAGATCTTTTTAATATTTAAAATTCATATTTTAGTACTTTATAGTATGTACTTATTTTAACTTTCGTATCTTATTTATCATTTTATGATTACTAACATGTCATTTTATGTATTAATTCTCGCTCTTGCTATTATCGTTACTATTTCTTTATTTGTATTATAAATCGCGTTTGTATACATTCATTTACCTCCTTACAGTGTTGGATTGAATTGATCGCATGTTAAAATAAAATTTGTATTCGGCTTTCATATAAAGAAAAAGTGATTTTTTTTTAATAGAGGCAATATTTTTTTGTGCGAAAACTTCGATGAATTGTGTCCTAACGTGTTGGGTATAATTTTTTCATAGAATTTACACAATCGAGTATCCTTTTTTAAATTTTTCAAAATGTCCTTTAATTTCGAAATCTCGAGAACGTCGTGCCTTAACATGTTGAACACGACTTCAACTCTTTGAGAAATTCGAAACGCACGGGCATTCTTTTCCTCAAATTCAATTTTTGAAAATCTCGTGAAATAAATCATGCATACAAATATCGTACTTTAAGCTTCATTCGAGTTTTTTCAACTTTCCAACAACCAAGACCCTGAATAATCGACTAAGTACTAATTTTTGGGCATGTGAGGGTACTAATCCTTCTAAGTACTAATTTTTGGGCATGTGAGGGTGCTAATCGTTCCTCACACGTAACTGACTCCTGAATATTTTTTCTAGATTTCGAAGACCGACCTGTTTTCATGAAATGAATTCAAATGTTATAGGTGATCCAATCACACCAAGTTAAAAAGGATTGGTGACGACTCTCATTTTTTATTTTAAAAATTAAAAATTGAGACGCGTTTCAAAAACGTTTCGACACGTATTACAATAAATAAAGGTATAAACGATAAATGTGATTTGATTATTGATAGAACTTAAGAAATTCAATAAAAATTAAGAGACAAATGAAGTACTTAGGCTAAAATGTAAACGTGCAGAGTCATGATATTTAGATAATCAACAACAAATGTATTTTTACTGTTGATTGAATTCAATCACTTTAATAAAAATTAAAAACTTGTGTTCAAATGTTGTCACCCAAATAAATAAAAGAAACAACTATTGAAAGGAAAAAACAATCTATTTCACCCTGGATTAAGTGAAATCCAAATGAGCCAAACAACACACTCAACTTGCTACAAACATATAGCAATTCTAATAAATAATCAGAGCACTCAATATCTACCCACTTTAACAAAGCTGGCAAGCCAATTTGATTTTTTATAGTATATAAACACATATAATCAACTCCTTGCAAGAAAGATAAATTTCTCATTCATGCATTAGCAAAGGACCAAAATGAAAAACGATGTTGCAATTTTATTAATGTTGACCGTAAGAAAAATAAAATTAACATTGGATAACACGAAATTCGAACTCTAAACTTTGAAGAAATTGCAGACACTTATTGAAATTAAAAAGAAAAGAAAATAACTAGCAACGATCACATTTGTTTTGCAACAACACGAAAAGTCATGCATTTAATTTTTGTCCTCCTGATCAGCCGCAGCAGCAGCGCCGTCGTCCTCAGAAGCTGCAGCAGCAGCACCGTCGTCCACAGCAGCTGCGGCAGCAGCACCGTCGTCCTCATCATCATCCTGCTCTGGTGCTGGAGGTTCATTGAGATCCAGTAAGAAACTGGTTTTGGGCTCATTGAGATCAATATCCAAGCCCCTCCGCCCTTTGCTCGACGAAGAATCCTCCTCAGCTGCAACAACAACACTCATGTTCGAGTCTTCATTCATCTTTTGCATAGTTTCAAGAGCCAAGTTCAACAGCGTGGGAGCTAGTTTCTCCCTCAGGACATTGTCATCATCATTATTCTCAGGAGAGCCCTCAGTTGGCGTAAATATTGGCGGAGGCAATGCCCCTGGGGTTTCCCTTTGATGGGATCGCAGATGCCCGAACACCGCCTTCCAGGACGTGAACTTTTTGGTACATACATAGCATGTAGGTTCACCACTGGGAATTTCCATTTCCCTCTTCTTCCTTGAAATTGATCCACTGTCACTGCTAGACCCCATATGAGCAGCAACATCAGTAGTGCTTCCTCTTTTTCTAGAGGAAGAACCCTGGCCCTTCGGGTCATCTATCCCGGTCTCAGCGGCGTCAGCATTGCCCTTAGTCTGTCCATCAACAGATTCAACACCACCACCCACTTTATCTCCTTCATCATTTTTCTCAGTGGTGTTGCTTTCGTTCTCACATATCATCGGCTCAGAGGAGTGCTTGTCTTTGGGTGATTCATTAGGTATAGTCATGTTTAATTGATTGTATTTGGACATCACAATGCCTGGATATTGCTTGTCTTATATACTAGTTTTGAATTCACCAGCGGTTAGTTCCCGTTAACCCCAATTGTATATCAAAAGTTTACATATCTTCCATGTATGGAGATATATCGCCCAACGTACGGTGAGGATGGCATATCGTATTCTATCACATTTGTAAAAAGAGCATTTTTGGTATGTTTTTTTATATGTAAATCTCATTATGTGATTTCCATATATGGAAAAGTGGTATTATGAAAATCCAGATACGCACTTAGCTAATATTTAGAACAATCTTTCTCAACTTGCCTTGAAAAGGAGAACAGCCCTCCGTTTATACTAAATATGTGTGTGGAAGAGTTGAAGATGCACTAATGAATTGGCTTTGGTAGGTGCCAAGGAAGGCAAAATTCATACGTGTATAAAATAGCAGTTAAGAGTAAAGCTTAGCCAAAACACCAATGTATACTTTCAATGAAAATGAGTCGTAATTTGGGATTAAGGGAATTGTTTCGAATGGTAGTGTTATTCAATTAAATTATAAGTTTTTAAACTAATATTAGCAGCATATTAATCTTAATTTTGTCGGTGATGATTTATATTTTAAATAAAAGAGGTCGTAATTTGAGTTTAAAGGAAGTGGTTCGAAGGATATACTTATCAAGTAGTTGTATTAACGGATCGAGTTAAACTATAAGTTTTCAAACACAAATATTCGCAGCACATTGATATTGATTATGTCGGCAACGGTTTATAGTTTTAATAAAAGAGGTAATAATTTGAGATTAACGGAAATTCAATGGCTATATTTATTAGATAGTTGCTTGAATCAATCGAGTTAAACTATAAGTTCTCAAAGACAAATATTAGTAGCACATTAGACTTGATTTTATCAGCAACTGTTTATATTTTTAATAAAAGAGGTAATAATTTGGGATTAAGGGGAAGTTCAATTGCAATATTTATTAGCTAGTTACAAGAATTGATCGAGTTAAGCTATAAGCTCTCAAAGATGCATAATAGCAGCACATTAATCTTAATTTTGTCGGTAATGGTTTCTACCTTTAATAAAATAGGTAACAATTTGAGATTAACGAGGAGTCCAATTGCTATACTTATTAGCAAGTTGCATGAATTGATAGAGTTAAGCTATAAGTTCTCAAAGATGCATATTAGCAACACATTAATATAGATTTTGTCGATGATAATTTATATTTTTAATAAAATAGGTAATTATTTGAGATTAAGGGGAAGTCCAACAACTATATTTATTAGCTAGCTCATGAATCGATCAAGTTAAGCTATAAGTTCCGAAAGATGAAAATTAGCAGCAAATTAATCTTAATTTTGTCGGCAACGGTTTCTATTTTTAATAAAAGAGGTAATAATTTGAGATTAACGGAAAGTCCAACTACTATATTTATTAGCAAGTTGCATGAATTGATAGAGTTAAGCTATAAGTTCTCAAAGACGCATACACGTTAATCTAGATTTTATCACCGATGGTTTATATTTTTAATAAAATAGGTAATAATTTGGGATTAACTGGAAGCCCAACAACTATATTTATTAGCTAGTTGCATGAATCGATCGAGTTAAGCTATAAGTTTCCAAAGAAGCATATTAGCAGCATATTAAACTTAATTTTGTCGATAATGGTTTCCATTTTTCGTAAAAGAGGTAACAATTTGAGATTAAGGGGAAGTCCAACTACTATATTTATTAGCAAGTTGCATGAATTGATAGAGTTAAGCCATTAGTTCTCAAAGACACATATTAGCAGTAGATTAATCTTGATTTTGTCAGTGATGGTTAATATTTTAATAAAAGAGGTAACAATTTGAGATTAAGGGGAAGTCCAACTGCTATATTAATTAGCAAGTTGCATGAATTGATCGAGTTAACCACTTAGTTCTTAAAGACACATATTAGCAGCACATTGATCTTGATTTTGTTGGCGATGGTTTATATTTTTAATAAAAGAGGTAATCATTTGAAATTAAAGGAAGTGGTTCAAATGCTATATTTATTAGGTAGTTGCAAGAATTGAACGAGTTAAGCTATAAGTTCTAAAAGACGCATATTAGCAGCATATTTATCTTCCTTTTTTCGGTAATGATTTATATTTTTTATAAAAGTGGTAATAATTTGAGATTAAGGGGAAGTTCAATTGAAATATTTCTTAGCTAGTTACAAGAATCAATCGAGTTAAGCTATTAGTTTTTAAAGACGCATATATGCAACAAATTAATCTTGATTTTGTCGGGGATGGCTTCTATTTTTAATAAAAGAGGAAATAATTTGAGATTAAGGGGAAGTTCAATTGCAATATTTATTAGTTAGTTATAAGAATCGATCGAGTTAAGCTATTTGTTCTCAAAGACGCATATTAGCAACACATTAATCCTAATTTCGTTGACAATGGTTTATATTTTTAATAAAAGAGTTAACAATTTATCATTAAGGGGAAGTCCAATTGCTATATTTAGTAGCAAGTTGCATGAATTGATCAAGTTAAGTTATAAGTTCTCAAAGACGCATTAGCAACACGTTAATCTTGATTTTTCGATGATGGTTTATATTTTTAATAAAACAGAATAATTTATTCACAAAAAAAAGAGGTAATAATTTGAGGTTAAGGGGATGACCAAACACTAAAATTATTAGCTAGTTGCATGAATCGATAGAGTTAAGCTATAAGTTCCCAAAAACACGTATTAGCAATACAATTAATCTTGATTTTTTTAGGAATGATTTATATTTTTAAGAAAAGATGTTATAATTTGAGATTAAAGGAAGTTCAATTTCAATATTTATTAGCTAGTTACAAGAATTGATCGAATTAAGCTATAAATTCTCAAAGACAGCATATTTTTTCGCAAAGTCAGGGAAATACAAAAAGGATTGTTAAAAGCAACCCTTACAAGTTCAATCATGGTTTAAAAAACTAACAAAAACACCCCAGCAAAAACAACTAAGCAAACAAAAACCAGCTTCAAACAACAGACTACACCAATTAACTCTGCTGCTGAAAACAGCAGACCGTTCCAGCAGACCAAACCAGCAACAAAATCACGACCACGCTTTGAAGCACTCCCCACGATTCAGGCCAGCCCTTGCTAATGTTACTGCCAATTCATTATCAGCCTGTTCTGCACAAGATTTCGCAACACCACCCCCCTCGACAGCCCTCCTATCAATTTCAGTGAATTTTGCCAATAGGGTCCAAGGTCTCAAATCCTTACGTCTCAACCAGTTGTACACTTCCCTAAAACCAACTTCCACAATAATCAACCCAAGAGACTCCCCCCCCCCCCCCACATTGAGCTAATGACCCCCAAAGCTGTAATGACAGCCGCAATTTCAGCTGAATAACCATCCCTTGCAGCACAAGGTCCCGAAAATACCGCTCTTGCAACTCCATTCTCATCGCGAAGAACACCACCACACCCCGCCGCATCCTCCAACACCACACCATTTACATTAAACTTAATCAAGCCAGTTGGAGGATGCCTCCAAATAAAATTCACAGGCCTTAACTCCTTTCAAAGACGCATATTAGCAGCACATTAATCTTGATTTTGTCAGTAATAGTTTATATTTTTAATAAAAGAGCTAATCATTTGAGATTAAAGGAAGTGGTTCAAATGCTATATTTATTAGGTAGCGGCAAGAATTGAACTAGTTAAACTATAAGTTATCAAAGACATATTAGTAGCTCATTAATCTTAATTTTTTCAACAATTGTTTTTAATTTTAATAAATTGGTAATAATTTGTGATTAAGGGGCAGTCGAATTGCAATATTTATTAGCTAGTTACAAGAATCGATCAAGTTAATCTACTAGTTCTCAAAGACGTATATTAGCAGCAAATTAATTTTGATATTGTCGATGATGCTTTATATTTTTAATAAATGAGTTAATAATTTGAGATTAAAGGAAGTCGAATTGTAATATTTATTAGCTAGTTACAAGAATCAATCAAGTTAATCAACTAGTTCTCAAAGACATTTATTAGCAGCAAATTAATCTTAATTTTGTTGATGATGGTTTTTATTTTTAATAAAAGAGGTAACAATTTATGATTAAAGGGAAGTCCAATTGCTATATTTAGTAGCAAGTTGCATCAATTGATCGAGTTAAGCTATAAGTTCTCAAAGACGCATATTAGCAACACATTAATCTTGAATTTTTTTACGATGGTTTATATTTTTAATAAAAGCGGTAATAATTTGAGGTTAAGGGGAAGTCCAACAACTTTATTTATTAGCTAGTTGTATGAATTGATCTAGTTAAGTTACAAGTACCAAAAGACGCATATTAGCAGCACATTAACCTTAATTTTGTCGGCGAAGGTTTTTATTTTTAATAAAAGAGGTAACAATTTGAGATTAATGGGAAGTCCAACTACTATATTTATTAGCAAGTTGCATGAATTGATAAAGTAAGCTATTATAGCAGCAAATTAATCTTGATTTTATCGGTGATGGTTTATATTTTTATTAAAAGATGTAATAATTTGAGATTAAGGAGAAGTTCAATTGCAATATTTATTAGCTAGTTACAAGAATCGATCGAGTGAAACTATAAATTCTAAAAGAGGAATGCTAGCAGCACATTTAATCTTGATTTTATCGGCGACGGTTTATATTGTTAATAAAAGAGGTCATCATTTGAGATTAAGGGAAGTGGTTCAGATGCTATATTTATTAGGTAGCTGCAAGAATTGAACGAGCTAAGCTATAAGATCTCAAATACGCATATTAGCAGCACATTAATCTTTTTTTTTTTTTTGCAATGGTTTATATTTTTAATAAAAGTAGTAATAATTTGGGATTAGGGGGAAGTCCAATTGCAAAAATTATTAACTAGGTACAAGAATTGATCGAGTTAAGCTATTAGTTCAAAAAGACGCATATTAGCATCAAATTAATCTTGATTTTGCTTGTAATGGTTTATATTTTTAATAAAAGAGGTAATAGTTTATGATTAAGGGGAAGTCCAATAGCTATATTTATTAGCAAGTTGCATGAATTGATCAAGTTAAGCTATAAGTTCTCAAAGACGCATACTGGCAGCATATTAATCTTGATTTTTTCGATGATGGTTTATATTTTTAATAAAAGAGGTAATAATTTGAGATTCAGTGGAAGTCCACAACTATATTTATTAGCAAGTTGCATGAATCGATGGAGTTAAGCTATAAATTCCAAAAGACATATTAGCAGCACAATAAAGACATATTAGCAGCACATTAATCTTGGTTTTATCGGTAATGGTTTATATTTAAAAAAAAAGAGGTAATAATTTGAGATTAAAGGAAGTTCAATTGCAATATTTATTATGGAGTTACAAGAACTGATCGTGTTAAGCTATAAGTTCTCAAAGATACATATTAGTAGCACATTATTCTTTATTTGTTCGACGATGGTTTATATTTTTAATAAAAGAGGTAATACTTTGATATTAAGGGGAAGTTCAATTGCAATATTTATTAGCTAGTTACAAGAACTGATCGAGTTAAACTATAAGTTCTCAAAGATGAATATTAGCAGCACATTAATCTTGATTTTGTCGGTGATGACTTATATTTTTAATAAAAGAGGAAATAATTTGAGATTAGGGGAATTGGTTCAAATGCTATATTTATTATGTAGCTGCAAGAATCGAACGAATTAAGCAATAAGTTCTCAAAGACTCATATTAGCAACGCATTAATCTTAATTTTATCAACGATATTTATATTTTTAATAAAAGAGGTAACAAAGAAGCATATTAGCAGAACATTAATCTTGATTGATCGAGTTAACCTATAAGTTCTCAAATACGCATATTAGCAGCACATTAATCTTGATTTTGTCGGTGATGGTTTATATTTTTAATAAAAGAGGTAATCATTTGAGATTAAGGGAAGTGTTTCAAATGCTATATTTATTTGGTAGCTGCAAGAATTGAACAAGTTAAGCGATAAGTTCTCAAATACGCATATTAGTAGCACATTAATCTAATTTTTTTGGCAATGGATTATATTTTTAAAAAAAGTGGTAATAATTTGTGATTAAGGGGAAGTGGAATATCAATATTTATTATCTAGTTACAAGAATCTATCGAGTTAAACTATTAGTTCTCAAAGACACATTAGTAGCACATTAATCCTGATTTTGTCGGCATTGATTTATATTTTTTATAAAAGAGGTAATAATTTGAGATTAAAGGGAAGTTCAATTGCAATATTCATTATCTAGTAACATGAATTGAACGAGTTAAGCAATAAGTTCTCAAAGACGCATAGTTGCAGCACATTAATCTAGATTTTGTCGAGGATGGTTTATATTTTTAGTAAAAGAGGTAACAATTTGAGATTAAGGGGAAGTTCAATTGCTATATTTATTAGCCAGTTGCAGGAATCGATCGGGTTAAGCTATAAGTTCTCAAATACGCTTATTAGCAGCAAATTAATCATGATTTTGTCCGTAATTATTTATATTTTTAATAAAAGAGGCTATAATTTGAGATTAAAGGGAAATTCAATTGCGATATTTATTTTCTAGTTGCAAGAATCGATTGAGTTATGCAATAAGTTCATAAATACGCATATTAGTAGCACATTAATCTTGATTTTGTCGACGGTTGTGTCGAAACATTTATTTTTTGGAAAACAAACAGGTCTCGAAAATATTTTTAAATGGAAAAATGGAAAAAATGGGAGTCGCCACCAATCATTTATTCAGTGTGATTGGGTCCCCGCAAAACGTTTAAAGTTTGTTTTGAAAAACATTTTGGTCTTCGAAATCCAGAAAATGGTTTCGAGAGTCAGTTACGTGAGAGGAAGGATTAGCACCCTCACACACCCAAAATTGGTACCACGTTGATTATTTTAGGGTCTTGTTTGTAAAATTTTGAAAATTTTAGTTACGATCCTTAAATGAATAAGTCATTTTAATGTACACGTTTAAGAAAGAAACCGATTTTCATTTAGAAGTCTCGCTATTTTCAAGTGATCGAGGAAGAAAGTCACGTCCAGTGAGTTAGGACATAACGTTTCGAGATATGAAAATAACGAGCTTTCCTTCGTAGCAGTTTTTAAACTTTGAAAAGGGTATTCGATTATTTCAGTTTGAAGAAAAATCGCAACACACGAAATAAAGGAATATTGCCTCGATTTTAAATATTTGTATTTTGGAGAAAAATTAGAAAAAGACTTTTAATTAAAATATAGAGATAAAAATGACCATGCAAATTAAATACGAGCTATGCAATTAATGATAAAGTTAAATAACACAAAGAACGAATGATTATACGAATGAATAAATATATGAGAATAAGCATAAGAATAATGAAATACAAAAGCGCAAATAAAAATCAAAGAATAGGGTTAATTAAAAAATACGAAGAATAATAATTAAGTTTTATGTATGAAAATCGAAGAAAAATAAAAAAAAATTGAGTCAAAATGAAGTTTCAAAAAGAGTTTGGGGTTAAAATGTGATTTTTGAAAAGTTTTGGGGTAAAATGTGATTTTGGGAAGTTCGAGGGTAAAATTGTGATTTTTAAAAGTTCGAGGGCAGAAATGTAATTTTTGAGAAGTTCAAGGGAAATTTTTAATTTTTGAAAGTTTGGGGAAAAAAAGGTGATTTTTGGAAGTTTGAGGGTAAAAATGTTATTTTTGGAAGTTCGAGAGTAAAAATGTATTTTTTGAGAAGTTTGAGGGTAAAAATGTAATTTTTGAAAGTTTGGGGGCAAAATGTGATTTTTGGAAGTTCGAGGGTAAAATGTGATTTTTGGAAGTTCAGGGGTAAAAAATGTAATTTTTGAGTAGTTTGGGGTAAAATGAATCTTTGGAAGTTCGAGGGCAAAATGCAATTTTTTGAAGTTTAAGGGCAAAAATGTGATTTTTGGAAGTTCGGGGGCAAAATATAATTTTTTAGAAGTTTAAGGGTAAAAATGTAATTTTTGAAAGTTTAGGGGCAAAATTGTAATTTTTGAGAAGTTCATGGCTAAAATTGTAATTTTTGAGAGGTTTGGGGTCAAAATGTAATTTTAGAGAAGTTTGAGAGTAAAAATGGGATTTTTAAGGAAAACAGGGGCCTTTATGCAATAAACCCAAGAATGCCACGTGGCAGCTTCGTAGACCTCCAAAAAGCCAAGGGATTAAATTGAAAATTAATTAAAATTGTTTGGCAAATTTAAAATAAATTAAATGTGTGAAAATCACGAAATTGTAAAAATAAAAAAAGGAAGGACTACATGGGTAAATAACCCATCCTTAAAAAACACGCGGATCCTTAGGAGCGAGTTGGGTCTGAAAACTGGTAAGGCATAAAACGATGCCGTTTTGGTACTTTAATCCTCTTTATCAAAACGGCGTCGTTTCATTAGGGTATTTAAACCCAAATTTCCTGGAAAAAAAACACTTTGCATTTCATTTTTTACAAAAATTCCTTTCCACCTTCTTTGCTCTACTCTCTCTCATCAAGGCCCCCATGGCCGGACCTAGGGTTCAGCCTTTCTCTGTCATCGGTTTGCCGTCGCCCGCCGTCACGCGCCATCGTCCATGATTACCGGTAAGTGAACAGTCTGCCTTTTCTTTTTCTCTTTTTTTTTTAAAAAAAAGCAAAGATCTTGGCTTAGATCTTGAAAAATCGTAGAAGATTTAAAACCCTTTTTTTAAAAATAATCTGAATTCATCCCTTTTGTTTTCCTTCTATTACTTTTTAGATCTGTTTCGGTTTTCTTGAAAAAAAATCCAGTTTCGGCTCTTCATTCATTTTTTTAAAAAATATATATTTTTGTTATTATTTTTCTTTTTACTTTCGAGATCCATTCTTTGGGTTTCAGATTTGCCTTCCGAAGTGCCCCTCACGATCATGGACAAGATCAGAAGGATTCCATTCGACCCCGACGTCGACGGCTAAGAGCTTAGGTAAATCGTTCAACTGCCCCCTTTTTTATTTATTATTATTATTATTTAATATTTATTTATTACACTTAATATACAATAAATGCATGTTTAGAAATAATAAATGACTTTAATAACATAATAAATAAATATATTAATATATTTAAAATATAAACTGTTTTGAAATTCGAATAATCAATAGTAAATATATATTTATTGAAATTGTATACCATGTGCTTGTTCTCTGAATGCTTGTAATCTGCCGTTGATTCTAATATTAATTGTTTGTCTTTCTACTTGACTTCAAATGTTATCTGTTTTTGTTGGTTTTCGAATGTCTTTTTTTTGTATTGATTTTGAATATTCAACAAAAGGTCAGTAACCATACAAATGTTTGAATTCGGTTTTTATAACCTATTTTAAAATCATGCTATTTTGTTTCTTCTAACTAAATGCCCGTCTCGTCTTCTTTTACAGGTTCGGCTTGCAGTGGCAGTGATGGCAAGTTGGCCATGGCGATGCTGACGTGGCAGCATCTGAGTGGGCAACATAGGGTGGCTGACAGCACAAGTTACTTCCACTAAGGTTTTTGAAAATTTTTAGAATTTGGGCCATTTGGGTCTGTGCAGGTGTTGGGTCATATATTGGGTTTTAGGTTTAGGGTTTGGTTTTTGTAATTGGGTTAAATTTTGGGGTTTATAATTATGCTCAAAAAATTTGTAATTGGACACTTTATGTAAAGGGACATAAACTTAAAATTTAAAATAAATTTTATTTTTAGGTTCAATTTTGGGTCTATGGTTGGGCCCGAACAAATTGGGCTCCAACAGCTGTCCTTCTTTGCTCGTTGCTGTGTAACAGAAATGGAGCAAAGACCAAAAGGAGGCCCAATTTTGTTAAGTTTCATTTATTTGACGCTCTTTCTTCAATTGGCCCATCAGTCGTTCAACTTCACTGCATTCGCTTCTCTACCTTTTCGGGGTTGTGAATCCATCTTGCCTTAAGGCAATTTCAAAAAGACAAAATTTGCTACCGTAACTTCACTCAATTTACTTGCAACTTTGAGGAGATTGAGGTTTATCATCGTAGTCTTTGATTCAATCCACTGACACTTCAGGAGTATGGTGTTGTGACTTCATCTCTTGATCTATTTCTCTGTATCTCATTAGGAAGACGGATTTGATTCATTTATCTACATCTTGTCAGGAATATGACCACTTTATTATTTTGAATGACAACAATATGCCCCAGGCTCAGGGTAAGAGATTGACTGATGGTGATCTGCCCTAGGGTCGAGGTAAGAGATCGGTTGATGGTGATCTGCCCCAGGCTCAGGTAAAAGATCAAATGGCTGCAATCTGCCGCAGGCTCGGGGTAAGAGATTGGCTGATGGTGATCAGCCCCAAGCTTGGGGTAAAAGATCGAATGGCTACAATCTACCCCAGGCTCGGGGTAAAACATCAAATTGCTACAATCTGCCCCACGCTCGGGGTAAGAGATTGGCTTATGGTGATTTGCCCCAAGCTCGGGATAATAGATCAGTTGATGGTGATCTGCCCCAAGCTCAGGGTAAAAGATCGGATGGCTACAATCTACCCCAGGCTCGGGGTAAGAGATTGGTCGATGGTGATCTACCTCAGGCTCGGGGTAAGAGATCGGTTGATGGTGATCTGCCCTAGGCTCGGGGTAAAAGATCGAATGGTTGTAATCTGCCCGAAGCTCGGGGTAAGAGATTGGTTGATGGTGATCTGCCCCAGGCTCAGGGTAAGAGATCAGTATCTTCAATTTGTCCTTCTTGATTAAGGGTAAAACTGAAATGATGTAATTTAAATCCAACTCCACTGTAATTTCAAGAAGATAGGATCTGATGTCGAAATTTCATCTTGCTCTTATTGCAACTTCAGAGAGATAAAGACTTGGTATCGTGGTTTGATCTGATCCACTGTAACTTCAAGGCAAAAGATTTATTGTTATGGCTTCAATCTATCCATCTTCGTCTTTAGAGTATCAGCTCTAATGTTTCCTTGGTTCATCTCGCCATTTTGCGGGTATGTGACCTGTAAAAGTATGCTTCTATAGACCTCATATGTAGGCCTGAATTATCAGGATGCTATGATCAGAATGAATCAAATGCTCTTAACTACATGAATGCGCATGATGAATGTCAGATCCATTTATTGGGTTGACATGGCCTGTCGCCTGTCCAAATTCTATCGTGGGCACGTTGTCCTGTCTCCTTTTAAGCTTAGCTTGAACTGCTTGTTTTCAAATTTGTTTTCCCATTGGTAGTCCTGTTTCGGGCCCCTGTACTATTTAGGAAATTCCAAAATAATGCTCAGGGATCTTTATATGATTCATAATATTAATTCATTATCCGTTATTTTAAATACAAAATGCTTGAATGAGATTATGAAAGAATAAGGTCGAAATTTATTGAAGACACAATTCAAAACACCAATAGGAGGCAAATTTTTAGCCAAAAAATTGTCAAGTATACAACAAAAGACAATTAGATGCCTTGAAGATCGCAAGATGAGCTTCTCTGAGTTGACTCGCTGAGAATCATTCTGAGCCCAAATATGTGTCTAGAAGACCTAAAGTGCTTTGTTGATGCTTCGAGCTGTAATTTTACTCCATCCTGTTATAATTAAGGGAGAAACGATCACTTCAAACCCGTTCTTGAATTTGAGTTGCCCTTTGCAAGTTTTCATCTCGACCCTTTTTTCTTTTTGAGACGCCCTTTGCGAGTTTTCATCTCATTCTTAGGCAAAATATTTGTTTCACCGAGTCTGAATTGACGAGGTTGTGCAGATCTTTACCGTCCATCTCTGTTAGAATAAGACCTCCTCTTGAGAAAGCTTTCTTTACCACATAAGGCCCTTCCCAATTGGGCATCCATTTACCTCGGAAATCTTTATATGGAAGAAGTATCTTCTTTAGAACTAGATCTCCCTCATGGAACTCTCTAGGATGGACCTTTTTGTCATAAGCTCGCATCATTCTTTTCTGGTACATCTAACCATGGCGAATAGCTCTTAACCTCTTTTCTTCGATTAAATTCAACTGATCATATCGAGCCTGGATCCATTCTGCCTCATCTAACTGTAACTCAGTTAAGACTCGGACAGAAGGTATTTCAACCTCAATAGGTAAGACTGCTTCCATACCATATGCTAGTGAGAATGGTGTTGCCCCAGTAAAAGTTTTGATTGAAGTTCTGTAAGCAAATAAGACAAATGGTAGTTTTTTGTTCCAGTCTTTGTAGGTCTCAGTCATTTTCGTAACTATTGTCTTGATGTTTTTGTTAGTTGCCTCTACAGCTCCATTCATCTTCGGGCGATAGGGAGACGAATTGTGATGCTTGATTTTGAATTGCTTGTAAACTTCTGCTATTGTGCTATTGTTCAAATTCAAGGCATTATCAGATATGATCCTCTCTGGCATCCCATATCGGCAGATGATCTCTTTTTTCAAGAACTTACTAACCACAGACTTCGTGACGTTGGCGTAAAAGTTGCTTCTACCAATTTGGTGAAATAGTCAATAACCACGAAGATAAATCTATGACTATTAGAAGCCTTTGGAGAAATTGGCTCAATGACATCCATGCCCCACATAGAAAATGGCCAAGGAGAAGTCATGACATGAAGGTGTGATGGAGGTACATGAATCTTGTCTTCATAGATCTGGCACTTATGGTATCTCTTGGCATAATTGATGCAATCGCCTTCCATGGTAGACCAGTAATACCCAAATCTCATTATTTTCCTGGCCATTGTGAAACCATTGGCGTGTGTCCTACAAATGTCTTCGTGAACTTCTTCTAAGATCTTTCTAGCTTCAACTGCTTCCACACATCTTCGCAACACCTGATCTTTTCTTCTTTTGTACAAGATTTCCCCGTCTAGGACATATTCATTGGCAAGTCTTCTCAATGTCCTCTTTTCATTTTCAGAAGCTTGCTCCAGGTACTTGCGATCTCTTACATATTGAAGAATATCTTGGTACCATGGGCGGTCATTCATTTATTTTTCTTCTTCTTCAATATCATAACAATAAACCAGAGCCTCATAGATGCTTACTTGAATGGGTTTCATATCTTATGGTCTATTTACTTTAATCATCGAGGTTAAAGTGGCAAGAGCATCAGCCATCTGATTTTCTTCTCGTGGGAGATAACGAAATGTGACATCATCAAACTCCTTGGTTAACTCAAGAACCAATTTTTGGTAATCAATTAACTTAGAATCTCTCGTTTCTCATTCTCTTTTGAGTTGATAGATTACTAGTGCGGAGTCTCCATATATCTCCAAAACTTTAATTCCCCGTTCTATGGCTGCACAGATTCCCATGATACATGCTTCGTATTCTGCCAAATTATTTGTGCAATCAAAATCGAGTTTACTGGTGAAAGGATAGTGGTCTCCTTCTGGTGATACCAAGATTGCCTCAACTCCATTACTCGTGGCATTTGAAGCTCCATCAAAATTCAATCTCCAGGGATGTTCCACTAGGGTTCCCTCTTCAGTGGTTGTAACATACATTAAATTCTTGTTCGGGAAGTCGAAGTTCATTGGCTCATAATCCTCTAAAGCCCTGCTAGCTAAGAAGTTTACTATCACACTCCTTTTTACTGCCTTTTGATTAACATAGACTATGTCGAACTCAGACAATAGGATTTGTCACCTAGCCAATCTTTCATTCAAGGCGGTTGACTCCATCATGTACTTCAGATAGTCTAGTTTTGAGATTAACCAAGTGGTGTGGTACAACATGTATTGCCCAAATCTTCGCGTGGTCCAAACTAGGGCACAACATAATTTTTCAATTAGCGAGTATCGAGTCTCACAATCAGTGAATTTCTTGCTAAGATAATATATCGCTCTTTCCTTCTTTCCAGATTCATCGTGTTGGCCTAATACACATCCCATAGAATTTTCAAAGACTGCAAGATTAACGGTTTATTGGGAATTGTGGGTACCAAGATGGGAGCATTGGACAAATAATCTTTAACTTTGTTAAAAGTTTCCTGACATTCATCATCCCATACTTTTGGATTGCGCTTTCTAAGCAAACGGAAGATAGGATCACATTTCTCAATCAGTTGTGAGATGAAACGAGCAATGTAATTTAATCTTCCTAAGAACCCTCGAACTTCTTTTTGCGTACTGGGTGGTGGTAGCTCTTGTATGGCTTTGACTCTATCTAGATCAAGTTCAATCCCTTTTTTGCTGAACACAAAGCCTAACAGCTTTCCCGAAGTGGCTCCGAAGGTGCACTTTGCTGGGTTTAGCTTTAGTTGATACTTTATTAGCCTCCTAAATAGCTTTCTCAAGATCCTTACATGCTCTTCCTCTGTTCGGGATTTCGCAATCATATCGTCGACATAAACTTCAATTTCTTTATGCATCAAGTCATGAAACAAAGTCACCATGGCCCTTTGATAAGTTGTCCCAGCGTTTTTAAGTCCAAAAGGCATCACTTTGTAATAGAATGTTCCTCATAGCGTGACAAATGTGGTTTTCTCCATATCTGCAGGATCCATCCTTATCTGGTTATACCCGGAGAAACCGTCCATGAATGAAAATAAGGAGTGACCTACTATATTGTCTACTAAGGTCTCGATGTGAGGTAATGGAAAGTTATCCTTTGGGCTTGCATTATTTAAATCCTGATAATCCATACACATACGCACTTTCCCATCTTTTTTAGGAACAAGGACTATGTTGGCTACCCATTCTGAGTATTTAACTACTTGGAGAAACCCAACGTCAAATTGCTTTCTAACCTCCTCTTTTATTTTTAATAACACATCAGGTCTCATCCTTCGGAGCTTTTGCTGAACAGGCTTGCACTCTTCCTTTATGGGGAGTTTATGTACCACAATGTCAGTACTCAGGCCAGGCATGTCTTGGTAGGACCAAGCGAAGACATCTTGGAACTCTTGAAGCAACTTGATAAGATCTTTTCTGGTTTCTAAGGAGATGCTTATCCCAATTTTTACTTCTCTCTTTTCATCTTCGTTCTCTAAGCTTATAACTTCCACTAGTTACGAATGGGGCAAGATTTGTTTTTCTTCTTGCTCCATAATCCTTAACAGATCAAGAGACAAATTACAATCTTGATAATCTTCGAAGTCCTGAAGTTCTTCTAAACACATATATTGCTCGAAAGGAGGCTTTAAGTTAGCATCAGGGTTACTCATATTATTGATATTCAGGGACCTATCAAAGGAATAAAAAGGAGGTCCAAAGAGCAAAATAAATTTATGAAATAATGATTATATGGTATGAGTATGAGTATGTTTGTCAGATTAGACAAGAATGTATATGATTAATTTTGTTTATTGGGAATGTACAAATGGTTTGTTAAGTTGGATGAAAGAATAATTAACAAAAGATTTACCATATAAGATAAAAGATGCATTTTCATTCAAAATAACTAGATAATGATCATGGGCCCTTTTACAAAAAGATCCATATTTCTTTCGAGCCTAAAGCAATAGGTGTGTTCTGAGCATTACTCTGAAGAAGCCCTAAAGACTACAAGGAGTTCTTCTACAGTCCAGTTGTCGAGAGTACTTCTAAGGGTGAAAGGACAAATTTCCTATGAGTTTCTTCCTTCATTTCCTTCTTCTGATACAGCGTTGATGCTCAAACCCTTTATTATCCCTATTGCTTTAATTAGTCTTCCCTCTCTTTCTTCTACCTTTAGCCTTAGATTGATTATTCCTCATGATATGAACGTTTTTTATATATGGGAAAAAATCATTGGCTCCCATTGGATCTCCTCTCCAGCTAATCGAGCTCTCCTTCGTTCCTATTTCTTTTCCAGCTTCATTTTCTTTCCCTTCGTGTCTGGCTTATACCCTAGGCCAAAGTGATCTCGTTTCTCTTCCAACATTGGCACATTGATTCTGCCTTGGAGAAACCTTGCTAGTCTTTTTCCAGTTAGGGCTCCTTTACCAATTATCATTTTTAGGGCTATCTTTGTGATTTTTGATATTTTGGGTACAGGGATTCTACTTCTTACGGTAATGAAGGTTGATTCACGAACTCCAGGGATCGGAAAGAACATTCCAAAGCTTATTTATCTGCTCCAATGTATGGCGCATCATTTGCTATTGACGCAATTAAGTCCTCCTCAGCATTGATTGTGACTAATCATCCTTCGTTCACCAATTTTAGCTTCTAGTGTAATGATGACGGCACTGCTCCTGCCGAATGGATCCATGGTCTTCCGAGCAAGCAGTTGTAGCTTGGTTTGATATCCATTACTAAGAAGTCTACTTCGTATGAGTTTGGACCGATTAACAATGGTATCTCGATCTGACCCATAACTTTCCTTTTTGTTCCATCGAACGCTCTCACTACATTGTGGCATGTCTTCATATGAGAACTATCGATCAGTAACCTCTTAAACGTTGTTAATGGCAGAGCGTTCAAGGCTGAACCATTGTCAATCAATACGCTAGGCAGTGAGTAACATTTACAGCGGGTGGTGATATGTAGCGCTTTTGGTAACCCCATACCTCCTATGGGTATTTCGTCATCATTAAAAAAGATGAAATTATTGATGCTGACATTATTGACCAAACAGTCTAGTTTGTTCACTGAAATGTCGTTAGCTACAAAAGTCTCATTTAATACTTTCATTAGCGTGTTACGATGTGCTTCTGAGTTTTGTAGTAACGTTAAAATGGATATACGAGCCGGTTGCTTGTGTAATTGTTCCATCACACTGTATTCATTGTACTTGAGGAACTTCAAGAATTCTTTAGCCTCTTTTTCTGTCATTGGCTCGTTAATTAGTGACTTCTGTTCACTATTACTTTCTCTTTTCGGTTCTTCTAGGTTTTTTTCAAATGTTTCATTTTCTATTCTTACAGGGCCATAGTCTTTCCCACTACGCGTGACAAGACTCACGTCTTGAGCTCCTTCTGGTTTAACCTTGAAAATTTCCCCTCTTGATATTGTTACATTACAGTTGTAATTCCAAGGTACCCTTTTGTCATCCTTGTAAGGGAAGGCTATGGGTTTTTCAATTATTATTGTGGGAGCAACTCTTGCTTTAGTTTCGTCACTCCTTGGTCATAAGATGATTATCATTGGATTATTAACCTCAAAAGTTTTCTTAGTTGTACCCTCTTCAGAGGCACATACTTCTTCCACTTCTTCTTTTTCCTCAAAAAATTATAACTCCTTATTGTCTATCAATCCCTGTACCACAGTTTTGAACTCGTCGCATTCCTGAATCTCATGCCCTTCGTTATTGTGGAACTCACAGTAGTGTCTTTTCTCGTTGCTTTTCCCGAATCTTGGGCAATTAAGCTCGCTTTATCATTTTATGTCATAACCATCTCAAAGGTGATTTTACTTCCTCAATGCGAGTCTTGATCTTCCTTCCTTCTCCTTCGACTATTGCATTCAACCATTGATTAGGATGCTTGGGTAGCAGATTCCTTGATACATTGGGATTCGTAGGATCCTCGAATCTCAGTACCTTGGCATCAATGAGCTACTGTACATGCCTTTTTAGGGCCGCACAATTCTCAATTAAATGTCCAGCTATCCCTGCGTGATATTCACATCATGCGTTCGCGTCGTACCAACTCGAGAATGGTGGTAGAAATGGCTTTACATGGATTGGCAACATGAGACATTCCTGATACAAGCTCGAATAAAGTTCCCTATATGTCATGGGAATAGGAGTGAATTTCATTTTTGGTCTCGCACCAAACCTCTACCTTGGATTTCTTTGATAGTTTCCTTCCATGGTTCTAGGTGACGCCATCACCATTGGCTTTGAGTAATTTGTCTTGTAAGAGTCTGTGTTGTCGAACTCATTTTCCTTTTTTCTAGGAGCTGTTCTTCTGACACCTTCTCCCGCCTCAATTTTTCGCTTCAGATTACGTTCTCGACCTTCTCCCCTAACATAACCATGTCAAAGAAACTTTTGGTAGTACTTCCCAACATATGGTTAATGAAAGGGGCCTTAATAGTATTAACAAACAACATAATTGTTTCCTTTTCCAATAACGGTGGTTCTACTTGGGTTGTTATGTCTCTCCATCTTTGAGCGTATTGTCGGAAACTCTCATTTGACTTCTTTTCCAGGTCAGTCTATCAAGTAACATATCAGTTACATGATTGTATTGCTTCATAAATGCTTGTGCCAAATCCTTCCATGAGCTTATCTTGGCACGACTCAACTGATTATATCGTTTGGCTGTAGATCCTGTTAGACTATATTGAAAACAATGTATTAATAACTGGTCATTATGGACATGCCTAGTCATCTTCTTACAAAACATGGTAATGTGTGCTTCGGAGCAGCTAGTCCCGTTGTATTTGTCAAAATCCGGTGTCTTGAATTTCGAGAGGAGCACTAGGTTTGGGAATAGGCTTAACTCTTTAGCGTCTATCTTGTATGAGCTTTCAATTCCTTGCATCGCCTCTATCTTTTCTTCTAATCGCTTATATTTTTCTTCCATTTGTCTAGGAAGATCTACTCTCATCATCTCATCGAAATTCGAGATGCCCAAATTTGCAACATTATCTTCAAGGTTTGATCCAGATCCTACTGGATAATTGGCTAGCCTTAATGTGCCAGTGGCCTACTGTTGTGCCCTTATAGTAACGGTTGCCTCCCGTGTTGGTGTCTCGTGTGGAGCTTGGTTATGGAGGGGTGTAAAACCTAGAGGAATAATAGGATCCTCGTCTTCCTCGATTGGGTTTATTGCAGGACATTTTTCCTTATCGGCCCCACTTTGCTTCATTTAAGTCAATTCATTCATCAAACTCTTTTGTACTTCCATGAACTGATTTTTCATCTCCCTATACATCATCATCATTTGTTCCTGCAACTGCTCTTGCATTTGATCCTGCATCTCTTTTTGAATCTACTCTAGCCTTTGCTCCATGGCTTTGGTTTTTTTATGAGTGTTATAGTGATGTGGATTTTCAATGATTACTGATGTAACTGTTAAAGTTTTAATTAGTTAGAATTATCATGCTAAAATATGTGAAAATGCAATGCGAATGAATGCATGTATGCAAAAGAAAGGTATTGACTTATAATCATTAGAAAACTTCACTAGATAACAAGTTCATTTACATAAAGCAAATTACATAAATGGTTTTGCCTTAATGCTCAGAGCTTTGATTTTCTTGAGAAGTCCTGCTAGCTTTTGACCTTATTCTGTCTTTGTCTCATATTACATACTTAACTCATTTGCTTCGACTATTAGTGTTTGGACGTGGTCAGCCACTCCTCGTATTTGATTCAGAGCCTCGCCCATAACATAATCCCTGCCTCGAACTTGCTTCTGAGTCTGTTAAAGATGTCAATCATTTGTTTCCATTATCCTCTCCAGAATCTCGGTTCGTATTTCGCTATTTTGCAACGAGGCTTCCAATTCTTCCACCCTCTTATTCAATCTCTCGATCTAGACTCAACTTGCCTTCAGCTCTGCCACTGAATTTTGGCTACGATGTCTATACAAGGATTCCTCTAATTCCTTTATTCGGGCCTTCAACTCGATCATCTCAGCTTGACTTTCCAACAGGCTACTTTTCATGGCATTTTCTTGAATCTGGGAATCTTGAAACTTGTTCTTCCACTGATTTGTCTATTATTCTCTTCACGAATTTCCCGTTGCCATTGTTCCGACGTCTTACCTAAATCAACAGTCCTCATTGACAAGCAAAGCTTCTTATAGTATTTCTTCAGGCTATCGAGATCTTCTTCAGCCTTATTCTTCCCTTTTCTCAATTTCTCTGCCTCTAACTTCTGGACATCAACGTCTAATCCTAAAAGCACCTTTTCTTCTTCTAATTTTTCTATCATCTTTTCCATTTCAGTATTATTTTCTCAAAATCCTGTTTAATAATTTCTAGTTCATTCGGGACAACCTGCAAGTGCTCCTCAATTGGGCAAACAACCTTCGCGTTTGGCGCAGGAATGTTGTCATTGATCCTTCTATTTCTCCACCAATCATATTCTACAGTTGTCATGGGATTAGCACCGAACACTTTCATCCTTCGAACTTGATTCCATGCATTCGAGTTCTCTCAAGACCTCTTTTTCTTATTTTCTCCTTTATATACGAATTCACACTGAGCTAACCCTTGAGTTGCTAGTATGAACTGTCTCGACCTATATTATCTTGAAACCAATAAAGGCGTGTATCCTGTTGCTCCCTAAATTTCAGCCAATGGGACCTAGTCGAAGTCTCCGCATCGATTCAAAATTTCATCGGGAACAAACCATGGTGCTTGCCATTCTATGTCTTCGTCTCGGACACTTTGAAGTATTGCCATCCATTTTTTTTCTAAGAAGTTTCCTTGTCTTTGCGTGGCTACAAACTCTTTCAAAGGAGAATAATCTTTAGATAAGTACTGATAGGAGACTTTTTCTATTTTCCAAAAGTGACTATGGAACCATACCATCAACAACGGTACACAGCCGATAAACCAACCTTCTCCTTCCTTTTTGCACTCATTTAAAGATCTGAAAGTTTCAGCCAATATTACCGGGATCGGTGTAACCTTTTTACTCAATCAGTCAAACAAGTCTGTCGCCTTATCTTCTATATGTCCCACAGCCTTGGGAAAAATAACTAACCCGTATACCTAGAGCCAGGATGTCAATCTTTTTCTTCGCATCTGGATGGGCCAAGATCAAATCTAGCAAATTCTTCCACGTAATGCATTTATTGTCACCTTTCACCTTAACCCGAGCTGTAACCCATTGCTTACTCATGCCAGTAATGTTTATTAATCTCTTGACAAAAATCGAGACACTAGGAGCTCTAAAATAGGCTCTATCTACCGAGATCTTCGGACAATGGAGTAAAGTGGTGTATTCTTCTATTGTCGGTGTCATGTCCACATTCCCAAAAGTGAAGCAACTGTAGGCCAGATTCCAATACTGCGCTAAGGCTCGAAAGAGGTACTTATCTACCTTAACCTTGAACAAGTATGGTAAATCTCCGTAGTATTGGTAAAAGGTTTGCTTCATGTCATTATCCCAACTGTCCTATATCTCTTTCAATTCTTGCACATTGTTCTAAGCTGTACTAATCCTAGTATAATCCCAAAAGTCTGACTCATGTCCTTCTACTAAGCTATCCCCTTTTTGGTTATCCCAACTGTCCTATATCTCTTTCAATCCCTACACATTGTTCTGAGCTGTACTAATCCTAGTATAATCCAAAAAGTCTGACTCATGTCCTTCTACTAAGCTATCCCCTTTTTGGCATTCATTTTCCTCTGACCATAAACGCACAACCATATTATCTTCCACCTTATCAAGGTACTTGTTTTCCATTATCGATTCTCTTATCAGTAATTGAAATTTTGGATCAATACCTTTCCTTGGATGATGATGAAATCTAATGCAAAAGAGACAAAATAGAACAAGTTAGCAAAACACATTAGTATCAATATACAGGTATAAAACAAAGAACCTAAGAATTTGTCTTGGATAGTTGCTAAAAGGTTCGGTATAACTCCTTCTAAGGCAAGTACTTATGGCTCATTACATGTGGTATAGTCTCTAGAGTAAAAGGTGTTCAAACTAGCAAATTCATCGATCCTCACCCATTACAGGCTCATATGGATGAGTTCGATTTAGGGGGACACATTTCCCACATGTTTGCATAGAAGTGAAAACTTCACGAAAACATGGGTACGGATGTAATCTCGAAAGTGATCCACTATCCTACACGGAGGTGAAAACCTCACGAAGGAATAGTTTTCCACTTCCACTTAAAGGGTGTAGTATCATATGCAAATGAATGCAAATCTATACTAGTAGTATCGTCATAATATAGTATCACACAAAATGTTTGAGGATCTTATATTAAACAAAATCGAGTGTTTAAAAAATTTAACAAAAAGACCGAAAATAATCAATTTTTGGCTTAACTCTCTTTTATTTTAAAAATTCCCAGTGGAGTCGCCAAGCTGTCGAAACGTTTAATTTTTGGAAAACAAACAGGTCTCAAAAATATTTTTAAATGGAAAAGTGGAAAAAATGGTAGTTTCCACCAATCATTTATTCGGTGTGATTGGGTCACTACAAAACATTTAAAGTCTGTTTTGAAAAACATTTTGGTCTTCGAAATCCAGAAAACGGGTTCGGGAATCGGTTATGTGAGAGCAAGGATTAGCACCCTCACAAGCCCAAAATTGGTACCACGTTAATTATTTTAGGGTCTTGTTTGTAAAATTTTGAAAACTTGAGTGAAATTTTAAAATATGATCATTAAATGCATAAGTCATTTTGATGTACATGTTTAAGAAAGAAATCAATTTTCATTTAGAAGTATCGTTATTTTGAAGTGTTCGAGGAAGAAAGTCACGTCCAATGAGTTAGGACTAACATTTCGAGATCCGAAAATAACGAGTTTTCCTTCGTAGCAGTTTTTAAACCTAGAAAAAGGTATTCGATTATTCCGATTTGAAGAAAAATCATGCCTACTAAGTTAAGGCACAAATTTTCAAAACACGAAATAAAGGAATATTGCCTCGATTTTAAATATTTGTATTTTGGAGAAAAATTAAAAAAATGATTTTTAATTAAAATATAGAGATAAAAATGACCATGCAAATTAAATACGAGCTATCCAATTAATGGTAAAGTTATATAACACAAAGAACGAACGATTATGCGAATGAATAAATATACGAGTATAAGCATAAGAATAATGAAATAAAAATTAAAAAATACGAGAATAATTAAGTTTTATGTACGAAAATAGAAGAAAAAGAAAAAAAAACGGAGTTAAAAATGAAGTTTTGAAGAGTTTGGGGTTAAAATGTGATTTTTAGAAAGTTTTTGGGGCTTAAAATGTGATTTTTGGAAGTTCGAGGGTAAAAATGTGATTTTTGGAAGTTCGAGGGCAAAAATGTAATTTTTAAGAAGTTTGGGGGTAAAAATGTAATTTTTAAGAAGTTTGGGGGAAAATGTGATTTTTGGATGTTCGAGGTAAAAATATGATTTTTAGAAGTTCAAGGGAAAAAATGTAATTTTTGAGAAGTTCGAGGGTATAAATGTAATTTTTGAAAGTTTGAGGGCAAAATGTGATATTTGGAAGTTCGAGGGTAAAAATGTGATTTTTGGAAGTTTGGGGAAAAATGTAATTTTTGAGAAGTTCAAGGGTAAGAATGTAATTTTTAGAAGTTCGAGGGTAAAAATGCGAATTTTGGAAGTTTGGGGGCAAAAATGTGATTTTTACAAGTTTGAGGGCAAAATGTAATTTTTGAGAAATTTGGGGGTAAAAATGTAATTTTTGAAAGTTCAAGGCAAAATGTAATTTTTGAGAAGTTTAAGAGTAAAAATATAATTTTTGAAAAGTTTCGAGTCAAAATGCAATTTTGGAGAAGTTCAGGATTAAAATGGGATTTTAAAGGAAAATAGGGGCCTTTTGTGCAATAAACCCAAAAATGTCACGTGGCAGCTTCGTAGACCTCGAAAAAGATAAGGGATTAAATTAAAAATAATTAAAATTGTTGGGCAAATTTAAAATAAATTAAAAGTGTGAAAATGGTGAAATTGTAAAAATAAATAAGCAAAAGGACTAAATGGGTAAATAACTCATCCTTAAAAAACACTTGGATCCGTAAGAGCGGGTCATGTCTGAAAACGGGTAAGGCATAAAACGGTGCCGTTTTGGCACTTTAATCCTCTTTATCAAAACGGAATCGTTTCATTGGGGATATTTAAACCCAAATTTGCTGAAAAAAAAACACTTTGCATTTCATTTTTTACAAAAATTCCTTTCCACCTTCTTCTTTGCTCTGCTCTCTCTCATTAAGGCCCCCTTGGCCGGACCTAGGGTTCGGCCTTTCTCTGTCGTCGGTCCACCGTCGCTCGTCGTCACGTGTCACCGTCCACAACTACCAGTAAGTGAAAAGTCTCCCTTTTCTTTTTCTCTTTTTTTTTTTTTAAAAAAAAAAGCAAAGATCTTGGCTTAGATCTTGAAAAATAGTAAAAGATTTAAAACCCCTTTTTTTAAAAAAAAAAGAATCTGATTCATCCCTTTTGTTTTTCTTTTACTACTTTTTAGATCTATTTTGATTTTCTTGAAAAAAAAAACCAGTTTCGATTCTTCATTCATTTTTTTTAAATCTATTTTTGTTTTTGTTTTTTTTTAACTTTCAAAATTCATTCTTTGGGTTTCAAATTTGCCTTCCAAAGCGCCCCTCATGATCATGGACAAGATTGGAGGGGTTCCGTTTGACCTCGACGATGACGGCTAAGAGCTCAGGAAAACTGTTCGACTGCCCCCTTTTTATTTATTTATTATTAATATTATTATTTAATATTTATTTATTACACTTAATATACAATAAATGCATGTTTAGAAATAATAAATGACCTTAATAACATAATAAATAAATATATTAATATATTTAAAATATAAACTGTTTTGAAATTTGAATGGTCAATAGTAAATATATTTTTATTGAAATTGTATACCTTGTGCACTTGTTCTCTGAATGCTTGGAATGCTTTTGATTCTGATATTAATTGTCTGTCTTTCTACTTGACTTCAAATGTTAGCTGTTTTTGTTGGTTTTCAAATGTCTTTTTTTTTTTATTGATTTTGAATATTCAACAAAAGGTCAATAACCATACAAATGTTTGAATACGGTTTTTATAACCTATTTTACAATCATGCTATTTTGTTTCTTCTAACTAAATGTCTGTCTCATCTTCTTTTGCAGGTTCGACTTGCAGTGGCAGTGATGGCAAGTTAGCCATGGCGGTGCTGACGTGGTAGCATCTGAGTGGGCAAGACAGGATGGCTGGCAGCACAAGTTGCTGCCACTAGGGTTTCTGAAAATTTTTAGAATTTGGGCCATTTGGGTCTGTGCGAGTGTTGGGTCATGTAATGGATTTTAGGTTTAGTGTTTGGATTTTCTAATTGGGTTAAATTTTGGGGTCTGTAATTAGGCTCAAAAAACTTGTAATTGGACACTTTATGTAAAGGGACATAAACTTAAAATTTAAAATAAATTTTATTTTTGGGTTCAATTTTGGGTCTATGGTTGGGCCCGAACAAATTGGGCTCGAACAGGTTATTTATATTTTTAATAAAAGATTTAATAATTTGAGATTAAGTGAAGTGGTTTGAATGCTATATTTATCAGATAGTTGCAAGAATTGAATGAGTTAAGCTATAAGTTCTCAAAGACACATATTAGTAGCATATTAGTCTTAATTTTGTCGACAATGGTTTATATTATTAATAAAAGATGTAACAATTTGAGATTAAGGGGAAGCTTAATTGCAATATTTATTAGCTAGTTACAAGAATCGATCGAGTTAAACTATAAATTCTCAAAGACATATTAGTAGCACATTAATCATGATTTTGTTTGTGATTGGCTTATATTTTTCATAAAAGAGGTAATCATTTGACACTAAGGGAAGTGGTTCAAACGCTATATTTATTAGGTAGCTGCAAGAATCGAATGAGTTAAACTATAAGTTTTTAAAGACGTATATTAGCAACACTTTAATCTTAATTTTGTTGGTAATGGTTTACATTTTTAATAAAAGTGGTAACAATTTGAGATCAAGGGGAAGTCCAACTACTATATTTATTAGCAAGTTACATGAATCAATCGAGTTAAGCTATAAGCTCTCAAATACGCATATTAGCAACACATTAATCTTGATTTTGTCGGGAATTGTTTATATTTTTAATAAAAGAGGTTATAATTTGAGATTAAGGGGAAGTCCAACAATTATATTTATTAGCTAGTTGCATGAATTGATCGAGTTAAGCTATAAATTCCAAATACACGTATTAGCAACACATTAATCTTAATTTTCTCAAAAATGGTTTATATTTTTAATAAAAGAGGTAATAATTTGAGATTAAGGGGAAGATCAATTGCAATATTTATTAGCTAGTTACAAGAATTGATCGAGTTAAGCTATAAGTTCTCAAAGATGCATATTAGCAGCACATTAATCTTGATTTTGTCAACGATGGTTTATTTTTTTAATAAAAGAAGTAAGAATTTGAGATTAGGGGAAGTGGTTCAAATTCTATATTTATCAGGTAGCTGCAAGAATCGAGTGAGTTAAGCTATAAGTTCTCAAAGATTAATATTAATTGCACATTAATCTTAATTTTGTCAGCGATGGTTTATATTTTTAATAAAAGAAGTAATAATTTGAGATTAAGGGAAGTGGTTCAAATGCTATATTTATTAAGCAGTTGCAAGAATCGATCGATTTAAGCTATAAGTTTTCAAAGACGAATATTAACAACACATTAATCTTGATTTAGTTGGTGATAGTTTATATTTTTAGTAAAAGAGGTAATCATTTGTGATTAAGGGTAGTGGTTCAAATGCTATATTTATTAGATAGTTGCAAGAATCAATCGAATTTATTTAATTTTTAGAGTTAAGACTAAATTGATAGATTTTGTAAAATTTGAGGGTTAAATTTATTGAATTTTTTAGAATTAAAATTAAGATGTCAAATTTCATAAACTTTGAGGCTAAATTTGTTGAATTTTTTATATTTAGGATAAAATTGGTAGAATGTGTAATATTAGAGAGCTAATTTTATTACTAGACTAATAAAAAAGGCCTACATAGCTAGAGTGACTAAATTATTTAATTTTGAAAAGTTCTGTGACCAAATAAAAAATATTAATAGTTGGGTGACATTTTTACAGTTTACCCTTTTCTATAAGAAGTCTTTTTAAGTTAATTTAGTAGGCATAGGCCCAATCCAGGGAGGGCTATAACGAAGTTATTAATAGCAGAAGAATAGCTTATGAGCAGAGTCCATGGAGCCTCAGCCCAAAGACGTTTCTCAAATCTATAAAGTACGAACAAAGATGGGCTGCTAACTGCGAAAACACAAGCTGAGAACCCTCTTTTGTCCTTAATCGGGTTCTTCAACAATCAAATAGCCGGCTGGGCAGCAGGGAGCAGACCAGCAAACAAGCCACAAAGCATTCTCATAACATGACCTAATTCAGATATTCATGGCGATTTTTGTGAGAGCCAAAAGTTTCCTCTGTTCTTCTCTCAAATACTTGACTCGTTCTCAGGTCTCTACATTCTTTTATTTTTCTTTTTGTTTCTTGGTCTTTGTGGCAATTCGTCGAATATCTTTCCCACAAAAACCAAGTCTTACTCGCTGTTTTTTTCTTTTGGCTTAGAGGTGCAACTACACACTTGGTGAAAGAGGCTTGCAAGCTGAATTGTATTCTGAGATGGCTCCAGCCCCTAATCCCGCTCTTCGTCCAAGTATCACTCTTTATCTAATTTAACCTTCTGTTCCGCATTTCTTTTTTCAATCATTTTCTTGGAATTGGACCCTCGATTCTTGTTAAAAATAATGTAGTTGACACGTCAAAATGGAAGAAGATTCAAGCGAGCAAGGTCGGGATATCTCTTTCTATGATTTCGCATCCATCCTGGATTGTATTGAAAATTCTACATAAAGGAGGTGATCATCTTTTACATTACCTTCTTTTTGTTAACAAATTTACCTATTTCTAAATTGCTTCCTATTTCCAAAGCCTCGTTAGTATAGGTTCTTTAAGCTAAAAAAATGTCTGTGAATCTTTCAATTAAGTTTGTTTTGCTCCTCTTGCATACTTATTCAATTTTTCCCTGTAGTTATATTTTTCTTTACATATTTCAGGTTTTGAGGCCTATTTAGTTGGGGGCTGTGTTAGAGATTTACTACTAAATAGAACACCTAAAGATTTTGATGTGATTACCACTGCAAATCTTAAACAGGTTTGGTCACAGTGTTCTCAATATTTTTCTCACTCCATTTTCTTTAGTTAGAATTTATAGGATAATATGGGTTGATATAAAATGTTTTCTATTGCCTTTGTAATATCTTGCTACAGATAAGAAATAAATTTCATCGAGCTGAGATTATTGGAAAGAGATTTCCAATATGCAGGGTGCATATGAAAGGTTCCATAATTGAGGTCATTTTCTTGGTTTATTACTATGGGTAACTTTTTATGTAATTTCTTCTGGATTAGAATTGCCTCAGTAGTGAGAAATTTCTTAATGTGCGGTATTTATTTTGTATGTTCTAATAGGTATCAAGTTTTGAGACAGTTGCAAAACATGATGCAGACAAAGAAAAAGCTTTATCCTCTTTAATTCCAAAGATATGTGATGAAAAAGACTTAATCCGCTGGAGAAATAGCAGGAATCGGGACTTCACTATTAATAGGTATTAGTTCTCATGTATGTTTATTTTTTATGTTTATTCCATGGAACGAGCTACTATAGCCTATATATTAGCTTGTCAAAATTCCACTCTCCCATCTTCTCCATGATTAGCCTTGATTTTGATGCCATGTAATTCATAATGATATTGTTTGAATTTTGGGTGTAGCTTATTTTTTGACCCTTTTACGTGTAATATTTATGATTACAATGATGGAATGTCAGACCTGAAGTCATTAAAGGTGATTCTCCACCTTTGCTGATGACAATTTTATGTGTTTCATAACCTCAACTAATATTTACCCTCTGACTCTTCTGTTTGGTGCATTGACTCAGCTACGGACGTTAGTCCCTGCTCATGTGTCATTTCAAGAGGACTGTGGTAGGTCATTTTAGCATTCTTGAGTGCAATCTCGTATAAGATATTTGGATGGGATGACTGCTGCATTAGGAGACATTAATGGAAATTTACTGCTATTTTTCTTACCCAGCAAGAATTCTTCGGGGCTTAAGAATTGCAGCTCGTCTATGCTTGTCATTTTCAAAGGAGACTGAGAGGGCAATGTATGATCTTTCGGCCTCCATTGGGGGATTAGATAAGGTAGTTCAGAAATATCAGTTGAGAACTTTCCTGCTGCCTAGATAGTCTCTCTTCTCTTACTCGCTCTTGCTATGTCTCTCTCTCCTTCTGTGACTTGAGTCTTTTCTTGCCTCCTTTCTTGTACCATCCTCATTTTCTCTTGGTAAACCTCAGCCAGGCACAAATAACCAATCATACTGTGGCTAATTTACAACCTTTTGCCTTTGGGTGCTTTTCTATTTTGGTGTAACATTAAGGTGATGTTATCAATATTTACCTGATACTTAGCATTATAATGTCCTTCATTTATCCAGTTCAGGTTAATGCTGGAAGTGAATTACATGCTGTCATATGGAGCTGCTGTGCAATCCATCTGCTTGCTGCAGAGATTTAACCTGCTGAATATTTTACTTCCATTTCAGGTTTACACATTTTAGCTTATAGTTGTAAATACTTTATGAATTTAGTCATTTCAGAGGGTAGCTGAGACTTATTTGCTTTGCAGGCAGCATACATTAATCAAAACAGAGCTACCAAGAATTCAATGATGCTGATGGTGAGCTTGTTTCATATTCTGTATTTCCAACATTGTTGGTGAAAAAGTAATAAATAGAAACTAGATGGGAAATAAGAAAAGAATATTATTTCTGATATTTTTACAATTGTGATACAGCACCTATATATATAGGTAGTAGCAGCCCAACAGTCTAGGAGTAATTTAATCATTGCCTAATCTATACAAGTTAATTATTACTATAATTACAATAATCTTTCAGCTAGCATATCTTAAATTAATCTACTTTCCTTTTTAACACTCCCCCTCAAGCTGGTTTAAAAATATATTCCATTGCCAGCTTGCTAAGTGATCAAATTGCTTCTTGTGTAGTCCCTTTGTAAGTATGTCTGCAATTCAATCGTTGGTACATATGACATACAAATCAGTCCCTTTTCAAGTTTTTATTTGATAAAATGCTTATCAATTTCTACATGTTTCGTTCGATCATGAAGAACAGGGTTGTGAGCAATTGCAATTGCAGCCTTGTTATCGCAGTAGACTTTTATGGGCAAAGAGCATGAAATTCTTAAATCTTCCATTAGCCTTTTAATCCACAAAACTTCACAAATACCATGGGCAACTGCTCTAAATTCAGCTTCGGCACTACTTCTAGCTACCACATTTTGCTTTTTACTTTTCCAAGAGATTAAATTTCCTCCTACGAAAGTACAATAACCTGATGTAGACTTTCGATCAATAGTGCCTCCAGCCCAATCTACTTGAGTGTAAGCTTCGACCAACAAATGTTCATGCCTTTTAAACAACAGCCCCTTACCAAGAGTCCCCTTTAGATATCTTAGAATTCTGTATACAGCTTGAAAATGATCTTGTCCTGGTGAGTTGGAAACATGATTTCCAGTAGATTTTGGTTGGGCAGATGAGAAACTAGAGTTTGATGAAGTTTTTGACATGGCTAAGAGCTGTTGAAAATATTTTTAGGGTTTCTATAGGAGCTAGGAAAAAATTTCCAGCACTGATACCAAATAGGAACTAGATGGGAAATAAGAAAAGAATATTGTATCTGATATTTTTACAATTGTGATACAACAACTATATATAGGTAATAGCAGCCCAACAATCTAGGAGTAATTTAATCATTTCCTAATCTATACAAGTTAATTATTCTATAATTACAATAATCTTACAGTTAGCATATCTTAAATTAATCTACTTTCCTTTTTAACATAATATTTGTAGCATGAAGGGATTTATGAAAATTTTGTTTGCTATGCAATTCAAGTCAATTTTGTTAAGACTGTTTACTTACTTTGGGACAATTTAATTACTCAATGTTAGAAGTATTTGGAATTCAAAGGGGTTTAGAGATATTAATGCACTCTCTTGATAATCAGTGTATACTGATAGTTGTCTTGAAAGTTAAATGTTTATCTCATAGAAAGATCAATCTGAATGCTTTTTGAGTTATGGTAACAATTTTGTAGTTGTTTATTATCTGCAAAATATAATAGCTATGAATATGATGCTTAGCTGGTTTGGTATGCTTATTATGAAATTTTGATGTAGTTTTGACATGATTTTGAGAAAATTTTCAAAATAAATTTCCAGTCAAAATGACATTTCAAAGAAGTGAGGTGCTTTCCACTGGCTTGAATTCCTATTAACCTTAATAAGGTCTTTAACGCACAAAAATTTGGGCTTGATGTTTTGACCTCCTGAATCTGTCTTTTGTCTTTTTCTTCAGAAATTGTTCTTCAATTTGGATAAGTTGGTTTCTTGTGATCATCCTGCCGATTGCAGTCTATGGTGAGTACTTGCCTCTCCCTTTGTTTTTTTTTCTCAAGCATAGAATATCATAAGACTTAAGCTTTATTGTTATCATTATCAAGAAAAACTTGGCTATTGTAAAGAGAAGTTAGACTTTCCTTTTAGTTTACTAGAAAGTTTGGCAATCTCTTTTTAAACCTCTCTGCAGATTGGGTTGAAAATTTTATTGCTGAGAACAATGAGCATATATGTCTGGAAATTATTTTGCACTGCATATGATGGTTCATATTAAGAGGAATTATCATAATATATAAATTCAAGTACCTGGTTGATGGTATCAAGTGGTTTTACATCAGATTATGAATTTCAGTATCTGTGATATGCCTACTGATCATTTTTTTCCTGCATAGAACAGGGTTGGATTGTTGATGTTTCATCTGGCATTGGTAAACAACCCTCGAGACGCTCTTGTTATCTGGACCTTTGCTTCTGTTCTATATCATGGAAAGTGGAAGGAAGGTGTTGAATATGCAAGAGAATATACTAAACTGGAAGTTAAATTTGTTCCTGAAATCTCAGAATTTTCAGAAACTAAATCAGATGAAGACCTTTCCAAAGAAGTTGCTCAGTTTGCATTTCTGGTGCAAGACTCTGTAGGGGTCTTAACAGAGACTAGCAATCTATTTGAATCAATGTCCAGATATCCATTTTCTTGCTCTGGTTTGGTAAGTGCCTGTGACATCTACTCCATTTGAATTTTTTTGCATTTCTTATCAGAGAGAGGTGTCTATGTTTTCCATACTGTAGGTAAATTAACCTGCCATCAGAAGTGCCCCTATGTCTTACCTTGATTTGCTTGAGAATTGACTGTTTCGGTTTCTTACTAAAAATATTGACATTGTTCTGATACATGAACGTATATGTGTATATATCTTTTGTTAGTAAATAGGTTTATCTTTTTTTCAGGTATTTGTACCAAAGAGCACTGGAAAGAATACTGCTAAATTGTTTGACCTGATGGTAGAAGATATTAGATCCTTCATAAATGGAAGACGGAGAATGAATCCTGAGATAAATTTCCACTTGCTTGGGATAGGGGATCCATGTGAGACAAGATTTGTGCTTGGCAAAATTATTTTAGAAACAATGAAGGCTGGTCCTCGTGGAGATGCAACAGAGATAGGCAATGATGAGAAAGGCCTCCAACCAAAGGCGACTGAGGAGATTTTGTCCAATAATGAAATTCCAGTGAAGAAGGTTAAAAAGCGTGCCCCATCATCATTTATTCCTGATGGCAACAGAGGGATGTTGAAGAAGCAAAAATTGGTTGACGATGATACTGCTAGAAAGAACAAGGAAATGGTTAATAAAGATGACTTGGCTGAGAAGCACCAGAAGTTTGTGAAGACATGCAAATCATCTGAAAACAAGACAAACTCAATGCAAGGAAAAATATCAGAGAAGGAAGAGAAAAGCAAGAAGGATAAGGAAAAGAAATCTAAGAAGCATATGAAGGTAGTGGAGAAGTCGAAACACCCTATTGCACTACAGACAGTAAGCAGGAAGCGGCAAAGTGTAGTTAGGGAATTAAATTTGAGGGAGGAGGATGAGATGGATAATTTGGAAAAAGTGTTGGGGAAGGAGGAGGTGAAGGAAAAAACAGAAGAACCTAAAGGAAGAGCAGGAAAGGAGAGAAGCGGGGCAAGTTCACTTTCTAGTCTCTTCAGGTGATCATCACTTTTACTATGTGCATGCCACATTCTGTTTACCAACAGCACAAGTCGTGTACCAAAGTTGTGATAAAAATGATAGATAGAGGAGTTGGTAATTGGATATGGTGGGATTACAAATTTCTTAACAAAATTTTGTAGTTTAGTGGTTAATGTGCTTTATATCAATTAAACATTAGCGTGATTTTGTATTGTTAACGTTTTTCCGTTCTGATGAAGAATATTATGACCCAACCCAATTCCAAACTGTTGTTCTTGGTTTCATTCACTAGCACTGAATAATAAATGGTTGTGTTAGAATTCGAATATTTCACTGCTAGTACCTCATTACTTTATGACCATATATATGTGTTAATTGAAATTTGTAGGGAAATTTTTTATTTTTAGGGTCATGATCTCATTTTATTCGAATGTGGTTTTTCGATTATGATTTATGATTTTGGTTGTCTTTTTATATATATATATATATATAATAAAACAAAGTTTACAAAGATTTATTTAAAAGAAGAGCTATTCAAAAAGGAAACTTCATTTAAAATTTTTTTAATATCCATAGGAGGTTCCTCAAACATAAGTTGTGTTTCATTCCTAAGAATCATCTCAAAAAATAGGCCCAAGCTAAGTCCTTTAAGTTTTTGATAGAATATTCTTGTAAATTCGAGGATATCCATTCCAGTGCCAGCGAAGAACGAGCCTAGTTGGTTAGAAGGAATGATTTGGTGTCAAGTGTCTTCAATTCTGTGACCACAAATATGGTAAGATTCATCTTGCACTATTCTCCACCTAGCTCTTTTAGCATTAATTAGAAGTCATCATTTCAAATCTAGCTAGATAAATTGTCTCACACGTTAAGGCTTTAGAAATTTTGAAATAGCGTTCCATTAATCTTCCTTAGGATTCCAAAAGTCCTCCTTAGGATTCCTTAGGATGCTTAAGGAGGACTCCTAGAATCTTAAGGAAGATAAATGGAATGCTATTTGGAAATTTCCATGCCCTCAACGTGTGAGAGTTTGTTTGGCTGGTTCTGAAATAACGACTTCTAACTAATGCTGGAAGAGCTAGGAGAGGGATAGCGCAAGGTGAATCTTGCCATATTTGTGGTCATAGAACTGAAGACACTTTACATGCTCTTCGAGATTGCATGTTTGCAAGAGAAATTTGGCGCCAAATCATTCCTTCTAGCCAACTGGGCTCGTTTTTCGCTGGCAACATCTTGAAATGGATATCCTTGAATTTGCAAGAATATTCTGTCAAAAACGTAAGGGACTCAGCTTGGGCCTACTTCTTTGGGATGATTCTTTGAGATGAAACGCTGTCTATATTTGAGGAACCTCCTATGGAGATTAACAAAATTTTAGATGAAGCTTCCTTTTTTGATAACTCTTCTTCTGGATAAAAATAAGAAATTTTTATTTCTATATATAAAAAAAAAAACAACTCAAATTATAAATCATAATCGGAAAGCCACATTCGAATAAAATGAGATCATGACCCTAAAAATAAGAAATTTTCGTACAAATTTCAATTAACACGTATATATGGTCATAAAAGTAATGAGGTACTAGCAGTGAAATATTCTAATTCTAACACATAACCATTTATTATTCAGTGCGAGTGAATGAAACCAAGAACAACAGTTTGGAATTGGGTTGAGTGATAATATTCTTCATCAGAACGGAAAGAACGTTAACAATACAAAACCACGCTAATGTTTAATTGATATAAAGCACATTAACCACTAAACTTCAAAATTTTGTTAAGAAATTTGTAATCCCACCATATCCAATTTTACCAACCTCTCTATCTATCATTTTCATCACAACTTTGGTACACGACTTGTGCTGTTGGTAAACAGAATGTGGCACGCAAATAATCGAAGTGATGATCACCTGAAGAGACTAGAAAGTGAACTTACCCCGCTTCTCTTCTTTCCTGCTCTTCCTTTATGTTCTTCTGTTTTTTCCTTCACCTCCTCCTTCCCCAATACTTTTTCCAAATTATCCATCTCATCCTCCTCCCTCAAATTTAATTCCCTAACTACCCTTTGCTGCTTCTTGCTTACTGTATGTAGTGCAATAGGGTGTTTCGACTTCTCTACTACCTTCGTATGCTTCTTAGATTTCTTTACCTTATCCTTCTTGCTTTTCTCTTCCTTCTCTGATATTTTTCCTTGCATCGAGTTTGTCTTGTTTTCAGATGATTTGCATGTCTTCAGAAACTTCTGGTGCTTCTCAGCCAAGTCATCTTTAGTAACCATTTCCTGGTTCTTGCTAGCAGTATCATCGTCAACCAATTTTTGCTTCTTCAACATCCCTCTGTTGCCATCAGGAATAAATGATGATGGGGCACGTTTTTCAACCTTCTTCACTGGAATTTCATTATTGGACAAAATTTCCTCAGTCGCCTTTGGTTGGAGGTCTCATTGCCTTCATTGTTTCTAAAATAATTTTGCCAAGCACAAATCTTGTCTCACATGGATCCCCTATCCCAAGCAAGTGGAAACTTATCTCAGGATTCCTTCTCCCTCTTCCATTTATGAAGGATCTAATATCTTCTACCATCAGGTCAAACAATTTAGCAGTATTCTTTGCAGTGCCCTTTGGTACAAATACCTGAAAAAAAGATAACCTATTTACTAACAAAAGATACATACACATTTACGTTCATGTACCAGAACAATGCTAATATTTTTAGTAAGAACCAAAACAGTCCATTCTCAAGCAAATCAAGGTAAGACATAGGGGCACTTCTGATGGCAGGTTAATTTACCTATAGTATGGAAAACATAGACACCTCTCTCTGATAAGAAACGCTAAAAAATTCAAATGGAGTAGATGTCACAGGCACTTACCAAACCAGAGCAAGGAGAAAATGGATATCTCTACATTGATTCAAATAGATTGCTATTCTCCGTTAAGATTCCTACAGAGCCTTGCACCAGAGATTCAAACTGAGCAACTTCTTTGGCAAGGTCTTCATCTGATTTAATTTCTGGAAATTCTGAGATTTCAGGTACAAATTTAACTTCCAGTTTAGTATATTCTCTTGCATATTCAACACCTTCCTTCCACTTTCCATGATATAGAACAGAAGCAAAGGTCTAGGAAACAAGAGCGTCTTGAGGGATGTTTACCAATGCCAGATGAAACATCAACAATCCAACGCTGTCCTATGCAGGAAAAAATGACTAGTAGGCATATCACAGATACTGAAATTACATAATCAGATGTAAATCCACTTGATACCATCAACCAGGTACTTGAATTTATATATTATGATAATTCCTTTTTATATGAACCATCATACGCATTGCAAAATAATTTCCAGACATATATGCTCATTCTTCTTGTTACGTCACACTCTATTTATTTATTTCTATCAAACCCTTATTAGTCTAAATTATTTTTTTATTATTTGGCTTAAAAATTTAACCTTAGAAAATCTCATTAGGGATTAGAAGTCCTAATATTTTTGGAGAATTTTGTGTTTTTTGAGTTTTTTGTTTTCGGGTTTTTTGGGGTTTAGTTTTTACCCATCTTTCATACTCTTCATTTTTTTGCCATTATAGTAAAATTTGTGTGTTCAATTTTTTAATTTCTTTTGCTATTTTTTACTTGTTCGTTACTTAATTGAGTCGATTCCCAACAAGTGGTATCAAAGCTAATTCAATTTTTCGTAGATCAACTCATTTAGAGATGACAGCAGCAATGTTTGACATTGAGAAGTTCGATTGTGTTACAAATTTTAATTTGTGACAAGTTCGGATGATAGCAATTCAAGTTTAGACCAGCTTGAAAAAGGTCATTATCGGGAAAAAAAACTCGAGAATCTAGATCAGTCAGAATGGGAAGAGCTTGATGAAAGGTCATGTCTGAAATCCAGTTGTGCCTCGCGAATAGGATATTGCAGGAGGTATTGATGGAGAATACCTCATTCGCATTGTGTAAAAGGCTAGAAACTTTTTGTGCGACTAAGCCTTTGGCTAACCGTTTAGTGTTGAAACAACGTCTATTTATGTTTCGCATGAACGAAGGTGAGCTTGTTAGAGATTACATCATTCAATTTATTACCCTTTTAAATGATTTAAGTAACCGAGGTTCAGATCAGGCTATACTATTATTGTGTTCTTTACCTGCTTCATACAAGTCTTTTAAGGAAACCTTGATTTATGGAAGAGACAAACTTTCGTTCGAGGATGTGAAGGGTCATTCGTTGAGTAAAGATAAACTCGACAATGAGTTTGGTTCAGATAGCTTGGTAGATAGGCAAACTTCCGTTTTGGTAGCATCAAAGAAGCGAAATGAAATGTGTCGCTATTGTAAGAAGTTAGGTCACATCAAAGCAGATTGTTATAAACTGAAAAATAAAAAGGTTGCTGAGAGTAACGAGGAAGATTTAGCTAGTGCTAATTTGGCCGATGAAAGTGGTGATAATTTCTTATTAGTGCTAACGAGCGAAAACTCCGAGCTTACATCTGAGTGGATCCTAGATTCGAGATATTCTTTTCACACGTGTCCCAACAGAAAATGGTTCTTCACATATAGTTCAGTTGAAGGTGAAGTTGTGCACATGAGAAACGATTCATCCAGTAAGATAATCGGTATTGGTACTATTAAAATTAGGATGCACGATGGGACGATTAGGACACTATCAGATGTCAGGTATGTACTTTATTTAAGAAAGAATCTCATCTCCTTGAGTATTTTGGACTTAAAAGGTTGTAAGATCAACATCGAGTCTAATGACATTAAGGTGTCTCGTGGTACTCTCATTTTCTAAAAAGGTAAAAGGACTAACAGTCTTTATATTATGGAAAGTTCTACAGTGATCGGTGAAAGCAGACGTCTCTCGTCAGTTACGGAATTGAAGTCAACTCATTTGGAGTGGAGGCAACTTGGTCATAAGAGGGGAAAAGGTATGACCGTTTCGTTGAAGAGAGGTTCTCTTTTGGATGTAGGTTTTGAAAAGTTAGTCTACTGTGTTTGTGAAAATCGGACCCGGATTAGTTTTAATTTGACAGTGCACAAGTCGAAGGGTAAAAGTCTTTCAGCTTCTAAGCACATATTCAACTCAGTTAATTCCCTCATAGTTCAAAATAAGCCTGTGGTGGGCCTTTGGCAAAGATGACATTGTGGAAATACGAGTCAAGGTGGATATCTATTAAGTATGACTTATATTTCAAGTCAAATTTGAGAAATAATCTTCCAGTTAAAGTTTTTTTTATTTGTTTCAATTAAACTCTATTTATTTGTTTTAGTCAAACTCTTATTAGTTTAGATTATTTGATTATTATTTAAATTAGAAATTTAGCCTATAAATATGTTCTTTTAGCACTTTAAAAAATACACCCATTAGAGATTAGAACTCCTAATACTTTTGGAGAATTTTGTGTTTACGTTTTGAGAGTTTTTTGTTTTTGGGTTTTTTGGGATTTAGTTTTTATTTCAATATTTTGTACTATTCGTTTTTTTGTCAATATAGTAAAATTATTTTTGCCCGTGGTTTTTTATCCTTTTCGGAGGGATTTTTTCACGTTAAATTTGTGTGTTTAATTTCTCAAAATTTTTTGCTATTTTTTACTTATTCGTTGCTTAATTGGGTCGATCTCCAACACTACTCATCAATAATATTTTCAACCCAATCTGCAGAGAGGTTTAAAAAGAGATTGCCAAACTTTATAGTAAACTAAAAGGAAAGTCTAACTGCTCTTTACAATAGCCAAGTTTTTCTTGATAATGATAACAATAAAGCTTAAGTCTTATGATATTCTATGCTTGAGAAGAAAAACAAAGAGAGAGACAAGTACTCACCATAGACCATCGGCAGGATGATCACAAGAAACCAACTTATCCAAATTAAAGAACAATTTCTGAAGAAAAAGACAAAAGACAGATTCAGGAGGTCAAAACATCAAGCCTAAATTTTTGTGCGTGAAAGACCTTATTAAGGTTAATAGGGATACAAGCTAGTGGAAAGCACCTCACTTCTTTGAAATGTCATTTTGACTGGAAATTTATTTTGAAAATTTTCTCATCATGTCAAAATTACATCAAAATTTCATAATAAGCATACCAAACCAGCTAAGCATCATATTCATAGCTATTATATTTTGCAGATAATAAACAACTACAAAATTGTTATCATAACTCAAAAAGCATTCAGATTGATCTTTCTATGAGATAAACCTTTAACTTTCAAGACAACTATTAGTATACACTGATTATCAAGAGAGTGCATTAATATCTCTAAACCCCTTTGAATTCCAAATACTTTTAACATTAAGTAATTAAGTTGTCTCAAAGTAAGTAAACAGTCTAAATAAAATTAACTTGAATTGCATAGCTAACAAAATTTTCATAACTCCCTTCATGCTACAAATATTATGTTAAAAAGGAAAGTAGATTAATTTAAGATATGCTAGCTGTAAGATTATTGTAATTATTGAATAATTAACTTGTATAGATTAGAAAATGATTAAATTACTGCTAGATTATTGGGCTGCTATTACCTATATATAGGTGTTGTATCATAATTGTAAAAATATCAGAAACAATATTCTTTTCTTATTCCCATCTAGTTTCTATTTGGTATCGATGCTGGAAAATTTTTCCTAGCTCTTATAAAAACCCTAAAAATATTTTCAGCAGTTCTTAGCCATGTCAGAAACTTCATTAAACTCTAGTTTCTCATCTGCCCAACCAAAATCTTTTAGAAATAATGTTTCCAACTCTGAATCACATCACCAATATAAAATTAAATGGTGATAACTTTTCGCGTTGGTTTCAATCCGTCCGAATTTATATTCGGGGATGAGGAAAGATTGGCTACCTCGTAGGAGATAAGGAAGCACCAACAAAGGAGGATCCCTCTTATGTTCTTTGGGACGCTGAAAATTCCATGGTTATGACCTGGCTTGTAAATTCGATGGATGAAAAAATATCAGTTCCAACTATATGTGATATTCTACAACCAAAAAACTCTAGGGTAATGTTAATATGATATATTCTGATTTGGGAAATCAATCCCAAATTTATGAGTTGACTATAAAACTTAGAGTGATTCGTTAGGAAGAGGACAACGTCACCAAGTATTTCAATTCATTGAAAAAATTATGGCAAGATTTGGATTTATTTAATGATTATGAATGAAAGTCTCCAGAAGACTGCAAGAACTATAAAAAGATGGCATAAGATCATCACATTTAAAATTTTCTTTTTGGATTAAATGTTGAATTTGATGATAGGGAAAAATTATAGGTCGGTAGCCTTTACCTCTCATTGGTGAAGTATTTGCAAAAGTTAGAAGAGAAAAAAGTCGCAAAAACGTGATGCTTGGAAAAAAGGGAGATTGCTGTACCACTTGAGAGTTCAATCTTAATGGCTTTTGATGCCAAAAAAGCCCAATCGAGGTAGCAAGGACAAAAGTCTCAAGTGTGGTGTGATTTCTGCAAAAAAATCATGCCATACTCGAGAAACCTGCTGGAAATTCATGGCAAACCAGCAAATTGGAAGAGTAAAAGATCCAACGATAAGCCTAATAGTGCTTTTTCCTCTACAAGTGAAGCTAAGACAGGTCCATTCAATAAAGAGAAACTAGATCAACTTCTAAAACTACTAAAATCCAATTCCTCATATGGTATTCATAGTGGTTCTCTCGCTCAAACAAGTAGCAACTCTAATGCTCTATCTTGTAGTCAAAATTCTTTGTCATGGATCATTGATTTAGGAGCTTCTGATCACATGACCTCTTTGTCACACTTGTTTGATGCCTATTCTCTTTGTTCTATGAAAGAAAAAGTTAGAGTTGAAGATGGTAATTTTTCGTCTATTGCAGGAAAAAGAAAAATAAAAATTTCAAAGGATATATATCTTGAACCTGTTTTGAATGTTCCTAATTTTTCCTACCACCTATTATTAGTTAGCAAATTAACTAAAAATTTTAATTGTTATGTTTTTTCTTTTATTCTCATTGTGAGGTTCAGGATCGAAACTCGAGAAGGATGATTGGCAGTGCTGGGATGATTGATGGCATATTTTATTTTGATGATTATTGTTCTACGAATAAAACAACTCAAGGCTCTTGAGTGGTGTTAGTTGAAGTTCTGTTCATGACCAAATTATGCTTTGGCATCATAGATTAGGACATCCTAGTTTTTCCTATCTAAAATACTTGTTTCCAAATTTGTTAAAAAATTTGAATTGTTCTTCTTTTCAATGTGAGAGTTGTGTTTTATCTAAAAGTCATCGTGCAACTTATCTTACAATACCATATCGTGCATCCAAACCATTTTACCTAATTCATAGTGATGTGTGGGGACCTTCCAATGTTATCACGATGTCTGGAAAAAAATGGTTTATAACTTTTATTGATGATCATACTTGTCTATATTGGGTTTACTTTGTAACATCCTGACTTTCAGTGATAAAGGAAACACTGGTTTCGAGACCATCATTCTGATGTTTTAGCTTGTAATTAATAGTTACCTAGTGTTTATTAAATCATTAATGTCATATTAAAATAATATGAAAGAATTTTAAGGTGTAAGAGATTGAATTAAGTAGAAAGGACTTAATGGTGATAGATGTAAATTTATTGATCATTGAAATTAAAGGATGTGAAAACTTAAATATAAGTTTGAGTAAGGAGTTAGATGTAAATAAATCACATTTGAGTTAGTGGATGATGTGGGGTTAGGTTTGAGGTGAAATTTGATAAAATGAGTAAGGTTAGATTACTAATCTTGGTAATTAAATGAAGAGAGAAGAAAAACAAATAGGATTTTCTTCCATTTTACTTCCTTCCACCGAAATTGAAAAAGGAGAAAAGCCATTGTTCAACACTCATTCGGCTAAGGCTAGTCAAGCTTGCATGGTATGTAATTTGAATTCATTTTTCATTGAATTTTATGTTTTTGAGACCGTTACAACTAGGTCTAGTTACCTCGTATCTTAGTATTTGAAAGTGTTGATGTTTTAGAATATTGCCATTGATGAACTCTTGTTTTTTTTTATTTTTATGATAAGGCTTTGCTTCCAAGTGTTGATTAGATTTCTTGAAGAATTTGTTAAGTAATTCTTGATGGTTTGGAATTAGGGATTTATTTTTAAAAATAATAATTTCTATGTGATTTTTGTATAATTTTTAAGAGATGATGGGCTGAGTATTATGCTAAATAGTCGGTTAATTTTAGTACTTAATAAATCTTGATAGTTTAGAACTTTCAAAAGGTATAGATTTTAAATGTGGAAACTTGAGGAATATTGGAAAATATATATAAATGATATTAAATGTTGTGTCTTATGTATTGGATGGAACTTGAGTTATGTGTGGTTAATAAATTTAATTAAATAATTATTTATAGATCGAGAATTGAATCTAAGAGACCAAAACCGAGGAAAAGAGAAAGTCGTGGAGTAACTCTGTACTTACCGGAAGTGACTCGCAGGTAAGTTAGTAGTAACTTATTTCTTAAATATGATTTGCTTAATTATATAATTTTGATACAAACCTAAAGTTATATATACAAAAGTGTGTAAACTATAAAAACGGGTCAAAGTGGATTGTCCCACACTAGCACTTCCACGTAATAACTCTACCAAAGGCGATCCCATTACCGGAATAGCTTCCGGAACGCCTGTTACGATTTTGACTGCCCAATAACCAATTTGGTCCCGAGGTAAGGAATAACTTGTTACGCCAAAAGATGCGGTCAACACAGCCAGAACCACGCTGTAACCTAAGTTAATTCGCGAGGTTTTTTAAAACCACCAGTGAGATAGACACGAAATACGTGCAGGATCATCATTAAGACCATCATACTTGCCGACCATCGATGAACTGATCGGATTAACCAACCAAAGTTAGCTTCAGTCATTATGTATTGAACAAAAGCAAAAGCCTTAGTAACGGTTGGACGATAGTAAAAAGTCATAGCAAATCTTGTAGCTACTTGTACCAAAAAACAAGTAAGCGTAATTCCTCCTAGACAATAAAATATGTTAACATGAGGAGGAACATATTTACTAGTTATATCATTCGCAATCGCCTGAATTTCCAGGCGCTCTTCGAACCAATCATAGACTTTATTGAGATAGGTAAATCAAGAGGACCCCCCCTCGAGAACCGTATATGAGAATTTCATCTCGTACAGCTCAAACAAAAACACCCAAGTAATAGCTGAAACGGATATGGAATAGAAAGTTTGAAACTTCTTAATCTTTTCATTCAATTTTATCTGAAGACACAAAAGAGTGAAAATCCGAAAGCTCTTTTTTGTAGTTGTAATTATAATGCCAAAAAATCAAGTCGGCGCAGTCGTCTTTATGTTGATCGTTACAGGCCTCTTGAATCTTCTATTTACCTACTTATTTATTTTTCTTTGCTTTGATTTATTCTTTGTATGAAATGTGGCTTTATTCTTGTTTTCTTTCTTTTTGATAGGAATTCTCTTGTTAAGACCCTATGAATCAATTGAAACTTTAGATTCATACCAGAACCGCGATGATTCAATAAAACCTTCAAACTAAGTCCAAAGATTCTTTGAGTAAGAACCATCGGATCATCACTTATTCAATAGAATAGATATAATAAATAAAAATACAAAGAAAAGAAAGGTTTGTCCTTTGATCAAAATAAGCATAAACTAAATGAGAGTTTGAAAGAATAAAAAATCTTTCGATTTATAAATAATATAACTCTTTCTTTGAGTTTTTTTTTTGAGTCCGGTTGCGAGGTTTGAATATTAAGTATGAATCATAGTTCAAATACTTTGTGATCCATTTCATATATTCCGTGCTCTAGATACTAGAATGACTATCCGACGGGATAAAACTATCTCGATCAAGATGATAGACCCATTTTCTGTACTATCAATAGGATCAATTATAACAAGTCACACACTCATATTCCGAAAATACAGAAACAAATAAATTTCGCGGTCGAACTACCGAAATAGAGTGGGGCTAAAAAAATCCGAGAACTAAAAGTTTCACTTTTTGTACTGAAAAACGAGGCTTCGTGATTCTTGTAAATCTAATTCATTGAAATTCCATCCAGTAAAACGGAAGAATTATAAATCTCCAAAATAATAGATAAGAATATCGCAAATAAAGCCATTGCGATACCCATCAAAGGAGTCGTTCCCCATCCAGGGGCTACCTTACCATATTCCAAATTCAATGGTTTCAAAAAATCCCCTACAACAGTTCGTCTTGGACCAGATCTAGAACTACCCTCAACGGTTTGTGTAGCCATAAATCTTATTTTGTATTCAGTGAGATCTGTTGACTTTGTATATCATTCCGCTGTACATAAACAATCTTATCATAGACGCATTGTGATCTTGAAATTATATAATAATGGAAACATCAACCTTAGTCACCATCTCTATATCTGGTTTACTTGTAAGTTTTACTGGGTACGCCTTATATACTGCTTTTGGGCAACCCTCTCAACAATTAAGAGATCCATTCGAGGAACACAGGGACTAATTGAAGTAATGAGCCTCCCAATATTGGGAGGCTCATTACTTCAATTGAGATAATGAAAAATCATTTCATTTTTTAGTTAGAATTTTAAGTGGTTCTCGAAAAAAGATAGCGAAAAAAGTTATCCCTAGAGTAGATACTAAGAGGAATGTATAAGCCAATGCTTCCATAGATTCGATTGTGGTTTACAATTATAGCTTCCGTACCTATTTATTTGGAATCATCTCTCGAATAAAATAAAAAAAAGAACAAGAATCAAAGAAAAGACAGCTATTTAAATCAAGATTTTTCTAGCAGCCTATGGCAAATCACAAATAGAAGTGAAAAAAAACAATGCAATCTTGCATCAGACTACTTGTCTTCTTGTAGTTGGATCTCCAAGATCGCCTCTTTGTCCAATCCTAATCCCAAGATTGGATCTTTAACTTCATTTTCGATCTCGCCACCTTACCTGAGAACGTCCTCCTTAAAGCCCAATCCGAGCTTTACAACTGGCATGGATCTGGCATGAGTGTTATGGAAATGAGCCATCGTGGCAAGGATTTTCATTCTATTATCGAAACATCCAAGGTCAATCTTTGTTCCCTTCTCAACATGCTTGAAAACTACGCCGTTTTGTTCCTCCAAGGTGGAGCCACCACCCAGTTTGTTGCTGTCCCTTTGAATCTCTGTGCCCCAGGTGACTCCGTTGATTATCTTGTTACTAGATCTTGGAGAGACAAGGCTTTCAAAGAAGCTAATAAATACTACAACCCCAAAGTCATTTGGAGTGGGAAATTAGAGAACTACATCATGGTTCCCTTATTCGGTGGTTTAGAACTGAACCCGAATGCCAAGTATTTACATATATGTGCCAATGAGACCTTTTACGGGGTTGAGTTCAAGGTCTACCCAGTTCCCCGCAATCTAAATGGGGTTCTTGTTGCTGATATATCTTCCAATTTTTGTTCCAAACTTGTTGATGTAACCAAGTTTGGGTTGATTTATGCTAGTGCACAGAAGAATATAGGGCTATTCGGGGTTTCCATTGTGATCATGAGGAAGGATCTTCTAGGAAATGCACAAGAGATTACCCCTATGATGCTTGATTACAAGATCCACATCGACAACAACTCTTTGTACAACACACCTCCATGTTATGGGGTTTATATGTGCGGGCTGGTGTTTGAAGACCTTTTAAAGCAGGGAGGACTAGAAGAGGTTAAGAAGAAGAACCAAAAGAAAGCTGGTATATTGTATAATGCCATCGATGAAAGCAAGGGATTCTACAGGTGCCCTGCTGAGAAATCTATAAGGTCGTTGTGTTAGAATCGTAAAATAAATCTGAAATAAAACTTAAAGCTGTAAACCAAGATCTTTCATATTAAATCATCAAGATTAAATCAAGAACAAAACTAGATGCGGTAGCGTACCTGAATCCATGGATTCTCGGAGATTTTTGGATCTTGGGGGTTTGATATTCCAAATTAGCACACAAGTAATCTTGAGTGGGTGACTCTCTCTTTTTCAAACATGAGATATTAGAAAAGCTTGCTTGTGTGTAATTTGGGGACCATAACCCTAATATATAAACTTTAGCACTTCAACCTCATTCCTAATCAGTCCATCATCAATTAGGAATCAGTCTTCAATTAGAATTTAGTTACTAGAGTATCTACAGATATTTATCCCATATTTTATTTAATAATTAAAGCCCAATACTTTAACAAAATTATATCACTTTTAATTTGGGCTAACCTATTCTGATAGTAAATAATAACATGTAATTACCCTTATTATATATGTGATGTTTATATTTTCCAACAATCTCCCACTTGGACCACATATATATACTAATTACTCTATAATTACATGTCATTATATAACCTTTTGAGCTCAAAATTTTACTATCATATTCAGAATGTATTCTGAACAATCTCGTCCATTATATTAACATAGAACCAAGGTGACTTTCATTACAAATATCGTAACTAAAGCTTTCCTGATCACGTATATTAACACAACCAAATGACATAGATCAAGTATAGATGTGTAGCATGGAAATTACATGCAATATGATCTAAAGTGTCTATTTTCAACTGGACCTCCTTAACCTTAGTGAGATCAAACTTTACCAAAATTAGATTGTGAATAAACCAAATAAACTTTATTTCTACAGAAAATAAACTTAATATCCATAAACTAAAATAACTAAAAATGTGTCTATAACATAAAAGCATTTAAAAGTACAAACTCCCACTAAAACCAAATATCCTTAAAAGAAATTACACCCATATGAGCAGCGTGCTCTTATAAAACCTTAGGTGTAGTCCCTTAGTAAGCGGATCTGCAATCATGGAGTTTGTCCCAATATGCTTTATAGACATCTAACCACTCTGAATTTTTTACTTTAACAACCAGGAACTTAAAGTCTATGTGCTTTGACTTTGATATGCTCCTGTTGCCATTGGAATAAAAGATTGCAATTTGTTTTCACAATTTGCACATTAGTGACAAAATCATGTATCCAAATTCTATCAAAATCGGAGTCTGTATACCTAATGATCTCTAACTGATCAGACCTCTGATATGTGAGCATGTAATCTTTTGTTCTCTAAAAATACCTTATAACCCTCTTGGATGCTATCCAATGGTCCAAACCAAGGTTGCTTAAATATCTGCTTAACATCCCAATAATATACACAATTTCTAGTATATATAAACCTGAACATACATTAGACTTCCCACTACTAAAGTGTAAAAAATCTTATGCATTTCTGCAATCTCAAAATCATTCTTAGGGCATTGATTAAGACTATACTTATTATTGACAAATAGTATGTTATTAACATATTTAGAACCTTACTCCCACTAAACTTATGGTATATACAATTATCAACCAAATTCAACTTTAAACTGAATGAGATAATCATTTAGTAAAATTTATAATACTATTGATGAGAAGTCTGCTTAAGCTCATAGATGAAGTTCTTTAATTTGTAAATCATTAACTTTGCATCATCAGACTGAAATTTTTCTAGTTGCACCATATAAATGTATAATCAATGTTACCATTGAGAAACCATTAACTTAACCATTAAGTTAACACTCATCTAATGCAACTTAAGTTTAAAATATTCCACTAAAGCCATTATAACCTTTCTTAAGTGAACTTTATTAATGACATTTGTTCTTAAGGTTGTTGAGTTTGTTCTTTTGGAACAATTACTTTATCTTGAATAGGGAGTTGTTCAACATTGTCTTGTTGAGGTTCTGGATTCACTTCTTGATCAATGATAAGTATGACAACTTGAACATCGTCAAAAGTGATAGCAGAAACTGAGTTAGAATTCAATTCCTCCTCAAAAGCAATGTCTCTCTAACCTTATTTTTCCATCAAAACTCAACATTGTCAAAAAAAAAAAAATGTTGCAATTCTCATCTCAAAAATACTCCTAATTATGGGATCATAAAACTTATAGCCCCTAGATTGCTTAAAATAACCAATAAAGTAGTTGTTCACTATTTTGGAGTCCAATTTCTTTTCATGTGGCCTATAAGGCCTTACCTCAGCTGGACATCCCCAAATATGTAAGTGCTTTAGACTAGGCTTTCGACTTATCGAAAGCTCATAAGGTGTTTTTGCAACTGCTTTAGTAGATATACAATATAGAATGTAAGTTGTTGTCTTTAGAGGCACTGAATAAATGAGCACTTTCAGACTTATCATGTTTCAACCTTTCTTCCTCTTGTACACAATGAGAAATTAGCTCATTTAGAGTCCATTTCTCCTTTAGATAGATGTAACTAATTTAAAATTGGTTAAACTGTGTAAGAAGTGATACAAAAACCATTAGAACAAGCAATTCATCAAAAAACTTGATCTTAAGGTCCTTAAGTCTTGAAGCAATATGGAACATCTCTATAATGTACTCCATCACGTTTCCTTGACCCTTTATACTTATAGACATCAAAATAAAAATTGTAAAAGTGATATTATCTTAACCTTATCATTTTTGGGAAAACATTTCTCAATTTCGTCAGGGAAACCTTAGCATGAGTAATCTCTTTAGATTTTATGCCCCTAAAGGCTTTTAGAATACTATGCTTAATGATCATTAGATTCATGCGATTAGAAGGATCCCACCTCTCAAAATCCCTTTTAACATAAGGGGTGCTTTTCATAGTGAGAGGTGCGAGTTGTTCTTCCCTTAGTGAAAGGTCTATATCCATACAACCAAGCACTATAAGTGCCTTTTCCATTCATTGAAATTAATCCTATTAAGTATGAGTATGAAATTTATATTAGCAGATATTGTGGCAACAAAAAAAAGATGATAGCTAAATATAGAACAAAATAGATAGAAACAAGCTCACATGAATATTCATAAGTAAACAATAAATTCATAATAATGGCTAATCTCATCTTAAGATACTAAACACAACATTAATATCAAGTCTTTGGACAGTAATATTAACTGTAAGCGGTACTCTTGTTGTAGTAATCAAACATTGACAATAAATTATGTCAAACAATGAATTAATCTTTGGATTAACTTATTGCTCACGTAAAGTACCTAATAATTGTCATACATTTATCACCACAGATGTCTTTGAAATTCGGCCAAATATTAACTTACCTTTGGGTCAATTAATAAACGCATGAATCACAAAAATATATAATCATCTTGATATTTTAAATAGACTAATCTACGCAAAAGAAGTCACTTTGACGACATTTTGTTTCAACTAATCTATTTAAAAAATTAGATACCCTTAATTAAAATCCAAAGCCAAAATATGAATTTATTTGTTTCAAGATATTTCTCTTAATTTCATCTTTCATTTAAATTAAAAGATAATAGCGTATATATGTATATATATTTATCCCAAAACAACATACAGTGACGTTAGCAAATATAATAATAGCTTAATAAATCAAAATAACTTCATATAAGACTTAAAATTTAAACCAAAATAATTTGAATAAGGAAAACTTCATATTAAAATATCGAACACTCCATTAATATTTCATCTTTGGATAAAATATTAACTTGTAAGTGATATTTTGGTGTAGTAATCAAACACTGACAATAAGAACATGTCGAACAATAAATCTTCCTTTGCGCCGATTTACTGCTCACATGTAAAACCGAATAGTTGTCACATGTTTATTACAATAGTTGCACATGTACTATTATTACCTTACTTTGGGTTGATCAATATTACCATAACTTAAGTTACGTGCACACAACCTTTTATATTTTAAAACAAAATAATTTACACAAAAAAGAATCACTTTGGTGACTTATTGCTTCGATTAAGTTATTTTAAAATATATAGTTATTTCAATATTCAAATATAAAATGTTCATAACAGTAAAAAGTTAGAACTGAATTTTTTGATTGCACTACAGTTTCCGAAATAACCCAAAATAAGGTTACCTAAATAGCACAAAAAAGAAACCGAAAACCTTAATTTTTGATTGATATATATATTAAACCAAATATATCAAAACCAAATAGAAATAATGTAGTGATTCTAAGATCAAATAATTAACAAACACATGTATTCATAATTTTGACATAAACAAAACGCCAAATCAATTCACGCATATACATGTATTCAAAATTGTATTTATGATTAAATAGAGATTCGTATGAATACTTTGAAAAATATTTTCAAGTCAATAAATCTCAAAAACAAAATCATAATAGTTGGCATATCTCACAATTCATACAATAAACCATATCATCGTAATTTAACCAAATATCTGGAACCATAAAAAACCAAAACCTAATATTATAGAACCAAACTTAAAATCAAATTCTTAAAACATTTATTATGATTAATATAAACTTACATCAGAACACCTAAAAAAATGAATATTTATCCATAACAAAAAAATAACAACTTTAACTAATGTTCATATCAAACCAATTCATGTATACTAATAACATGAATCCGTAAACCATATAATGAAAAAACTTAGTGATCAAATACTTCACTTAATTCAACCAAAAACCATATTCAAAATCATATAAACCAAATCAAATAAAGAGATTGGAAAAGAATTGAAAGCACAATGCTTTTGATTTCACCATCAAACAAGAGACCAAACCAAATAAAAAAAAATTATGAGATTCGAATTTCAATTGTGCTTTCTCTGTAACCTATACTGAATTTTAGAAGGTCCAGTGATCACCTACATAAACCTAATCTTGATTGCGGTAAGCCTCATATTACGAAACATATTCTGCAAGTGCTAGACTTAGTCCTATAGAAGTTATGAAGACGGACAGTGCCATTATCTAACGAGGATCTATTTTCGTTCTGAGTGGATCAAAGCGTTGCTGCTCCTCAAATAACTCCATTGCTACGCTATCGAGTGGTTCCTTATTTATTCATTGAAACTGTTTTAGCCGCACATCCAAATCTTCTAATTTTAATCTTTGCTCATGGTCTCATAACGGTCAAAACTCTTATAAAATAATTATAGCTGAAATTAGATATTATCATCCCAAGATTGGTAATAATCATTCGAGCTTAAATTCTAAAAATTAATAGAATTCAAACGTAGAGTATATATATATATAATATTATCAACAAATCTTAACAACAAGAGCAATTTTCAAAGAGATTCTTGGCATAGTAATTGTGCTCAAATTGATAATATATTCAATTATAATAAATAATCTATTATTCATAAAATTCTAAAACTTTTAATAGAAATTTAAAATAATCAAGATCTAAAAAAAAACTTTAATATAAACCATTTAAAGATCAACATATATATATATATATATATATTAAACCCATGAAAATTTTATGAATCAATCATCCCAAAAAGAATAAAAACTTAATCATATCTCAATGATTCAACATGACGAGGCTTTGATGCCAATTGTTAGAATCGTGAAATAAATTTGAAATAAAATTTAAAACTGTAAACAAGATCTGTCATGTCAAATTATCAAGAACAAAACTAGATGCAGAAGCATACTTGAATCCATGGATTACCGGAGATGTTTGGATCTTGGGGTTTTGATCTTCCAAATTAGCACGTAAGTAATCTTGAGAGGGAGGCTCTCTTTTCCAAAGATGGGATATTAGAAAAGCTTTCTTGTGTGTAATTTGGGGACTATAACCCTAATATATATAACTTTGGCACAATAATCCTAATTCCTAATCAACCCATCATCAATTAGGAATTAATCTTCGAATAAAATTTAGTTACTAAAGTATGTACAAATATTTATCTCATACTTTATTTAATAAGTAAAGCCCAGTAAACTTTAACTAAATTAGATCACTTTTAATTTGGGCTAACCTATTATAATCGTAAATAATAACATGTAATTACCTTTATTATACATGTGATGTCCATATTTTTCAACACACTGATGAATGTTCCATTCACATTGGAGAAGTCAGAGTTGGAGGCTGGGTTTTTGAAGGAAACCGAGAAGGAGAAGATGGTGCAGCTCAAGGGACATAGGTCGGTGGGAGGCATGCGAGCTTCCATTTATAATGCTATGCGTTTGGCTGGAGTTGAGAAGTTGGTTGCTTTCATGAAGGACTTCCAGGCAAAGCATGCTTGATTCATGTCTCTTCCTATATAAAGTGCGGTTGTTCTCTTCAATTTGTGTTCACTCTTTTATGTTATTACTTTGGTTTTATGCCAGGTAGATTTTAAGTACTATTGGTGATAAATTGCATTCTATCTAAAACTTTTAAACAGGGGAACTCAAGAAAGATTTTTGTAATAGACATGATTTGCTAGTTTCATTTCCTATTCTGATTCTTAAGTGCACAATATTAATTAATTCTAATAAAGGTCGCTTGAATATTTGTTGATTTTTGGCCTACAATGCAACAGTAGACTTGGATCATGGTGGCTCACATGCAATTGATTTGAAGTTACAACTGTTGTGCATTATGTGAAGGACCAAATTCATTTTGTATTTTTGTTATTTTTAATTTCATTTGAATTTAGTTATGTAATTTGGTCAAAATTATGTGCTAACTTATAGGTCTAATGTCAGCTAGCTTAGGATCACTTTTTTATGTATATTTCTGATACTTTGTACTGCTTAAAATATGTTTATGTAAGGGTAGATTTACTCTATACCCTGTGGTTGCTATGTAACTTTTTGTATACTTTAGTTTTTTATGAATTAATGAATCAGATCAAAATAAGATCAATTTTGATCATTTTTTTGCTGTTATCTTGCTCTGCAATTTTTCTTTCTTTGTGGCTTAAAAACTTAACATGGTATCGAGAGTCTGTCATCTTTAAGGGCCTTTTGATTGTTGTTTGTTTTCCTTGTTGAGTGTTTGAAAAGAAAAAGCTGAAGCAATTTTTGTTGCTGTCATTTTGGTGCTGTAAAAGATGAGTTTCTCACCTCCTTTACAACCTATTTTTTCTGGAGAAAAATACAACATATGGGTTGTAAAAATGAAGACTTATTTGCAAGCTCATGACTTTTGGAATGTAGTTCATAAAAATGAAGAACCACCACCTTTGAGAGCTAATCCTATAATAGCTCAAATCAGACAACACAATGAAGATTGTAACAAAAAGTACAAGGTAATATCTTGCCTACGGAATGGTGTTTCTGATGTGAACTTTACCAGGATCATGGCTTGCAACTCTCCAAAGTAAAAATGCGACAAGCTTTAGGAGGAGTTCCAGGGGTCAGAGAAAACTAGGCAGTAGTAGTTAATAAATTTAAGGAGGGATTTTGAGAACCTTAAGATAAAAGAGTCTAAAACCATTAAGCAATATGCTGACAGGATAATGGTGACTGTTAACAACATCAGACTTTTAGGTGATGAGTTCACTAAAAAGAGAATAGTTGAAAAGGTTATTACAACTCCTCCAGAGAAGTATGAGTAAAAGATATCTTCTTTGGAGGACTTTAGGGACCTATCGGCTCTATCTATAACTGAGTTGATCAATGCTCTTTATGCACAAGAGCAGAGGAGAGCAAACACATTGGAGGATCATTCTGAGGGTGCTTTTCAGGCTAGAGGCAGAGAAAGCTCAAGCTCAAGCTACAAGGGAAAGAAAGCTTGGTCAGATAAGAAAGATAAGTCCAAAAGAGAAGTTGGAAGAAGGAAGTTCCCACCATGCACTCACTGCAAGAAAACCATACGTTTGGAGATGTACTACTGGTACAGACCTGATATCCAATGCAGGAGCAGTAAGCAACTTGGTCATGTTGAAAAAGTTTTCAAAAACAAAGTGAAAGCTCCACCAGAGCAGTCGGATCAGGCTCAAATAGCTGAGGGTGTTCAAGCTTAGGAGGAGAAAGTCTTCATTGCTTCTTGTTTTACTACTGCAACCAGTGTCCTGATTGAAAGTGGTTGTACACATTATACGGCATCTGATGAAGGGTTGTTCAGGGAGCTGGATACCAGTTATTCCTTTAAAATCAGAATCGAGAATAGAAACTTCATTGAGGCCAAAGGAAAGGGCAAGGTGGTGATCAGCACTAAGTCAGGTAACAAAACAATCTCTGATGTTCTTTTTATACCTAATATTGATAAGAATTTGTTGAGTGTTGGTCAATTTCTTGAAAAGGGCTATTGTCTTTCCTTTAGAAATAATTTTTGCATGATTGAAGATCGATCTAGACAAGAATTGGTAACTGTGTCCATGTTGGATAGATGTTTTATTTTGGATGTAAATCAGCTAAATGTAAGAGCATATACTAGTCAAGCTAATGAGTCTGGCTTATGGCACAAGAGATTTGGGCATGTGAACTACAAGTCACTTGGTCAGCTACACAAAATGGATATGTTTGAGGATATGTCCAAGATAGAAGTTCAAGATGCTGTTTGTGAAGTGTGTCAGCTTGAAAAGCAGACCAGACTGCAATTTCAAGCTAATATGGCTTCAAGAGCTTAAGAAAAGCTTCACTTGGTTCATACAGATGTTTGTGGACCTATGAAGACTTCCTCATGGAGTGACAGTAGGTACATTGTACTGTTTATTGATGATTGTATAAGGTACTATTGGGTAAACTTTTTGAACCAGAAATCAGAGGTGATTGATTTTTTTATCAAGTTTAAGGCTTTAGTTGAAAACCAATCTGGTTGTAAACTAAAGGCACTAAGGTTTGATAACGGCATTGAGTATGTGTCAGCTAGGTTCCAAAAGATTTGTGAAGAAGCTGGGATTTTGCATCAGCTAACAAACATCTACACATCACAGCAAAATAGTGTTTGTAAGAGGAAGAATAGAACAGTTCTTAACATGGCAAGATGCTTATTGTTTAAGAGCAAGCTGCCTAACAACTTTTAGGCTGAGGCAGTAAACACTGCTGTGTATTTGCTCAATAGGTTTCCAACTAATGCTGTCAAATGTAAAACCCCATTTGAGGCTTGGTTTGGACTCAAGCCTTCAATGTCTCATTTGAAGGTATTTGGTTGTCTTTGCTACACCTTGGTTCTAGCAGAGAAAAGAAGCAAGCTTGAAGAAAAGTCAAGGCTTGTTATTTTTGTTGGTTATAGCAGCACAAAGAAGGGCTATAAAGTCTTTGATCCATCCACAAAGAAGATTGTTGATAGTAGGGATGTAAAGTTTAATGAAAACTACTATTGGAAGTGGAGTGGTGCAGATGCAAGTCTACCTAAACCAGGTAGCAAGTTGTTGAGTTAGAACCTGCTGAAAATGAAGCTCATGAAAAGGAAGACCTTGATGATCTACCTGTTAGGGGTGCAAGATTAATAGCTGACATCTATGAGAGGTGTGATGTGGCTATTCTAGAGCCTTCAAACTTTGATGAAGTTGCCAAGGAAGACTGTTGGAAGGATGCCATGCAAGCTGAGATGGACATGACACACAACATGGCACTTGGGACTAGGTTAATAGTCTTGTCCATAAGAAAGTTATTGGTGGAAAATGGGTGTTTAGGACCAAATACGATGCTGATGGGTCACTAAACAAGCACAAAGCTAGGTTGTTTGTGAAAGGATACAGTCAGTAGCATGGAGTTGATTTTTTTGAGACTTTTGTACTAGTTGCAAGATTAGGTACAATAAGATTGGTGTTTGCTTTGGTTGCTCAGAAGCAATGGAAGGTACACCAATTGGATGTAAAGTCAACACTTCTGAATGGCTTTCTTAAGGAGGAGATCTTTGTTGATCAGCCTGATGGTTTTGAAGTTTCAGCTAAGGAACACAAAGTCTACAAGCTTAAGAAGGCACTTTATGGCCTTAAGTAGGAACCAAGGGCCTGGTATGACAGAATAGACACTTATCTGTCAAGGCTTGGTTTTGAAAAGAGCCTAAGTGGGCCTACCTTGTATGTTAAGAAGGCTAAACATGGGACTCTATTGATCATCTCACTATATGTGGATGACTTACTGGTGACTGGAAGTAAAATAGGGCTGATAGATTAATTCAAGAAGTAGATGCAAGAAGTATTTGAGATGTCTGATTTGGGGGAAATGACATATTTTCTTGGCATGGAGGTCACTCAAACTTAGCATGCTATTCTCATAAGTTAGCAAGCATTTGCCTCCAAAATTCTAACCAAGTTTTGTATAGACAAGTGCAAACCTGTAAGTACTCCAGTTGCACAAGGAGAAAAGTTGACTAATAGTGGTGACCTTGAGAGAGTTGTTGAAAAAGGTGATAGGAGCCTTGTGGGTTGCCTGCTCTGTTTAACAGCAACAAGACCAAACATCATGTATGCTGTAAGTTTTCTTTCTAGATTCGTGCATTGTTGTAATGTGTCACATTTTAAGAAAACAAAAAGGGTCTTGAGGTATGTCAAGGGAACTTTGGACAATGGTGTAAAGTTTATGAAAAGTGATGAGCTGAAGTTAGTTGGTTGCTCAGATAGTGACTGTGCAGGATTAATTGATGATATGAAGAACACCTCTGGATATTTCTTTACTCTTGGCTCAAGGGTGTTTTGTTGGAGCTAAAAAAAGTAGCAAATTGTGGCTCAGTCAACAGTAGACGTAGAGTACATTACAATTGCTGCAGCTGTTAACCAAGCCATTTGGTTGAGAAAATTGCTAAGTGATTTAAATGAAAAGAAATTTGAAGCTACTGAAATTAAGGTTGACAATCAGTTAAAAGTTTCCATAGCGAAGAATCCTATATTCCATGGCAAAACTAAGCACTTCAAGATTAGATATCATTTTGTTAGGGAGGTTGAGCAATCGAAGGAGGTAAGTTTGGTTCATTACAGTTCTAAAAACCAACTTGCTGATGTTTTAACTAAGCCTTTTGGAACTTTGAGATTTGAAACTTTGAGAAGTAACATTGGTGTCAGTTGCATAAATGCCAAGGAGGAGTGTTGATTTTTGGCTTGCAATGCAGTAGACTTGGATCATGGTGGCTCACATGCAATTGATTTGAAGCTACAACAATAGTGCATTATGTGAAGGACGAAATTCATTTTGTATTTTTATTGTTTTTAATTTCATTTGAATTTCGTGATGTAATTTGGTCAAAATTATGTGCTGACTTATAGGTCTAATGTCAACTAGCTTAGGATCACTTTTTAATGTATATTTCCCATACTTTGTACTGTTCAAAATTTGCTTATGTAAGGGTAGATTTGCTCTATACCTTATGGTTGCTATGTAACTTTTTGTATACTTTAGTTTTTTTTATGAATTAATGAATCAGATAAGATAAGATCAATTTTGATCATTTTTTTGTTGTTTTCTTGCTCTGTAATTTTTCTTTCTTTGTGGCTTAAAAACTTAACAATTTTGGTTTTTATTGTTTTCTGTTACTAATTGAACCCACATTGCTTGAATTCAAGTTTACATGCAAAACTCTCAATTTCACTGTTGCTGTTGGTTGCATTCTCCTCGACTAAAATCGAGTAATATTTTGGACCATAACACAAAGAATCAAGAAGAAACTCTTGCTTAGGGCATTAGATGCAAATAGGAGCAACCATAGAGGAAAACTTAGGGAGATCTAACAACCGTCAACAGTAACTAATGCTTGGATTACATCTGCAGAAAGTGGTGTCGGTAAAGAGAGGGATGGATCTTGGGAGAACATCAATCCAAGGTGCAGTAGGCTTGTTGCACTTAAGAATTTGTGGCTACAGATATAAAGGGTCAATGATGCCACAAAGTATGAGATTCTTCAGTAAACACTTGCATTCTTTCATCTTAATAAAGGGCACTGAAATAAAAGGATTTTGCTATGTGCTATATATATATATATATATATATATATTATATTAGAAAATTATCATGGTATTTGTATAATATCATGATATATACATTGTAGTATATCAACAAATATAAGCCAAAAAATCAAGCATTAAACAGTGACTAGAAATAACCTCTTTAGGACTATCCTGAAGGGTATGCATTATAGTTGAAGGGTATAAAGCATATCAAACTCAATCAACTGATGCCTGTGTGATTGTGAATGTTTGTACTTGTTTCAAGGAGCTCTAGTGTAACTATTTGATTAACTTCACTAAGCATGGTCCCAAGGTAAACCCTTTTTTGATTAAATATGTTGCATTATTTTTCTTGATATAAATTAAACATTGATAGCATGAAGAAAAATATGTTTGTAGTTAATAATGTTCGTTAGTAACAATATAGTTTTAGATATGAAATTATAATTATTTGTGATTAATTGTGTTGTAAAGACAACTTTTATATGTAAAGTTCTGTTATAATGACATAATTGTTTTTGGTATAGAAGAAAAAAAACCAGTCGATTTAAACCTTTTTGCCTCGACAAGGCATCGTCATCTCTTATCGACCTGCAGTAGCACCATTTCCTATGTTGGTGGTGATTGGTCAGTTGCATTCACTTTCCCTTACATCTAACTGGTGCTGCCATACAATTCACTACCGTATTCCCTTCTCTGTATACATGTTGAACTCACAAATTACTGGTACCTGACTCACTTTCAATTCAGACATCTTTGAATCAAGTACATGAGCTAGATAAGCCTCATATCCCTTCTTAATCAATTTTTAAAATTACACTTGTAATGTAATCACTCTCCTCAGTTTTAACACAAACATACTTTCCATTTGAACACTTCAGACTAACTTGCTTTCTTCTACAACTTATCAATGCATCGTGCTCCGTCAACCAATCCATTCCCAGTATGATGTCAAAATCATCAAAAGGTAACAACATTAAACTAGCAGGGAAATTGTAACCCTTGATATTCAATGGACAAGATTGATACACTCTGTTGACTAACACACACTGACACGAAGGATTAGTTACCTTAATTGTATATTCGGTCATCATAACAAGTAATTGCTTTTTGTCAACTAATGCAATGCATATATAAGAATGAGTTTATCTCGGATCAATCAATGCATACACATTAATATCAAAAAGAGAGAAAGTACCGGCAATAACATTTGGAGTAGTTGCTTCTTCCCGAACTCTAATGGCGTAAGCTATTGCTAGAGCCCTTGCCTCAAATCGATCATTATCTACAGTCTTCCCTCGACCCAGAGTAGAAGTTCTTCCATTGCCTGGTCTTTTACCTCTAAGCGATAACACTTCTTGTCTACTTGACTGTTTGCCCGATTCATTTTTCTTCAAAAAGAAATTTCACAGAAAATGTTCAGTGGATCCACAGCGGAAACAAGCTCCCAATTTTGATCTACACTCCTCAAAGTGCTCTTTGCCACAATCATTACACACCGGTATCACTCTTTCCACATTTCTCAGAATCCCAACATTAGTTGCTAGCGAGTTTATCATCTTTAAATTACTCACTTTGGATCTATCTCTATTAACAATCTCTAATGCGGCGCTTGATCGATTATCTTCGATACGTATCTTCTTCAATGGAAACACATGAGCTGACTTAAATGATCCTCTTTTTCTAAAATCTCGAAATCTTGCATCTGACCGTCGTTTACTCTTACAGATTTCTTCAATTTTCTGAGCACGTTCAGAAAGTTCCACTAGCTCACGTATCTTCAGAGCTGCTATAAACATTTTTATCTCATCTTTCAATCCATCCTCAAACCTGATGTACATTTCTTCTTCAATTGATACGATATTTAGTGCATATTTGCTTAATTGCACAAATTCCTTTTCGTACTCAGCAATAGTTTGATTTCCTTGTTTCAATTTAAGGAATTCTTTCTTCTTTCTGTCAAGAAACAACTGACTAGCATATTTCTTTCTGAATTTTACCTACAAGAATTTCCAATTGACACGATCCTCGGATGCCATCGAACTCAGAGTTTCCCACCATTCATAAGCTTATTCTTTCAACAATGACATCGCACACCTGAGATAGTCTTCTGGAATGCACATCAATTCCTTGAATACCCTTCTTGTACTTACTAGCCAATATTCCGCTTTCGCAGGATCAACATCAACTTTACCTCTGAACTCTTCAGCCCTAAACTTCTGAATTTTATCAATTAAAAGCCGTGTCGCCACCACAAGCACTGGATTTTGTGTAATCACAGGTGCATGAGGAGGTACAGTAAGAGGTGGAGGTGGTGGAACCACCGTATTTGCTTATTTAAATTCATTGATCCATTAGTTCATCATACTGAAGAAAACATGTTTCATATCTTCTCCAAAAGATTACGAAATAGAAATACTAGCAATTACTTTCGGGTTTGAAGCTTGTGCATTACTTTCAGCTTCATTATCCACTACTCTATTTGGTTTGTTCGACATCTTAAATCAATATAGAAATATGAGGTTAGTTTGGATCAAAAGCATCACACTATCATAGAGTATATATGGCATGTATATTCTAAACTCATTTGATGCTATGTTAGTCCTAGAATCGACTAAACCGTAGCTCTGATACCAATAAATGTAACACCCCTAACCATTATTCGTCGTTGAATTAAGGTTAAGTGATATTACCATTCAAACATTACCTTTATAATTAAATAAAGCATGAGGCCAAATCTTTTCTATCACACAACTCAAAAACATACATTCCATACTCAAACATGCACATATTCAATTAAGAATTAGTTTAAAAGAAATTAGAACGAATTTTGTTATCACACAAAAAGTCTAGAAGAAAGTGAGAAAAACATGAGAAACAAGGCACACGGCCGTGGGCCAGACCGTGTGCTTACCCGTGTGTGATTCTGAAATAGGGTCACACGACTGTGTATTAGCACGTGTGCCTGCCCCTGTTCAAGCTCGAAAAGACCTTACTAACCTACAACCCACGCCTGTGTTTTGGACCGTGTATCAGCCTGTGTGTCTACTTGAAGCAAATACCCTGCACTTAAAACCACACACACGACCGTGTGACAGCTTGTGTCACAGGTCGTGTACCATCATAATTTCTTCTAATCCAAGACATTTTATTACCCTACCTTTTTGAACAAGATACCCAAACCGTAGACATCTTTCTAACACATAAATTCACACTTCAATCTACCAATCCATTTATTTAGAAAATCCTAACTTTCTCTTAACAAATAGTAAACACATAAGGCATAAACCAATTAAATACTAATTCTCAAGAACAATATACAATCCCATTTCAAACCATACAATTTCACCAAATATGCAAATTTAAAACATGTTTAACCACAACAATTAAGCACATTGTGAACATGAATCTATTCAACCAAAGATTTCATCAAATCTTTACATTGTACCCTAAAACTAAACAAAAGAAGTGACCAACAACTCATTGAGTCTCATATACATGCCACTACCCTACAAAAGTTTCAATAGAAATCTACCAAGAGTGATGGATAGTGTGATTCTTGCTTGATCCTTCTTCCAAACCTTACCACAATCTACAAAATTGTCAAAACAAACTATATAAGCACAAAGCTTAGCAAGTTCATAGAATATAAAATTAAGTAACCTATGATTCAAACAAAGTTTAAAATTGTTAAAAATCACTTAATACCAACATATTCATTCAATCTTACTGAATCTCTTTTGCACATAAAAATGAAGTTCCAAAGAACATTACAAGGGCACCGAAGTGCATTCATAGGGGCATCATAGTGCAAGACAGAGACATCGTAATGCAAGATAGGGGCACCATAGTGCAATTCAAGGGCACCGTAGTGCAAGACAGGGCGTCACATAGCCTACATAACAAGTTCAAATTTACATTACTCTTGTATAAATCAATATAAATTGCATGACATCATTTTAGTCTCTTCTCAATTCTAAACATTCTTAATATTTGTAACTCTCACAAAGTACCACATGTACTCAAAGCAACTTATCATGTCATTTACAATTTACACAACCAAACAAATAGTAATATAAATCACATATAAAATTTTAAAGAATGGACAACTACGAACTTAGCTCCGAATCACTTCCGATGAGTATTGATTTATTCCACGACCTCTTTCCCTTGATTTTGGTCCCTCAAACACAACTCTTGATCTATTCATGAAAATTTTAATTAAATGCCCATCCTCAAACAATTCCATGAGAAAATTTTCAATTCTCATTGTACTAAAATTCATGTTAAAATCACACAATAAACTATTATACCTCAATTTACTTTTATTATCATCTCATCAAACTAGTTTACCATTCATTCAAGAATTTTAACTAAACTAAGAAACCAAGCTTTAGCATAGCATCAAACATGAGCTCAAACACAACAAACTCCAAATTATCAAGAATTTCACAAATTAAAATGTGATCTAGCTAAACCCATTTACCTTAGTATCCAAAAACATGAAATTTAGCCAAAATAAGTTTAAAACTACCTACCACGCAAGCTTGATTAACCCTTGTATAAGCAAATATGAAACTTTTGCTCTCTCTTCTCTCTTAAAATCGACAAAGAAGAAAGAATGAGAGAAAAATATCTCTTTTTCCCTTTTTCATTTCATTAAAATTTCATTTTTGAATTACCTAATTAGCCTTACTCATTAAACATAATTCCCCTAAGGCTTATTCCACATCATCCACTAATTTCTATTTATAACTTATTTATTTATCACTCCTTGCATATTTTATAATTCAACTCCTTCCCTCTATAATTTATAATTGTTACATTTACCCTTACTATAAAGGATTTCTTCCTAATCACTTTGTTTAATTATATTTTACAATTCTAGCATATCACTTTGGTATTTTATTAGCTATACACATGCACTAGAAAATTTTGACATTACTAATGAAATCATAACGAAAATCCCAACTATTAAGGTTTTTGGTCTCACCGAAAAATCAAGATGTTACAAAATGTGTGACCAGTAAAATGGAAAATCATGATTAAAGAATTGAGGCACATCACGCATGACCAATGCACAAATCTCGAGTGAATTTTCGAGGCAAAGCAGGGCATGAAGCTAACGACTCCATTGAAAGGCTAAACACGATGCTCTACCCTCCAGATCTAGCTCGAGCGCCAGAGGAGGAAGAGGAGGCTAGTAACAGTAGCTCTTGTTTTCATCCTTGGTTCTTAGTTTTATTTGATCGGGTTTGTTGAGACGGTTTTCAAATGATATAATTTCTAGATTTATTTGGATGATATTTTATTATATTTTGATTAATGGTTAATCTAATATTTTACTTTTTATTCAAGTGGACTTTTCACAGTGCACTTCACATTGATACGATGGGAGTTTGAATGTTTGTGATCACAGCCATAATATTTGCATGACAGAGTAGTATAAGTGTTATAGGTTTGCCATGACATTTTAAGATATAAGAATATACTCCGAATTTATTCAGGTTTATTATTCATTGATTGTCTCCCATTGATATCTTGCCAACACTTTCACCGCCGTTCATCTCATCCCATTTATTGTTTACCATTTATTTCCTTGCACTTATATTTCAATCATTTACTTTTCCGTACTTCAACACTTAACTATTTTATCTTTTATTTTCCAACATCTATATATGTAACACCCAAAACTCGTATCTGTTGTCGGAGTAGAGTTTCGAAGTGTTACCAAATCATTTAATAAATATACCTTCTTAAACAATAACACAACCAAATTTTAATCTTTGACATTTAACTTGAATGAATGCATTGCTAAATCTACCATTTATATGCTAAGCTCTGCTCAACTCAATTACATGAGAAAATAATGCAAAAGATGCATAATTCCAACATCAACAATACCATTAAAGCTAACCTATTTTAATAACCCATTCAATTCACCCAGTCTTAACATTCAACAAGTATAACCATGTAAATTTCATTCCATAAAACCATACTAAATATATATATATCAACATATTTAAAAAAAGATAACATGTAAGTCACAACATTTCTAACCAACTTTCCTACAAGTAATATTTACAAGCTACTTACATTCTAAATTCACTAGACTTCTATATATCTCCTAGGTTCATGCCAAAATAACAAAAGAGGTCATCATCGATATTGAGTACTGGATTTTTGCCAGGATGCTGAATTGAAATCTATTGATAATTTAACTTGAAATCATGAGAATTTCCCACATTAGTAAACTTTTATTCGCAAACTAAACATTCATATGGATGTATTCAAATTTTCATCTATATGCATTTACTTAACAACTTGAAATCTTAGTCTAAATGTATATTCTAATTCATGTTGTATATCATCAAACCTGTAATAGCCCGATTTTTAGTGGTGTCAGAAATTGTGATTTTGAGATCACAACTCCCACAAGTCGAGCCGTAAATTTATTTATTTTTAATTCTATGATGTTGTTAGCATCATATTAAAATTTGGTTGTGAAATTTTAATATTTAGATAGTTAATTAAGTAAAAAGGATTAAATCGTAAAGGGTACGAAATTGAGTTCTATTAGTAAATGTATTAATTAGCTCAAAGAAGTTAAGTGGAAGGGCTAAAATGGTTACTAGCCCATATAATGTAGGAGTGGACGGTTTGAGCATGAGAAATGGCTAAATTTTGGTTATTTTAACAAGGGTAATATGGTAATTTTTAATTTAAATGCAATTAAGTTAACAAAAAGAAAACCTTAAGTGATTTTCTTCACCTTCTTCCTTTAGTTAACCTAAAAACCCTAAAAGAAGAGCTCACATATTCGGATAGCTTAAGTCTTCAATCAAGTGAGTGATTTTCACCCGTTTTTAGTAATTTCTGTGTTTTTGAGTCCGTATGAGCTTAATCTAGCTTGTTTAAGGACTAATTTGTGAATCTGTCAAAGGTTATGAAACTTTCCATTATTGAAAATGCTTTTTTTTGATATATTTGAATGTTTGATGCTTGGGTTAGATCTTTTTGTAAAGTGATTTTTGATGAAATTAGGGTTTAAGGACTAAAATGTTAAAATGGTGATATTGTTGTACTTATTATGAAATAAATGGATTTGTATGGATTTGTATGAGGGCTATGAATGTTCAGCTGGTATGGGTCGAGGAGAAATTGGGTATTTTGCATGTTTTGTGTTGAAAGGACTAGATTGAATAAAAGGAAAGTATTAGGGGTAAAATCATAATTTTACTAAAAAGGACTAGATTGTGTTAAATGAATTGATTGTGTGATTTAATGCGAGGAATTTAATGATTTGTAAATGTAGAATACGATCGTGCCACCAATCGTGAAAAAGGAAAATTAGCGGAATAGTCCCTAGAAATCCATTCACAATTGCAATCCAGTTCGCTAAGTTCGTTTGGTTAAATTCCAATTTAAATATCATATTCTTGTATTAACAATTGTTGTGTGACTGAAACGATGATCAGAAGTGTGGAAGACAAAAACAAAGGAAAGATAAGGCTAACGGGCTTTGTGCCATAAATGAGAAAGGTCCGATGACTATGTGTCATCGTGAGTATGTAAATCCTTAACGGATTATGAGGTCCGATGACTACGTGTCATCGTGAATCTGTAAATCCTTAATGGATTATGGGGTCTGATGACTACGTGTCATCGTGAGTATGTAAATCCTTCACGAATTATGAGGTCCGGTGACAATGTGTCATCGTGAGTGTATGATTCCTTTACGGAACAAGAGGTTTGATGACTATGTGTCATCATGAGTATTGAGTGTAATGGATCCCATTTGCGAATTTAAAGGCTCGATGACTCTATGTCATCGTGAGCAATAAATATGTAATAAACCTAGCTCAAATGTATACAGTTTATTCAATTCAATTAGATTTTACAATTCTTGAAGTTGGTAAATATGTTTAACTATATGAACTTACTAATCTTTGAAATGCTTACCTGTGAAATTGCTATTGTTTAGATTTAATTTTTCTGTTCGGAGATTGGATCATCTTGGAGCATCACACTATCTCGGAGTTGTTCGGTAGTTATCACATCACTTGGTTATATGACATGTACTAGGATGATATTATCTTTAGCTTCATGTACTTGAGATTTGAAAACCTTGTTATGTTTGATGAAATGTTGTAAGTAGAAATGTATGATTGTGTAAGGTAGAATATAGACTCAAAGTACTATGTTGTAAGTAGAAATGTATGATTGTGTAAGGTAGAATATAGACTCAAAGTACTATGTAATGTCTTGGAAATCATGTATTTTATGTTAGTTTAATGCATAATTGGAGTTGTGAATTATTTGAGTTGATGAACTTGTGTTTTGGTGTGAATCTTGAGATTTTGCATACTTGTTTCGGTAGAACCCATGCATGTTTTGGTAGAAGTGCAGGGTACGAGAGAGGTTGCTCACTGACTTGGGTTGTAATGGTAATTGAATAGTAAGTATCAGTAGTTCTGTATGTGGAAGTATCGGTAGATTGTGTGCTTGTATCGGTAGAAGTTGCAGGGTAAGATTTCTCAACTCTCTAGAGTTTTTAGTATCGCTAGTGGTATGACTTGTATCGGTAGTTGCCTCACTTATATCGGTAGAACTGTCAAGCGTATCGTTAGAAGTCTACACTATTTCATGAATTGTTTATTAACTTGACAACTATCGATACTTATCCATCAAGTATTGATAGAAGTCTCCAAAAATCTTGGAAATGACCTTTTTACCCTTGTTGAATTACATTTATAATTAAATGATGTTATATGATGTGTTGGATACATTTCTTTGATAAAATAAGATTAAATTTCATGATATTTAAAAGATGAACAGTGATAGATTATTTATGTTATGTCGGAACCCTTACCGACGATGGTGTTCGAGTTTTAGGTGTTACATTTCCAGGGAATTTTTCCGTTTCGTCATTAACTGATTCCGTCAATTCATGGCACTCGCTGCCTAGCGGATAAACCACAATAAGTGAGCCCAGCTCTAGTTGGTTTTTAACCAATGATAGTTCCGTAAATTCTTGGCACCCAGTGCCTACTGGATAAACTGCAAAAGTGAGCCCAGCTCTAGTTGGATTAACCAACGGCTTGCGCCCAGCGCTAGTCGGATAAACCAACGATTCTAACACCTAGTGCCTAGCGGATAAACCACGAAAGTGAGAACAGCTCTAGTCGGACAAAACGAAAAATATCCGTCAAATCTTGGCACCCAATGCCTAGCGGATAAACCGCGAAAATGAGCCCAGCTCTAGTCAGTTAAACTGACAACATAAATAATTCACATTACCATCTTCTCAATTCACAGTATATATTATCTTTTAATCATATCCTTGGGACAATATATGTGTCAAGCATTTAGATTGATAATTAAATATAATTGAACCTAAATTAATAAATTGATAGTAAAGTTAAGTTCGGGAAAACGAACTTATCGGTTACCACTGCTTTCCAAAACCGTGTTTGCTACTTGATGATCTTTTCCTTTCCACGATTAACGTTTGTTCTACTGACTTCTTGATCTGTTTGTAACCAATCAATTCAATTAACCATTTACATTGTCATTTATGTGCATAAAAATAGAGAATTCTTCTCTCATTCAATCTATGCTTTGTAAACTTAACAAATAATTCTTAATCAATTTGGTACTTAACCAAAAATCATAACAAATATCATATCTTTCTCATGATATACATGCTTATATATTATTTTATTTATTTATTCTCATTTCTAACATTCTCCAACAGCCCACGATTATACTCAATTTCACTAAAAACTCTATATAAACTTTCATTTTCATAAACAAGTCCAAAACTCCATAATTTCTATTCTTGATTAATCATTTTAGTCAATCCAACAACCAAACACAAAACCCCATAGAAAAGCATTATCAAACCCTAAAAAATGTTCGTGGCAGCAAGCACTTTTCAGCCAACCAAATGCACATACATATATATGTATATTTTTCAAACAGTCCTTCAACAATCTGAAATTTATAACTTAATTACCATAACATTTTAAATTTATAACATTTACATCCTTAATAATTAATACCATTTAAACTTACTACCAAAATAATTTAAAACTACACAAACTTGATATCTAACCACCAGCTCTCCCGAATAACCATGAAAACAGTCCTAAAAGTATCAAAATTTCTATAATTAACACATGATATTTTCAATGCATTTCATTTAAATCCTTTAAAACCAACTCAAACAAAAATTATTAAACAAAACGAGCATTTTTCAAGCCAATAAATTTAATACTACCATCACATTCCAGCACAAAGTTCAGACCAAAATTTCAATCCCAACACTTAACATAATTTCATAAATTAATCCCTCAACTAGCTTAATTAAGCTGAATAAATTCCAAAAATTTAAAGAATGCTAAGAACAAACCTCAACAACACCCGCATGCAAAGAAAGAAACTCAACCAAAAGTCTTCTTTTCTCTCTAATGGAGTTTCGGCAAAAATAAGAAGAAGAAAGAAAATAATAACCTTTTCTTTATTTTAGTGGATTTTCTCTTAATTTTTATTAACATCTCCTTTTTATTTAATTACATCCATGTCCCTTTATAGCTATTATAATCAATAAAATATTTACTCGTCAATATCCACCATCTCAAATTTGGTATATTTGTCCCTTAAGTTCACTAGATAACATTCCTTCCTTGAATTAATCCCTTTAATTTATAATTACTCACTTTTACATTTTCTTCAATTTAATCCTTTTTAATTAAATTACCTATCCAAACACCTATTTTTTTCTTAATTTTTTGCAACTTCTATCAATCCCATAAATACTAACTAATAAGTAAAATATTAACTTATTTACCAATAATTGAAATACTAAACCTTCATTTCCGTTAATACTAAAAACAGGTCGTTACAAAATATATATACATATATATTACTTTTCCATAGCATAGTATTTACTAACCATTACCCTGACATTACTTTAATGTCATGACATTAACATACACTGACTATACCATGACATTATTCTTTTGTCATGACAATAACTTAATTAAATTACATTATTAGTTCTGATCCCTGTGAAGAACGATAACTCACTTACACTTTATTATTTGAGTGATGTGTATACTTGCATAGTTTGCACATACGTTATAGTTGCAACAAGTTTTTGTCATCATTGTCGGGGATCGACAATTTAATGAGATTTGATATAGTTATTGTTAAGTGCATTAATTGTTTTAGTACTAACTATTTTTTTTTAAGGTTTGCCAGTGCATAAGAAGAGGCATTGTTGCTCAAGATGTATATCAGTGTGATAGTGAGATTGAAAGAATGTTAAGAAGAAGGAGAGCTGCTTGGAGTTTGACGCAATTACTTCATTAATAGCCCAGGTAAATTCTCTTACTATTATGATCCAGACAATGCGAAGGTAAACTATAGTCAAGAAGCTACAATCAGTTGATTTATCCTGTGTTTGTTGTGGAGAAGACCATGTGTTTGATGAATGCCCATCAAATCCAACATATGTGTACTACATGGAAAATTTTAACTGAAATGATAATCTCTATTCCAACACTTACAATCCATGGTGAGAGCAATATCCAAACTTTGGTTGGAATAATCAAGATGCTGGAAATATAAACAATGTTGTTGGACAGAATACCAAGACGACACCGCCTAGTTATGATCAACATATGCCGTGGCAAAATGTCCAACAAGACCAAGCATCAGAGTCTTCATCCATTGAATCTTTGCTGAAAGAATACATGGCCAAGAATGATGTTGTGCTTCAGAGTCACGCTGCATCCCTACGAGCTCTTGAACATCAAGTGGGCGAGATAACAAACACTTTAAATTCGAGACCATAAGAAACTTTGCCGATTGATATTGAGAATTTGGGATCACAAGGGCAAGAGCATTGTGAGGCAATCACTCCCAAAAGTGAGATTCAGCTAAATGAAGTCGTTACAGATGCCACGACAAAAGAGGATAACTCAAGTCTAAACCATGGGCAGATATTAGAACCATCTAAAAAGCAAACTACAACTAAAGAGGTTAAATAGAGTATTGCTGCAGCCGAATCAGATCATTTTTCCAACATAAATGCCACAGCAAAACAATCTTAGCAACTTGAAGATATACTGTCAAAGAAACGAAGATTGGGAGAATTCGAAAAAGTTGCACTTACTAAATGGTGCACTATCATACAAAGAAACTGCCTCCAAAATTAAAGGACCCCGAGGGCTTCACAATACCCCACTCCATTGGCAATCATTATATTGGAAAGACATTGTGTGATTTCGGCACAAACATAATTCTTATATCTATGTTCATAATTAAGAAGCTGCGAAATTGGAAAAAGCGCAAGATAGAGTGACCATTGGAGAAATAAGATTCGTCCTCAGAAGATATCCTTTCAAAAAAAACAAAAAGAAGTTCATGCCTGTGTTCCCCCACCAATTTTGTTACTGAAGAGAACAAAACCAAGCACCTGAGGAAGAAGCCAACCCTACCTCTACACCATCGAAGGACAGTACTGAAGTTGCCTCGCCTATACCAACAGACGTAAAAACGACAACATATCAGGCACTCCATTGCGTCATTAATAAGAGCACCAAGTCTGACAAAGTCGAGGAGGACATGCCACTCCAATAGTTGAAACGGAAGATGCACTACAAGCATGCTGCACAAAAATCCCTTGCACCAATTAGAGTAACACTTTTTTAATCAAGCTTTGTTCATTTTTATTTTCTTTTCTTTTTTCAAGTTGCTTAATTTTATGTTGTTTTTCATATGTTCATGCATTGAGGACAATGCAACCCTTAGGTTTGGGGGAGTGTTGTCCTACATTTAGTTGCATATAGTTTTTCATTTTTAATTTTGCCATGATATTACTATAGTTGCATTATGCCATGACATGATTTTTATATCACGATATTATCATTTTCTTTCATTTTTCCATGGTATAATTGAGAATGCGAATGAATTAGAGTATATTATTTTTGTTGGTGATATTCGATGATGAGACTAAAAATTCTTTGAAAATTTAGGGACTTTTGATAGCCAAATAAGTAGATTAAGTAGAAAGACTTGTTAAAAATTGATTTTTCTTTAGAATAGAAAATTTTTGTTTACTAAAGAAATTTTCTTAAAGTATATTCTTTTAAAGACTTAGAATTTTTTTTGAAAATTTAGTTGCTCAAAAAGAAAGAAAACTTTTGTAAGGGCATAATAAATAAATAAAAATGCTATAAGGCACTTCAATGCTTGAACTATGAAGTAGGTTAAAAATACATTGTATGCTCCTTTGTATTGTTGATTAGAAAAATAGGATTAAGTATAAGTGTTATAATATATATAATAAATAAAAATTTTAGGGCAGTCCGTTATAGCGAAGATTGAGCAAGCTAAGGAGATAGTTGTTTGCTCCATCTATCTTTTAAGTGGGAAAAAGTTTAGCTATATGAGTGTAATCTAATTTAGATGGTGACATGGCATAATTTTTGGCAGTTTAGTGTTTGCTCCATTGAAGCTGTTAAGAACATAAGGCTATGTGACAAAATGAATCCTTAATTTGACTAAAAACTAAAACAAGTAGAAAATTAGAATAAGTCAAAAAGAATACTTTGCTATTAATAAAATTACTTTGGTAAATAAAACCTTTCATTCTGACATGACAAATTTTTGCATTTCTTTTACTTAATAAACTTATGAAACTTGGTTAAGTTTCTAGATTTATAAGATATTTTGAGAATGGAAACACTAAAGTATGCTCTGTAGGATTCTAATTTCTCAATGATGCCATGAAAAAGCTTTCATGCATTCATGCATTTTCACTTGAGGACAAGCAAAAACTCAAGTTTAGGGGTGTGATAACTCTCGAAAAGAGTTATCTTTTATGCCTTTTTAGCCTTGGGAAAGTGTTTGGACTTAAGTAAATTCAGGCATTCTAGGATAGATTTTTATACTTTTCATGCATTTATACATAAAAGCTTGGTTGCACATTTTTATTGCATTTTTACTCTAAGTTTGGAAGCGGTGATAGAATCTGGTGCAAGTGCAGGTGCAGGTTCAAATGCAGGAGCAGGTGCAGGAGAAGGAAGCTGGGAACAAGGATACAGGATTATGTCGTGACATAATTTTTATGTCATGCCAATCCTAGGAGTGTGTTAGCCACGAAAATTACATGAAGTACTACTCAATGTCTTCTAGAAGATGTCAGTTGAAAGCTGATGAGCTGAGAGAATGTACTAGAACACACGTTGAAGGTGTGACTCTACTAGTAGCCTTCTAAAAGCCGTACGGACATTGAGTTGTACAAAGGAATACTAGCCTGCTTCTCTCTTATAAATACTCGTGAGGAAGACGAAGAAAGGTGTGACTAGTAAAAGGGAAAATCTTGAGTAAAGAATTGAGGCACATCACACACGACAAATGCACAAATCTCGAGTGGATTTCCAAGGTAAGCGTGTATGAAGCTGACGACTCCATTGAAGTGCTAAGCATGAGGAAGAAGACACTCTACCTCCAGATCTAGCCCGAGCGTTGGAGAAGGAGAAGGTTGGTGAAAGCAACTCCTGTGTTCATCCTTGGTTCTTAATTTTATTTGATCAGGTTTGTTGAGACAGTTTTCGAATGATATAATTTCTGAATTTATTTGGATGATATTTTATTATATTTTGATTAATGGTTAATCTAGTATTTTACTGTTTATTCAAGTGGACTTTTCACAATGCACTTCACATTGATATGATATGAATTTGAACATTTGTGATCACGACCATAAAAATTGTGTGATAGAGCAGTATAAGTATTAGAGGTTTGCCATGACATTTTAGGATATAAGAATATATTCCGAATTTATTAAAGTTTATTATTCATTGATTGTCTCCCATTGATATATTGTTAACACTTCCACCACTATTCATCTCATCCCATTTACTATTTACCATTTATTTTCTTGCATTTATATTTCAAGCATTTACTTTTCGTACTTTAACACTCAACTATTTTATCTTTTATTTTCCAATATATATTATATTTTTATTCTGTATATATATGTATATATGTGTGTGTATATGTGTATATATATATGTATATTACTTTGCCATAGCATAATATTTACTAACTTTTACCCTGACATTACTTTAAAGTCATGACATTATTATTTTGTCATGACAATAACTTAATTAAATCACATTATTTGTTCTGATTTCTGTGAAGAACAATAGCTCACTTATCACTTTATTACTTGAGCGATGTGTATACTTACATGGTTTACGCATACGTTACAATCGTAACAGTCATTGTACCCTAATTAACAATCCAATCACTAAAATTATTGGGCCAAAATTTAATATAACCCCATAATGACTCGTAAATATTAATAAATAATATTTACTAACTCGATCATCAAAAAATGGGGTTCGAAAACCACCATTTTCGGTACCATTGAAAATTGGGTTATTAGATTCATAGTTTGATATATAAGTAAATGATATCCTTTCATTATTATTACATAATAGATGAAAAGTAAACGTGACCACAAGTCATTTGTATTTGAGATGAATGACTTGATAACTATTTGGGAATAATTGACTTTTCATGAAGGAAGATGTAATGATTACCATGAGATAAAATAAGATCATATTGGGAGAGTGAATTTATTATTTGATAGTGATTAATTTTTAATGAAAGAAGATGAAATGATTACCATGAGATAAAATAGGATCATATTGAGAGAGCGGATTAATCCTAAAGAGATTAAGGATATCCTATAAGGGTAACTCACTTATGACAATGTCATTGAACGAGTACTGATCGAGTTACTTTCATAATGGTATATCGTTAGGGAAAGCTCAATAACAATACTATAGTGAAATGACTTCGTGACTAAATCAGTTTATAATTAATAGGCGAAAAGCTAGAACTTAATTATAAATATTTTGTGCCCTAATTACATATGTCCCATTGATCCTTCTGTTAGCTTGTTGAAAGCATAAATGAATTGAATGTTGAATCAAATGAACATAAATGAATATAAATAGTAAAATTGGAGAAATATGAAACATTTGAAAATGAACGTGGTTTTCTCACTAAATGAAAATGACCTGAAAAATTAATTTATGGTTTTTCAAATTATTAATTAATTAATTAATTGAAGTTGAATAATGAAATTAAATTAATTGATTATTATAAATCCATAGAATGTAAAAATATTAAATATATTTTTTCATATATTTTTTACGATAAAATTATCGTGATTTTAACGAAATTAAAATCATGTTGAGAAAAATTATTTAATTGAGAAATTAATTATTTTATCATATATTTTGAAAATATTCCGACAAAAAATATCTCTACAAAGTATTTTTTCACCCGATTGAAACTAGTAAACAAAGAAAAAGAAGAAAAAGAACAAGATTTGTCTGCACATTGCTTTGCCTAACGTATTATTAGTACTCTGATGGTAACGACATGCTTTTATATCTAGTGTGTACATGTCTGCTTCTGATAGAATCTTGAGTATAATTTTTTAAGCTATGCATAGTAGTCAGAATGCTACATCATACTAAACAAAATAATAACAAGAAGGCTATAAAGAAGGAAGCAATGTGATGGAGGAAGGGGACATGCTAGTTAATAGCATCTCAGTTCTCGACAATTTTGGAGTTTTAGGCAAAACAATAAAATGTGATTTTAAAAGTTGGAGAAATTTTTTTTAGATCCCTTAAAAATTAGTAAAAAGATTTGTTGAGTCTTTAAAAGCTAAAAAAAATTGAGACCCCTTAAAAGTTGGTAATTTTTTTTTTACTTTTAAAAGTTTTAAAAAAATTTGGACCCTTAAAATTTGAAAAATAATATTTTAAACCCCTTTCAACCTTGGGTCTTGAGTGACCGCACCTCCAAACAACCCCTAGGGTCGAGCTTGATTAAGAGATTGAGTTAATATAAATTTTATGGGGTTTTGCTTTGATCTCATAGTTATCTAGGCTATCAGTATTTTACTTCAACAAGGTTTTAGTAGATGGTGTTTTTATGTTTTGATCAAAGTTTAGGTTCAGTTATAGTTTTAGGAGAATTTGATCATTGAATTAATGAGATTTTCTAGAAATTGAGTATGGAGATAGAGTCTTACATCACCATGGCTTTTGAGTTTAGTTGTTTATGTTCAGTAATGTGCTTTAGAATTCATTACATGATTTCACTACCATACCGCCAATGCAATTGCACAAAAGAAATGAAGAAATAATGAGTTTCTAAACAAAATTGTTTATGTTCAGTAATATTTTGCTCATGTCTTATTGATAAGAATATCAGGATATTTATACATGTTCCTACTAATATTATTACAATTCATTACAGGACTCACTACTTTGTCTTGGCTCTATGGTCTCCAATATTGGCATTTCCTGTCCCTAGCACTGAAATTCTTTACGAGCTCCGTAGCCTGCTATACGTGTGTCTATGGAGCACGCGGTCCTTTTTTTTCCTGGAACTTATGTTCTAAGCGAGCTTCGTACCTGTTAGACACATGTCAAGGTGACCTGCGGGGCTCATAGTCCTATTTACGAGCTCTTTGGGTGTGTGCGCACTTCCCGCGAGCTCAATCCACAATCTCATCTTGCGAGATGAGCTCACGAACCCCCTCTGCGAATCGTATCCACGAGCTCTCCTTGTGAGCTATATCCACGAACTTGCTATCTTCGAGTGGGACCCATTTGAATCATAGATCGATTTTTCGAATCCTAAGACTCGAATTAAAAATTACTGATGTATAACAAAAATTATATACATGCACGACTAAAATACCATGCCTTAATCATTGCAAGTAATCCACCATCCCGTTTATGATAAATGGAAATGTCCAAAATTCAAGACCCATTCTAAAATTAAATTTTCGTAACACAGAAAGGAAATTTCATATAAGGAATAAAGAAATAGTGAATTCGGAAACAAAATTATATACATACACGATTAGAATACTATGGCTTAACCATAGGAAGTAATCCACCGTCCCATTTATGATCAATGAAAAGGTTCAAAATCCATTACTCATTTTAAATTAAATTTTAGTATTACGGAAGGAAGGATTATCTAAGGGCGTTGATCATACTTTTAAAATGATGAAAGCAACTTAAGGAAGGGTTGAAACGTGTGAAGGAAAGATTGATGGAATAGGAAAGATGAAATTTAGTAAAAATAATATTTAAAGGAACTATATTAGAAATATAAATGATTTTTTAAATTGGTTGTATGGTATAATTATATTTTCTTGGATTTTGTTATATTTTACATTGGAAATTGATAAGGTATTTGAAAATTTAAAAGTATATACATTATGTTGGAGCCTAATTTTGACCGGGCTCAACATTTGAATCAAAATTGAACTTAATTTTAAATTTTAATTTATTTTAAGTTTAAATTTATTTTAAATTTAAATTTATTTTTGAGTTTAAATTTAAAATTTAATTAAAAGTTCAAAATTACAAATTCAAGTCCAAAATCACAAACCTAAGTTTATTTTTTACAACCCTTGACCCAATTACAAAACTCATTTTACAAACACAATACCAAGGCCCAATTACATCCGCTCAAAATAACTCAAACCCCAAATCTAAAAATTCTAAAAACCCTAAACCTTGCTGCCACCAACTTGTGTTGCTACTACCTCCATCTCAGCTACTTTTGTGCTGCCACGTCAACACCAAGTTGCATCGGCAAGTTGCCACTGCCACCACCACCGTCACTGCTGAAATTACACCGCAAAGAAGACAAGACTCACATTTAATTGAGAAAAACATAATACCATCATTGTAATAAGGCTATAAAATTTCATGTGTAAAGGTTACAGATTTTTTAGGAATCAAACACAGACCTTCTTCATTTTGAAATCAATACAAAAAAAGACAAACCTTTTACATTCGAAATCAAGAAAGACAATAAACGAAGACAAATCATCAGAAACTTATACGAGCAATAAACGGAATAGTCAATATCAAACAGAGAACAGAATGCCAAGCGTTCTCACACTCAGTATTAGCAAGGTACACAATTTGAATACATGCATATTTATTGCTTACCATTTATTTTAAATTGTGAAACTGCATATATTCTAAATATATATTAAGTATCATTTATTATTTTTCATTCATCTCGAAATGGTTATTAATTAATAAATGCATAATAAGTATAATATTAATAAAAAATAATATTAATAAAATGTAATAAATAAAAATGGGTAAGGAAGGGTTATGTCCCTTGATGGTGCTGCCGTTGTCCGTAGTCGCAAGGAGGTCTTCTCTAAGTGTTGTCCGTGCCTCGAGTATGGAAGTTTTAACAAAAATCGTTTAACAGCAGATCAGCATGTGTGCAAAATGGATCTAAAAAAAATGAAATAAAAGAATATTAACAAACCTTTTTTTGAAAGATTCGAAGGGATTTAGTTTTTTTTTTTTAAAAAGGAATATAGCAGATCTACTAAAAAACCCTTAAGGTTCGAAGCTTACCTCTTATTTAAGGAGTTTGGAATCAGATTCGGTAAGATTTGACCTCGGATCTGGGCTCTTACGAAGCAACAATCGAAAAAGGAAAAAAAAATGACTATCGGATTTTCGACCATCGTACACGGTGGTTGATGGCGCCGATGATCGGCGCTGACTTTGGCGAATCGGTGACCGGAGTTCAGCTGACCATGGGGAGGTAAAAAGAGAGAACATAGAAATTGTTTTGTTTTTTTTGAAAATAAAGGGGGAATGAATTTTTTTTAGACAAAACTAGTTTATATACACACATCAAAACAATGTCGTTTTGGTGTCAAAACTTTTAGGCCAAAACGACGTCGTTTCACTTGACCCGTTTTTCGACCTGACCCAGAAGGAGGATCCGCATGTTTTTTTCAATTGGGCTATTTACCATTTTAGTCCTTTCGCATTTTTTGATTGTTTTAATTTAATCCTTTTTCATACTTTTAAATATTTTTAAATTTGCCCAACAATTTTAATTGCTTTTCAATTTAGTCCCTTGATTCTCTAGAAGTCTGAGAAGCTGCCACATGTCCTTTTTTGGGTTATTTATGAAATTGATCCTTTCTTTGTTATTTTGTTTCAACTTCATCCCTAAATCAAGTTTTTTTTTATTTTAAATTAGCCCAATAATTTTAAAAGCTTTACAAATTGGTCTTCTAACCCCAAAATGCCTGAGAAGCTGCCATGTGTCCCATCTTTTTTGTTTTATTACCCAAAAGATCCCTAAACTTTCTAGAAATCATATTTTTACCTCCAAACTTCTCAAAAATTATATTTTTACCCCCAAACTTCCAAAAATCACATTTTTGCCCCGAACTTCCAAAAAATTACATTTTTGCCCTTGAATTTCCAAAAATCACATTTTTTCCCCAACTTAACAAAAATCACAATTTTACCCTCGAACTCTCTTAAAATGACATTTTTACCCCTAAAATTTTCCAAAATTACATTTTAACCCAAAACTCTCCAAAACTTTATTTTTAACCCCATTTTTTTTCTTCGATTTTCATATATAAAATTTTAACCTTTTTATTTGTTTTTAACTAATCTTGTATATTATCATTTATTTTGATTCATAATTTGTATTTATTTTTCTTATATTTATTTTCGTATATTTATACATGCTTACTTTGTCTTATTTAACTTTTTCATTAATTGCATAACTTGTATTTAATTTGCATGCTCATTTTATCTTTATTTTTTAATTAAAGTCATTTTTTTATTTTTCTCCAAAATATTAATATTTAAAATCGAGGCAATATTCCTTTATCTCGGGTTTTGAAAATTTGTGCTTTAACTTACTAGGCGCGATTTTTCTTCAAATCGGGATAATCGAATATCCTTTTTCGAAGTTTAAAGTTTACGACGAAGGAAAGCTTGTTATTTTCGGATCTCGAAATGTTATGTCCTAACTCACTGGATGTGACTTTCTTCCTTGATCACTTCGAAATAGTGAGACTTCCAAATGAAAATTTATTTCTTTCTTAAACATGACTTATGCATTTAAGGATCGTACTTTAAAACTTTATTCGAGTTTTCAAAAATTGACAAACAAGACCCTAAAATAATCAATGTGGTACCAATTTTAGGCGTGTGAGGGTGCTAATCCTTCCTCTCAAGTAACCGACTCCCGAACCCATTTTTTGGATTTCGAAGACCAAAATGTTTTCCAAAATAGATTTTAAATGCTTTGTGATGATCCAATCACACCGAATAAAAGATTGGTGGCGACTCCCATTTTTCGATTTTCAAATAAATATTTTTTCGAGATTTGTTTGTTTTCCCAAAAATAAACGTTTCGACAGCGTGGCGACTCCACTAGTCCCTATTTCAAACAAAAGAGAGTCAAGCCAAAATTGATTGTTTTTGGGCTTTTTTTGTTAAAATTTTTAATACTCGATTTTGTTTAATATACGATCCTCAAACATTCTGTGTGATGTTATATTATGTCGATACTGCTAGTATAGATTTGCATTCATTTGTATATGATACTACACCCTTTAAGTGGAAGTGGGAAACTATTCCTTCGTGAGGTTTTCACCTTCGTGCAGGATAGTGGATCACTTTCAGGATTACATCCATACCCATGTTTTCGTGTAGTTTCACTTCCGTGCAAACATGTGGGAAATATGTCCCCCTAAACCGAACTCATCCATATGAGCCTGTAATGGGTGAGGATCAAGGAATCTACTAGTTTGGATACCCTTTACTCTAGAGACTAAACCACAAATAATGAGCCATAAGTACTTACCTTAGAAGGAGATATACCGAACCTTTTAGCAACTATCCAAGACAAATTCTTAGGTTCTTTGTTTTATACCTGTATATTGGTACTGATGTGTTTTGCTAACTTGTTCCATTTTGTCTCTTTTGCATTACATTTCATCATCATATAAGGAAAGGTATTGATCCAAATTTCAATTACTGATAAGAGAATCGATCATGGAAAACAAGTACATTGATAAGGTGGAAGACAGTATGGTTGTGCATATGTGGTCAGAGGAGAATCAACGCCAAAAAGGGGATAGTTTAGTAGAAGGACATGAGTTAGACTTTTGGGATTATACCAGGATTAGTACAGCTCAGAACAGTGTGTAAGAATTGAAAGAGATATGAGACAGTTGGGATAATAACATGAAGCAAACCTTTTACCAAGAGTACGGAGATTTACCATACTTGTTTAAGGTTGAGGTAGATAAGTACCTCTTCCGAGCCTTAACGCAATACTGGAACCCAACCTACAATTGCTTCACTTTGGGGAATGTGGACATGACACCAACAGTAGAAGAATACACCACTTTACTCCTTTGTCCAAAGATCTCGGTGGATAGAGCTTATTTTAGAGCACCTAGTGTCCCGATTTTTGTCAAAAGATTAATGAACATCGTTGGCTTGAGCGACCAATGGGTTGCAGCTCGGGTTAAGGTGAAAGGTGACAATAAATGCATTACGTGGAAGAGTTAGCGAGATTTAATCCTGGCTCACCCAGATGCGAAGAAAAAGATTGACATCCTGGCTCTAGGTATATACTGGTTAGTCATTTTTTCCAAGGCTTTGTGATACATAGAAGATACAGTGATAGACTTGTTTTATCAATTAAGTAAAAAGGTTACATCGGTCCCGACAATATTGGCTGAAACTTTCAAATCATTAAATGCATGCAAAAAGGAGGGAGAAGGTCGGTTTATCGGCTGTGCACCGTTGTTGATGGTATAGTTCCATAGCCACTTTTGGAAAACAAAAAAAATCTCTTATCAGTACTTATTTAAAGATTATTCTCTTTTGAAAGAGTTTGTAGCCACGCAAAGACAAGAAAACTTCTCAGAAGAAAAATGGATGGCAATACTTCAAAGTCTCCGAGACGAAGACATAGAATGGCGAGCACCATGGTTTGTTCCTGATAAAATTTTATATCGATGTGAAAATTTTGATTGGGTCCTATTAGCCAGAATTTGAGAAGTAATAGGATACACGCCTTTATTGGTTTCAATACAATACAGGTCGAGACAGTTCATACCAGTAACTCAAGGGTTAGCTCCAGTGTGAATTCGCATATAGAGGAGAAAACAATAAGAAGAGGATTCGAGAGATCTCGAATGCATGAAACCAAGTGCAAAGGATGAAAGTGTTTGGTGCCAATCCCATAACAACTGTAGACTATGATTGGTGGAGAAATAGAAGGATCAATGACAACATTCATGTGCCAAACCCGGAGGTTGTTTGCCCAATTGAGGAGCACTTGCAAGTTGTCCCGACTGAACTAGAAATTATTAAACAAGATTTTGAGAGGAAAAATGCTGAAATGGAAAAGATGATAGAAAATTGGAAGAAGAAAAGGTACTTTTAGGATTAGATGTTGATGTCCAGAAGCTAGAGGTAGAGAAGTTGAGAAAAGGGAAGAATAAGTCCAAAGAAGATCTCAATAGCCTGAAGAAAGACTATAAGAAGCTTCGCTTGTCAATGAGGACTGTCAGTTTAGGTAAGACGATAGAACAATGGCAACGGGAAATCCATGAAGAGAAGAATAGAACAAGTCAGTGGAAGAACAAGTTTCAAGATGCCCAGATTCAAGAAAATGCCATGAAGAGCAGTCTGCTGGAAAGTCAAGTTGAGATGATCGAGTTAAAGGCCCGAATAAAGGAATTGGATGAATCCTTGTATAAACATCGAAGTCAAAATTCAGTGGTAGAGTTGAAGGCAAGTCAAGTCGAGATCGAGAGATTAAATAAGAGGGTGAAAGAATTGGAGGCCGCGTTGCAGAGTAGTGAAATACGAACCGAGATTTTGGAGAGGATAATGAAAACAAATGATTAGCATCTTCAGCAAACTCAGAAGCAAGTTTGAGATAGAAATTATGTCATGGGCGAGGCTTTGAATCAAATACGGGAAGTAGCTGACCACGTGTAAACACTAGCAGTCAAAGCAGATGAGCTAAGCATGCAATATGAGACAAAGGCAGAACGGGGTCAAAAGGTAGCAGGACTTCTTAAGAAAATCAAAGCTCTGAGCATTAAGGCAAAACCGTTTATGTAATTTGCTTTAAGTAAAGGAACTTGTTATCCATTGAAGTTTTCTAATGGAAATTGAATTATAAGTCAATACCTTTCTTTTGCATTCATGCATTCATCCGCATTGCATTTTCACATATTTAGCTTAATAATTCTAACTAGTTAAAACTTTAACAGTTACATCAGTAATCATTGAAAACTCACATCACTATAACACTCATAAAAAAACCAAAGCTATGGAGCAAAGGCTAGAGAAAATTCAAAAGGAAATGCAAGAGCAAGTGCAAGTGCAGTTGCATGACCATTTGGCAAAAGTACAGCAAGATATGAAGAACCATATTATAGAATCTCAAAAGAGCATTATAAGTGAGTTAACATAGTTGATAAGAGTAGGGACGGATAAAGGAAAGAGTCCTGCTATAAGCCCAGGGGAGGAGAGTGAGGAGCCTAGATATCTCCTAGGCTATGCTTTTATGCATACTCAAGCACCGCCGGAAACGTATCCACGTGTAGTACCTATAACAATAAGAGCACAACAACACCCAGGCGGTATGTTAGGGCCAGCAAATTTTTAGATGGGATCCGATTCCAACCCCGAAGATAATATAGCTATTTTCGTCGTCCATGACTTGGATGACGTAGAGGAGACGAAAAGAGCAAATCCTAAGATCCCTAGACAGCTGGAAGACAAATACAAGTGGTTTGAAGAAAAAGTGAAAGCAATGGAAGGTGCTAATACCTTCTATGGCATTAACGCTAAGGAGCTGAGCCTTGTTCTAGACCTAGTACTCCCCCCCAAATTCAAAACACCTGATTTTGACAAATACAGTGGGACCAATTGCCCCGAGGCACACATTACCATGTTCTGCAGGAAGATGATTGGGCATGTCCATAATGACCAATTATTAATACACTATTTTCAAGATAGTTTATCAGGATCTGCAGCCAAATGATATAATCAGTTGAGTCGTGCCAAGATAAGCTCATGGAAGGATCTGGCACAAGCATTTATGAAGCAATACAGTCATGTAACTGACATGGCACCCGATAGACTGACCCTGCAAAGAATGGAGAAGAAGCCAAATGAGAGTTTTCGACAATATGCTAAAAGATGGAGAGATGTGGCAACCCAAATACAGCCACTGTTATTGAAAAAGGAAACAACTATGTTGTTCGTTAATACTCTGAAGACCCCTTTCATTAACCATATGTTGGGAAGCACTACCAAATGTTTCTCTGACATGGTTATGTCAGGCGAGATGGTCGAGAACGTAATTCGAAATGGAAAAATCGAGGCGAGAGAATGCGTTAGAAGAACAGCTCCCAAGAAAAAGGAAAATGAGATCAATAACACAGACTCTTACAAGACAAATTACTCAAAACCAATGGTGATGGCGTCGTTCAGAACCACGGAAGGAAACTATCAAAGAAATCTAATGCAGGTTTGGTGTGAGACCAAAAGTGGAATTCACTCCTATTCCCATGATATATAGGGAACTTTATTCGAGATTATATGAGGAACGTCTCGTGGTGCCAATCCATGTAAAGCCATTGCTACCACCATTCTCGAGTAGGTACGACACGAACGCACGATGTGAATATCATGCAAGGATAGCCGGACATTCAATTGAGAACTGCACGACCTTAAAAAGGCATGTACAGCGACTCATCAATGTCAAGGTCCTGAGATTCGAGGGTCCAGCGAATCCCAATGTATCAAGTAATCCACTACCCAAACATCCTGATCAAGGGGTGAATGTAATAGTCGAAGGAGAAGGAAGGAAGATCAAGACTCGCATTGAGGAAGTAAGATCACCCTTGAGATGGGTATGACATGAACTGATAAAAGTGGGTTTAATTGCCTAAGATTCGACAAATGCAATGAGAAAAGGATGCTACTATGAGTTCCACAATAATGAAGGACATGACATTTAGGAATGCGACGAGTTCAGAATTATGGTACAGGGATTAATAGACAATAAGGAGTTAGAATTTTTCGAAGAAAAAGAAGTGGAAGAAGTATGTACCTCCGAAGTGGGCATGACTAAGAAAGCTTTTGGGTTTAATAACCCAATGATAATCATCTCACGGCTAAGGAATTACGAAACTAAAGCAAGAGTTGCTAATGATAGAAAAGGAAGTACTAGTGAACTGAAGTCACCAATTAGTGAGCTAGTGATAGAAAAGGAGGCTAAGAAATTCTTGAAGTTCCTCAAGCACAACGAATACAGCGTGGTGGAGCAATCGCACAAGCAATCGGCTCGTATATCCATTTTAAAGCTATTGCGAAGCTCGAAAGCACATCGTAATGCGCTAATGAAAGTATTAAATGAGACTTATGTAGTCGAGGACATTTCAGTGAACAAACTAGATCGCTTGGTCAATAATGTCAGCGTTGATAATTTCATCTTTTTTAATGATGACGAAATACCCCCAGGAGGTATGGGTCAACAAAAGCGCTACATATCACCACCCGCTGTAAAGGTTACACACTGCCTGGTGTATTGATTGACAACGGTTCAGCCTTGAACGTTCTTCCATTGACCACATTAAAGAGGTTGTTAATCGATAGTTCTCACATGAAGCATGCCACAATATAGTGAGAGCTTTCAATGGAACAGAAAGGAAAGTTATGGGTCATATCAAGATACCATTGTTAATCGGTCCAAACTCATATGAAGTAGGCTTCTTTAGAGTAATGCTCAGAACACACTTATTGCTTTAGGCTCGAAAGCAATATGAATCTTTTTGTAAATTGTAAAAGGGTCCATGATCATTATCTAGTTATTTTGAATGAAAATGCATCTTCTATCTTATATGGAAAATCTTTCGTTAATTATTCTTTCATTCCTAATCCAACTTAACAAACCATTTGTACATACCCAATAAACAAAATTAATCATTCTTTAATACATACATTATTGTCCAATTTGACAAACATATTCATACTCATACCATATAATCATTCTTTCGTAAATTTATTTTGTTCTTTGGACCTCCTTTTTATTCTTTTGATAGGTTCTTGAATATCAATAATATGAGTAACCCTGATGCTAACTTAGAGCATTGTTTCGAGCAAGATATGTGTTTAGAAGAACTTCAGGACTTCGAAGATAATCAAGATTGTAATTTGTCTCCTGATCTGTTAAGAATGATGGAGTAAGAAGAAAAACAAATCCTGCCTCATTCAGAACCGATGGAAGTTATAAGCCTAGGGAACGAAGATGAAAAGAAAGAGGTGAAAATTGGGACAAGCGTCTCCTTAGAAACCAGAAAAGATCTTATCAAGTTACTTCAAGAATTCCAAAATGTCTTCGCATGGTCCTACCAAGACATGCTTGGCTTGAGTACTTACATCGTGGTACATAAACTCCCCATAAAGGAAGAATGCAGGCCTGTTTAGCAAAAGCTCTGAAGGATGAGACTTGATGTGTTATTGAAAATAAAAGAGGAGGTTAGAAAGCAATTTGACGTTGGGTTTCTCCAAGTAGTCAAATACTCAGAAAGGGTAGCCAACATAGTCCCCGTTCCTAAAAAAGATGGGAAGGTGTGTATGTGTGTAGATTACAGGGATTTAAATAAAGCTAACCTAAAGGATAACTTTCCATTACCTCACATCGACACCTTAGTAGATAATACAATAGGTCACTCCTTATTTTCATCCATGGACGATTTCTCTGGGTATAACCAGATAAGGATGGATTTTGAAGATATGGAGAAAATCATGTTTGTCACGCTGTGGGGAATATTCTATTACAAGGTGATGCCTTTTGGACTAAAAAAACGTGGGGGCAACTTATCAAAGGGCCATGGTGACTTTATTTCATGACATGATGAATAAAAAAATTGAAGTTTATGTCAATGATATGATTGTGAAATCCCGAACAGAGGAAGAGCATGTAAGGATCTTGAGAAAGTTGTTTGGCAGGCTAAAAAAGTATCAATTAAAGTTGAATCCAGCCAAGTGCACTTTCGGAGCCACTTCAGGAAAGCTGTTAGGCATTGTGGTCAGCAAAAAGCGGATTGAAATCGATCCAAATAAAGTCAAAGCCATAAAGAGCTACCACCACCCAGTATGTAAAAAGAAGTTCGAGGGTTTTTAGGGAGACTAAATTATATTACTCGGTTCATCTCACAACTGACTGAGAAATGTGATTGTTGGAGCCCAATTTTGACCGGGCCTAAACTAAACCTTTTAAATTTATTTTAAGATTAAATTTAATTTAAATTTAAATTTAAATTTAAATTATGTTTAAATTTATTTTTAAATTTAAAATTAATAAAGCCCAAACAAAAAAAAATATCCAAATACAATTCAAAACAAACTTGAAAGGCCCAAATTTCTAAACCCTAAACCAAACAAGCCCAAATTGGATATTTGGCCCAAATTTAGAAGTCAAATCTATTGGACCACTTGCTACCAGCCACCTCCCTCCCAACCAATCACATGCTGCCACGTCAGTAGCCGCATCACTATCTTCAACCACCGTCACCAGCAAGTTGCACCTCCTGCAAGCAGAACCTGCACTGCAAAAGAAAGAAAGGACAGATTTTAAATGGCAAAGAACAAAATAAAATGATTGTAAGAGGGCTATAAAAGCCAAATAAAAATCTGTTGTTTCTTAGAGTTCAATACAGAGTAGAGCTATTGAAGCAACACAAAACAAAGGTCAAGCATTTCGGTTTCCGTTTTCTATGTATTTGATAAATTGTAATGTATTTACTGTTTGTTCATTATTTTCTTCAAGAAAAATTAAGTGTACAACAACATATTTATTAATTGTCATTATAAATTAATGTTTTCATTCAAAATGCATTAATTCTCCTCTTAATATTGGAGACGTTTCAACATATCCATATATTAACACATTAGCTATTATTATGATCATTTATTATCCTCATTCACTTCAAAAACAATATCAGAAGGACATTAAATAAAATATTAAATAATAATAAAAGAAGTTCGAAGAGGTACCTGTTCATGAGACCGCCGCTGCTGCCGTCGAAGTCAATGGGACCCTTCCGTTTTCGTCCACGATGGTGAGAGGTGTTGCAAAGGACAAATTTGAGACAAAACAAAAAAGATGAGAACTTAACTAAAAACCTAGATCTAAGTTTAAGTTTTAAATCCCTTTTAAGTTATAACAGAAAATATATATGAATCAGATCTAAAAAACTTGCTTCGTTTTTAAATCCAGATCTAAATTATTTTTTGACTAAAAGATTTCTAAAAGAAAAGGGAAGATTCCGTTGTGTTTATTTTGGATTCGAGACTCTAAAACCCGATTTGAGACGGTTTAAAAGAAAAAATAAAAAAAGGAAAGTTTTTACCTAAAACCACCGTGGACGACGGCGTGTGGTGGCGATGTGATGACGGAGCGGCGGTCGGACGGGGACCGGATTATGGTCGGACTTGGAGAGAAGGGAGAGGAAAAGAAGGGCCTTTAAGAGCTTCTTTTGAAGAGAAAACCCTTTTTTTTTAAGTGGGGATAAATGATTTTTTTTTTTTTTTGGATTTTAAAGGGCTTTTATAGCCATCCAAAACGGTGTCGTTTTGGCATTGGCTTAAAGGCCCTAAAACGGTACCGTTTTGCCATACCCGATCCGACCCGACCCACTCCATAATCAGGATCCGCGTGTTTTATAAAAATAGTATATTTAATCTATTGGTCCTTCTACTTTTGTTAAATTTACAATCGCATCCTTTTTATATTTGAAATTAATTTTTAATTTGCACAATAATTTTCATTCTTTTTCAATTTGATCCCTCAACTCTCTGGAAGCCTGAGAGGTTACCACGTGTCTCATTTTTGGCTTATTTATGCATTTGGTCCTTTTTATTTTTGATTTGTTTTAATTTCATCCCTAAATCAAGTTCTTTTTTAATTATAAATTGGCTCAAAAATTTTAAATAATTTTCAAATTAGTCTTTTAACTTCAGAATGCATAAGAGGCTGCCACGTGTCCCATCTTTTTGGTTTTATTACCTAAAAGGTCCCTGAACTCTCCAGAATCATATTTTGACCCCAAAAATTTCCAAAAATTTCATTTTTGCCCTCAAACTTCTCAAAAATTTCATTTTTGCCCTCGAACTTCCAAAAATTTCATTTTTACCCTCAAACTTCCAAAAAATCATATTTTTGCCTCGAACTCCCAAAAATCACATTTTTGCCCCCGAACTTCCAAGAGTTGTATTTTTACCTCGAATTTCACAAAAATGGCATTTTTACCCCTAAAACTTTCCAAAATTACATTTTAACCCCAAACTCTCCTAAACTTCATTTTCGACCTTGGTTTTTTTCTTTTCTTCGACTTTTGTATATAATTCTTTAAAATTTTTAAATTAATTTCATATTTTCTCATTTATTTTGATTCATAATTCGTATTTTATTTTTCTCGTATTTATTTTATTACATTTGATTCTTTATGTTATTTACCTTTATCATTAATTGCATAGCTCATACTTAATTTGCATACTCATTTTATCTCTTTTTTTAATTAAAGTCATTTTTTTAATTTCTCAAAAATATTTAAAATCGAGCCGATATTCCTTTATTTCGAGTTTTGAAAATTTGTGCCTTAACTTACCTGGCACGGTTTTTCTTCAAACCAGGATAATCGACTACCCTTAAATCTAGACAATGTTTCTTTATCTCTGGTTTTGAAAATTTATGCCTTAACTTACTAGGCATGACTTTTCTTCAAATTGGGATAATCGAATACCCTTTTCCAAGGTTTAAAAGTTTACAACAAAGCAAGGCTCATTATTTTCGGATCTCGAAACGTTATGTCCTAACTCACTGGACGCGATTTTCTTTTTCGATCACCTCGAAATAGCGAGACTCCCAAACAAAAATCGATTTCTTTATTAAACATGACTTTTGCGTTTAAGGATCGTACTTTACAACTTTATTCGAGTTTTTAAAATTTTACAAACAAAACCCTAAAATAATCGATATGGTACCAATTTTAGGCATGTGGGGTGCTAATCCTTCCTCTCAAATAACTGACTCCCGATCCCATTTTCTGGATTTCGAAGACCAAAATGTTTTTTCGAAACGGGCTTTAAACATTTTGTGGTGATCCAATCACACCAAATAAAAGATTGGTGACAACTCTCATTTTTTCCAATTTTCGATATTTTTAAAATATTGTTCGAGACTTGTTTGTTTTCCCGAAAAATAAACGTTTCGATAGCTTGGCGACTCCAATGAGGATTTTTAAAATAAAAGAGAGTCAAACCAAAATTGATTATTTGCGGGTCTTTTTGTTAAAGTTTTCAAGTACTCGATTTTGTTTAAATATACGATCCTTAAACATTTTGTGATGCTATATTGATACTGCTAGTATAGATTTGCATTCATCTGCATATGATACCACACCCTTTAAGTGGAAGTGAGAAACTATTCCTTCGTGAGGTTTTCACCTTCGTGCAAGATGATGGATCACTTTCGGGATTACATCCGTACCCATGTTTTCGTGATGTTTTCACTTTCGTGCAAACATGTGGGAAATGTGTCCCCCCTAAATTGAACTCATCCGTATGAGCTTGTAATGGGTGAGGATTGAGGAATCTGCTGGTTTGGGTACCCTTTACTCTAGAGATTAAACCACATGTAATGAGCCATAAGTACTTGCCTTAGAAGAGGTTATACCGAGCCTTTTAGCAACTATCCAAGACAAATTCTTAAGTTCTTTGCTTTATACTTGTATATTGATATTGATGTGTTTTGCTAACTTGTTATGTTTTATCTCTTTTGCTTACTTTTCATCATCATAAAAGGAAAGGTATAGATTCAAAAATTTCAATTACTGATAAGATAATCAATCATGGAAAACAAGTACCTTGATAAGGTGAAAGACATTATGGTTGTGCGTATGTGGTCAGAGGAGAATCAACGCCAAAATGGGATAGCTTAGTAGAAGGATATGAGTCAGACCTTTAGGATTATACTAAGATCAGTACGGCTCAGAACAGTGTGCAAGAATTGAAAGAAATATGGGACAGTTGGGATAATGGCATGAAGCAAACCTTTTACCAAGAGTACAAAGATTTGTCATACTTGTTTGATGTTAAGGTGGATAAGTACCTCTTTTGAGCCTTAGCACAGTATTGGAATCTAGCCTACAGTTGCTTCATTTTTGGGAATGTGGACATGACACCGACGATAGAAGAATACACCACTTTACTCCATTGTTTGAAAATCTTGGTAGCTAGAGCCTATTCTAGAGCTTTTAGTGTCCCGACTGTTGTGAAGAGGTTAATAAACATCACCAGCATGAGCGAGCAATGGGTTACGGCTCGGGTTAAGGTGAAAGGCGACAATAAATGCATCACGTGGAAGAGTTTACGAGATTTGATCCTGGCCCATCCGGAAGCAAGGAAAATGTTTGACATCCTAGCCCTAAGCATATACAGGTTAGTCATTTTTCCTAAGGCTTTGGGACATATAGAAGATGCAGTGATAGACTTGTTTGACCGATTGAGTAAAAAAGTTACACTTGTCCCGATAATATTGGTTAAAACTTTCAGATCCTTAAATGCGTGCAGAAAGGAGGGAGAATGTCGGTTTATTAGCTGCGTACCGTTGTTGATGGTATGGTTTCATAGTCACTTTTGGAAAACAGAAAAAGTCTCCTATCAGAACTTTTCTAAGGATTACTCCCCTTTAAAAGAGTTTTTAGCCACGCAAAGACAAGAAAACTTCTCAGAAGAAAAATGGATGGCAATACTTCAAAGCCTCCGAGACAAAGATATAGAATGGCGAGCATCATGGTTCGTTCCTGATGAAAGTTTGTATCGATGTGGAGACTTCGACTGGGTCCCATTGGATGGAATTTGGGGAGTAATAGGATACGTACCTTTATTGGTTTCAAGACAATACAGATCGAGATAGTTCATACCAGCAACTCAAGGGTTAGCTTAGTGTGAATTCACATACAGAGGAGAAAATAATAAGAAAAGGATTTGAGAAATCTCCAATGCATGGAACCAGGTTCGAAGGATGAAAGTGTTCGGCGCCAATCCGATGATAACTATAGAATATGATTGGTGGAGAAATAGAAGAATCAATGACAACATTCCTGTGCCAAACCCGGAGGTCGTTCGCCCAATTGAGGAGTAGTTACAGGTTGTCCCGACTGAACAAAAAATTATTAGACAAGATTTTGAAAGAAAGAACGCTGAGATGGAAAAGATGATAGAAAAACTAGAAGAAGAAAATGTTCTTTTAGGATTAGACGTTGATGTCCAGAAGCTAGAGGTAGAGAAATTGAGAAAAGGGAAGAATAAGGCTGAAGAAGATCTTGATAGCTTGAAGAAAGACTATAAAAGCTTCACTTGTCAATGAAGACTGTCGGCTTAGGTAAGATGTCGAAAAAATGGCAACGAGAAATCCATGAAGAGAAGAATAGAACGAGTTAGCGAAAAAAAAAGTTTCAAGACGCCCGGATCCATGAAAATGCCATGAAGAGCAGCCTTTTGGAAAGTCAAGCTGAGGTGACTGAGTTAAAGGCCTGAATACAGGAATTGGAGGAATTCTTGTATAGACATCGTAGTCGGAATTCAGTGGTAGAGCTGAAGGAAGTCGAGTTGAGATCGAGAGATTGAATAAAAGGGTGGAAGAATTGGAAGCCTCTTTACAGAATAGTAAAATACGAACCGAGATTCTGGTGAGATTAATGGAAACAAATGACTCACATCTTCAGCAAACTCAGAAGCAAGTTAGAGACAGGTATTATGTTATGAGCGGGGCTCTAAATCGAATACGAGGAGTAGCCGACCACTTGCAAACACTAGCAGTTGAAGCAGGTAAGTTAAGCATACAATATGAGACGAAGACAGAGCAGCGTCAAAAGCTAGCAGGTCTTCTCAAGAAAATCAAAGCTCTGAGATTAAGGTAAAATCGTTTATGTAATTTGCTTTATGTAAAGGAACTTGTTATCTAGTGAAGTTTTCTAATGGAAATTGAATTATAAGTCAACACTTTTTTTTGCATTCATGCATTCATTTGCATTGTACTTTCACATATTTTAGGTTAATAATTCTAACAAATTAAAACTTTAACAGTTATGTCGGTAATCATTGAAAACTCACATCGCTATAACACTCGTAAAAAAACAAAGGTCATGGAGCAAAGGTTAGAGCAAATTCAAAAAGAATTACAAGATCAAATGCAACAGCACTTTCAGGAACAAATGACGATGATGTGTGGGGAGATGAGAAATCAATTTATGGAAGTGCAAAAGAGTTTGATGAATGAACTAGCACCAGTGAAGTAAAGCATGCCCAATAAGGGAAAAAGGTCCTGCAATTGAGGAAGACAAGGACCCAATTATTCCCCCAGGTTTTACACCCCTCTATAACCCAACTTCACATGAGGAGCCAACACGGGAGGCCACCGTAACTATAAGAGCACAACAGCAGGTCACTGGCACATCAAGGCCGGCCAACTATCCAATAGGATCTGGGTGTCCCAGATTTTGATGAAATGTTGAGGACAGATCTTCCCCGACAGATAGAAGAAAAATACAAGCTATTAGAGGAGAGGATTGAAGCAATGCAAGGAACTGAAAATTCTTACGGGATGGACGCTAAAGAATTAAGTCTAGTCCCAAATTTAGTTCTCCCTCCTAAATTCAAGGCCTCAGAGTTTGAGAAATATAATGGAACAAGCTACCCTAAAACTCACCTTACCATGTTTTGTAGGAAAATGGTAGGGCACGTTCATAATGATCAACTGCTTATTCATTGTTTTCAAGATAGCTTGGTAGGATTGACAGTTAGATGGTATAATTAGTTGAACCGAGCAAAAATTCATTCTTGGAGAGACTTAGCGCAAGCTTTCTTAAAGAAATATACCCATGTGATTGAAATAGCTTCTGACCGACTTACACTACAAAACATGGAGAAAAGATCAAATGAGAGTTTCAGACAATATGCACAGAGGTGGCGAGATGTGGCAACTCAGGTGCAACCACTGCTAATAGAAAAGGAAACAACGATGTTGTTTGTTAACACCCTCAAGACACCTTATCTCAATCATCTGTTAGGAAACACCACTAAGAGTTTTTCTGATACGGTCATATCGGGGGAGATGATTGAAAATGCAATCAAAACTGGCAAGATTGAGGTTGGAGAAAACACCAAAAGGCCTACTCCCAAAAAGAGGGATAATGAAGTTAATAACGCAAGTGTGTACAGGCCAAGTTACGCCAAACCATTCGTAACAGGACAGCCTAAAGGCTCGACAAGCAATTATCAAAGTTTCCCAAGGCAAGAATCGGGCTTAAGGCCGAATAGGGGAAGAATTCAATATACTCCCCTTCCTATATCATACGGAGAACTTTACAAAATACTGTATGACGCGCATGAAGTATCTCCACAGTGCATGAAGCCATATAAACCCCGTTCCCAGATTGGTACGATATGAACGCCTATTGTGAATACCATACAGGGGCAAAAGGTCATTCAATTGAGAATTACCCTGCCTTCAAGAGGCGAGTGGAAGGACTCATCGAGCATGGAATCATGAGATTAGAAGAACCAACGAAACCCAACATAGCTGGGAATCCCTTGCCCAACCACTCGGAGTAGGGAGTGAACGCCTTAATGGAAGGAAAAGGCCAGAAAACCAAAACAAATGTTGAAGAAGACAGGTCTCCGCTCCAATAGGTATGGCGTCAGTTGGTCAAAGAGGCTGTAATCACGGAGGATAAGGAGAGCACAATAACAAGGATTGACAATTACTACGAGTTTCATGCCATTGAAGGGCACAAGATTCAGGATTATGCTGAATTCAAAGCTTTAGTGCAAATGCTAACGGATAATAAAGAACTAGAATTCTTCGAGGAAAGGGAGGAGGTTAATGATGTTTACCCCTCCGAGGATAGAGCAACAAAGGCTTATGAGATTAATCACCAAAGATGATTATTTTTAAACCCACGAACAGCGCGACAGGGGAGTAGATAATCTCGTGCATCGTCATACAAAAGCTAGAAACGTTCCCTTACAAAGATAGTAAGAAGGTCCCGTGGAATTACAATTGCAACGTAACCATACCAAGGGAGGGGGAACTCAGGAAGGACGTGAATATTGTTACCCGCAGTGGTAAGAATTATGACCCAGTGAATAAGGTGAAAGAAATTAACAAAGGGAAGGCAGTAATGTTGGAGCCAGAGGAAGGAATAATTAGCAAGCCCGAAACACTCACGAACGAGCCCATATTTGAGAAAGAGGCAAAAGAGTTCTTGAAGTTCTTGAGACATAGCGAATATAGTGTAGTGGAACAATTACACAAATAGTCTACTTGGCTATCAATATTGTCCTTGCTCTTATACTCAAAAGCCCATCGAAGTGTGCTAATGAAGGTGCTAAATGAGACGTATGTAGCAAATGACATCTCTATCAGTAAGCTGGATCGGTTAGTCAATAATGTGAGTGCCCAATAACTTTATTTTCTTCAGCGATGATTATATACCAACGGGAGGAATCGGATCTACCAAAGCCTTGCACATTACTACCTATTGCAAGGGGTACACGTTACCCGAAGTACTCATAGACAACGGCTCAGCTTTGAATGTGCTAACGTTAACTACCCTGCAGAGATTACCAATTGATAGCTCTCACGTGAAAAGATGTAATAATATAGCGAGAGCATTTGACGGGACTAAGAGGAAGGTAATGGGCAAGATCGAAGTACCTATTCAAATTGGGACAAATACATAAGAGGTGGATTTTCTAGTGATGGATATCAGACCCACTTATAACTGTCTATTGGGAAGACCATGTATTCACTCAGTTGGAGCAGTACCTTCTTCGTTGCACCAGAAAGTGAAATTAATAAATGAAGGACAGTTAATCACGATCAACGCTAAGGAGGAAATTATCACATATATAACGAGTGATTCACCTTACGTTGGAATAGATGAGTAGGCTGTGGAATGTTCTTTTCGCTCACTAGAATTCATCAATGCAACCTTCATTGCTGAGGGGAGCAAGATCCCTGTGCCCAAGATATCATCAGCCATCAGGATGGGCATGCGTTTAACAGTTGGAAAGGGGGCGTTACCTGGAAAGGGACTAGGAAAATACCTCCAAGGAAAAGTTAATATGCCGATGGTGATAGAAAAACGGGATCATTATGGCCTGAGGTACAAACCAGACGCAAAACAAAAGAAGAAGGAGCTAGAAAGAAAGCAAGAAAGAAGGAGGGCAAGATTGTTCGAAAAAGAAATTTCGTGGGAACCCATGGTCTTACCACACATATATGAGACTTTTGTCTCAAGAGGGGTGATCAACCAAAGTCAAGGTCAGAAAAAGAGCAAGTGACGATCAAGACTGAAGGAATCATGAAGGATCTAAAGCTCAACGTTATATCTGTTGAAGGAAAAGAAGGGAACCTGTCAGGAATCGATCCATGTGCACTTGAAAGAACTTTGAATAATTGGACTGCGGAGGAACTCCTTGTAATTTTAAGATTTCTTCAGAGTAAAGCTCAGAACACCTATTGTTTTAGGCTCGAAAGCAATATGAATCTTTTTGTAAAAGAGCCTATGATCATTATCCAGTTATTTTGAATGAAAATGCATCTTCTATCTTGTATGACAAAAATTTTTCTTAATTATTCTTTTATTCTTAATTAAACTTAATAAATCATTCGTACATATCCAATAAACAAGATTAATCATTCATTAATATATACATTCTTGACCAATTTGACAAACATACTTATATACATACCATGTAATTATTCTTTCGTAAATTTTTTTTGTTCTTTAGACCTCTATTTCATCCCTTAACAGGTCCTCGAATATCAATAATATGAGTAACCTTTATGCTAACTTAGAGCCTCATTTCGAGCAAGAAATGTGTCTAAAAGAGCTTTAGGACCTTGAAGATGTTTAAGATTGTAATTTGCCTCCGGATCTATTAAGAATGATGGAGCAAGAAGAAAAGCAAATCCTACCTCATTCAGACCCAGTGGAAGTTATTAATCTGGGAAATGAGGATGGAAAGAAAGAGGTGAAAATTGAGACAAGCATCTCCTTAGAAACCAAAAAGGATCTTATCGAGTTGCTTCAAGAGTTCCAAGACATCTTCACATGGTCTTACCAAGATATGCCTAGCCTGAGCAGTGACATTGTGGTACACAAGCTCCCTATAAAGGAAGAATGCAGGCTTGTGCAACAAAAGCTCCGAAGGATGAGACTAGAGTTACTGAAAATAAAAGAAGAGGTCAAGAAGCAATTTGACGCTGGGTTTCTCCAAGTAGTTAAATACTCTGAATAGGTAGCTAACATAGTCCCTGTTCCTAAAAAAGATGGAAAAGTGCGCATGTGTGTGGACTATCGAGATTTAAGTAAAGCAAGCCCAAAGCAAAACTTCTCATTACCTCACATCAACACCTTAGTCGATAACACAGCAGGTCATTCCCTATTTTCATTCATGGATGGTTTCTCTAGGGATAATTGGATAAGGATGGACCTTGAGGATATGATCAAAACCACATTTGTCACACTGTGGGGAACATTTTGCTATAAGGTGATGTCTTTCAGACTAAAAAACGCAGGGACAACTTATCAAAGGGCCATGGTGACCTTGTTTCATGACATGATGCATAAAGAGATTGAAGTTTATGTCGATGACATGATTACGAAATCCCAAACGGAGGAAGAGAATGTAAGAATCTTGAGAAATTTGTTTGGGAGGCTAAGAAAGTATCAATTAAAGCTAAACCCAGCAAAGTGCAGTTTCGGAGCCACGTCAGGAAAGCTGTTAGGCATTGTTATCAGCAAAAGCGGAATTGAAATTGATCCAGATAAATTCAAAGTCATACAAGAGTTACCGCCACCCAGTACGCAAAAAGAAGTTCGAGGGTTTTTAGGGAGACTAAACTACAATGCTCAGTTTATTTCACAGTTGACTGAGAAATATGATCCTATCTTTCGTCTGCTTAGAAAATGCAACCCAAGTGTATGGGATAATGAATGTCAAGAAACTTTAAACGTTTTGTGGTGATCTAATCACACCAAAAAAAAGATTGGTGGTGACTCCCATTTTTTCTAATTTTCGATATTTTTAAAATATTGTTCGAGACTTGTTTGTTTTCCCGAAAAATAAACGTTTCGACAATGATCCTATCTTCCATTTGCTTAGGAAGCGCAACCCAGGTGTATGGGATGATGCATGTCAGGAAACTTTTAACAAGGTCAAAGATTACTTGTCCAATACTCCCATCTTGGTACCTCCAATTCCTAATAAACCGTTGATCCTATACTTGGCAGTCTTTGAAAATTCTACGGGATGCATACTAGGCTAGCACGATGAATCTGGAAAGAAGGTAAGGGCAATGTATTATCTCAGCAAGAAATTCACCGATTGTGAGACTCAATACTCGCCAATTGAAAAATTATGTTGTACTTTAGTTTGGACCACGCGAAGATTAAGACAATACATGCTGTACCATACCACTTGAATCTCAAAACTAGATCTTCTGAAGTACATGATGGAGTCGGCCGCATTGAATGGGAGATTGGCTAGGTGGTAGATCTTGCTTTCAGAATTCGACATAGTCTATGTCAATCAAAAGGCAGTAAAAGGGAGTGTGATAGTAGACTTCCTAGCTAGCAGTGCTTTAGAAGACTATGAGCTAATAAACTTTGACTTTCCGAATGAGGACTTAATGTATGTTGTGACCACTGAATAGGTAACCACAATAGAACATCCTTGGAGATTAAATTTTGATGGAGCTTCAAATGCCACGGGTAATGAAGTTAGGGCAATCTTGATATCACCAGAAGGAGACCATTACCCTTTCACCAGTAAACTCGATTTTGATTGCACAAATAACATGGCAGAATACGAAGCATGTATCATGGGAATTCGTGCGGCCATAGAACAGGAAATCAAAGTTTTGGAGATTTATAAAGACTCTGCACTAGTAATCTATCAACTCAAAGGAGAATGGGAAATAAGAGATTCTAAGCTAGTTGATTACCATAAATTGGTTCTCGAGTTAATCAAGGAGTTTGATGATGTCACATTCCATTACCTCCCACAAGAGGAAAACCAGATGGCTGATGCTCTTGCCACATTGGCCTTGATGATTAAAGTAAACAGACCAGCAGATATGAAGCCCATTTAAATGAGCATCTATGAGGTTTCGACTCATTGTTATGATATTGAAGTAGAAGAAGAAGAAGAAAGGGATGACCGCCAATGGTATCAAGATATTCTTCAGTATGTAAGAGATCGCAAGTACCCCAAGCAAGCTTCAGAAAATAAAAAGAGGACCTTGAGAAGACTTTTCAATGAGTATGTCCTAGACGGGGAAATCTTGTACAAAAGGAGAAAAGATCAAGTGTTACTAAGATGTGTCGACGCAGTTGAAGCTAAGAAGATCTTAGAAGAAGTTCATAAAGGAATTTGTGGGACACACGCCAATGGTTTCACAATGGCCAGGAAAATAATGAGATTTGGGTATTACTGGTCTACTATGGAAGGAGATTGCATCAATTATGCCAAGAGGTGCCATAAGTACCAGATCTATAGAGCCAAGATTCATGTACCCCCATCACACCTTCATGTCATGACTTCTCCTTGACCATTTTCTATGTGGGGCATGGATGTTATTGGGCCAATTTCTCCAAAGGCTTGCAATGGTCATAGATTTATCTTTGTGGTTATCGACTACTTCACCAAGTGGGTAGAAGCAGCTTCTTACGCCAATGTCACGAAGTTTGCGGTTAGCAAGTTCTTGAAAAAGGAAATCATCTGCCGATATGGGATGCCAGAAAGGATTATATCTGACAATATCTTGATTTTGAACAATAGCACGATAGCAAAAGTTTGCGAGCAATCCAAAATCAAGCATCACAACTCATCCCCCTATCGCCCAAAGATGAATGGAGCTGTAGAGACAACTAATAAGAACATCAAGAAGATTGTTGCGAAAATGACTAAGACCTACAAAGACTAGCACGAAAAATTACCATTTGCCCTATTCGCTTACAAAACTTCAATCAGCACATCTACCGGGGCAACACCATTCTCACTAGCATATGGCATCGAAGCAGTCTTACCTATCGAAGTTGAAATACCTTCTCTCCGAGTCTTATAGAATTACAGTTAGAGGAGGCAGAATGGATTCAGACCCGATATGATCAGTTGAATTTAATTGAAGAAAAGAGATTAAGAGCTATTCTCCATGGTCAGATGTACCAGAAAAGAATGATGCAAGCTTATGACAAAAAGGTTCGTCCTAGAGAATTACATGAGGGAGATCTAGTTTTGAAAAAGATACTTTCCATACATAAAGACTTTAGAGGCAAATGGATGCCCAATTGGGAAGGGCTTTATATGGTAAAAAAGACTTTCTCAAGAGGAGCTCTCATTCTAACAGAAATGGATGGCAAGGATCTCTCATTCTAACAGATCCGTCTTCCTAATAAGACACAGAGAAGTGGATCAAAACAAGTGATGTCGTCATCTTCCTGATGAGATACTGAGAAGTAGACCAAATCAATGAAACCAGGCTCAAAGCGAGCAAATCTTCAAACCCCAGCTTCCTGATGAGATACTAAGAAGCAGGTCGAAGCAATAAAGCGGTTACCTTCTTGATGAGATACAAAGAAGTGAACCAGATCCATCTTCCTAATAAGACACAGAGAAGTGGATCAAAACAAGTGATGCGGTCATCTTCCTGATGAGATACTGAGAAGTAGACCAAATCAATGAAACCAGACTCAAAGATTGTGGTGACAAATTCCAATCTCCTTGAAATTTCAAGTGAATTGAGTGAAGTTACAATAGCAAATTTTGTCTTTTTGAAACTACCTTAAAGCAAGATGGAATCACAACATCGAAGAGGTAAAAAAGTGGATGCAGTGAAATTGATCGATAACCAAAGTGAAGGGTAGGCTAATCGCAGAAGGAACGTCAAAGAGATGAGACTCGACAAAACTGGGCCTCCTTTTGGTCTTTGCTCCGTTCCTGTTACACAGTAACGAGAAAAGAGGGGCGGCTGTTGGAGCCCAATTTTGATCGGGCCTAAACTAAACCTTTTAAATTTATTTTAAGATTAAATTTATTTTAAATTTAAATTTAAATTTATTTTAATTTTAAATTTAATAAAGCCAAAAATTACAAGCCTAAATAAAAAAATGTCTAAATACAATTCAAAATAGACTTGAAAGGCCCAAATTTCTAAACCTTAAACCCAAACAAGCCCAAATTGCATATTTGGCCTAAATTTACAAGTCAAATCTACTGGACCACTTGCTACTAGCCTCCTCCCTCCTAGCCAATCACATGCTCCCACATCAGTAGCCCCATCACCATCTTCAACCACCGTCACCAACAAGTTGCACCTCCTACAAGCCGAACTTGCACTGCAAAAGAAAGAAAAGATAGGTTTTAAATGGCAAAGAACAAAATAAAATGATTGTAAGAGGGCTATAAAAGCCAAATAAAAATCTGTTGTAATGGTTACGAGTTCTCTGAAAAATTAATACGGACTTACAGACTCTCTTCATCTTTGAAATCAATACACACAAATTTCTTAGAGTTCAATATAGAGTAGAGCTATTAGAAGCAACACAAAACAAAGGTCAAGCATTTCGGTTTCTGTTTTCCAAGTATTTGATAAATAGTAATGTATTTACTGTTTATTCATTATTTTTTTCAAGAAAAATTAAGTGTACAACAGCATACTTATTAATTGTCATTATAAATTAATGTTTTTATTCAAAATGCATTAATTATCCTCTTAATATTGGAGACGTTTCAACATATACATATATTAACACATTAGCTATTATTATGATCATTTATTATCCTTATTCACTTTAAAAACAGTATTAGAAGGACATTAAATAAAATATTAAATAATAATAAAAGAAATTCGAAGACGTACCTATTCATGAGACTGTCGCTGCTGTCGCCGGAATCAATGAGACCCCTCCGTTTTCGTCCACGATGGTGAGAGGTGCTACAAATGACAGATTTGAGAAAAAAACATAAAAGATATGAACTTTGACTAAAAACCTGGATCTAAGTTTAAGTTTTAAATCCCTTTTAAGCTATAACAGAAAATATATATGAAACAGGTCTAAAAAACTTGCTTCGTTTTTAAATCCAAATCTAAATTCTTTTTCGACTAAAAGATTTCTAAAAGAAATGGGAAGATTTCGTTGTGTTTTTTTTTGGATTCGGGACTCTAAAACCCGATTTAAGACTGTTTAAAAGAAAAATAAAGAAAGGAAAGTTTTTACCTAAAACCACCATGGACGACGACGCGTGGTGGCGGTGCGATGACGGAGCAGCAACTGGACGGCGACCGGAGCATGGTCAGACTTGGAGAGAGGGGAGAGGAAAAGGAAGGCCTTTGAGAGCTTTTTCTTTTAACTGGGGATAAATGATTTTTTTTTTGGATTTTAAAGGGCTTTTATAGCCATCCAAAACGGTGCAGTTTTGGCATTGGCTTAAAGGCCCTAAAACGGCACCGTTTTGCCATACCCGATCCGACCCGACCCGCTTCACAATCAAGATCGGCGTGTTTTATAAAAATGGTATATTTATTCTATTAATCCTTCCGTTTTTTTTAATTTACAATTGCGTCCTTTTAACATTTTAAATTAATTTTTAATTTGCCCAACAATTTTCGTTCTTTTTCAATTTGATCCCTCAACTCTATGGAAGCCTGAGAGTCTGCCACGTGTCCCATTTTTGGTTTATTTATGCATTTAGTTCTTTTTATTTTTATTTATTTTAATTTCATCCCTAAATCAAGTTTTGTTTTAATTATAAATTGGCCCAAAAAATTTAAATGATTTTCAAATTAGTCCTTTGACTTCAGAATGCATAAAAGGCTGCCATATTTCCCATCTTTTTGGTTTTATTGCCCAAAAGGTCCCTGAACTCTTTAGAAATCATATTTTAACCCTTAAAACTTCCAAAAATTGCATTTTAACCCTCGAATTCCTCAAAAATTACATTTTCCCCTTAAACTTCTTATAAATTACATTTTAACCCTTAAACTTTCCAAAAATTACATTTTAATCCTCGAACTTTCCAAAAATTACATTTTAACGCCCAAACTTCTCAACAATTATATTTTTACCCTCGAACTTCCAAAAATTTCATTTTTGCCCTCGAACTTCCAAAAATCACATTTTTGCCCCGAACACCCAAAAATCACATTTTGCCCTCGAACTTCTAAAAATAGTATTTTTACCTCGAATTTCCTAAAATGATATTTTTACCCCTAAAACTTTCCAAAATTGCATTTTAACCTTAAACTCTTCGAAACTTCATTTTCGACCTCAGTTTTTTCTTTACTTCAACTTTTGTATATAATTCTTTAAAATTTTTAAATTAATTTCATATTTTCTCATTTATTTCGATTCATAATTCGTACTTTATTTTTCTCGTATTTATTTTCATACATTTGATTCTATATGTTATTTACCTTTATCATTAATTGCATAGCTCGTACTTAATTTGCATACTCATTTTATCTCTTTTTTTAATTAAAGTCATTTTTTTATTTTTCTCCAAAATATTTAAAATCGAGACGATATTCCTTTATTTCGGGTTTTGAAAATTTGTGCCTTAACTTACTAGGTGCGATTTTTCTTCAAACCGAGATAATCGACTACCCTTAAATCGAGGCAATGTTTCTTTATCTCTGGTTTTAAAAATTTGTGCCTTAACTTACTAGGCACGACTTTTCTTCAAATCGGGATAATCAAATACCCTTTTCCAAGTTTTAAAAGTTTACAAGTTTTAAAAGTTTACAACAAAGGACGGCTCGTTATTTTCGGATTTCAAAACGTTATGTCCTAACTCACTGGACGTGACTTTCTTTTTTGATCACCTCGAAATAGCGAGACTCCCAAAAAAATAGATTTCTTTCTTAAACATGACTTATGCATTAAAGGATCGTACTTTACAACTTTATTCGAGTTTTCAAAATTTTACAAACAAGAGCCTAAAATAATCGATGTGGTACCAATTTTGGGCGTATAGGGGTGCTAATCCTTCCTCTCACATAACTGACTCCCGAACCCATTTTCTGGATTTTGAAGACCAAAATGTTTTTTCGAAACGGACTTTAAACGTTTTATGGTGATTCAATCACACCAAATAAAATATTGGTGGCGACTCCCTTTTTTTTCAATTTTCGATATTTTTAAAATATTGTTCGAGACTTGTTTGTTTTCCCGAAAAATAAATGTTTCGACAGTGATCCTATCTTTCGTTTGCTTAAAAAGCGCAACCCAGGTGTATGGGATGATGCATGTCAGGAAACTTTTAACAAGGTCAAAGATTACTTGTCCAATGCTCCCATCTTGGTACTTGCAATTCCTAATAAACCATTGATCCTATACTTGGTAGTCTTTGAAAATTCTATGGCATGCGTACTAGGCCAGAACGATGAATCTGGAAAGAAAGAAATGGCAATATATTATCTCAGCAAGAAATTCACCGATTATGAGACTCGATACTCGCCAATTGAAAAATTATGTTGTGCTCTGGTTTGGACCACGCGAAGATTAAGATAATACATGCTGTACCATACCACTTGGTTAATCTCAAAACTAGATCCTCTGAAGTACATGATGGAGTCAGCCGTATTGAACGGGAGATTGGCTAGGTGGCAGATCTTGCTTTTAGAATTCGACATAGTCTATGTCAATCAAAAGGCAGTAAAAGGGAGTGCGATAGCAGACTTCCTAGCTAGCAGGGCTTTAGAAGACTATGAGCCAATAAACTTCGGCTTTCCGAAAAAGGACTTAATATATGTTGCGACCGTTGAAGAGGTAACCACAGTAGAATATCCTTGGAGATTAAATTTTGATGAAGCTTCAAATGCCACGGGTAATGGAGTTGGGGCAGTCTTGGTATCACTAGAAGGAGACCACTACCCTTTCACTAGTAAACTTGATTTTGATTGCACAAATAACATGGCAGAATACGAAGCATGTATCATGGGAATCCGTGTAGCCATAGAACAGGGAATCAAAGTTTTAAAGGTATATGGAGATTCTGCACTAGTAATCTACCAACTCAAAGGAGAATGGGAAACGAGAGATTCTAAGCTAATTGATTACCGAAAATTGGTTATCGAGTTAACCAAGGAGTTTGATGATGTCATATTCCATTATCTCCCACGGTAAGAAAACCAGATGGCTGATACTCTTGCCACTTTGGCCTCGATGATCAAAGTGAATAGACTAGAAGATATGAAACTCATTCAAATAAGCATCTATGAAGCTCCGGCTCATTATTATGATATCGAACAAGAAGAAAAAGAAGAAAGAGATAATCGCCCATGGTACCAAGATATACTTCAGTATGTAAGGGATCACAAATACCCTGAACAAGCTTCTGAAAATAAAAAGAGGACATTGAGAAGATTTGCCAATGAATATGTCCCAGATGGGGAAATCTTGTACAAAAGGAGAAAAGATCAGGTGTTGCTAAGATGTGTCGACGCAGTTGAAGCTAGAAAGATCTTAGAAGAAGTTCATGAAGGCATTTGTGGGACACACGCCAATGGTTTCACAATGGCCAGGCAGATAATGAGATTTGGGTATTACTGGTCTACCATGGAAGGAGATTGCATCAATTATGGTAAGAGGTGCCATAAGTGTCAGATCTATGGAGACAAAATTCATGTACCTCCATCTCACCTTCATGTCATGACTTCTCCTTAGCCATTTTCTATGTGGGGCTTGGATGTCATTGGGCCAATTTCTCCAAAGGCTTCTAATGGTCATGGATTTATCTTCGTGGTTATCGACTATTTCGCCAAATGGATAGAAGTAGCTTCTTACGTCAAGGTCACAAAATCTACGGTTAGTAAGTTCTTGAAAAAAGAGATCATTTGTCGATATGGGATGCCAGAGAGGATCATATCCGATAATACCTTGAATTTGAATAATAGCACAATAGTGAAAGTTTGTGAGCAATTCAAAATCAAGCATCACAATTCGTCTCCCTATCGCCCAAAGATGAATGGAGCTGTAGAGGAAACTAACAAAAACATCAAGAAGATCGTTGCGAAAATGACTGAGACCTACAAAGACTGGCACAAAAAACTACCATTTGCCCTTTTTGCTTACAGAACTTCAATCATAACGTCTATTGGGGCAACACCATTCTCACTAGCATATGGTATGGAAGCAGTCTAACCAATTTAGGTTGAAATACCTTCTCTCCAAGTCTTGACTGAGTTATAGTTAGATGAGGCAGAATGGATCCAAGCTCGATATGAACAGTTGAATTTGATCGAAGAAAAGAGGTTAAGAGCTATCCGCCATGGTCAAATGTACCAAAAAAGAATGATGCGAGCTTACGACAAAAAGGTTCGTCCTAGAGAATTTCATAAGGGAGATCTAGTTTTAACAGGATGGAAGAAAATTATAGCTCGAAGCATCAACAAAGCACTTTAGGTCTCCCAGACACATATTTGGGCTTACAATGATTCTCAGCGAGTCAGCTCAAAGAAGCTCATCCTGCGATATTCAAGACATCTAATTGTCTTTCGTTGAATACTTGGCAATTTCTTGACTAAAATTTGTCTCATATTGATCTTTTGAATTGTTCAATAAATTTCGACTTTATTCTTTCATAATCTCGTTCAAGCATTTAGCATTTAAAATAACGGATAATGAACTAATAATATGAAACATACAAAGATCCATGAGTATTACCCTGGCATTTCCTAAATTGTACAGGAGCCCGAAATAGGACCACTAATTTGAAGACTTGAAAACAAGCAGTTCAGGCTAACCCTAGAAGGAGACAGGACAGCGAATCCATTTGGACAAGCGACCGGCTATGTTAATAATAATAAACAAACATTTATCATACGCATTTAATTCATTTTGATCATTGCATCCTGATAATTCGGGCCTACATGTAAGGTTTATAGAAGCATACTTTACATGTCACATCCCCGTAAAATGGCGAGATGAACCAAGGAAACATTGGAGCTGATACCCTAAAGACGAAGAGGAGTAGAATTGATGCCATAACAGTAAATCTTCTACCTCGAAGTTATAGTGGATCAGATCAAACCACGATACCAAGTCTCTCTGAAGTTGCAATAAGAGCAAGATGAAATTTCAACATCAAATCCTATCTTCCTGAAATTGCAGTGGAGTTGGATTCAAACTACATCATTTTATTTTACCCTCAAGAAGGGCAGCCAGTCGATCTTTTATCCCGAGCCTGAGGCAGATCACCATCAGACAATCTCTTACCCCGAGCCAGGGGCAGATTGCAGCCATTTGATCTCTTACCCCGAGCTTGGGACAGATCACCATCAGCCAATCTCTTACCCCGAGCCTAGGGCAAATTGCAGCCATTCGATCTCTAACCCCAAGATTGGGGCAAATCACTATCAGCCAATCTCTTACCCCGAGCCTGGTGCAGATTGTAGCCATTCGATCTCTTACCCCGAGCTTAGGGCAGATCACCATCAGTCAATCTTTTACCTTGAGCCTGAGGCAAATTGCAGCCATTCAATCGCTTACCTCGAGCTTGGGGCAAATCACCATCAGTCAATCTCTTACCCCGAGCCTGGGGCAAATTGTAGTCATTCGATCTTTTACTTCAAGCTTGGGGTAGATCACCATCAGCCAATCTTTTACCTCGAGCCTAGGGCAGATTGCAGCCATTCGATCTTTTACCCCGAGCCTGGGGCAGATCACTATCAGCTAATCTTTTACCCCGAGCCAAGGGCAAATTGCAACCATCCAATAAAAAAAATCCTATCTTTTACCCTCAAGTCAAGAAAGTCGAATAGCAACTTCTCTGAAGTTGCAGTGAAATGGAGTGAAATTTCAAACCCCATCTTCCTGGTAAGATGCAAAGAAATAGATCAAGAGATGAAGCCACAACACCAAACACCTGAAGTGTCAGTGGGTTGAATCAAAGACTGCGATGACAAACCTCAATCTCCTTAAAGTTGCAAGTGAATTGAGTGAAGTTACAGTAGCAAATTTTATCTTTCCTTGAAATTACCTTAGGGCAAGATGAAATCACAACACCGGAGATGTAGAAGCGAATGCAGCAAAATGGAATGACCGACGAAGCGAAGGGTGGGCTAATTGAAGAAAGAGCATCGAAGAAGTGAGACATGGCAAAATTGGGCCTCTTTTTGGTCTTTGTTCCGTTCCTGTTACATAACAACGAGCAAAGAGGGCCTCTTATTGGAGCCCAATTTTGACCGGGCCTAACATTTGAACCAAAATTGAACCCAATTTTAAATTTTAAATTTTAATTTATTTTATGTTTATATTTATTTTAAATTTAAACTTATTTTTGAGTTTAAATTTATTTTGAATTTAAATTTAAAATTTAATTAAAAGTTCAAAATTACAAATTCAAGTCCAAAATCACAAACCTAAATTTATTTTTTACAACCTTAAACCCAATTACAAAACCCATTTTACAAACCCAATACCCAAGCCCAATTACATCCACTCAAAATAACCCAAACCTTAAACCTAAAAAGTTTGAAAACCCTAAACCTTACTGCCACCAACTTGTGTTGCTACCACCTCCATCTCAACCACTCACATGCTGCCACGTCAGCACCAAGTTGCACCGGCAAGTTGCCACTGCCACCACCACCGTCATTGCTGAACCTGCATTGCAAAGAAAACAAGACTCACATTTAATTGAGAAAAATAGAATACAATCATTGTAATAAGGCTATAATAGTCGAAATAATTTCATGTGTAAAGGTTACAGATTTTTTAGAAATCAAACACAAACCTTCTTCATTTTGAAATCAATACAAAAAAAAAAGACAGACCTTTTACATTCGAAATCAAGAAAGACAATAGACGAAGACAGTTCATCAGAAACTTATACGAGCAATAAATGAAACAGTCAATATCAAACAGAGAACAGAATACCAAGCGTTCTCACACTCAGTATTAGCAAGGTACACAATTCGAATACATGCATATTTATTGCTTACCATTTATTTAAAATTGTGAAACTACATATATTCTAAATATATTATGTATCATTTATTATTTTTCATTCATCTTAAACAGTTATTAATTAATAAATGCATAATAAGTATAATATTAATAAAAAATAATATTAATAAAGGTAATAAATAAAAATGGGTAAGGAAGGGTTACGTCCCTTGATGGTGCTGTTGTCGTCCGTAGTAGCAAGGAGGTCCTCTCTAAGTGTTGTCTATGCCTCGAGTATGGAAGTTTTAACAAAAATCATTTAACAGCAAATCAGCATGTGTGCAAAACGGATTTAAAAAAATGAAATAAAAGAATATTAACAAACCTTTTTTTGAAAGATTCGAAGGGATTTAGTTTTTTTTTTTAAAAAAAGGAATATAGCAGATCTACTGAAAAACCCTTAAGGTTCAAAGCTTACCTCATGTTTAAGGAGTTTGGAATCGGATTCGGTGACATTTGACCCCGAATCTGGGCTCTTACGAAGCAACGAATCGAAAAAGGCAAAAAAAATTACTATCGTATTTTCGACCACCGTACATGGCAGCCGATGGCATCGATGACCGGCGTTGACTTTGGCGAACCGATGATTGGAGTTCAATCGGCCATGGGGAGGTAAAGAGAGAGAATAGAGAAATTGGTTTTTTTGAAAATCTTTTTTTTTTTTGAAAATGAAAGGGGGAATGAATTTTTTTTAGACGAATCTGGTTTATATACACACATCAAAACAACGTCGTTTCACCTAACCTGTTTTTCGACTCGACCTAGAAGGAGGATCTGCGTGTTTTTTACAATTGGGCTATTTACCCTTTTAGTCCTTTCACATTTCTTGATTGTTTCAATTTAATCATTTTTCATACTTTTAATTATTTTTAAATTTGCCCAACAATTTTAATTGCTTTTCAATTTAGTCCCCTGATTCTTTGGAAGCCTGAGAAACTGCCACGTGTCCTTTTTTGGGTTATTTATGCAATTGATCATTCCCTTTTTTATTTTGTTTCAATTTCATCCCTAAATCAAGTTTTATTTTATTTTAAATTAGCCCAATAATTTTAAAAACTTTACAAATTGGTCCTCTAACCCCAAAATGCCTGAGAAGCTACCACATGTCCCATTTTTTTTGTTTTATTGCCCAAAAGGTCTCTGATCTTTCCAAAAATCATATTTTTACCTTCAAACTTCTCAAAAATTACATTTTTACCCTCGAACTTCTAAAAATCACATTTTTATCCCTAAACTTCCAAAAAATTACATTTTTGCCCCCTAACTTCCAAAAATCACATTTTTACCCTCGAACTTCCAAAAATCACATTTTTACCCCTAAACTTCTTAAAAATTACATTTTTGCTCCCAAACTTCCAAAAGTCACATTTTTACCCCCGAACTTCCAAAAATCACATTTTTACCCCAAACTCTCTCAAAATTACATTTTTACCCCTAAAATTTTCCAAAATTATGTTTTAACCCCGAACTCTCCAAAACTTCATTTTTGACCCTATTTTTTTCTTCAATTTTCATATATAAAATTTTAACCTTTTTATTTGTTTTTAATTAATCTTGTATTTTCTCATTTATTTTGATTCATAATTCATATTTATTTTCGTATATTTATACATTCGTACTTTGTGTTATTTAACTTTTTCATTAATTGCATAACTCGTATTTAATTTGCATGCTCATTTTATCTCTATTTTTTAATTAAAGTCATTTTCTTGATTTTTCTACAAAATATAAATATTTAAAATCGAGGCAATATTCTTTTATCTCGGGTTTTGAAAATTTGTGCCTTAACTTACTAGGCGTGATTTTTCTTCAAATCGGGATAATCGAATATTCTTTTTCGAGGTTTAAAGTTTACAACGAAGGAAAGCTTGTTATTTCTGGATCTCGAAATGTTATGTCCTAACTCACTAGACGTTATTTTCTTCCTTGATCACTTCGAAATAGCGAGACTTCCAAACGAAAATTGATTTCTTTCTTAAACATGACTTATGCATTTAAGGATCGTACTTTAAAACTTTATTCGACTTTTCAAAATTTTACAAACAAGACCCTAAAATAATCAATGTGGTACCAATTTTGGGAGTATGAGGGTGTTAATCCTTCCACTCACGTAACCGACTCCCGAACCCATTTTCTGGATTTCGAAGACCAAAATGTTTTTCAAAACGGATTTTAAATGCTTTGTGGTGATCCAATCACACCGAATAAAAGATTGGTGATGACTCTCATTTTTTGATTTTCAAATAAATATTTTTTCGAGACTTGTTTGTTTTCTCAAAAATAAACGTTTCGACACATTATTTTAAAAAGATTAGTTTAATTGTCGATTGAACCAATCAAATTGAAATAAATGATCTGATCAATTTAACTTATGATTTGATTTTGAAAACATGAGAAAGCATAGTTCACATAACTATATTTTAGTGAAAGATTGACTTACATTTTGGTTCAAGCATAATGATTACTACACCCAGTGACAAATCCGAGGGGGGCTAAAATGGAAAATTTCCATTTAAGCCTCTTAAATGTGGATTTCGAGATTATAGTTTGCAACTTGCAAATATCGAACATGGACTTCCGAGAACATAGCAGAAAAATGATAAATCCTGGAAGTGAAAAGCGCAACCTGAGGGACCTTTGAAAATTTTGCTGCATCTCTTTGAGAAATCTACGGTTATGCAAAGGGGCAAAAACATAAAGCTATGACTTTTACAACCATAAAATAAATTGCTAAATCACTAGTCTTTCTGATGTCACAAAGTTCAGCTTTAAAATTTAACTTCCACACTCTTACCATATTTTAGGTCCCAATTGAATCCAATCTAAACCGTGATGCTTAATTCTATCCTGAGTAAGCCATAAAAAGCCTGATATTTTATTAGTTTAATTCACTATGAACCAATGTTGACAGGTTTTGTATATTTGTACATGGAAGTATAAACGGAAACTTATTTATCAGATGCCTCATCTAGCCCGCATACCTGGTTGCTCTTATAATGGGGTGTCTTAAGGAGATAGAACAGAGAAGTTTTGTCTGTTACAGACTAGAACAATGAAAATGAGGCCCCTTTCATGATTTAACCAGCTTAAAATCTAAACCAACTCACTCTCCAATGCTCAAGTTACATACCAAACACCATGTCAAGGTATGCTGCTAGCAGTGAATGCCAACCTGCTCAAACAGGCTCCTAGTAAGTAACTTGCTACAGTATCCTAGCCACATATCAATAAAGCTCCAAGTAACATCATATTAATCTCCCATTTGTAGTCTCTAGGTGTAATCACTGTCCACATATGTTCCTCCTTTGTAATCAAATTCAGAAATCCCAAGTAGATAAGAATTCTGAAATGATTTATAGTAATCAACATCTTTTCATCTCTTTGCGCAGTCCTAACAGTTCATATAACTTATTGGATTGGGGGTGCTCTTGATCCTTTGAAGTAAAATAGTTCACACAACCAGCCACCTCGATCCAACTACATCCAACATCCTTCCGCATATCCTTTTCCTTCATTCCTTTTCTCACTCTATCAACATTTTCCCAGTTTCCTTCCCCTGCATATATATTTGAGAGCAAAACATGATATCCTGCGGTACTGTTTTCTGTATCCATTTGAAGCAACCTTTTGGCCACAACTTCACCCAAGTCAGATTTTTGGTGAAGCCTACAAGATGCAAGAAGTGATCCCCAAATCTCCAAGGAGTTACCCATTTCACCTAATTGCTCAATAAACTCATAGGCTTCATAAACCCTCCCAACCTTCCCTAGCATGTCAGCAACACAACAATAATGCTCCGTTGAGGGCTGGATGTTAAACTCTCTCTCCATTGAATAAAATATATGAAGGCCCTCGTCAACCAACCCAGCATAGCCACAAGCTGATAAGACTGAAACAAAGGTAATGGCATCAGGCTGAAAGCTGGAAACCTGCATTGAGCGAAACAAAGTGAGAGCTTTCTCGCCCAGCCCATGTTGACCATAAGCCAAGATCATTGTGGTGTATGTGACAGAATTTTTCTCAGGGATCTTAGAAAACATGTTTTCAGCAAGTTTGAGGGCACCAGATTTGGAGTACATGTCAACTAAAGCTGTCCCCACAAAGACATTAGAGTCCAACAAATTACGAATAGAAAATCCATGGAGTTGCTTACCTAAATCTATATTCCCCATTAGACTACATGCTGGGAGAATTGATGCCAACGTCACAGCATTGGGCATTACATTTTGCTGAAGCATTTTTCTAAAGACGACAATAGCTTCTTCAATAAGCCCATTCTGTGCAAGACCAGCAATCATAGCATTCCACGTGGCTTGATCTCTATTCCTTGAATTGCTTTTTTCAAAAAGTATCTGTGAATTCCTAATCAAGCCAGATTTAGCATACATGTCTATAATATAACTGTCCATCCCCTCAAACTTAATGCCATGCCTAAGAAGATAAGCATGGGTCTGTTTTCCAATTTCTTGGTTTCTAAGATTTGATGCTGCTGAAAGTATAGCAGTTACAGTCACAGAATCAACTAAGAAACCTTGCTTCTGCATCTCATATACAAGTAATAACCCTTCATCATCCAACCCATTCTGTACAAAAGCAGATACCATGGTATTCCAAGAAATGACATCTCTTACAGGCAACTTATCAAAAACTTCAAATGATGTGTGAATTGAACCGCATCTGGAATACATAACAAGTATTGCATTGGCTACCATAACTGGCAATTTGCGTTCATTCTTAATTACATTGGCATGTAGCTGCTGTGCCAAATGCAACTGCTGCAACTGTGAAACAGCAACTAATGCTGAGAGAAAAGTGACATCGTCAAAAACAGTTCCGGATTCCATAGCTTGAATAAAAAGCTTAATTCCTTCAACCGGAACATTATTTTGAAGATACCCTCCAATCATAGTGTTCCAAATCTCTATATTTCTCAGCGAGCAATTGTCAAAGATCTTCCTAGCAAAATCAAGGCAACCAAGCTCTGCAAACATGGAAATTGCCGAACTAACAACAAAAAAGTCATCAACACATTCATCACCCAACTTGAGAAGCATCCCGTAAAGAACTTCAGCATTATTACAGTCCTCTAAACCAGATATAGCTGGAAAAATGTTAACGAAACTAACTGCACTTTGTTTTATCCCTGTTTTCATCATATTCCTAAACAACTTAACTGCTTCTAAATATCTCTGTGTCTTTACGTACCACGAAATCATAGTATTCCAAGCGACCACATCTCTCTTACGCATCATATTAAATACTTTACATACTAACTCATGTTTCACATAATCAAAGCCTTTAATATAACCACCCATTTCCTTATTATCCATAGAACTCAAACAAGTAGCATAAAAATTCAACAAAGCATTATACACGATCCTACTAGGATAGGTTAAACCCCGAATGAAATGGCAATGAACGGCTTTACCTATGTGAAAATTACGCGATAGGGCACAAGCTTTGAGGACAGAGGAGTAAGTGTAAGAGTCGCATTTGGTGAGAGGGGAGCAACTCTTCATGTGTGAATAGAATAAAAGGGCTTCATGGGGCATATTGTTGCAAATGTAACCGATGATGATAGTGTTCCAAAGAACTGTTTTTGGTTGGGGAATTGTGTCGAAAAGCTGGCGGGCGACATGGGGTTGGCCTTGTTGGCATATTCGGCTAAGGCGAGAACGGATGGAAGGAGTTCTCAGAGTTGGGTTAGGGGGTGGAGAGCAGATGATGGTAGCAGAGGAATGGGAAGGGTTATTGGTGGCGTTGCTGACGGTAGAGGGGGTGGTTGAAGGCGGAGAGATAGGGAGAGGGAGAGGGAGAGGGAGAGGGGGGGGAGCCGAGGAGGCCATGAATGAGCTATAAGTGATAAGGTTATTTCTTTAGCTTTTTTGTGCTCAATCATATTATGCAGGGGATTTGTTTGATACACACTGTTTTGTTGGTTGGTAGTTAACAGTGGGTAAGGTTCACTTTCAATTTAGAATTTTCTTTTTCTTTCTGTCAAATTATTCACATTACTCAAATGTGTATTACCGTTCTCTGGTGTAATATATATTTTTTATTTTCATTCAAAATTCAAAACTATTTTATTATTTGATTAATTTATTTATTTTAGGATTTTAAAATATGTACTCATTTGATATAATAAAACATCATCTACCTAATAAATAATTTATTAGAATATTTAAATGAACTTTGTTTGCATATTGGTGCGATGCACCGATCAAATGTATGTTATTATTATTAATATTTATGTATAAAAAATAAGCATATTTATGAGTCAAGTTATTCGTTTAACATCGAAATTTAATTTAAAATTTGAAATGATTTGAGTAAAAATATTAAATTAAAAAAATAAATTTATACAAAAAAAATTAAGCTTATTTAAAATATGACTCATACTCAAACTTTACCCAAACCCAATCGACCCGTTTTTTATGCTTATAATATAACATATTATATATATAGTATATAAGTTATAACATATTAAAACTAAATCTATAATGTACTCAACAAGTGGTTTTAGTGGAAAAAGAGAATATTGTTTATCTTAGGGGTTTCGGATTCGAGCACTTGTGTACGTCTTATCAAATGATTAAAAAATTATAAATAGATACTACTATATAATCAAACAAATATATTAAAAAAAAAAACTAAATCTATAATACTATAATGTTATTAAAAAATGTTAATATTGATGGGTCTAAAATAAATTTAAATTTATTATTTATAAATATAGACATATTTAAATAAAATTTTAGACTTATATAAATATAAAAATACATTAGTATCATACTTCAACACAATTTCGAAAATATTTGTTTATGCTTCTTTTAACAAAAACAATTTATATAAATTAATATCCCCACAATTAATTTTTTTCAAAACGTAACAAATCATAACAATCAAATTCAATTTTATAATTAGGCCCTTAAATTTTACACTTTTTCTTAAATTAGTGGTCATGATTTTTTTTTCTCCAACTTGATATCCAAATTTTTATTTGACCAAGAGTTTTGGTATTTTTTTTTTTGATGAAAATATCGAGGCATCAATATATTAAAGTAAACTAGATGTCAATAAAACAACCCACTCCCAACCACTACGAAGAAAAAATAAAAGCCAAACAAGTAATAAATAAAAGCCAAGCAGATAATAAATAAAAGCCTCGGTTGCAAAAAGACGTTTCCAGTCCTTGAGAAAAGATAACCTCCTGTAGAGTAGAAGAGAAAACAGCAGAGAAACGCCATTCCACAGAAGATCAACATGAATGTCGGATCAGCAAACAACCTATTTCAAGTCGACGACTACACCAAACGGAACTTATCCCAGTTCAACCGCCCACGCACTTCGTCAGGTACGTCTTCGACCCAGTAGCATTCTTCATCGTTATTGAAACCTATTTTTGCCAAAGAATGAGCCAAACAATTGGTTGCCCTTTCTGCATAATTGAAAGAAACACTTATGAATGATAGATTCAAACAAAGAATTTCAGCAATATAGGTTCCAATCTCTGATCTATCAAGTTTCTTTCTGTTTATCTTGGTAACTAGGGTTCTCGAATCTCCCTCCACCGCAATATATCGAAAACCCATATCCCTCCCAAATTGTATCGCCTGGATACAAGCTAAAGCTTCAGCCGCAAAAGCATCTGAAACAAATAGATTTTTCTTCACCCCACAACCCAGGACATGCCCACACTCATTTCTGATAACAAAGCCAGAGCAAGATTGATGCAAATCATGATTGTAAGCCGCATCAAAATTAATTTTAATATTCGGTGCTTGAGGAGGAGACCAAGATGAAGACAGTCACACCCCCACCAGGTAAAGTAACATTTAGCTGCTGTAATTCTCTATATACACATTCGACATGCGCATAAACATCCCAATCTGATAATATTTTCCCTTCCATGAGAAACTTATTTCGAGCCTGCCAAATTGCCCACACTGCTATCAGAAATCGAGAACAAGTAAAATAACAGTCCTGATTACTGTAAGTACTAAACCATCTCCATATATCTTCCCAAGTGCCATTAATGGGCCAAGAAAAACCTATTTGACGCCAAATTTGTTGTGCAGGACCACACCAAAACAATGTATGTAGGGAAGTCTCAGGAACCAGCTTGCATCTAGAACAGATTGGAGAAGCAGCAATTCGGCGATAATGAAGATTAGACCCACTAGGAACATAGTTTTTTAGAAATCTCCAAACTGTAATCTTTATTTTTGCTGGAATTTTTTGCTGCCAAATTTTTTTGTAAATTTGAATAACCTCTGGGGCAGCAGCATTTGTAATTTGATCACCCATGAACCTTCGATAACCACCACGGACAGAATACTCCCCTGTATTATCACCAAACCAAACCAAAGAATTCTGCCCTCATCCATGGCACTCATAGATTAAGTTGAATCCACCTGACACTCGAGTAATAATATTATAATGATGTCATAATTAAATTTTAAAAAATATATTTAAAATTTTAAAATAAATTTTAAAAAGCATAAAGATTTATAAATAAAAAGAACTTAATTTTTTTTTCGAATTACAAAATTAAATAAAAAAATTAAACCAAAATTTCATATTTCACAAAAATTAAACAAAAAATTAATGGCAAAATTGTTTTGGTTTCAAGTTGGATTTTCACCTTGCTCTAGGCTTAGTTAGGTGAGAATATAAAATGATTATTAAGATATTAGATTAGAAATTATATATAATAGAAGTTTTTAAAATTGTTTTACTTTTACGAAATTATTAAAAATAAGTTAATTTATAAATTCATTTAATAAAATATTAACATGTATCTCCCAATATTTTGTTACAAATATTTTAATTAATTATATAATCAACTTAAATTATTTATTAGATAAAATGATAATTAGTTTTAATTAGCTTTATAATTAGTTATTCTTTTTTAACAATGATAAATATTACTTTCACAAATAATAACATTATACTTGGATAAAATTTTAAAGTATATACTCGAATAATTTTTAAAACAAAAAAAATATAATAATATGATATAACAAGTTTCATTAATATTAGAAATTAAGTTACGATACAAAAAATATAATCACAATGAATCCCATGTGATGACCTAATAGTAAAGAGTATTCATCATCTCAAGTGTAGTCTGAGTTCGAGTTACGCTAAACGCATTTGTTATTCGAGTTTTGTCCTATTATATATATATATATATATAATCACAATAGTGAAGGTGAGGTGAATTATAATAATAAAAAATAATCATTAACAATATTTGATTAATTTTTACTTAAATTACTATCTGCACTTTTATTGTAATTTAAAATATTCATATTTATTAGGCCAGTGCAATTTTTTAGAAGCAGAACTTTGGGGAATCATGGATGGTGTTATGATTTTACTACAAAATGGTTTGTGACAAGCCACCATTCAGACTGATTGTATAGAAGTTGTCAAGTTATTGACCAAAATGACGAGGTATGACTTGGGTTCCACTATCCTTAGAATAACACGAAGGATTCTCAAAAGTAAAGGTCAGTGGCATATTTGATAAATTCTCAGAGGAAAGAACTTAGTTGCAGATAAATTGACCAAATTGGGTCTATTATGAAAGCAAAATCTACAAATATTTGACAAATCACCCACTGATTTGCTTGATACTTTTAGCCGAGATATGAACTCTGATTTTACTGAATTCTTGATTTGATGTATTCTTGATTTCTTTTTAATCACCAAAAAAAATATTCATATTTATAGATGACCAACAATTTTTATTTTGAATTACTTTTTTATTTTAAACAAAAAAAAACATTTTTATCATACTAATATTTTAAATATTGCATTAAAACTGTAATTTAAAATATTAAAAATTATTAATAAACAATATCATGTTTTAATTTTATTATTATTTATATTTCATTTTAGGTTACTTGGTGCTTCACATTCTTTTTGTTGTGGAACAATCAAGATTATTATTTATTATATTTTATTTTCAGGGTACTTAGACTGCAATAAAAATAGTTTTTTATTTTTTTGGGATAATTATAAAATTATTATTTATTTTATTTTATTTTCTTATTATTTATTATATTATATATGTAAAAAAAACTTAATAAATGAATATCTTTCATATTTATTTTCCTTTTATTATCTCCTATTTCCGATTATTTTATCCGTCTAATCCCCAAAAAAAAAACAATTACAAAAATGACTCAAAATTCAAAAACATTCATCAAAATTACTTAAAATGAACAGTTTAATTGGGTTTTAGCCATCTAATGGGCGATAACACATTAAACTTTGACTCAATCATTGTCTAGTAATTGTGTTAAGACTTAAAAAATGATTTTTTTTTGGGACTTCAATGGTTGGCACCAGGATAATTTTTTTTTTCACACCGTATCATATTGGTGTAGGTTTATACCAGTATTTGAAAAAAAAAATTTGGATACTGATCATTAAATGATCAACACCTTTTTTAAATAAAAAATTATTATTTTTTGGGTGTTGTCCATTTAATGGTCGACATCAACATTTAATATTATTTCTTTTTTTTTTAACTGGTCATTTAAATGTGTTATAGGTCATTAAATATTATTTTCTTTTTTTTAATTGATCATTTAAATTATTTTAAACATATTTTAAGGACCAAAAATTGATGTCAATTCCATTAATTAATTATTATTTATATAAGCTTCCCATTCAGTGCGATCAATTTCCCAATTATGTAAGTTTCTCTGTTTCCAATTAAATAAAAAGAATAATATAAAAATATTCCCTTCCTCTGTTTCCATTATATGAGCTTCCCATTTTATCAAAAAAAAAATATATACATAGCCTATATAATGGAAACAGAGGAATGTGACATATTTTTTTTAGGGTAAATTAATAAAAATAATCATTTTTGTTTGTCTCAGGTTACATTTAATTATTTCTGTTTGAAATGTTATGTTTTAATCACTTATGTTATTATTTTGTTATGAAATGATACTTTATCTTTAAGTTTTGTTATCTCTCTAACGGTAATCTTACGTGGTAGTCTAATTAGATTTTAGGTGCCAACTTGGATTTTCAAATACGATAGAATAGATTTTTAATTAAATAAATTTAATTAATTAAAAACCTTACCAAAAAAACCTTTCATCTTCTCTCTTTTCGTATTTTACTTTTGGTTTTTTTTAGTTTTCTTTTTCATTTGATTGTGGATTTTTTATTTCACATAGAAAAATAAAAGATGAATTCAATTGAGGTTCCAAATATATCTATCTCTTTGCATCCTAATCATTATATTTTCTCTGCTCTTTCACAGTTCTTGAATAATTAGTTTCTCAATCCGATTTTTTCTGATATGAATCGGTTTATTTGTTCACAATCCTTTTGTGGTGATTTACCTTGCAATCTTGTTGTGCATATTTATTTTTAATTTTCTAAAAGTTCAAGTAGTCTCAAATGATAATACTATTATGAATCTAATGTAGTCTCAGACATTAGTATAGATTTTTCTCCTTCTTTTTCTTCTTCTCTTACTCTGTTCTTTATAAGAGAAACAATAATTTAGGGTTTGTTTGTTATTTTTTAAATGGAGGAGAGGCAAAGAAATGCCGTTGACTAGGTATCAGATTAGGAACGAGTTTAGCTTGGCCGATCCTCACCTCCTTTTTGTCCTCTCTATATGTATGAATGCTCTTTTAAAATAAAAATCCAAAAAATATGTACAAGAACAATTGCATTTGGCAAACAAGCGTCAAATAGATAATCAAAATTCAATCGTGTTTATCTCACTGGTGGTTTTAAAAAACCTCGCGAATTAACTTGGGTTACAGGCATGGTTCTGGCTGCGTTGACCACAGGTGTAACAGGTTATTCCTTACCTCGGGACCAAATTGGTTATTGGGCAGTCAAAATCGTAACAGGCGTTTCGGAAGCTATTCCAGTAATAGGATCGCCTTTGGTAGAGTTATTACGTGGAAGTGCTAGTGTGGGACAATCCACTCTAACCCATTTTTATAGTTTACACACTTTTGTATTACCCCTTCTTACTGCTGTATTAGGTAACTTTCTCCTACAAAGCCTTATGGTCAATTGCTAAACCAAAAAGTTCTTTCTATTCTCTTCACTTGTTAAGCCTGGTTATGTTTCATTTCATTTTATTTTATTGTCATTGGGGTCCTTTTAACAATTACTTTAGTCAATCTGATGATTCATAAACTTAAGGGAACCCAGAGTGTTTTGCATAGGAAGTGAAAAGTTGAGTGTATGTTTGATGCTAGGTATCCTGTATATTGGAATGATTTCTTCCTCTTCCCTTCAGACTAGCTAAAATATTGGGTCTTAAGAGCATGTTTATATAGATATCATATAAATACAAACTGATGGATGGTGGTTTGGTTTCAATCCTTCTTCTTTTAATTTTAGTACCCTTTCATGAATTTCTTTACATGTTGCCTCAATTGTTTGATGTGATTTGTTTTGGTTCCATTCTGGTTGTGATGTACCTTGAACCTGAAATTTGTGTTAATATGATTGAACCAAAATTTACAACAAAAAACAAGAGTCTTGTTGCCTTTGTTGATGCGAACTGGGGGAGCAGTCTCGAAGACAAGCACTCAACCTCAGGTCATGTGGCATTTCTTGGTGGAAATTGTTGATAATGCAAATTATTTGAAGATTTAGAGGGATTTTGAGGATTTTGTGAAGGGGTGGTTATGGGTTTTTTACAAAATTACCCATGATTTTTTACCATTTTGCCCTCCTGTTACTAGTATAAATAAAGGACTAGTTTCCTCATTTTTTCACACCAAAAAAAAAAAGCAATTCTCTTTGAAAAATTCTTCTTCCCCACTCTTTGTGTTTTCGTTATAAATTAGTCGGTTTTTGTTCCTTAATCACTTTAGAGAAAAATTCTATTTAGGAGTTTAGGTTTTAAGCGGGACCGATTATTACCCCTCCAAGCTTTCCTTGGAATTGTCATACTGTGATTTCTTAAGAAGAGTAGCACCAATTGAGTTCCATCTTCCATATTCGGGTGTACGAATATCGAATTATTGTGTTAACCTTGAGGACGACGTCCACTACGTGATTACACCGATTAGGGCAAATTCGTTTCTAAGGCAATGGATTTACCATGGGATAGGAATTTCTGATTTTATATTTAATTATTGATCTTTCCCAATTAGTGCTAACAGACTTGTTTTGCAATAGATTATATTTCTAACAATTTAGAAACGAATTCCTACTTAAACATGTCTACATAGATCAACAAATTCAACCCTGATATATCCAAGCTTGAACCTCTCGATGAGACTAATTATCGTCGTTGGTCTCAAAGGATGGTCATCTTCTTCGAACAACTTGAAGTTGACTATGTCCTTTTCGATCCACCTGCCACTGAGAAACCTGGAGATGCTACCACTGCCTTAGAAGAACCGAATGCAGCTGCTTCAAAAGCTAAGTTAGAAAAAGAAAACAAAATGGTAAGAGGTCACATGTTAAGTCATATGGCTAACAACCTCTTTGACTTGTTTGTCAAAAAAAAAATCTACCCAATCCATTTGGGATACTTTAGAGAAGAAATATGGAGTCGATAATGCTGGGGTTAATAAATATGTTGTTGGTGAATGGCTTAAATTCTAGATGATCGATGATAAGCTAATTATAGATCAAGTCCATATCTACGAGAAATTGTTTCGGATATCCTGGCGGAAGGTATGAAGATGTGTGAGATTCTCCAAGCAAATGTCTTGATTGAGAAGCTATCGAAATCTTGGTCTGATTATCGAAATCTTTTAAAGCATAAAAAATGAGACATCCCTTTGGAAGAACTAATCAGCCATATGAAGATTGAGGAAGCCAATCGTCTAAAAGATAAGGCTCTAGTTACCTCAAGTCAATTTCCTTTAAAAACTAACTTTGTCGAATCTAGTTCTAGTTCTAAATTTAGCAGGAATAAAGATGTTGGGAGGTTTAAGAAGGCAATAAAATTCCATAATAAGAAGGCTGTCACCTTTAAGAAATCTGGGAAAACTAACAAACCTAATAACCATGTGAAGTGTTACGTGTGTGGCAAAGACGGACACCAAGCCTATCAATGCTACCAACGCTTTGATCACTAGAATGAAAATAAACCACAAGCACATGTGGTTGAAAATCCAGATGACGTTATAGCTATTGTGGTTTCTGAAGTAAACTTGGTCAAAAATAACACCGAGTGGATTGTAAACACTGACGCCTCAAAACATTTCTGTGCCAATAGAGAAATGTTCACCGAATTTGAAAATGTAATTGAAGGTAAGCAAGTCTACATGGGCAATTCAAGCACTTCGAAAGTACTCGGTAAAGGAAAAATCTTACTCAAACTCACCTCTGGTAAAACATTGGCATTAAATAATGTTCTGTATGTACCTACCCTTCGTAGAAATTTGATTAGTGGTTGTCTATTAAATAAGGCAGGCATTTAACTAATATTTGAATCCAATAAACTTGTACTTTCCTGAAATGGGGATTATGTAGGGAAAGGTTATTTATGTGGGGATTTATTTGTGATTGAGACTATGTTTAATAATAATAATAAAGTCACCTCTTCCGCTTATATTGTTGAATCGTTTGATACATGACATGTTAGATTAGGACATGTGAATATACATTCTCTGAAGAAGCTTGTAAAAATGTATGTTGCCTAATCTAGATAGTAGTAGCCTCAATAAATGCGAACTATGTGTTGAAGCCAAGCATGCTAGACCTTCTTTAAATCCTATCACTAATAGGAAAATTAAATTTTTGGAATTAGTTCATACTGATCTAGTAGACTTTAGAAACACATAAAGTAAGAATGGGAAACGCTACTATATTACCTTTTTAAATGACGACTCTAGGTATATCTTTTAAGAACAAAAGATGAAGCTGAACAAACATTTCTCCATTATAAAGCGGAAGTAGAAAACCAACTTGATAGAAAAATAAAACGTCTTAGATCCGATAGAGGGGGCAAATATAGCACTAACTTCCTTAAAGAGGTTTGTGAGAAAGACGAAATTATACATGAATTTTTCACTCCTTATTTTCCACAACAAAATGGTATAGCTGAAAGGAAAAACAGAACTCTAAAAGAAATGATGAATGCTTTACTACTTAGTTTTGGCTTACCTAATCACATGTGGTGGGAGGTCGTACTTTTTGCGAATAACATCCTTAATAGAGTGCCTCATAAAAAATTAGATTGTACCCCATATGAATTGTGGAAAGGTTATGCCCCTAATCTAAAATACTTTAAAGTGTGGGGTGCCTAGAAAAAGTAGACATACCTATTTTTAAACAGAACTCTATTGAGTCTAAAACTATTGATGCTGTTTTTGTTGGTTACACTTTGAACAGTGCTGCATATAGATTTATGTCTTTCCATGATTCTTCCATATGTGAATCCAAAGATGCTGTTTTCTTTGAAAATATTTTTCCTCTAAAGAAATCAGTTGCACATAATAAGACACAATTAGATGAGCATGTTTCTTATTCTAATACACACAATAAAAATATTCTTAATGATGATGTGGAACCTAAAAGAAGTAAAAGACAAAGGAATGCTACTAGCTTCAGACCTGATTTTCTTACTTCTTTCATAGCTAAAGTTAATGATTTAAACTTAATAAATGATTCTATTGCTTATACTTTTTTGATATATGAGGATCCAAAAACTTACGATGAAGCCATAAATTCAATAAATGCTAATTTTTGGAGAGATGCTATTAATAATGAGCTTGAATCTATTAAGTCTAACCACACTTGGGAATTAGTAGATTTGTCTAAAGGTTTTAACCTATTAGTAATAACTGGGTCTTTGAAAGAAACTTAGATCTGATGGGTCAATACAAAAGTATAAAACAAGACTAGTGGTTAAATGATTTACTCAGAAATTTAGAGTAGATTATTTTGATACATACTCTCCTGTGACTAAAATTTCTACCATTCGTGTTTTGTTTGCTTTAGCTTCCATTTATAATTTGCTATTACATCAGATGGATGTAAAGACAACTTTTTTGAATGGGGATTCAGATGAGGAGATCTACATGGAGCAACCTCCAGGATTTGTGACACTTGGTATGAAAGATAAAGTTTACAGACGTGAAAAATCTCTGTATGGTCTCAAACAAGCTCCAAAACAACGGTATGAGAAATTTCATAAAACTATTCTTAGTTTCGATTTTATAATTATTGGTTCAGATGCATGTATATATTCCAAAATGTTTGGATCTGATTGTGTCATCATAAGCTTATATGTAGATGACATGTTAATTTTCAGTCCTAATATAGAAGTCGTTAATAAAATCACGAATTTCCTATCTACTAGATTTGAAATGACGGATTTGGGAGAGGTAGATATAATCTTAGGAGTTAAAGTTACAAAATCAGAAAAGAGTTATTCATTAAATCAATCTCACTACATAAAAAAAGTGTTAAAAAGATTTAATAGTTTTGATGTAATCCCTGCGAGAACTCCTTATGATTCTAGCATACAACTATTAAAAAATAGAGAGAACAATATTTCTCAATTAGAGTATGCAAATATTATTGGAAGTCTTATGTTCTTGATGAACTACACTCGATCGGACATTGCTTCTGCAGTTAGTAGACTAAGTAGGTATACCCATAATCCGAGCAATGAACATTGGAATGCTCTAAAGCGTTTGCTTAAATACCTTAAAGGTACTTCATCTTGGGAATTAGAATTTGTCGGTTACCCTGCTGTCTTTGAAGGCTTTTGTGATGCAAACTAGGTAATTGATAATGATGAGGTAAGTTCTATAAGTGGGTATGTCTTTACTTTGGGTGGAGCAGCCATTTTGCTTGCTCCACGGTGGAATCAAAATTTATAGCCCTTGACTTAGTTGGGCAAGAGGCCGAGTGGCTTAGGAATCTACTTGCAAAGATTCCTTTATGGGAAAAACCAGTACCTCCCGTATCTTTATTATGTGACTCGCAAGCCGCAATTTGTGTTGCTAAGAGTTAAGCTTACAACGGTAAGAAGAAACATATTTGGATAAGACATGAATCTGTGAGATATTTAATAAAAAATGAAGTACTTGCCTTGGAGTACTTGAGGTCTGCAAGGAACGTAGCTGATCCACTAACCAAAGGGTTAAGTAGGAAAATGGTTCTTGATTTGTTGAGGGGGATGGGTCTTCAGCCCAGTGGTTGAGGAATTCATGGTGGATACCCAACTTAGTTTTTAAGTTCAATGTGGTCAAATGAAACCATGGAAAGACTTATAGTGTACATTTTACCTATCCTTATGGCGAATGATGTACATGAATAAGGATGAGTTTTTTACTCTTAATGAATTCATAGCCTAGATTTTGGGTGGTCCTATTGAGACGGACTTGATGAATTCACCGACTTGAGAGGTTAAATTTATTATTCTCAATGAGTTCATATCCCAGATTTTGGGTGGTCCTATTGAGACGGACTTGATAAAACTTAAATTTGAGAGGATGAGCTTAATAAAAGTTCTTAATGATTTCATAGTCCTGATATGGATGGTTTATATTGAGATATACTTGATGAAATCACCTACGTAAGTGTGAAGGACTAGCCACCTTCTATGGAAAACATTTTTGGGCTATTTTTCTAGAGCACTTACTAGCATCCCGAGATACGTTAGCTAAAAATTATTGATTTATCGCGGAACTTCAAATTGGATCCAAGGTTAGTTGTGTGTCATGAGTTAACTCTTATCTTAACAAGTTCAAGATTCGTTCACTTGTTAAAGAGAAGAATCACTTATTTCACTATGTACTAGTTCAAATCCACAAGATAATAGTGCTTAAGCAACTAATGTTGTCATTGCTCTTCTCACTTTTTAACTAAATTTCTTGTGTTTACAAAATAAATAAAAAATTCAAACTACTTTGCATTAGTGCGGGATTGTTGATAATGCAAATTAGTTGAAGATTTAGAGGGATTTTGAGGATTTTGTGGAGGGGTGGTTGTGGGTTTTTTACAAAATTGCCCATGCTTTTTTACCATTTTGCCCTCCTGTTACTAGTATAAATAGATGACTAGTTTCCTCATTTTTTCACACCAAAAAATAGAAAGCAATTCTCTTTAAAAAATTCCTCTTCCACACTCTTTGTGTTTTCTTTATAAATTAGTCGATTTTTGTTCCTTAATCACTTTAGAGAAAAATTCTGTTTAGGAGTTTGGATTTTAAGCGGGATCGATTGTGACTCCTCCAAGATTTCCTAAGAATTGTTCCTACTGTGATTTCTCGAGAAGAGCAGCACCACTTGAGTTCCATCTTTCATATTCAGGTGTACGAATATCGAAAGACTGTGTTAACCTTGAGGGATGACGTCCACTACGCGATTACACCGATCAGGGCGGATTCGTTTCTAAGACAATGGATTTACCATGGCATAGGAATTTTTGATTTTATATTTAATTATTGATCTTTCCCAATCAGTGCTAACAGAATTGTTTTGCAGCCGATTATATTTCCAACAAAAATCCAATCTTTTGGAGCTCCAGAAAGCAACCTGATGTTGCTTTGTCTATAGTAGAAGCTGAATACAAGAGTGTAGCCAGCACAATGTCAAACCTTATGTGGGTTAGATTCTTGTTGGAAGAGTTGGCAATTAAAATTCCCTACATGACAGTTGTATGGTGTGACAACACCTGTGCAGTAGCGATGTCTGGAATCCAGTTCTTCATGCCCAGTCCAAGCATGTGGATCTTGTGTCAAAACATGTAGCAACTCACAAAATGGAAGTGAATTACGTACCTAGTCAGAAGCAAGTGGCTAACATCTTGACCAAGCCTTTGATTGGTAGATCTTTTGTGTATTTCAAGAAGAAACATGGTGTTGTTTCAGTTAGTGAGCTTTGTTATGTTTTTTTAAGACCAATGGAGAATGTTAGTGTAAGCTCGTTCAATCAATATCAGTTGGGTTAGTTTTCTGTTACAGTCAATACATTGGTTTACTTATACAATATTAAAGAGCTGATAAGTTTTTCTATGTAATAGAAGAGTTCTCAGATTTTTCCCAGTTCCATTATTTTCTCTGAATATTTTCTTGAGTTTTTCATAGTTTGATCCATCCCATCTGAGGTGATATTTTCATAGTTATTCAATGATATGAATATAAAATATTTTAAAAACTTTAAAAATGAAAATATTAACATATTAAATTTATATAAATATTTAAAGCACAAATACACAAACACGAGGTCTAACGAATCTGTGAAAGAGAAATTGAGACTCATATTGAATATCAATGGATCACATAAATTACATAAGCAATGGCATTAATGGCACTTGTCGTAGCCTTTTCCTTCCCTTTTTGAGAACCGAATACTTGAGACGTGAAACCGGTAAGAAAACATGAGGAAATAAATAAATAAGTTACAAAAAAATTGATATTAAGCGTCAATATAATGAACCTTGAGACAGGGATGAAGATCAGAGGCATCCCTTGACAAAAACCTAAAGCAAGAATACTCCACCAAACTATGAGCATCATCGTACTTGGTTTTTGAAATAAGAGCTTTAAATATCTTCTGCATTTTCTTGCCACTCAATCCATTCATCTTGTAAACTTAAATACCGAACATCATTATCACAATCCAAAACTTAAGCATTATCTTAAAGCTAATTAAACAAGATATTAACACACATAATTTGATAATTTTTCACCTGCTAAATTGCTCAATAGATACAATAGCAGCTAATGAAAGATTTCAATTAGGCAAACTACTAGGAATAATCCCTTCTGCCATGAAAATGTCTTCCATTTCTTGGTTATCAACTTCATCTTCATTTCAAGGATCAAGCTTTCCTGGTCCACTTTGACCAGTTTTCACTAGTGGCAAAGTTATCTCATTTAAAAAAATGCTGGGTCTTTGTCAGCCATGAATTTATTCTTTCTTGCATAGTATCTGTAAATTAATGTATGCTATTAGGACAATTATATTATTAAAAAAACCCAACAATTTTACTAATTAGTGTCATAGCCAATCAGAGATAACAGATAGCGAAAATGAAGAAGCTGACAATATATATTCATACTGGTGTCAATGTCATTGAGCTTCCATCTATCCTTCTGAGCTCCCACAAACTTGAACCTCAACTTCTGCTTTGAAGGTGAGTTTCTTGAGAAGTATCCAAACTTGAAAACTTTTTCATGGCTGGAAATCAGATAATTCAACCCAAAATTCGATACATTTAACTGAGTAATCTGCAATTTAGTAACCATTTTTTGGGCAGAATTTTAAGATTCTAGAATTGAATCCATCAAAATAATTATTAAAAAAATTTAAAAAGGTCAAATAGCTCTATTGGAGAAGACTTGAATTTTATCAGCTTGAAAACATAAGTTTCTTTGGCTTAATGAGTTTCAAAGATTTAAGCTTTGAGACAGATTTGTAACTAAAGACTTGAAATCAAAAAGTAGAAGATGAAGATGAGGAAGAGAGGCATGTGGAAATGAGTTTAAGGTTTTTTCACTTTAAGGTTTAAACTTTAAAAATTTTAATTAATTAAATTTATTTAATTAAAAATCTATTTTCATCCTATTTGGAAATCCAAATTGACACTTAAAATCTAGTTGGACTGCCATGTAGGATTGCCGTTAGAGAAATTTTCAAGACTGTCCTGAGAAACTAAAAGGGCCTGAAGGTAATGTAGAATCAGTGGCTCTAATGTTATCTTTACATGCACTGAATGGATCTCAAGGATATAATACAATGAGGCTCTCTGCTAGGATTGGAAATTGTGAGGCCATTATTTTGGTGGATTCTGACAGTACTCACAATTTTATTGATTGCAAGTTGGTCAAACAATTACAACTGCTTGTGGATGCTTCTTGTCAGCTCAGGGTAATGGTGGCAAATGGGGAGTAGTGGCTACTAAGGGTATCTACCATCGAGTGACATGGAAAGCCTAAGGGTACCAATTCTTTACAAAATTCATAGTGCTTCCAGTGAAGGGTTGTGACCTTGTTCTTGGGGTACAATGGCTTCTTTCATTAGGTTCAATTGTTAGGAAATTTTCTTCTCTTACCATGCAATTTGAGCATCTAAGACAGTATTGCACTCTTTAAGGCATCCTTCCAGGGGCTTTACATATGACTTCTGAGGCTCAAATTTTGTAAATGTTTTAGTGTAAGGGGCCAGGGTCCTACTTCTATGTTGCTGATTAATTCTGGTCAAACTACATTGACTTTATCTTTCCAGACAATGCATTAGGACATTGAAGTATTTTTAGCTGAAATTGAGGATGTGTTTCAGGAGATCCCTCTACATGATGAGACACAGGTGGTCAAAATTTGGCGCTACAGATACCCTGTAATTCAAAAAAATGAGATTGAGAGACAAATCCAAGAGATGTTGGATGCTGGAATAGTAAGGGATAGTTGTAGCCCTTTTGCATCACCTATTGTCATGGTGAAAAAGAAAGCTAGTAGTTGAAGTTTGTGTGGACTATAGGCAGTTGAACCAGCTGACTATTAAAGACAAATTTCCCATTCTAGTCATAGAAGAGCTGTTGGATGAGTTGGGCCAAGCTATGTGCTTTTCCAAGCTAGACTTAAGGTTAAGGTATCATAAAATCCGGATGTGAGAAGGGGATATACATAAGACAACATTTATAACTCATGAAGGGCACTATGAGTTTCTGGTCATGCCTTTTGGCTTGACCAATGCACCTTCAAGTTTTCAGTCCCTGATGAACAACATTTTCAAGCCATTGTTGAGGAAAATAGTGTTGGTTTTGTTTGATGATATCTTAGTATATTCAGTTGGTTGGTCTGATCATTTGAAGCATTTAAGGGAGGTTCTCACTATATTGAGACAACATGAACTATATGCCAAGAAAGGGAAATGCAGTTTTGGCACTACACATGTGGAATATTTAGGGCATATTATTTCTAAGGGATTTGTGTCCATGGATCCTTCTAAAGTTGAGGGAGTTCTTACCTAGCCTACTCCTGTTTCAGTTAAGGAGCTAAGGGGATTTCTTGGTCTTTCAGGTTACTGTAGAAGATTTATTAGACATTATGGGCTTATGGCCAAGTCTCTAACAACTCTGATTAAGAAGGATATGTTGGAAAATATGGACATCACATATATAATAAGGGTAATTACATGTTATTATTTACTATCATAATAGGTTAGTCCAAATTAAAAGTGATCTAATTTAGTTAAAGTTTATTAGGCGTTAATTATTAAATAAAGTATGAGATAAATATGTGTAGATACTCTAGTAACTAAATTCTAATTGATGACTAATTCCTAATTGATGATGGGCTAATTAGGAATTAGGGTTATGTGTCAAAGTTATATATATATATATATATTAGGGTTATGGTCATCAAATTACACACAGTAAAACTTTTCTAATATCCCATCTTTGGAAAAGAGAGGGCCACCCTATCAAAATTGATTTAGAATATCAAAACCCCAAGATCCGTAGATTTCAAAAAATTGATGAATTCAAGTACGCTTCCGTATCTAGTTTTGTTCTTGATTTATTCTTGATGATTTGACATGACAAAATTTGGTTTATGATTTATTAAATTTTATATCATATTTTGAATTACGATTCCAACAAATGGCATCAGAGCCTCGTCATGTTGAATCATTGGAAATGAATTGATTTTTTATTATTTGTGAAATAATTCGTCTCGAGAATTCAAATTAACAAGTTTTAATTTATTTCATTATGGGCCATGTATATATTTGAAAAAATATATACAGTATGGTTGGAGTTCGAAAATCACAATTGAAGATTAAAAAAAATTAATTATTTATAATGATTTTTGATGATTATGAGTTTAAATATGCTTGATTTTATTGTAAAAGTTTTGTTAATTGTGTATCTAAAGTTTTAATTGTTTTTAGCTTGATTGTGGGACAATATTAATTCATTGACATTTATCGTTGGGTTTATATGCTTAAGAATAAAGGCTTTTCATGATAATCAATTTAATCATATATTTAGTTTTGGAATTATATGTACATATAAAGCAAGTCGGTAATATTTTTATACATATACATGTCAATGAATTTAAGGGAATAATGCATGATTTTATTTTGCATGAATTGAGATTGATTTTAACAGTATGGTTATAAACTTTGGTTGAAATGTTTTGATGGACATTTGTTTCATGCAAATTGATGTGAACTATAATATATATTTAAAGAATTTGGTTTTAAATTTGGTTCTATAATATTAAGTTTTAGCATATTACGATTTCAAATATTTGGTTAAATTGTGATGATATGATTTATTGTATGAATTGTAAGATATGCCAATTATTATAATTTTGTTTTTGAGATTTATTAGCTTGAAAATATTTTTCAAGTATTCATGAAAATCTCTGCTTAATCATAAATACAGTTTTAGATTTACAAGGTATATGCAAGGCAAGATTTTATATTTGATTTTGAATACACGTATATACGTGAATTGCTTTGGTGTTTTGTCTATATCAAAATTATGAATACATATACTTGTCAATTATTTGACCTTGTATCACTACATTATTTTTTGTTTTGTTTTGACAAAAATGGTTAATATATATATATCAGTTAAAGATTAAAGTTTTTGTTGTTTTATTGCGCTATATAAACAACCTTATTTTGGGTTATTTTGGAAACCATAAAGCAATAAAAAATATTTAATTTTTACCTTCAACTGTCATGAAAATTTTCAATTTGAATATTGAAATGTTTATATATTTTAAAATAACTTAATCGAAGTAATAAGTCGTCAAAGTGATTTTTTATGTAAATTATTTTATTTTAAAATATTAAAGGTTGTGTACATGTAACTTAATTTATGTTAATATTGATCAGCCCAAAGTAAGGTTAATAATATTACATGTGCAACTATGATAATAAACATGTAACGATTATTTGGTTTTACATGTGAAAAATAAATCGGCCCAAAGGAAGATTTATTGTTCGATGTTTTCTTATTTTCAGTGTTTGATTACTACACCAAGATATCACTTACAAGTTAATGTTTTTTCCAAAGATGAAATATTAATCGAGTGTCCGATATCTTGATATAATGTTTTCCTTTATTCAAATTATTTTGGTTTAAACTTGAAGTCTTATGTGAGGTTATTTTGATTTATTCAACTATTATTATATTTGCCAACATCGTTGTATGTTGTTTTGGGATATATATATATATATATCTATTATCTTTTAATTTGATTGAACGATGAAATTAAGAGAAATATTTTGAAACAAATAAATTCATATTTTGGCTTTGAAATTTAATTAAGGATGTCTGATATTTTAAATAGATTAGTTGAAGGAAAATGTCATCAAAGTGACATCTTTTGCGTAAATTAGTTTATTTAAAATATCAAGATGATTATATGTTTTTGTGATTCATGCGTTTATTAAATGAGCCAAAGGTAATTTAATATTTGGTCGAATTTCAAAGACATCTGTGGTGATAAATGTGTGACAATTATAAGGTGCTTTATGTGAGCAATAAGTTAGTCCAAATATTAATTCATTGTTTGGCATAATTTATTGTCAATGTTTGATTACTATAACAAGAGTACCGCTTACAGTTAGTATTACTGTCCAAAGACTTGATATTAATGTTGTGTTTGGTATCTTGAGATGGGATTACCCATTATTTTGAATTTATTGTTTACTTATGAATAAACATGTGAGATTGTTTTTATCTATTTTGTTCTATATTCATCTATCATCTTTTGCTGCCACAATATCTGCTAATCTAAATTCTATACCCATTTTTAATGCGACTAATTTTAAGGAATGAAAAAGACACTTATAGTGTTTGGTTATATGGACATAGACCTTGCACTAAGGGAAGAGTAACCTGCACCTCTCACTGTGGAAAACACCTCTTATGTTAAAAGAAATTTTCAGAGGTGGGATTGTTCAAATCGCATGAGTCTAATGATCAATAAGCATAGTATTCCAAAAGCCTCTAGAGGCACAGAATTTAAAGAGATTATCCAGGCTAAGATTCCTTGACGAAATTGAGAAACGTTTTGCCAAAAACGATAAGATTGAGATGACATCATTTTTGAAATTTTTTTGTCTATAAAGTTTAATGGGTCAAGGAAACGTGAAGGAGTACATTATAGAGATGTTTCGTGTTGCTTCAAGACTTAAAGCACTTAGGATCAAGTTTTTTGAAGAATTGCTTGTTCATATCATTTTGGTATCGCTTCCTGTACAATTTAACCAATTTTAAATTAGTTACATCTGTCTAAAGGAGAAATGGACTCTAAATGAGCTAATTTTTCCTTGTGTATAAGAGGAAGAAAGGTTGAAACATGATAAGTCTGAAAGTGCTCATTTAGCCAGTGCCTTTAAAGATAACAACTTACATTCTGAATAGGATACCCATAAAGAAGTTACAAAAACACCTTATGAGCTTTAGATAAGTCGAAAGCCTAGTATTAAGCACTTACATATTTGGGGATGTCCAGCTGAGTTAAGGCCTTATAGGCCACATGAAAAGAAATTGGAGTCCAAAATAGTGAACAACTACTTTATTGATTATTCTAAGCAATCTAGGGGCTATGAGTTTTATGATCTCACAATTAGGAATGTTTTTAAGACAAGAGCTGCAACATTTTTTGAGGATGTTGAGTTTGGAGGGAGAAATAAGGTTAAAGAGATGATCGCGCTATGAGTGTCACAGAAAACATGTGTACGCGTACACTGTCGACGCAAGTATAGTAGATAGCTGTGAATCCGTCGAATATCGATCACACGAGGATGGATATTTGTTATCTATAATTGTCGGTGCAAAGAATAAGTAAATGCAATAAAATTGTGAGAGTGATTGTCGAAGCAATAATGTAAAATTAAAGATAAAATTCTATAATAATGAAATGAGGTTTCCAACGTGAATAGTTAGCAAAATACTAAGTGTGACTCAAAAGGTTTAAAGTAACAGATAATTGTCGCTACAATAAGGCACAATGAATGTCTTACCAAACTTGACTTCTCTATTAGATCTAAGACTTAAACATGTACACTAACTACACCTTCCAATGTTGGTAATGCAACACATTCAAGAACAAATGGATTAAATTCCTTCAACCCCTAAGCAACTTTCGTTGTCTTTCTTGCTAGTTTAAATTATTGCCTCACCTTTCAGTGACAGTGACTGTAATAACACTTTCGTGGTCAAAACATTCAAACCCAAAGATTAAACAGTAAAAGCAAGCTTGGATAAAATATCATTTAGTCTAAAAATCAAGTGTAATTCCATACAATCTTGAAATAAACATGAATCACCAACATTTAAGAAAGAAATATAAAAGAACAAATGGAGAATACCATTTCTAGGCTACTCAACTTGCTCTCTTACTCTCCTCTTGTGTCGCACTCAGGGGTTCCTTGTCAGGAGCAGATTTGCCTTCTTCTTCATGTTAGGTCGCTCTTGAGAAATTTAAGCTGCCATGGATGCAAGCTTTGAAGATGGATTCTAAAAGAAATAATTCCCAAAAAAAGACCCTTTCTCTCTCATTCTCATGAGTATTTAACTACGGTTGAATAGTACAGGTGTCCTTTCTTCCACATAGTTGTCTATGGTAGTACCAATTAGTTACACCAGACTTAACAACTTACGCATTTTTGGTGTGTTAACTAGACAGCTGTCAGATGCTGCGACAATTCTGGACGCAATTTTGGACTTGCTTATACAGCGACAACTCTGGACATATTCACGTAATGATAATTCTGAAAAATTTCCTGCAGTGAAAATTCTTGATGCAAAGCTAAATAGACTAATGTAACGACCTCATTAGTAAAAATATTATAAATTCAAAGGCATTTAGGCTGAGTTCCATTAAGTTAGAAAATGCAATATCTAAATTAAAAAATGCTAAAAGTGTATGCTAAGGATGACCAAATGAGAACAACTTAATAATAAATAAGGAGAAATCAATGGTTCTTTCTAGTACTATCACACCCCCAAACTTGAGTTTTTACTTGTCCTCAAGTAAAACAGAAACTAGCAAGGTTATATCAAAAAAACTTTTATCAAGGTAATGATCATTCTAGCAACTTGAATCATCTAAAATCCTAATGAATGAATTACATTCAAATGACAGAAAATTGCACCTACAATTCATAAGCATGGATAACTCAAATTGCAACTTCATTAATGCCATCATGCTTTAAATCCTAAATTCTATCTACCAAAACAACATTTATTGTACAATAATATATATATATATATATATATATATATCTTTTTCTTTTGTTTTTTTTATATGTGACTGAGGGATGTCATTGCATTACTATACCATTGTTCCTGAGAAGTAACGGTGGAGTGCAACAAATCCCCAGGGAGTATGTAACTGCACCGACACACACTCTTGCAGTGACAGCCTTTGGCTAGATTGCTTTTTTTAACACTTGCATTGATGTGTTCCCCCTTAAATAGTTCACAATAAACCCACATTGAAGCGTCTTTATATATATACAGACAACTGTAAATGGTAGATTCATTCAAGATTCAAAGAATGATACTATTCATCCATTACTAATGCAATCTGAATCATTCATCAAAGAATTGAAGATACAACATTCAATCACATTTATCCAACTTATTCATTGACAGTTCACATGATTCAAGAATTAAGAATTAAATGAAAAAGAAAAAAATCAAACACATTTGCAATAACCTTGCATGCTTCATTAAACTAAAAAGAAATTGAAATGTGGGTGTTGCATTTTCAAACCCCATATACATTCCCCCCAATTTAAAGTTTGCATTGTCTGCAATGCACTAACAATAAATTATAATGACAAATAGAAATGTAATGACAATGCAAATGCAACGACAATTAGAATGTAATGAAAATGGGAATGTGATGACAACTGTAACACCCAAAACTCGAAACCGTCATCGATTAGGGTCTTGGTGTCCTACTATTCATCTATCATTGTTCGTCTTTTATTTTCATTTCAATCAGTCTTATTTTAATAAAGATGTACACTTAATATATCATAAATCATCAATCGATTAAAAATCACAACTCAACAAGGGCAATAAGGTTATTTCCAGAGAGTAAAAATCCTTATCCTGCAACTTCTACCAATACAATCATTCTTACTATAGATACATCAATACCATAAACTACCAATACTTGTTTCTTAACTACCGATACATCCCAAGTCAAAGAACAACCTCTCTCCTACCTTGCACTTCTACCGATACATGCATAAGTTCTACCGAGACAAGTATACAGGATCTCAAGAGTAACGCCAAGATACAAGTTTAATATCTCATACACAACCAGTATAAGTTATGCATTAAAACTTCACATAACATACATAACTTCTAAGTCTTACAAGCATTATAAGCTTGAGCTTCTAAGTCGTACTTCATGCAATTTACAAAATCAAAATAAAAGGATTTCAACATCTTTTAGTTCAATCTCAAGTTAATATCATCCTAGTACATGACATAAGACCAAGTGATGTCAAATCTACCATACAAGCTCCACAATAGTGTGATTTCCTCTAGATGATCCGTTCTTCAAACAGCAAAACGTATCTACAAAACAACAACAGATTCACGTGTAAGCTTATTAAGCTTAGTAAGTTCGCGATTATCATTTTCTCACAGAATAAATAGATCAGTTAAAAGATGATAACGAGTATGTATTCGTAATCATGTGTATAATAGTGAACTAAATCTCTTCAGTTCTATAAACTTTAACTCATTACGAGCACATACAACATTTAACCCACACGAGCCCAAAATGGTTAGCTCTTACGAGCCCAGAATGGTTAGCTCTTACGAGCCCAGATAGAGTTTAACCAGTGTACAATGCTACTCACACAAGCTGATGAGAATCCGTAACATATACGAAGACTTATCCATCGATACGATCCAGAATTTCTCACTCTCGATGCTGCTCACACAAGCTAATGAGAATCCGCAACATATGCGAAGACTCAGCCATCGGAGGAATCTATAATTCATTATTCATTCAGAATCTGTTAACTTGCGATGCTGCTCGCACAAGCTGTTAGGATACTGCAACATATGCAGGATCCTAGCCATCACTTCAACTCAGATAACCGGTCCGAAGCCTGACATTTCATTTCTTTCTTTGCCTTTCCATTATCACGAATGTTTAATCTTTCTCCATTTGCTGTGACAATAGTGAAACACAAGAAATAACCAATGTATATAAACTATCACTACGAACTTACCAGATGAAATTGTAGTTTGGTTCAACTTCAAGGGCTATTTTACTAATTTCCCTTTTCGCGATCCGTGGCACAGTTGTAATGTAAATCAACAATTCATCCAAATTTCACATTAAAACACATAATTAAATGAATTAACATAATTTGGTCCTTTTTGGAAAATTACTATTTTACCCCTAACACTTTCCTTTTATTCAATCTAGTTCTTTCAACACAAATATGCAAAATACTCATTTTCTCCTCAACTCATAGCAGCCAAATTTATCATGATTCCCATACAAGTCCCCACAATCTATTTATTTCACCAAAAAGTATACTTAATTTCATCTTTTAGCATTTAGTCCTTAAACCTTAATTTCATCAAAATCACTTTACAAAACAGATCCAACCTAATCATCAAGCATCCAAAACCATCAAGAACTTTCAAAGATAAGCATATTCAAAAATGGTAAGATCCACAACATTTGATAGATTCGTAAATTAGTCCCTAAATTAGATAGATCAAGCTAACACGGACTCAAAAACATGAAAATTACTAAAAACAGGTAATAATAGCTTACTCAAATCAAAGCTCATATCTTAAGAATGAAACCCTAGCTTTCTCCTTGTGCTTGACAAACAAGATGAAGAAATTAGAAGAAGAAAAATAGGTTTTTCTTCTTAAATTCACTTTTATACTTAATGGTAAAATTGTAATTTTTATAACTTTCATAATTAGACTTAATTAATCCATTTTTAAACCTTAATTAATCCTAATTATAATCAATTTAACTCATAATAATCCACCCACTAAAATGCCATAGGTTAATTTACCTATTTGATCCTTCAATTATATTAAATTCCAATTAAACCCACTTATTTACATTTTAGCCTTAAACTAAAAAGGACTAAATGAATAAATAACCCAAAAGTAAGTGGAAGATAATCATATCACCACCGCTTGGACTTTTTGACCATGATTTAATTACCACTTTGGTCCTTTTTATTTTTAATCCATAACAGTTAACTTACTTCTTTTACAATTTACTCCTTTTTCCTTAATTAAACAATTAATTAACAAAATTACCTAATCGAACTTCAATTCACATATAATAGGATTCTATAAATATTTAATAAAAATATTTACGACACTAAATTTCAAAAACGAGGTCTCGCTACCTCATTTTCTAAAGCCACTTGACTTTTGAACCAAACCACTTATACTAAATTTTAATTCAATAATTAAAATCTTTCAATTCAAAATTCCACATAAAATTATTACTGACTAATTTAATTTAATCACTCATTTATAAAAATTTCTCGTCGGGTTTGTGATCCCGTAATTACTGTTTTCGACACCACTAAAAAACGGGCTGTTACAACAATGCTTACTAACAGACTACGAATTACAACCACATGGTATGCATGAAAACTAAGACTAAGAACTTAAATAAAACTAACTCAATTATCTATAGCCGATGATGTGGCCGCATGGTGCTTTTTCTTCTTGTGCTTCCTCTCTTCCTTTCGGTGCTTCTTATCCTTGGCGTGCTTCCTTTTTCTTTCTTTTGGCTTTACCTGATCTTCGGATTGCTCCTCAGCATCTGGCTGTGCTTGGCATCATCGGTTGTGGCTTTTATTAGATAAATCACTTCGAGTGGGCCAGTGTAAACCACGATAGCCAAAGGATTGTGATCCTTGCAGTCACAGCCTCTGCCTGACTCGCTCCAGTTGGTGTCAAATCTTCAGTTGTTGCACCGACAACTGTAGGTGTAGGGACAAATTCTTCAACTGAATTTTCCTTAGCTTCATTTCCTTCATCTTTTTCTTCTTCTTCCACTTGTTTTCCTCCCCATCAGTAGGAGTCTCTTTTTCAGCAACATTGGCGTCCAGACTAGCAGTAAATTCATCCTCAAACAGGTTCATAATATTCCGCAAACATTCCTCCATCTCCCTTGATTCTACCTCCTTTACATCATCAGAAATGTTCACCATTTTAGAGGAAGCTGAAGATTGGTTTTTATCCCCTGAGTTAGCCTCCTCAGTTGAAGGCTTATATTCTCTAATAATTGGAGGGAATATTGGGAATTCAAGGAGAGGTGCTTTGCTTATCCGCCTCAATGTGGTCACAACAGCACTATTCCAGGCCCTAGTGTAGGCGTAGAATAGATTCTGAGATCTCTCAATATCTTCCACAGTGGCGACAAGTTTGATTTGCCTAATGTTTATGAAATTTGCTATCTTCTTGACTTCCTTCACTTTACGCCACAGAGATGAATTTGCAGTCACATGTGCACCCTTGTGTTCTACTTTTTCTTTTCCCTTTCTTTTTTTTTCATCTGTCTCCTTCATTGTGGGAGTATCTTTCCCGTGAGTCATTCGCTTGATTGAAGCTTTAATTATTGGGCCTTTGTTTTCCAAAATCTCTTCTCCATCATGAGGCACAACTCTCCTTTGTTGGCATACCTTCACTACCAGGGAGGGGAACATTAGAATACCTATTTGTCTGGTAGCACAGTCAGCAATCTCTTGGTATAAAATTGCATCGACATCTATTTTCCTCCCCTTAATGATCAAATGTATCAGATACATTTGATCAAGGGTCACAATTGTGCTATGTGTTGAAGGCATTAGTCTGCAGTTCATGAAGTGAAACCAAACCTCGCTTCGCAACATTTAAAAAGCCTGTACATTATGTAGTTATTTGGGTTCGAGCCCGTCCACACGACTCCTTCAACACAGAGATCTTTCACCAAAATATCAGCCCCTTCATCAATGGGTTCCTCAATAAACTTCACATGTTAATCTCTATTTATGATGGTGTTGTAGATTGCATTGATATGTGCGACGTCCCAGGGTATTAAACCTTTACGGACAAAAACAAATTCTAACTCTTGGTCAATGAGATTGGCATAAAACTCACGTACCATGGACGGTGAGTAGCTTCCAAGGTGTTGGCTAAAAATTTCCCATCCCAACTTCTCGATGGTTTTGTAGATTTGCTTCCCCAGGTCTTGTTGTCTTGACAAAGGGAAACCTTGCTCTGGGTGGTAGTTCCTTTTCATCATATTCTCTTGGAAACGATCCTTAGCCACTTTTGTGAGGAAAGTCACAGGTTCTTTAGATATGAGGTGCTTTGTTTCTTGAATGACTATTGTAGAAGAGGATGGTTTTGCGGTAGATTTAGTTGGCTTCTTCGCTCCACGAGTTCTGGCCATTTTTTGGTAAGTAAAGATGGTTGTAAGGTAGAAAGGTGCAAGCTTGAAGAAAGTTTGGGAATAAAAATGGCGTCTTTGAATAGCACAGTCGACACAATGAGGGTTGTTTATAGGGAATGTAAAATGGTAAGTGGAAAGGCGTTTATTTTGTATCAAAGAAAGGACAGAAAGTCTACAAGAATAAATATATCCAATAGAATTGCATCTGTTCAAATCAATCCAACAGTTGGGTGGTAAGGGATGAAGTGTTATGATTTGTTTCCTGATATACTTTGATTTTTGGATGAGTCAGCAGGCAGACGAGATGCGTCAACAAGGAGATCTACATGCGCCGACAAAAGAGATGACTTTATCCTGCAAAAAATATTAAGTAAAATAAACTTAAACAAAAACGAAAGAAAATAAAATTACATGATAAAAATGTCAAGAAAGGTTAGAAAAATTTGACCAATTTAACGGTCTCTTCTTGTTTGTGATCATTATGGCCAATATAATGCTTCAGCCATTGTCCATTCACTTTAAATTGGTGTCCATTATGAAAATCTTTAATTGTGATTGCACCATAAGTAAATGCTTCGAAAACTTTAAATGGTCCAAACCAATGCGAGCATAATTTACCTGATGCAATTTTAGTCGAGAATTGAATAATAGCAGCTATTGACCTGCAGTAAATTGTCGTTACAAAATCATTTTGTCGTGCCACCACTTGGTCTTTTCCTCGTAGATTACAACATTTTCATAGGCATTGCGCCTAATTTCCTCAAGTTTAGTGATGTCTAATAGCCTCTTCTTCCCAGCAGCCTCAAAATCCATGTTCACTTGCTTAATCGCCAACATTGCTTTATGCTCCAATTCAAAGGGCAAGTGACATGCTTTTCTAAACACAAGCTGATACGGCGACATCTCAAGTGGGGTTTTGTACGTTGTCCTTAATGCCCACAACGCATCATCAAGTCTAGAAGACCAATCTTTTCTTGATGGGTTTACCACCTTCTCGAGAATATTCTTAATTTGTCGATTGGATACCTCAGCTTGTTCATTGGTTTGTGGATGGTAAATGGTCGCCATTTTATGGTTAACTCCATACTGCTTCAGTGTGGTTTCTACTTGGTTGCAGTTGAAGTGAGTGCCTTGGTCACTGATCAATGCTTTAGGCGTGCCAAAACGAGTAAGTATATGCTTGTGAAAAAACTTCAGCACTGTCCTTGCATCATCTTTTAGGACCGCAGTGGCTTCCACCCACTTCGATACGTAGTCAACAACAACTAGAATATAGACATTTCCAAATGAACTTGGAAATGGGTCCCATGAAATCCATACCCCAAACGTCGAAGAGTTCAACTTCCATGATTGGCTGTTGTAACATCTTATTGCATCGAGATATAGAACTGGTGCGCTAACATCGATCACATTGATGCACAAAGTTGTGGGCATCCCTAAATAATGAAGGCCAATAGAATCCTATTTGAAGAACCTTTGCAGTAGTTCTCATGCCACCAAAATGCCCTCCATAAGGAGCATCGTGACAATGCTTCAAGATTGAAAGCATCTCTTCCTCCGAAACACAACGCCTAATAATATTGTCATTGCATACTTTGAATAAGTATGGCTCATTCCAATAGTATTTCTCTATATCTCGAAGAAATCTTTCTTTCTTGTGGCCTGTGACACCCAAAGGTAACTTTTCACATACCAAGTAATTAATCACATCCGCGTACCACGGGGTTGCGTCGACAATAATCAACTTCTCATCAGGAAATGCATCGATAATTTGAAGTATGTTTCCATCTTCACTGCCAACTTCCAAATGAGATAGGTGATCTGCCACTTGGTTTTCTGATCATTTTCGATCTTTGATCCCTATATCAAATTCTTGCAATAATAGGATCCATCGTTTCAGCCATGGTTTTTCGTCATTCTTTGCAACAAGATATCTCAACGCTGAATGGTCAGTAAATACAGTAACCTTTGCGCCGATAAGATATGAGCGAAATTTGACGAAAGTAAAGACTACCGCCAACAATTCTTTCTCTGTGGTCTGCAAAGTCACTTGCATCACACATCACTTCAAATGGTTACGACCAATCTGGTGCAACAATAATGGGTACCTTCACGAACTGCTTCTTTATTTGCAAAAATGCATCCAAACATGCATCATCAAAAAGGAATTTTTTTTGTTTTGCTCCAACAATGGGCATAGAGGTTTTGCAATTTTGGAGAAATCTCGAATAAATCAGCGATAAAATCCTGCGTGCCTAAGAAAACTCCGAATACCCTTTACATTTGTTGGTGGAGGCAGCTTCTCAATAATCTCCACCTTAGCTCTATCCACCTCTATGCCCTAATTGAAAATACGATGACCTAAGACAATGCCTTCAGTTGACATGAAGTGGCATTTCTCCAATTCAGCACAAGATTTGTATCTTCACATTGCTTTAAGACTTTAGCTAAATTATCAATACATTGATCAAAATAATTACCATAAACTAAAAATTTGTCCATAAATATCTCTAACAAGTCCTTGATCATGTTTGAAAATATTGCCATCATGTACCTTTGAAATGTGGCTGGTGCGTTGCAAAGGCCAAACGACATTCGGTGAAAAGCAAAAGTGCCAAAAGGGCAAGTAAACATTATTTTTCTTGATCCTTTAACGTAATAGCAATTTAATTATAGCTAGAATAATCGTCGAGAAAGCAATAGTAGGCTTTTCCAACAAGCCTATCCAGCATCTGATCGATGAAAGGAAGTGGAAAGTGGTCCTTCCTTGTGGCTGCATTTAATTTGCGATAATTTATACATACTCGCCAACCCATAGGAATGCGTGTAGGGATTAGCTCATTTTTGTCATTGCTCGCCATAGTGTTACCACTTTTCTTAGAGACACATTAAACTGGACTTAGCTAATTGCTATTAGAAATTAAGTAAATAATACCCGCGTCAAGCCATTTGATAATCTCCTTTTTAGCCACCTCTTTCATTTTCTCATTCAATCTCCTTTGTTGTTCAATGATTGCCTTCCTTCATCTTCCAACCTAATTTTGTGCATGCAAAAAGAGGGACTAATGTCTCTAATGTTGGTAATACTCCAAGCAATCACACGTGTATGTTGCTTCAAGATATGAATATATTTTTTTCTCCTAAGTTGCGTCTAGTGTTGCAGAGATAATAACTAGCAAAATATTATTGTCGCCAAGAAAAACATACTTCAGATGAGCAGGCAATGACTTCAACTCCAAAGTAGGAGCTTTTTCAATAGATGGCTTAAAGACTGGAGCCTTTCTATTGGTCAAATCTAAAGATTCCATTTTCCATCCACTCCTAAGCTCAATACTATGTTATATAGTTAACTCACCTTTGTACACGTCGATGAGAGTGTGTCTGGTAGCGAGGAGTGGGCGTCCCAATATTATGGGTACCTTTTTATCTGCTTCACAGTCAAGTATAATGAAATCCACTGAGAACATAAACTTATCCACTCGAATTAATATGTCCTTGATTTGTCCTTCAAGTTGCGCCAATAATCTGTCTACTAACTACAATGTCACTACAGTGGGCTTCATATGACCAATCCCCAATTTCCTAAAAGTAGACAGCGGCATAAGGTTGATACTCAAGCCTAAATCACATAAAGCTTTACCCAAGTAGTGGTTGCCAATCGAACATGGGATCGTAAAGCTTCCTAGGTCTTTCATCTTAGGCGGTAACTTATTTGTCAAGAATGCACTACATCCTTCTGTGAGTGCAATTATCTCAATATCATTCAACTTCTTCTTTTTTGATAATAACTCCTTCATAAATTTCCCATAACTAGGAATCTATACAAGAGCATCCACAAGAGGGATATTGACATGAAGTTGCTTTAATGTTGTCAGAAACTTCTGATATTGTTTATCATGCTCCTTTTCTTTAAATCTTTGTAGGAAAGGAAAAGGTATGGATACATCAGGTTGCATCGACATCAGTAGTTGCGTCGATAATTTCGTCGATCTGATAGTAGGTATTAGGGTGACAATTTGTGGAGCCTCTTTATTTGGTTCATTTACAATTTCTTCAGACACAACTCTCTCACCTTGATTTACTTCACTAGTGACTATAGGTGCTGCAGTAGAGTTGGTAGATGGCACGGCAGTTAGTTTACCACTCCGAAGGGTGATTGCTTTGCAATGCTCCTTCCCTTTCGAACTTGGATTTTTGCATCACTGGGCAATGTACCTAGTGGTCGAGTGTTTAAATTCGAAGCGATTTGCCTCAATTGTGCTACTAACGCTTGAATGGAGGATGAATTTCCTTGCACAATGGCTTCCGTTCGAGTGATATGCTTGCGCATTAAGGTTTCGAGGGTTGCTAGCGGACCAGATCGTGCTTGCATGTATTGTTGTTGCTGTTGTCCTTGAATATTTAGATTTTGCATTGCAGATTGTTATGGCTGCGCATGATTCTGGTGTGGCTGCATCTAGTCTTGATGTGAATGCATTAGAGTACTCTGGTTGTAATTCTGCTGCGGCTGACTATGATTCCTTTGTTTATAACTTCCTTGATTAGATGAATTTTCGTATCTGAATACTGTAGCATTTTGATTTCCCCAAGTTTGTTGATTTCTCACATAATTATTGTAAGAATTATCATAAGAATTTTTATGGACGTTATCGACATAGAAAGCATTCTCCGCGTGCTGTGGACGATCTTCATAATTGTGGTTGTCACCATAAATTTCACAACAAAATGTAGGGACATCAATTTGTTGAGCGACTTGAATAAATGCAACGTCACTAGTCCCCTTCATATTTTTTATCATGTTTAAGAGAGAAGAGACTTGCGCACTTAGAGTAGATATGACATCTAATTCAATAACTCTAGGATTTGTTTTCACTTATGCAGTTCGAGAGATCGAATATTAATAATCGTTCTAAGAAATTCTCTCTAGAATTCTAAGATCTTTATCGTATGTAAAGTCCAACAAAGGACCATTAGCAAATGCGTCAACAAGATTTATTGTTTGTACGTTCAGCCCGTTGTAGAAAATTTCAATCTGCGTCTCTTGTTGAATGCTAAGCATGGGACAACATCGAAGTAGAGATTTATAACACTCACATGTAGTATGTAAATTTTCATCATCCAACTGATGATACGTAATTATATCGTTTCTAAGACGAGCATTCATAGTCGGCGGATTGAAATGCAAAATAAATTGGGTTGCAAGCGCATTCCATGAAGTGATTGATCCAACAGGTAATCAAAGGAACCAGGTTCGAGCCCGTCCTTGCAACGAATAAGGAAATAGTTGCATCTTCAAAGCGTCGTCAGGAACACCTTGCTGACTAAAGGAAGGACAAATCAATAGAAAATATTTAAGGTGCTCTCTCGCATCTTCATGTGGCAGTCCATCATACTGCCTATTGGAATTTAACATTTGGAACATGACTAGCTTTAACTCAAAATTTCCAGCTTGAATAGTTGGTCTGACAACACCTAGCTGCAATTCATCCAAAACTGGAACAACAAAATCTCGGATAGTTCGATTTTGTATTTGATCTTCTTACGGCAACGGTGGATTATTAATGTTTTGTGGAAGTATCGGAGGTATGGCTGCATTGTTTCCTAGTGAAGCCATATTTCTTTGTTCTTGACGTCTCCTTCGAATAGTTCTTTTAATTTCAGTGTCCAAACCAACAATAAATTTTGAATTTCCTCAGGTCATAAAACACCTAAAATAAAATGTAAAATTAGCAACAACAAAAAAACAAGTTAGTAGAAACCAAAGGTTAGATAATAAAGAATAAGTGCAAAAACAAAAATAAACATCAACAAACGTCATCCTCAACAATTATGCCAAAACTTGATCGTGCTATGAACGTCATAGCAAATATGTGCAAGCATACACTATCGACGTAAGTATAGTAGACAGATGTGAATCCGTAGAATATCGATCACCCAAGGATGAATGTTTGTTGTCCATAATTGTCGATGCAAATAATAAGTAAATGCAATAAAATTGTGAGAGTGATTGCCGAAGCAATAATGTAAAATTAAAGATAAAATTCTATAATAATGAAATGCGGTCCCCAACGTGAATAGTCAGTAGGATACTAAGTGTGGCTCACAAGGTTTAAAATAACAGGTAATTGTCGTTGCAATAAGGCACAATGAATGTCTTACCAAACTTGGCTTCTCTATTAGATCTAAGACTTAAACATGTGCACTAACCACACCTTCTAGTGTTAGCAATGCAGCACATTCAAGAACAAGTGGATTAAATTCATTTAATCCTCAAGCAACTTTCGTTATCTTGCTTGTTAGTTTAAATTGCCGCCACTTCTTCTAGTGACAGTGACTGCACTAACACTTTCGTGGTCAAAACATTCAAACCGAAAGATTAAACAGTAAAAGCAAGCTTGGATAAAATATCAATTAGTTTAAAAATCAAGTGTACTTCTATACAATCTTGAAATAAACACGAATCACCAGCGTTTAAGAAAGAAATATAAAAGAATAAATGGAGAATATTATTCCTAAGCTACTCGACTTGCTCTCTTACTCTCCTCTTGTGTCGCACTTAGGGGTTTCTCATCAGGAGCAAATCTGCCTTGTTCTTCGCGTTAGGTCGCCCTTGAGAAGTTTAAGCTGCCATGGATGCAAGCTTTGAAGATGGATTCTAAAAGAAATAATTCCCAAAAAAAAACCCTTTCTCTCTCATTCTCATGAGTATTTGACTATGCCTGAATAATTCAAGTGTCCTTCCCTCTACAAAATCTATCTATCTATGGTAGTACTAGTTAGTTACACAGACTTGATAGCTCACGCATTTTTGCTTTGTTAACCAAACAGTTGTCAGATGCTGCAACAATTTTGGACGCAATTCTGGACCTACTTATGCAGCGACAACTCTGGACATATTCACGCAACGATAATTCTGAACAAGTTCCTACAGCAACAATTCTGGATGCAAAGCTAAATAGACCAATGCAGCAACCACAGTAGTAAAAATATTATAAATTCAAAGGCAATTAGGTTGAGTTCCATTAAGTTAGAAAATGCAATATCTAGATTAAAAAATGCTAAAAATGAATGCTAAGGATGACCAAATGGGAACAACTTAACAATAAGTAGGGAAAAATCAATGGTTCTTTCTAGTACTATCAAGAGACTTTGCTTTTGAGGAGGAATTGAATTCTAACTCAATTCCTGCTATCACTTTTGACGATGTTCAAGTTGTCATACTTATCATTGATCAAGAAGTGATTCCAGAACCTCAACAAGATAATGTTGAACAACTCCCTATTCAAGATAAGGTAATTGTTCCAAAAGAACAAACTCAACAACCTCAAGAACGAATGTCATTAATAAAGTTCACTAAAGAAAGGTTATAATGGCTTTAGTGGAATATTTTAAACTTAATTTTAATTATATGAATGTTAACTTAATGGTTTCTCAATGGTAACATTGATTATACATTTATATAATGCAACTATAAAGCTTTGAGTCTGATGATGCAAAGTTAATGATTTGCAAATTAAAGAACTTCATTTATGGGCTTAAGCAGACTTCTCATCAATAGTATTACAAATTTTACCAGATGATTATCTTATTCAGTTTTGAGATGAATTTGGTTGATAATTGTATATACCATAAGTTTAGTGGGAGTAAGGTTCTATATTTGGTTTTATATGTTAATAACATATTGCTTGTCAATAATAAGTATAGTCTCAATCAATGCCTCGAGAATGATTTTGAAATTACAGAAACGCTTAAGATTTTTTTTTTAGCAGTGAAAAGTCTAATGTATGTTTTGGTTTGTACACATTTGAATATCGTGTACACTGTTGAGATGTTAAGTAGATATTTAAGCAACCTGGTTTGGACCATTGGATAGCATCCAAGAGGGTTATAAGGTATTTTCAGAGAACAAAATATTACATGCTCACATATCGAATGTCTGATCAGTTAAAGATCATTAGGTTGACAGACTCCGATTTTGATGGAATATAGATACATGATTTTGTCACTAATGTGCAAATTATGAAAACAAAGTTCAGTCTTTTATTCCAATAGCAACAAGAGCATATCAAAATCAAAACACATAGACATTAAGTTCTTGGTTATTAAAGTAAAAGTTCAAAGTGGTTAGGTGTCTATAAAGCTTATTAGGACAAACTCCATGATTACGAATTCGCTTACTAAGGGACTACACCTAAGGTTTTATAAGAGCACATTTCTCATATGGAGATAATGTCATTTAAGGATATTTGGTTTAGGGAGAGTTTGTACTTTTAAATGCTTTTATGTTATAGACACATTTTTAGTTATTTCAGTTTACAGATATTAAGTTTATTTGGTTTATTCACACTCTGATTTTTGTAAAATTTGATCTCACTAAGTTTAAGGAGGATCAGTTGGAAATAGACATGTTTAGATCATATTGCATGTAATTTCTATGCTACATATCCATGCTTGATCTATGTCATTTGTTTGAGTTAAAATACGTGATTAGGGAAGATTTAGTTATGATATATGTAACGAAAGTTGCATTGGTTCTATGTTAACATAATTAATGGACAAGATATATATGCGGTCCAAGTGGGAGATTGTTCGAAAATATGGACATTACATATATAATAAAGGTAATTACATGTTATTATTTACTATCATAATGGGTTAGCCCAAATTAAAAGTGATCTAATTTAGTTAAAATTTATTGGGCTTTAATTATTAAATAAAGTATGGGACAAATATGTGTAGATATTCTACTAACTAAATTCTAATTGATGACTAATTCCTAATTGATGATGGGTTGATTAGGAATTAGGGCTATGTGCCAAAGTTATATATATTAGGGTTATGGTCCCCAAATTACTCACAAGAAAGCTTTTCTAATATCTAATCTTTGGAAAATAGAGAGTCACCCTCTCAAAATTGATTGTGTGCTAATTTGGAATATCAAAACCCTAAAATCCACAGATTTCAAGAATTGATGAATTCAGGTACGCTTCCATATCTAGTTTTGTTTTTTTATTTATTCTTGATGATTTGACATGATAGATCTTGGTTTATGGTTTATTAAGTTCTATATCATATCTTGAATTATGATTCTAACAGGATACACCATGGAGTTGGTCTGATGTAGAACAAGCAGATTTTGAAGAGCTTAAGGCTACTGTGACTAAGGCACCAGTGTTAGTCCTTCCAAATTTCAATGAAGAATTCTGTGTAGAGACAAAGCGTGTGGCTAAGGAATAGGGGCAATCTTGTAACAAGGTGGAAAACATGTGGCTTTCTTCAGTAAGAGACCGGGAGTTAAACACTAGAGTTTGTCCATTTATGACAAGGAAATGCTAGCAGTCTTGTTGGTTGTTAAAAAACGACATTCCTATTTGGTAGGCAAACATTTCACCATCAAAATCGATCACCAAAGATTGAGGTTCCTCTCTGACAAGCAGGCTATAACCCCCTATAAACAAAAATGCGTGGGAAAGATGCTTGGCTACGATTAATTCTATCATTTACAAAAAAAGAAGCCAAAACATAGTAGCTGATGCTTTATCTCGAAGAATCATGTTCAAGAAGGACAATTATTTCAATGTATGGGTAATGTTTCTTGGTTTGAAATTTGGGAACTTATCTTGTCGTCATGCATGGCTGATCTTAGTTTACAACAGATCTATGTGGATATCCAAAGGGATCCCAACTCACATTCGAAGTATTCTTGGAATGGCCAAGTGTTTAGAAGAAAAGGAAAAGTGGTAGTTAGTTAGGACCCATCTTTGAGGAAGAAATTGTTTGAATTGTTCCATAATGGTGTTGTGGGAGGGCATTCAAGAGTGCATGCCATTAGACACCGAATGTCAGGACATGTCTATTGGAAGGGTCTTTCGAAAGATGTCAAACTGGGGGTCAAGGAATGTCTTATTTGTCAAAGATGTAAATATGACAATTTAGCATATCCTGGTCTACTTCAACCTTTACCAGTACCTGATCGTACATGGGCAGTAGTTAGTTTGGATTTTTTTGAAAGACTGCCAATGTCCAAGGGAAAGGATACTATTTTGGTGGTTGTGGACAAACTTACTAAATATGATCAATTTATTGGCCTCTCTTATCCTTTTACTGTACTTACTATGGCTCAACAGTATTTGGAACATGTCTACAAATTACATGGAGTACCTTAATGTATCATCTTTGATAGGGACAAAGTGTTCATTAGTTCCTTCTGATAGGCCTTGTTTAAACACAAGAGGGTGAAGCTACATTTGTCTACTGCTTACCATCCCCAAACAAATGGACAAATAAAGGACCTTAATAGATGTTTAGAAGGGTATTTGAGATGCATGTTTGGGGAAAATCCTTCTAAATGGTCTTTGTGGCTTGCCTTAGTTGAATGGTGGTATAACAATACTTACCACTCTTCATTGCGCTTGACCCCATATGAGGCCCTTTATGGACAGGAACCTCCCCATCATCTTCCTTACATACTAGGAACATCTTCAGTTACTGCAGCTGACAAGAGTCTCAAAAAAAAATAAGTAGCTCGCCAAATGCTCAAATTTCACGTTAAAAGGGCCCAAGATAGAATGAAACGTATGAATGACAAGGGAAGATCGGATAGGGTGTTTCAGGTGAGAGATCTAGTCTACCTCAAGTTGCAACCATATAGGCAACATTCTTTAAAGGGAAGAGGAAATCAGAAGTTGGGACCTCGATATTTTGGTCCATATTCAGTGGCAGCCAAAAGAGGACAAGTGGCTTATACTTTGACTCTTTCAGAAGGGGCTCGCATACATCCCACTTTCCATGTTTCTTAGCTTAAGAAGCATATTGGATCCTGGCCTAGTTCTGCTACACTTCCTCTTACTGATTCAGATGGAGCTATGGATAAGGTACCAATTCAAATTGTAGAACGCCGAATGGTCAAACATGGTAATATGTGAAAATGGAGGTGTTAATTGAATGGGCCAATACCTTTCCAAAGGATTCAAAATGTGAAAGGTTTTCTGACTTCTAGTAACAGTTTCCATTGCTTGATCCTTGAGGACAAGGATCATATTCGAGTAGGGGAGTACTTGATATGCGACAATCTATTCAATGGTCAAATAATAGAACTCTATTCGTAATTCTGTTAGCTTTTAATACTATAATGAAATGATACATTTGAGGGTTTAGATGATTAATGATACGGTGAGTTTAGGATGTTATGTTAGAATGTAAAACAATGCATTTTAGATAGTTAGTAAATGGTGTGTATCGATACTTGCCAGGGTGTCACTATTGTTATCGTTTTTCCTCCTATATTTGGCCAATCCGTGAGAGGAGAGGCAGTTATGAAAAATAGAAATCAGTTTCTCTCTTTTCTTTCTGAACTTTTCTCTCTGTTTTCTTCCTATTCTAAATTTCGATTATCATTAAACACTCACATTCGCAAGAGCAGGAAGAGGGAGAAACCTAAAGCTTTTCTCTACTGTTTCTTTTTGTGATATTGAAATCCCCTGCTTCATCGAAAAGTCATTTCAGGTATGAATCTTTAGTTGAACTTTATCCTTTCCTTTTCATGTCTTTAGTTTCATATCTATGTTTCTCTACTTGTATTTAAGTCATTTTTTTTTTGTTTTCAGCTTTAAAACAAGTTTTTCTTTGCTTCTTAATCTCTGTTTTAATTTCATATCTACACTTCTTTACATGTTTTCAGTGGGTTTTTGTTAGATTTTTTTTAGTTTTTAGCATTAGAAAACACTATTTCGGTTTGTCTTTTTAAATCCATGAATGCTTGTGTGGTTTTTATCTTTGTTAGTTTATCGTCTACTATATGGTCATTTAATTTTTGAATTGCTTCTTTCTTTTTTTGGTTCAACACTTACTCTATTTTCTAAACATTAGATTTCTTTTTTTTTTTTGATATACTATTTCATTCTAGAAATTGCAACACCTAGGGTTTTGGTTCCTTCTCTTTGGGTTCCCGATTCTAATTTTTTCTGAGGCGTGAGACTTTTTTAGGCGATCCTTTCTTCTAAGGATCAACCTAATAGGTAATATTTTATTTTTGTTTGCTGAATTCGGGTTCTTTTTCTTAATTTGGTACTGATTTCCGTTGAAAATAGAGTTGGTTTTAGAAGTTGCAACAACTAGTTTGTTGTAATGGGTAAATCTCAAGTACCACTGTTGAGGGAGGAAGATGCTATTATGTCCAAAGCAGTCTCTTCGTCTACCCTACATGTGCCATTTGGCCCCAAATCCACTTCCTTGAAACTTTCGAGATGGAACATCTTCAATTATTCTACAACCGATGCTCGCAAATTCAGAGAAGTCATTATGGAAATGGAAGATGAGTTTGTTTTACTTTTTAATGCCTTTGATTTTCTGGTAGGGCTATAAATGAACCAAACTTCAATGAACAAACCTTTGATCCTGTTTGTTTATTTATTTTTGAAGTTGTTCATGTTCGGTTCGTGTTCATGTTCATGTTCATTAAAAATTTCAAATTTTTTTGTTCATGTTCGTTTATTTAAAATTATGTGTGTTTATGTTCGTTTGTTTAATGTTCACGAACATGTTCATTTAACTTAATCGAATATGTTCACGAACAATGTTAATGAATAATTGTTAGATTTTCATATGAACAATGATAGAAAATCTTTATTCATTGAACTTAAACTCTCTTGAAACCTTAGCAGTACACATATACAAAGTAAGAAGTAACTGCTGTTAACTGATAATAACAGCTAATAACAATTAACAGTAACTTTTGATAATTGATAACTAATAAATCTGTGATCAGTTATACAGTAGCTCTAATCTTCTCCCTGTTTTCTCCTGTTAAGAAATCTACTAAAGCTATGACATTGAACTGATCTCGAAACCATTGAAAACTCCCAGCTGTGAGAGGTTTAGTTAATATATTAGCTACTTGGTCATCACCTGAAACAAAATTCACCTGCAGTTGACCTCTTAAAACTCTGTCACGCACAAAGTGCAAGTCAATCTCAATATGCTTGGCTTGAGCATGTAGTACAGGATTTGCTGTAAGGGACACTGCACTCATATTATCACACCAAACAATAGGCACTCCAGCACAACTAACTCCAATTTCAGCAAGTAAGGACTGAAACCATGCTAACTCAGTGGTGGCATTAGCTAAACTTCTGTATTTTGCTTCTATTGTGGATCTAGACACGACACTTTGCTTCTTTGAAGACCAACCAACTAAGTTTGATCTAAGATACATGCAATATCCTGAAGTGGACTTCTATCCTCCAATGAGCTTGCCCAATCTGCATCTGAAACCTTGTTAAGGAAACTGCATAATGCACAAACTTCAGCCCAAAATCAATAGTTACTTTGACATATCGAAGTATCCTCTTTATTGCTCCCAATGCTCTTCATTAGGAGCATGCATATACTAACTGACTTTGTTCACAGCAAAAGAAATATCTGGTCTTGTCAAGCATAGGTATTGTAAACCTCCAACAATTCTTCTAGATAAAGTACAATCAGTCATCTTGATGCGGTCAGAAAGTGATGACAAAGTAGGTGTACTCACCATAGGAGTAAGAACAGACTTGGCATTGCTCATGTTTGCTCGATCCAATAGTCAAACATACTTCTGTTGAGTGACATGCATCCCAACAGTAGTCCTAGTAACCTCAAGACCAAGAAAGTAATTCAACTCCTCAAGATCTTTCAAAGAAAATTACTGATTTAGAGTCTTAATCACATCAGCTATCTCAAACTCTTCTGCACTTGTGACCAATATGTCATCAACATATTCAAGCAGATATATGCATCTTGTAGAAGTCTTCTTAAAAAATAAAGAAGAATTTACCTAATTACTTTGAAACCCTAAAACCTCACTGAGAAAATTTTTCAAGGTGTCAAACCAAGCCCTTGAGGCTTGCTTAAGTCCATACAAGGACTTCTTTAATCTACACACAAGTAAAGCACCCTTTGAGTCATACACTTCAAAGCCAGAAGGCTGCCTCATATAAACTTCTTCATGTAACTTGCCATTTAGAAAAGCATTGTTCACAACTATCTATTTAATTTTCCATTGCTGAGACACTACTACAGCAAGTATCATCCTAACTGTGTTTGCCTTCACCACTGGACTGAAGCTTTCCTAAAAATCTAAACCAGCAGTCTAAGAAAAACCTTGAGCCACCAATTGAGCTTTGTTTCGAGCCACACTTCCATCAGCATTTCATTTGATCTTGAATAACCATTTGCAGCCTACCAAGTTTCTATGTTCAGGTGCAGAAACTAACTCCCATGTCTCATTTCTAACCAGTGCTTCTAACTCTTCATTAATAGCTTGCTTCCAAGCAGGAACAAGCATTGCTTCATACACATTTTTAGGCTCAACTGAACTAAGCTCAACCATGTAGGACTTAGGCTAAAAAATTCCCATCTTACTCCTTGTGATCATAGGATGAGAATTTTGAACATTTCTTGTACAACGTTCAGTCTGACTAACATCAGTCACATGCTCACTAGCATCAGTATCATTACTCACACCAACCTCATGCTGACTATCAGTATCAGCATCAACCTTAGCTTCAACCACACCTTCAATACTCATACCACCTGTAACATTAGTATCAGCATGCTGGATATCAGTATCAGCATCAACCTCAGTTACAACCACATTTTCAAAGTCTGGATCTGTTGTGGTAGCAGGAGAAATAGAACTAGAAATGTCAGTATTTGAAGATGCACCACCTGTACCATACACTTTAGTGGAGGAGGAAGGATTAGTCACAGTGACAGTTGGTGATTGAACTAGAATAGGCAAAGTAGACACTGTTCATGATGATTTGTCAAGTTCACCAGAACCAGCCTCAGTCTTTTCCTTTTGAAAAGGAAACACATGTTCATCAAACCTCACATGCCTTGAGATATAAATTCTCCCATTCTGATCTCTACACTTGTACCCTTTGTAACTCTTAGCATACCCAAAAACATACACGGAGTTGAACTGTATTGAAGCTTGTTTCTATTATATGGCCTTAACCAAGGGTAACACCTGCAACCAAATACTTTGAGTGTCATCAAATCTGGTTGCTTACCAAACAACTTTAGAGCAGGAGCAACTCCTCCAAGAGCTTTTGTAGGCAAACAGTTTAGGATATACACTGTTGTGGAAAAGGCATCACTCCAAAATGTTAATGGCAGTGAAGCTTGAACCAACAACACTAAACCAGTCTTTACTATTTGTCTGTGTCTCCTTTCTACTAAACCCCTGCACAAATTTAGGGTTCTCGATTGAAACCCCTGCACTATCAAGAACCGTAGCAGGAGGAACCACCACTGAACCATCAAGATACTTCTGAAGTCGATGAGTCTTGAACACCAAAAGAACATGCTGTCTCCAGGTGAGGAAATTACCATCATCCACTAGAGTAGCAACCTTCTGTGACGCAAATGCGATCGGATTTACATCTGATACCATGTTAAATTTTCATATGAACAATGATAGAAAATCTTTATTCATTGAACTTAAACTCTCTTGAAACCTTAGCAGTACATATATACAAAGTAAGAAGTAACTACTGTTAATTGATAATAACAGCTAATAACAACTAACAGTAACTGTTGATAACTGATAACTAATAAATCTGTTATCAGTTATACATTAACTCTAATAATAATAAACAAACAAACAAACAATAAATACATATATACACACATATATTATTTTAATATTTTTATAAGAAAATATTATTAATAAATAAACGAGTCATAAACAAGTCAATAAACGAGCTTTTAAATGAGTTTTTAAACGAGCTTGTTCGTGAACATAAACAAACCAAACACACTTTTGTTCATGTTCGTTTGCTTATTAAACGAACATAAAAAAAAATTTAATATTCGTTTATTTAGCTTAATAAACGAACATTATACGAACGGTTCACGAACAGTTCATCGAACATTCTGTTCATTTACAACTCTATTTTCTATAAGCTCTTTAGTTCCCTCTCAATGCTGAAAGTGATAGTTTGATAAATGTTGACGAATTGGAAGACAACGATGCATTTACTTTTTAATGCCTTTGAATGCAGAAAGTGATGATGACATCACTCCTACTACGATTCCCCAACTTTCACACGATCATCATACCTTGTCCATGCTCCATATTTTCGTTGAAGATAGCTTGATATATGTTGCGGAATTGGAAGACGACTCTGCATTACTTTTTAATGCCTCTGATTTTTTTTGAGGCTCTTCAGTTCCCTCTCAATGCTGACGATATCTTGTCCATGTTGCAGAACTTCATATAAGATGAAACTAGTATATCTATGTTTAGGGAAATAGTTATGCTTTTGATTCTTTTGTTAGTATTAGTCTTTGTATATGTTAGAATCTACAAAATTTCCATGTTGCTAATTGTTCAAGTTACTAAACATTGAACTTCCATAATTCTTTCAAATAAAATTTCTTGTTCATTACAACAAATTTAATTTCTAACCTTCATATTGGGAGTCACTGAACATATTTCCACATTTGGGAGTCACTGATATTGACAACAGCCATAGATTATTATTTATTTGGTACAAGATAACATCTCATGTTTCCATGCCTATGGAAGATGGAATTTTTGCAGCAATGCACAGCGGTTTTACTGGCCTTGATGGTTTCTAATATGCCTAGCTCTTCATGTTCATATTTAGAGTAAAACCCAAAACTCATATTCGCAGTCACTACTTTATTTTCTTTCCATGAGATTCGTAGTCTATACCAATTGAAGATCCGGGCTATTTGGAATCTCTGCTCGAAACAATTCAACTTGAACCAGCCTAAGTTTTAGTACAAACCAACATCCAAAATTCAACAAGTCTTTTAGAGAACCTTTATAAGTTCAACACTGTCCAATAAGTTCCAATCGTTTCTAGCGACGCTCGTAAAAGACTAAGCAAGACATGCTACTCCAGAAAATGAAAGGATTTTATTAATTTCTATCCCTGTGATGCTACAACTAGGGTCTTTGCTCAACCCTCTTCGCTTCATCAATTCCCTTACCTCATTAACTTGACTCCATCTTCCACTCAACACCCTTAATGTTGAACAAGCAAATAGTGAGACCTTTGATGCGAGCACTAATGTTACGAGCATTGATGTTGCGAGCATGGAAAAAGGACAAGTCTTGCACGATCCAATCAAACTACCTTGAGGGTCAATCACTCGCACACAAGCCAATAAGTTCAAAGAAGCTGTCACGGGTTTAATTAAACGAGTTTGTGAAAACACGTCATGCATTTCATGAATTTCATACAACTCATGCACTTCTTATAACACATGCATTCCATGTAATATGCTACACATAAAACTCTAATTATTAAGCTAATTAAATTGCTGGAAATAAGGTTTTAACCATTTAGATATTTTAGTATAAATATTAATTATGTTTTTGTGTTATTTTGATAAGTCTTTAATATGCCCTAAGTTGTTAGTTTTTTATCAAATATTGTTGCCTAATTAATATGTTATAATCAACATGTTTAATATGTCTTAGGGACATTAATAACCAGCCAACACAAGCTTAATTGCACCTCCCAACATTTAAAGAGATGAAAACTACTTCCCAAGAGGTATTTCGTGAATAGCAAAAGGAATTAATGCTCTCACCATGCATGGTTGCTTGATTTCACCAAAAGTCACAAGGTATTTAAATGCTCAAAGGTTGATCATGCGAACATGAAAAGTGATTGGTCGGGTAACTAAAAATCATTAATGCATCGCCCACATTTATTCCAAGTGCTTGAGAAACTTTAGTTGAATTTAAGAGCATTTCTTCCTAACCAACCAAGCACTAAATTCGACCAACATCTTCATTGAAGTAGCCACCACAATTACTTCAATTGCATGGGGACTATTGAACAAATTATGAGCAACAAATATATTAATTCTGATTGTTAATGCATGACTTTTCAGTTGGTCACTTATAAGCCTATAAATATGAAGCTAAAAACATTTTGTAACAATTTTTGATGAATTTTAATCTTATTGTTTGTAAACTCTTTGTTTTTATTTGACTCAAATTGACTTATCAAGTTATCCTTATGGCATCAATTTTATTCTTCTCGAACTTATCACTGTTTTGAGGTGTGACGTTCAATCCTTATACCGATTGATTCCTATCTTGCTAAATAGAGTCACTATTCTACTTGCAAATTCGTTCTAAGTGCTATTATAAGAATTGGTCAATATTTATCTATAATATTAATTCACTCTTCGAGTCTTTAAATCAAGTTTCAAACCTATCCATCTTTATCCCTTATTCACCCATTCACCCTTCTAAAGCCCACCTTTATCATTTTTAATCTTTACAAAAACATTACGAACAATACTTCTTAATTTCGATCAGGAACTCTAGCAAGTTGTAATCATCCCAGGAGGACGAGTTTGCATCAGCATACAAGTTAGAAATAAGGACATAATAACAAGCCTTATCAGGATGTAGATCGACCATTTTCTTGATAGCCACCTCTCCAAGATCAAATCTTGAATAGAGTCCACATCCATGAAGAGTCCCAAACAAGAATCAAAAGCACTAATAGTGAGTTTAGTTTGACAAACATAAACGAATAAAATTCGAAATATATTTTCGAACTGCTCTCCCAACACTCGGGTTTTTACAGTACAATTGGTGGATTAAAATGGAGAAGCAAACATTTTAAAGCACTAATAGCTTGCACGATAAAAGACGAGCAGATCAGATCCTCATAGAAGGACAACGGGAAGAAGCATCTTTTTCCAACTGCCTTCCAATTACTGACTTTCCACCCTTCACCGTCCTTGTAACACTGCACCTATTATCAATCCAAAGAAATTATGAATAATTAAGAAACCCTCAATTGATCTGGCGCTGCTGATAACTTACTACATTACCATTTAAATACATAAATGCCTTACTACATTACCATTTAAAGCCTGTAATTTACTGATTTGTGAAACTGAACTCACTCAAAACACATTATTATTAGTATAAATATATACAAGCAAATATAGCTCAATTGCATACCCATATTTGCAAACATAAATTTTAAATTAGATTCAATTAATTTTTATATTTTATTTTTTGAACTACAAAAATAGTAAAAACGATCACGACAAAAGAAATAAAATATTGTTTCAATCAATTCGTGTCAATACAAACCCATACAAGGTGTGACATTGGACGAAATAGATTGAAACACACCAAAATTACCAAAATACACTGAAATTTTGATCCGACCAAAATTAAACTACTTAGTGTCCATGACACGTCCATGTCACTCCCAACTTTGCTTGTTGAGTTTTTACGTCAAAATCTACGAAATCATTGTCCATAAACTACATCAAAATCTACCTAATAATTATAGATGCGTGCATGTTAAAATTTGTATAAACATATGATATAAAAACACGCAAAACACATTACGAAAACAGACTGTTAGATCTAGCATTTACAAATGGAGGATCAGGGACTTGTTACATACCTTGTCCAGAACTTCTTTATCATCCTGCAACCCCCCAATGACATGTATTTCCTCTCCAATTACAACAGCGCCAAAATATCCCCTTGAATTGTTCATGGAGTCTACTATCATCCATGAACCAGCACGAGGATCAAAGACTTTAACTGTTGAGACCATTGTGTTTCCATCAAAGCATATCTACAAAAATATTTCCGATTCACATTTGATACAAAGGTAAGGTATTCTTTATACCACAACGTTATTTCCTATATAAAAGGGAAAAGTGAAGCAAACATGCACTCAAAATTACGTTCAGATAGTTGGGTATTAATCTCTATTAATGTAGAAATAAACAGAGTTGTTTTCGGTATTAATCTCTATTGGTGTGTTAACAAAATTAGGATGCTGTTCATACCATTCATACAGTGTTTAGATCTAAGATGTAGTTCTTCCATGTTCCAGTAGCATAGTGCAAAGGCTTACATCAGTTAAATTATAGGCATTCTAGGCTTATAAATACAACAAAGACACTCCACCTTACTGCCAATTCTTTCTATGTCCGATGTCACTCGTACAATTTTACAAAATTACCATACTAGCTTAGTCATGATTTTACCGAAGGCAATTTAAGATCACTGTTTGGTAGCAGATGAAAAGCAAACACCAATTAATACACATAGCAAAATATCGTGTTAAAACAATTAAAAGCCAATAATTTCACTCTAATAAAATTTTCACCCTTTTGGTTGGGATTTAGGTGACCCCTAAACAAATAGTTCTAATCACCAATTGTAGATCACATTGACTATTGGATAATCACTCCATTGGGCTCAAACAGGAAACAAACTTACAACTTCTCGTTGAGCACAACCAATGAATGAGATCCTCTCTTTGTGACCATGCTCTCAAGTTTTTCCCATGCATGTTGCCGAGGATCCAATCTCTCTAGAGATCTGAGATTGATGAAATGTAACAGTTAATAAGAATGTTGGACCGTAATAGTTTACACTATAACTAAGTCCACAAAAGAACATCATTAGGAGATAAAAATAGATTCTGACTTCTTATTACAAATTTTATAAATGACATGCTTTAAATGCAAATTAAAAATTAGGCTCATCTCCGTGACTAAGACCAACCTCCTTGTATATGAGTTAAGCACACAACATGACCAAGAAGATGAGACGTTAAATCTTGATAAGGTAAAATCAAGGCAATGAATGCTCTCTTATTTATGCCTGGCTTCTTCAGGCCTCACACAATCAATTCTACAATTACCACATTGTTTCTGTTAGAAACTAAACCATCATATAGACAGAACAGAACCTGAAATTGAGGTTTGATTCCTACACTTTGTTGGCCTAGAGTTGGATGATTTAAAACAAAATTTATCAAGAACCATAGAGAACTGGTGAAAAGGTGAAAGAAAAAAGTGCCCTTCCAATTATTATGATGTAAAAAAATGGTAAACAACCACACATGTACGTGCACATAAAGCAACAGGTGATTCCGATTTCACTGCGACTGAATCAAGCTGATCAGAGAAGTTTATTATGTACCATTTATAACTTGGGGAAGTCTAGGAAAAACTAAAATCAGAGATTTAATAATAACCACTGCTTGAAAAATAGTCATGAATGTCCAAGGATTCTCTGTAATATTTAGATGTTTAAGATAGCAAGTTTTCACAACTACTAAAAATAAAACTAAAAAACATGAGAAACATTTTCACGACAATAATACAATAGCCCTTCATCTATTACCTACCACCTCCTTCCTATCCCTTTCCCACCTGAGAATACGCAAGGGACATGGATGAGCCTCAATATAAAGCCACATTAACGGGCAAAAAGGTTGTGGTATAGCTAATCTTGAATGGTATCAATGTAGAGTGCAAGTAATGAAAGGCTTTAAATATAAGAGTAATTACCAGATGTAAGAGCGTAGAAAGCATTTCTTCTTTTTTTCAAGAACTTAAAATACATGGATAATCATCAGTCTTTACACACACCAGTATAGATGATGAGTCACAAATGCACTCACAACTCTGAAGTCTGACCATCAACACCAAAAAAAAAAAAAACCTTACTTCAAATAGTTGTTTCCGTTGTATCCTCCAGAAACATAAAGTATCCCATGGACTTCTGCTGCAGCCGGAGCAAATCTCTTCAAAACAACGTGGTATTGATTAATAAATCAGGAAAAAGTTAAGATCATGATGGTAGCACATAAAGTTCAAGTTTTAATTGAGCAACAAAGAATTTTACATCTTTCCACAATGTATAACTAACCACTTCATGGTTGATAGGCCGCCAACTAGTTGGCATCCCAAAGTCATCGTATATATCGTCTATACAAGAATCCAATAATTTGATGTACACACAAGCTATCATTAGAATATACCTTATGCAGTAAGATTGAATAGGCATCCACTTTCCAATGTTTGGATCAAACATCTCTACCTCTGAGAAACATTCAACTCCATTTCCACCTCCAACGACAAACATGCTATCCTCTAAAGGAAGTAAAGCAAAGCTCCCTTTCTTTTGATTTAATGGGGGGTGACTGGTCCACTGATTGCTTAGCGGGTTGTATGATTCAACTAGGGGAAATGAAGTTGATAGCAGGATTATCCTGTTAAGTTAGAGAGTAATTGACCAAAACAAATGCCTAAAGGGAACAATCATACCTGTATCATACCATAAATTACCATCTACACCACCCAAAATATACAATGCATCACTGAATTTTGCTGCTGACGCATATGAACGTGGAAAGGTCATTGTAGTCCATGTTCTCATCATGTCCTGAGAAGAAGAGTAGATGTCCAAAGAAGATAACAATGAACAACCATCAAATCCTCCCACCATACATATAGATGCATCACAAGCTGAACGAGGTTGCTCATCCACTAATTGAAACTTCTCTTCTTCAAAATCATCTGCCTCAACACACCTTGATTCAAACCCAGTTTCCAACATCCTGCACTTGTTTTTCAACTGTTGGATTTCTAATCTTGATTCAACCTAAAAATCCAAGTTGCAAAAACCATTAAAAGTGCTATCTCCATTAAAATCACACTTAACAAACTCAGTATTCATTTAGTTTCCCTTTTTCCAGTTACATCATATACAAATATCAGGTTAAAAACTAAAAGAGCTTTTGAAAGAAAATAATAGACGACTAAATCTGGAAACTAGAACTATAATTTGTTATTTAAATCTGAACTCATAACCTGGTACAAAAATAAAATAAAATAAAAAAACCTGCATTTAAAAAATTGCTAATATAATCTGCTAAGATTTTACTAGCCAAGAATAAAGTCATACCTTAAAAGAAGCATCAATGTTGACAAATATTAGGGAAAAAATACACATGCCGTAGCACCCTAAAAGGGAAAATGTTGAGCAACTTGGAGTTAAGAACAAGAGACTATACACAGCTATTTATGAAAATGGGATAAAGTACTGAACATGTTTTACAACCAAGGGCGTTGAATGTGGATGGTAGACACCAATAACGGTTTTAGCCAAAGCTTGCAAATTGTCGAAATAATCTTTTGAAGCAAGATTTCAATGAAAATAAGAGATGCAGGCAAATTAATCAGCATCATAAAGCGTTTTCTTATTTCAGGCGTAAAACCAATATATATTTAATGGGAACAGGGTAAGAGACTTCAGTAGATTAAGGCAAATTAATAAGCTTCATAAGGAGGGGACTTACATCAAAGGTAAAACCAACATATACATATATTATTATTTGATGGGAAAAGGTAGGACAATAAGGAGGGAGACATAGCCTAAGTAGTACAACAATAAAGCAAACTTTTTGGCTTAAACAAAACCAGTTTTCAGATAACAAGTTGAAATTTTGCATGGTGCCCACCGGATATGTGATAAAAAGCTTTTAAGTATGATCACTTATTTGCTTTCAGTTACAAGCTAACTTGAAAAATGAATCTCTATAATTAAAAAGTAGAATTTTCTTTATGGATGCATCACCAATTTCATAACAAAGGGACATTTCTTATGGAAATCCCAATCGCCAGGAGTGCAAAGAAATTAATAGCTGGAAGCTAGAAGTAGAAAGTGAAAATAGCAGGATTAGTTCTGCAGTTCACCTCAGGTGTAACCACCGATAACAATGTTAAGCATTCTAGTAGCAGCAAGGACAAGCACTATGTTTAACAAGGGAGAGATATTTTTCAAGAACATTGATACTAAATATGATATATATGTTTAGCACTAAGATCGCATAACTATCATATACAAAGATGTGAAACAGTAGGAGGAAATGCAATGTTTAGAATAAAAAGAAACAACTCTTAAGAAACAAGATATCATACCAGTTTTTGCTCTAAAGAATTGACCTTTTTAGCTTGCTTGAACTGAGACAACCTCAACTCCCCCACTTCAAAAACCAACTATAAGAACATAGCACATCAAGATAAGGGTAAGCGTCGGAGCATAAAAAAGAAACAGTCCAAATTCAATGTAGTGACTCAAGTACCTTGGCAACTGTGGAGTGAATGCAAGAAGAGTTCATCTTGGAGGCCAATGCTAATTCTGGAAGAGAGAGATTAGTCAACTGATCTGCAGTGTCTTCTGACTGATTATGTGTTGGTACAATTTCCCTTGGAACACATGGAAGCAAAGAATCCTCATTTTCTGATTTGAACAATGTACCTTCCCTAGGTAATTCTGAGAGGTTTTCCTCTCTAGGAACTTCCAAATTAAGGTAAGAAGTACTTGGTTCTGTTGCCACAGAAGAACAAAAGGATTCATAATTTGGTTTTGGGCTTGCAATATTGCCATATTCTTGAACATCCTCTAGGTTTAACGGAACTTCTGCATCCTTGCTACTTTCATCCAAACAATCTGGACGACACTGAGCATCCAGTTCTCCATCAAACTGACCAACATTCACTTCTGATGCTGATAGATTGAATTCTTCAACTTCCTTTGTTGAATTGGAACCAGTTCCCTCTTTGAAAAAAGCACTCCACTTTTTTTGTAGATTTCTTGCAACACAAGAGTAGGAGGTATCCCAGTTTAAGATCTGGTACCCAACACCCTGCTTAGGATTTGATGCAACTTCGTTGTTAATTGAACCTGAGATCAGTTGCCTTTCTTCTCTTGAACCATTATCTTTCCAAATGAACTGCCCTACATTAGGCCGAGGTTTATGACCATCAGATGCATTCATATTTCTCACCACAGAAGAAAAAGAGAGTCCAACAATAGGATTCAAAGAGGAATCTTCCATGCTAGCTAGATTCATATTAGAAACCTCCACTTTTAAAGTAGAATTCTCCGCATAATCACAATCCTGTTCTGCTTTGGGGGCCCTTAATGTGTTGCGATGAGCACCCATCTTTTCAGTTTTCTTTGAGGGGAAAGTATTAGTTACAGGAGAAGAGGAAAACAGAGATATCAACTTGTTTGTTTGAGCCTGATCTAGTTCAAACCAGAAAAGCTTTCGCTCATAATAGTTATCTGCAATTATTGGTTGGAACTGATGTTCCAGCAACGGCTGGCATCACATTCGTATTTTGATTTTTAACTCAAAACAAATGGAGAAAGATCAATTACTCGTCTAGACTATGATCAAATTATCAGAAAAAACTTGATCAATACACAAAAACAACTTAAAGTACAGTATAATCACAATTAATACCTGCGCAGCATAAGGGGTGTTTTCTGAACCATCAATGGTCCAACACTGGAGTTGATAGAAAGTTTTCCTGAGCTTGCAGCCTCGAAGATACCATGGAGCTTCCTGTCACTATAATTGAACAAGAACAGTGGCAAACCAGGTTCGATGTTCTTTACATAGGAATAATGAGGAGAAGGTAATCCTGGAAGAAAATTTGAACACCACTTTAGTCACAAGACTCTGGACAAAAACATGTACATATGCTCATCAGAAAGTAGACCATTTGCTCTTAAATGTGATAGGAAACCAACCAAATAATTGCTTTGACAAACATTCTCCAAATGTACTATGTTTGCATCCAAAGATAACACCAGCTAAATTGCTCTTCCTAAGATTCCTAGCAGTTGTGCTACAATTAACAGTATAATGTTGCTGAGCTTTTTCACTTGCAGTGAATTTATGTTTCTACCTCCCAGCACCCATGCTGTTATTCAAGAAAAAATACAAGTTCATTAGGCTTTCACATATTTAAAGTACCACTGATGCCAAGAAGTAAAACTAAAAATGGTAAGCATTTGTCCACATAAAAAGAATTTTGCACACAAAAATATCTACAAATATAAAGAATATGCATGTATAAGTAGAATAACTCAATTCAACATATTGTTATGGGGTGAATTCCTTAAATATGACGGGTTTTAGGGAAAATTGCGGGATTAGACCCATTTTGGAGAGAGTGTGTGAAAAGTTGAATGTTAAATTTCCTACTCACATTTTTATTTCTTATATCATGTTGCTTCAAGTCTTACTCCGGTAAATTAAAAAAAGAAAAGGGCTTAATCTCGTAATTTCCCTTCAAAACCGGCATATTTAAGGAATTCAATTGTTTATGGGTAAAAGTTTAACTCCAATACCCATAAAATGAAGACAGATGCATAAACTAAGAATATATTGCACACAGAAAATCAATAAAATGGAATATCTCCAAGCACTTTTTTTTTCCTTTTCAAAAGGGAGATAATTTGAAATGGAAGCAGCATTTTTTCCTAAAATATTATCAAATAAATTAAATAAACTCTCAATTTTACAACAAAATTAACGTAAAGATAGGGTAAAAACACTAAAACCTAACTAAATGACAAGGGAGGGGAAAACAAGGTAAAATGTAAACACTTGAACACAATCAAAATCCTTTCAACCACGAAAGACCGCTTTAGCAATTTTATAAAAATAAAACTTCATCAAAATCAAACTAGTAAGGCTCAATTTTAGTTGTTTCCATCACAAGTAGATCTTGACTTTCTGAAAAATTGTTAATAAGCAAAACCAAATCACAGAAACAGAAGTAACATTTGATAGAATTGAACATAAAACAACAATACAACATGAATTCTAACATAATTACTATTACACAAAAATAAAAAAGAAAATCATGCATTTCATTTTCAGAAATATGTAGTTTATTTTATTATTTTTAATGAGCAAGTAGGCAAAGAACCAACCAAAATCGTCAAATTGAAAAAGCAAGAGTGCCTTATTGACACAAAATAAAAAAAAGTCATGATCATTCCTGTTAAAACAGAGTTGACTTTGAAATAAAATTTTCCAACATTTTGGGATTTTTTATTTCTTTTTATTGGGAAAAAAAATCATCATTTCTTATAACAAAAAATTGAAAATGAAAAAGGAAATGGAGATACTAGCTTCTTCAAATGATATATCAATAAAAAGTAGTTCCTTTAAATAACAAAAAAGAAGGCTTTGATCTGAGACCCTTCCCTCCAGGATAATAACGATAGAAACAAATAAGCTCATTGTAAAATATCAAAACGAAAGTTTGAAAAAATCGCATGATCAGCGAGAGTGAGACCTGCACTGGAAGAGAAGAAAAATGAAATAGCGGTGATAGTTTCTCGGTAAAGTCAGGGCTTGGAAAGGAGTGGGAACATGCAAGAAAACTAATTTAGGGTTTATGGGATTGATTGTTTTTGAGAAAAGGAGTTACAGAGGTGATGGGACGTTCAAAAGAAGGAGAAGGAAAACTGACACAAATTATAAAGCGCCAAATGACTTTCTATTTTTCATAACCCGTACAAGATAGTTTCACGCTTAAATTACTTATATATCTTTCTCTTTCGGCTTAATTTAATAAAGATAATTATTTTTGTATTGTGAAAATTAATATATAGCATATTTAAGGGGAAAATCAGTCAAATAGGTTAATTTTTTGAAATTTATGGAAATAGCATATTTTTAAATTAATTTTTTGAAATTAATATATGTGAAATATTTTAATTAATTATTTCAAATATCATTATGTTTATAATGTGAAGTATTTTAAATACACATACAAAAATATATAATACAAAAATTTAATATACACATAATGAAAATTGAAAAATAAATATTACACATATAAAAATTATATTTACTAAAATTAATTATATTTGTAATAACTATTCGATATTTTTATTAAAGATAAATTAAAAATAAAAAATAAAAAATAATATATTTATTAATTAAAAAAAAACTTAAAATGACATGTAATAGAAATTACAAATATATTTAAAAGATGAATTGAATTTAAAACTCAAAAATGAAATCATTATTATTTAACTATTTAACTAAAGAAGTTAATATGCTAAAAGTATTAACTAGAAATAGACATAATTGCAAACAAAAAAAAAACTCAACGTTTGAGAATTTTTTTTTTTTGCCCTTAAATTTTTTTTTTACACCCTCAACGTTATGATTTATTTTTGAAATCAGCTCAATTTTAAGGGTAATCGTGATTGACCGTCAATCAAATGTCGGTCAACATAATAAGCCAATGTGACGTACCACATTGGCATGATGATGTCATCAAAATATTTTTTTTCATTTTTTTCCATCTTTCTTCTTCTCTATTATCTTCTAATTGTTTTCGAATTTTCTCTTTTTCCAATAAAAGGAGGAAGAGAAAGAAAAAGAATTTTTTTAAATAAAGTTAAAAATGATAGGATTTTTTACTAAAATAATATAAAAAATATTTAAACACTAAAATAATATATTTCCCTCATTAATTACAAAAATGATATACATAGGGAGGTGGTCCTCTTATATAAACGATACCACTCTAAAATTTTGACATAGTTTTTTATTTATTTATTATTATTATTTTATATTAAAAATTAAAAAATATATAATATAAAATACGGATACGATATAAATTCGATATTAAAATACGAGTATGGTACAGGAGATTAAAATATTAGGGTGATACCTACCTGACAGGGGCACCGAAAAGGTGCTGCTCCCTCTACTGCCTGCTACTCTCTCTACGTCGACATGACCAAATCATGAAATAGTCTCGTGAAGGGGCTGTTGGGGACCTTAAAATGGTCCCCAAAAATTTCAAAACACACACACCAGCACAAAAAACAACCGAAGAAAGAAAGAAAAGAGAAGGGGTGGGATCGACAGAAAGCAAGGGGAAAAAAAAAAAGAAGGGAAGGTAAGAAAATTAAGTTGGTATTTTAATCTTTTTTTGGTTTTATTTTCGTAAAAAATCTTAAGTTTAGGGTTTTGTTTTGTTTTAATATAAATTTTATATTTTGTTGTTTTTTATTTATTTTAGAAATGTTGTTTGTTAATTTAATTTTTGATTAATTTTTTTCATTTTTAATTATAATTTTATTTTTAACTTTGTAATAAATATTAGTTAAGTGTCTTTGTTTATAGTGTTTATATTTTATTTATATGTTATTATAATTTTTTTGTTTTTGATTTATTTTATAAATTTTTTTAATTAATTTAATTTATGTTTAAATTAGGTAAAAAAAAAAGAAAGTTTTTTGCAAGGTATGTTTATGTTTTATTTTTTGATTAATTTGAACAGAATTTAATAATTTTCTTTTTTTTTTATTTTAAAGTTTTATTTGAAATTGAAAGGTATGTTTATCTTTTTCCTTTGTAATTTATTATTTTTATATCATTTATTATTTCTCAAGATATTTTAATTTTTTTATAAACAAGATATTTTTAATTTTTCAATAAATAAAATTGTTACTTTTTTCAATAAATTACATGAAACGAATGTTTTAAGAAATTATTTATTTTTAACTTTGTAATAAATATTAGTTAAAAATAATAATTTTTTTATTTTTTTTGAAAATAATAATTTTATTAAAATAAAATTAATGATCTGCTCTATAGTTTCCCAAGAGCCTAGAAACATTGATTTAACAGCTTATAGGTGATAGTCATCAATACAATTGTATTAATTATTTCTGACAGATTGACCATTTTCTACTTTAGGTAGATATGATAAATAATGGAGGATAATTTACTCAATTATCTCCTTTATGTTAATGTTAGGCAATTATTTGCATAAACTCTCATAGAAACTCTCAATTATCTCCTTTATGTTTACGTTAGACAACAATTCTATTATTGATAATCTCAAATTTTTTTATTGCAGATATCAAAATGAATTCTTTGATTAACGATAATGAGCACATATCGAAAAATGTTAATAAAGAGGTAATAAATTGTTATTTGTTACATTATAAAAAGTTTATTTCATTTACGAAATTAAACTAGGTTATATTAACTATTTCGGTAATTTAATAATGTCAGGATGAGTATTGAAAATTAAGGGGTCACGTAAATGGTGTAAATTATCCACCAAATGAACGCATCATCCCATACTTGTCGACAGCGGGGTTTGGATCAACTGCATTGATCCGCACATTTGATTTACGCTATGACTTGATATTCGCTTTAGTCAAGCGGTGGCAGTCAGAGACCTACACATTTCACTTATCGTGTGGGGAGTGCACTATCATAATAAAGGATGTTGCACTGTAGCTTGGGCTCCCAATTGATGGGTGGGTCGTTACGAGTGTATCGACGATATTTGATCCAGCCACCCTTTCTAATAACTTATTGAGAGACTCACCCGATGATGGTGGCTCGAGATTAATGGGGTTGAAGTTTACATGGTTGAGGGCAAGATTCCAGCATTTACCAGATGATGCCATCAAGTTTGAGGTGATGTGCGTCGCTCAGGCTTATATCATGCACCTTATAGAGGGTAAATTGATGCCAACGGCAAACAACAATAGGGTCCACCTAATGTACTTGCCCCTCTTAACTAATTTTGATAAAGCACGTGAGTATAGTTGGGGCTCGACAGTACTAGCGATGTTGTATCGCGACCTTTACCGAATGAAAAAGCCTTCTACCGTTGACATATGCGGATGCCTGATATTGCTGCAATCGTGGGCTCTTTATCAAACGCCTTTCCTGGCTCATATTAAACACTTACCATACATTTTTCCCACTTGTGAATAGGTGATAACATCGAAGCATTATAACAATTATTTGATTTTTTTTGTGTAAATTTGTTCTAACAAGTTTTTTTCGTAGATGGCGTGGGAATCCGAATATTGAGAGGTCAATGACGATTCCGATATACTGGCAGATGATTGAGATACATGCCGGGGAGAAGGTAAGTTATTCGTGATATGCAATTACTTTATTCATATTAATTGAGTCTTGTTACTATAACAATATTATTGAAATTTGCAATTCTTTTGGATGCCCTATTCAATCCCTGATGTTACGACTGTTATTCCAAGTTCTGCTCACGACCACTCGTACTTGTAGTGCATTAACGTACCTATTATATGTTTTTAGACAGTGAAGTGGTACCATGGGGATCGAGTATTGCGATAGTTCGAGTGCATATAATACATCTTGAAAGACCCAATAAAATCAGGGGAGATCCATGGTATTAATAAGAAGGGGAACAAGGACTGGACTGAGGCAAGTGCATAAAAATTATGTTGCAGTATGGGAGAACCGAGCGGAGCGGATACCTAAACTTCAGATGGATCTTTGTTTCGCTTTGAAGGCATCGTTAGAGTATAAACAGTGGTATTTCTAAGTGGGAAACCATATTTATTTGGCGGACAAACAATGTTATTCCCTCCATACATGCTACCATGTGGGCAACACTTTCATCTGCCTGAGCCCGAGCCCGAGCCTGAGCCTGAGCACGAGCTTGAGCTTGAGCCCGAGCATTAGCTCGAGCCGACGCTCGAGTCGTATCATCTGAGGTGGTCAAGCGATGGATATCATACGGGTTGGTCAAGCCATGGATATTACACGGGTTGGTCAAGCCACGAGTATCATACGGAGTTTCTTAGATCTAGTTGTGATCACCAGGATTTGAAATCGTCTATAATGTTTGATATCTTTAGCCCAATACCACCGCAGTACTCTACTCCTTTCATCTCGTTACAGTACTCTACTCCTCTTGGCCCATTACCGTCCCAGAACTTCACTTTTGGCTCATCATCATCAATAACGTGCGAGACACCTGCAGGTTCGGGAGACAATGACGTTGAACATCGTGAGCACTCGCAACGTGTTCGTCGACCACCACAATGTTTTATTCCTAGGACCACACCATCGAACCATCAAATGCGATGAGATGGGCTTTTATATTCATTTTCTTAATTATGTATTGAACATTTTTCATTTGGAATTAATTATGTTTACGAATGAATTTGGAATTAATTATGTTTATATTTGTATTTAATTAATAATGTTTATGTTTATATTTAATTAATTATGTTTATGTTTGTATTTAATTAATAATGTTTATTTTTGTATTCATTAATTATGTTTATATTTGTATTTCATTAATTATGTTTATGTTTGTATTTAAGGTTTTGGGTTTTGGGTTTTTGATTTAAGGTCTTAAGATTAGGGTTTAGGGTTTTATCCATATAGAATCAAACAAGGCTGCTCATAATCTAGGTACAGAGCAAAAGAGAAAAAAAATCGAAAATGGTTAAGGATAAAAGAGAAGATAAGAGTTTGAGGCATAATGAAGAGGTTTCTTGTTTCTATTGAAGGACATAATGGCAAGTTATTATGAAGACTGACTTTGCAGCTTCCCCATGAATTTTGTTGCTTTTTAGGAACGAGTGAATTATTTGAAAACAACTAGATTTGATGAAGATTCTAGAGAATCCCTGCTTTTACATAAATTGGATCCTGCTTTTCTTTTTACTGGGATTTTATCTTTGTTTTTTTTTTTGGACTTCTTTAAACTCTTTATGTTTATGTTTGTATTTAAGGTTTTATGTTTAGGGTTTTTGGTTTTGGATTTAGGGTTTTATGATTAGGGTTTAGGGTTTTAACTCTAATAATTAAGGACTTAAGTTGGAACAAACATAGTAATATAAATTGGATGCATTAAAATAAACATAGTAATTTCATTACATAATCGAGTACAATAGCTTAATTCCTACCCGATACGAATGACTGACCAATATGGTAGGATCGTTGGGAGCAATTACGCTAAGTATGCCTAACTAGCCTACATACTCTACAAAGCTTGCCGCCATCTGTTTTCTCCATCATGTCCATTTAATTACGGATTTTGGTGACATGCAGACGACCTTTCGGATTCCTTCACAAACCATTGTTAAGGATAAGCTCGAAAGTCGTCGGAGGCACCTCCCATGTAGATAAGTCAGGCAGGACGGGGAACTCGTTTTCCCAAATACGTAACGTGCATTCGAGAGTGTAGACGGGGTCGATTAACTGTTCAACATTGAGCAATACGTGAGCACAAGCTACAACGACATGCGCACAGGGATAATGAAGTGTATCAAACCTCCTGCAATCGCAGCATCTATTCTAGAGATCAACCCCGTATGACCTAGGTAGGATACCAGGTCGACTTCTAATGGTCTCCGTAACTTGAAATATTTGAAACTGTCATGAATATATTTCAATGTTCATCGTCCTCGCTCTCCGACAGTTTGTATCCATTGTATTCTTGACAGCTTTGAAAAACACATGTTCGACGTTCATCTTATCGATTTGTCTCGTCCCCATTACTGGCATCAAGGTAGCCAACCTGTAGAACATAGCTGAGAACACAAATGAAATTGAAAGATGTTGTATTCTCTTAAACACGCAGTTAACCGACTCTGCAAGGTTGGTCATCATTTGACCATATCGAAACCCGTCATCAAAACTTTGAGACCATTGTCACGGCTCCATGGTACCCAACCACTCTCGCAAAGGCTTGTTCGTTTTACCTTTCATGTCATGCTCAAGTCTGGTCATTCTTTGTCAGAATTTGTGTGGCTCTATCTTGTACGCTATAGGAATATTAAGAAAACATAAGTTACAGTCTCGAATTAGAATATTAAAAATATAAATTGAAACTAAATTTTTTTACCCATTTTCACAAGTCATCTCCGCTAGTCTGCATTCTTATATTCTCGTTAGAAGTTAGCCGTAATATGCCAGTTGCAGTAAACCAATCTTCATGGTACATCGGTATGCCTAATGACCACAATTATTCCCTTTCTCTATCGAGGATGCAAATATTATTGTTATGAACAACATACCTTCGCAGGTTCGTTAGGAAGAATTCCCATGATTCCATGTCTTCTTTGTCCACAATAGAAAATGCTATCGGAAGCACGTTCTGGTTCCCATCTTGAGTCATCGTAATTAGTAGGATGTGCGTATATATCCCGTATAGTTAGGTCCCATCTACCTGGATAAATAGCTTGCAGTGAGGAAATGCTTAAATGTAAGGATCAAACGTCCAAAACATATACTGAAAAATTCTTCTTCTTGGTAGTATGTTGTTATCCGGGCCATAATAAGGTTGTGTCACCAACTCAATCGTAGTCCCCAGCACGTACTGTCGCATTACGGCTATCCACCCTACAACTCATTGTACTACGTACCCCAATCACCGAGCAACTATTCCATTACCATTTGTTTTACTATCCATGCTTTCCGATATGAAATCCCATAATGGAATGGTGCTTACATCTCGACAATTAATGTAGAAACTTTGATGGTCAGCTCATCCTTTACCATTGGCATGATATATGTGCAGATAGTTTTAAATTGAGTTTCCGGTGGTCTTCTGACATACGTGTTGAACTGCATGTATGAGGCCCAACAAGTTTTTTTATCTCCCACTTCTGTGACTTCTGAATAAATGCAACTCGTACCCACCAATTGCAACCTTCTGTTCAACACTCCCCAATATATAATGTCGGTTTAGACACGACGACTTTGTAGTTCACTGACACATTCATGCTATACCATTGAATGGCAAATACGAACTCTTCCTTCGAGTTAAATTTCTGGCCCATGAACAACTCTTCAGGTTCTGGTGCTACTACCAATCAGTGAGTAGGTATTATATCAGGGTACTCTGTGAAATCGATTGCATATGCCACATTAGGGTTTATAAGCGAGTGTGCACCAATAGGATTATTGTGCATCATAATACGTGGACCATCTGGGACCTTATCATTCAGGCCTTCTTCATCGATATCATCCGAACCTTATTCACATCGAGATCACTGTCACTATCGACATCGTGATCAGAAGGATCACCACTATCCACATCATTCTCGAGTGCAACATTAAGATCGATGCTGATCTCGCAAGCTGTAGATTGACTAATAACGTACGATGTCGAAACCACCATACTTAATGGAGTGGGATCTTCAGTTGTCTCAACATCAGTTAGCTCAGCAAATAACCGAATCAGTGCATTTTCGTCACTCCGATTCCTACCATAAAGAGCAATCATTGTCTCCATGTCTTCATCATTTACGAGTTTCATCTTGGTGAATTTGATAGGATCTGTTGAAACTGGAAACTTATAAAAAAGTTTCGAGATCCTTCTCCCACAACGTCTAGCAATTCTTTCACTAATCTTTGCCTTCATATTATCAACTGAGACATTTCTGTTAAATCTCATTACTAGTTGTTGGCGACATTCAAATACACATATAATTATTGTTGACAAAATTTCTCCATCGAAATAAACGCATATGAAATATTGATTTCCCATCTGTTAAAAAATTAATAATATCAATATAATACCATTTCGAACAACAAATAAATTATTGTAAATAAAATTGCTGTTAAGAATTTATACTAACCTTCTCTTAACTCTTCTCTTTTGTTTGAACAAAATTTGGCTCCTTCTTCAAAATTTTGTGTTTAAGCTGACCAGGTTTGGGTGCTTAAATAAGCATTAGTGTCGCCTATCTACATGGCACCATTGGTGTCGCCTAACCCATAAGCACCACCTAAAGTTTTTAATTTTCACCGTATCTGACCCATATGACTCGTATTTTGACCTATACAAAACATTGGTGTCGCCCATCTAATAGGCACCACCCAATATTTCATATTTTTCTAGTTTTTACTATAAAATAATAATAATAATAAATATGTCAAAATTTTAAAGTGGTGCCGCCTATCTAGGAGGCACCACCTCCCCATGTATACCATTTTGGTATTTAATGAGGGGAGTGTATTATTTTGGTGTTTAAATATTGTTTTGTATTATTTTAGTAAAAAATCTAAAATGAAAGAATAAAATAGATTTTTCATATTTATTACTACCAAAATGGGTAATTTATTCTCATCCCGAAACTTTTTAAATTTATGAAAATACCACCTTTTTTTTGTGCCGCCCTCACTCTCTGGCCTATTTACACCCGTAACTCTTTCGTTTATTGAAACTTTTAATTTAATCCGAAATTTCAAAAACTAAAAGCAAGTTAATTGCTACACCAATCCTCTGTCTTCCACATTTTTTAATCTTTTAGTCCTAAAATCAAGCTATGTCATTTTGTTTCCATCTTTAATAAGTTATTTATACTTATATATTCTCTTTCATTTGCATTTATATTTTATATATTTGATGTCAATTATGCACTTTATTTTAATATTTTTTTATATTTATTCACACTTGTATAATTTTTATTTATTCTTATTTCATCTTTATTTATTTTCATGTCTATTTATATTTATGTTTTTTTACACATTCTTCCTTTATATACATTTTAATATTATTTTTTTATGTTATTTTGATTCTTTTATTGTATTATGAATAAGGTTTATTATTGTTATTATAATTATCAGCATATCAAGATTTTTTTTTCTTTCATTTATTTAAGTTTTCTTTTCATTATTGCCCTTTTGGAAAGAGTTTTAGCTTTTCATTAACTTTAGTCAATCTAATTAATTTTCCTATTTTATTACTATTCGTTTTAAAATAGGAAACTTTAGGTCATTTTTTCATCCTATAAACATTGACATGAAGTTAGTTAAGTAGGTGTTATATTTTAATGAAACCATAAGATTTTTACATTTGAATTAAGGTTAGTCTTTAAGATCTTATCTACCATCTACCCTAGAAAAATTATAAACAATAAGTAGGATTTTTTATTAGGATTTTAAACTAATTTTAAATATCGTATAGGATAATTAATATGTAAATATTCTTTAAGACTTTGTTCAAGGTTAAAACTAAGGATTTTTGTAGGTGAATTATAAGTCATGAGTAGGTCTTTCTAAGTATTTTATTTTAGAAACTCTTTGAGAAAGTTAATAAATGTTATTTAAGATATATTATTTTAAGATTTTGACGAATTTAAACCTTAGATTAAGAATTTTAAAGTAAGATAAATCATAAACCCGACATAGGATACTTTAAGATCTTGATAGGTTCAACGTTATTAATTAAATTTTTTAAATAATAATAATAATAATAAAAGATCGAATAAGTTGTAGATAATATTTCTTTTAATTCATTGGTAATTTCTAGGTTTTTTTTTAGAAATCTAAAATAGAATTGATTTTAGGAATTGAAGGTATTTTACTAGAATTATTTAGGTATCTTTTAGGGTTTCTGTTAAAAATAAAAATCTATAATTTAAGTTTCAAATTAGATAAATTTGATAAACACATCTTACTCGAGTTACAAGTAAACTAGAGGTATTTTCTTAGAGTTTTTATTTTTATGATTTCCATAAGATTTAAGCCTAGATTAAGACATTAATATGCTTAAATAAATAAATAAAAACTAGCTCCCAAGACCCCGTTGGATTATCCCAGGATAGGCATTGTAGGGATGCTATAACCTTTCCCACACGTAACCGGACTTTCAAACCCGAAATTTAGTGAAGAGATCGAGTCTAGACTTCTAGGATTTTTTTTGTAATATTAATTCTAGACTTTTAGACGATAGGTGGCTAACAAACCTATCCCTAATTGGCTAATGGTGACTCTATATTAATTTAGGCCCTCAGTGTCTAGCTTTGCTTACTAGGCCCCCATACTCTTATCTAGGAACGTTATGACACCAATAATGTATGATTAACATGTTTTTGGTTAAATGATTGATGAATGATTATCGTTTAGTGGAATTTGAATTGATACAACATGATTCTATTCTATTATATAATGTAGCATCTCATAACTCTAATTCGATGATGGAGACTAGTAAGGGGTGTTACATTGAGTGGTATCGGAGCTACATAGCGCATATTGAGTCTAGAATAAAAATGTCACATATACCTATGATAGTGTGATGCTTTTTATTTGATCTAGTTATGTTTTTCTTATAGGTACAAAATGACGACCGAAACTAATTGTTCCGTAGTAGATGAAGTTAAAAGCAATGTTCTGGAATCTGATCAGGGATTGAGTCAAAGCATGCCAATTATGCAAATGTCTAGTAGTGATATGAGAAATGCCTTCTACAACATGATGAGTTAGTGGTTCAATAAGTTTATGGGAGCCAACCTTGCAACTTTGCAACCTCCACCCCCGTCTGTGCCTCCCCCATCACCTCCATGTCCTCAAAACCCTATCCTTGCAATGGTGCATCGACCCTCTATCGATAAAATCCTTAAGTGTAAGGCCGAAGAATTTAGAGGCAAAATGGATGTTGATCCAGCTAGAGCTGAATATTGGCTTGAGAATACTCAGTAGGTATTTGCAGAGTTAATGTGTACACCTGAGGACAGCTTCAATTGTGTGGTTTTGTTACTGAAAGATAAAGCATATTCGTAGTGGAATACATTGACAACTATGGTTGCAAGCGATTGGGTTAACTCATATTTCTTTCAAACAGAATTTAGGATGAAATATGTTAGCCGTCTATATCTAGAGAGAAAAAAAGAAAAAGTTTCTGGAGTTGAAACAAGGAAACTTGTTTATAGTAGAGTTCGAACGAGAATTTGTCTGTTTGAGTGAATATGCTCAAGGTATTATCACATCCCAAAATTTTAATTGTTGTTGTCAATTCATTAACAAGTAAGTAGAGTGGTTAAGTACCTTAAGTAACTTCTTAGTGAACCAAGTTCAAGTCTCCATGTTTTCATTTTTTTTTTAAAATTGATTAAATGTTGGTCATTGTAGCCATGCAAATCGTCTATGCATGTGTGCATAGATGTAACTCCTTTTCAACTTTGTAACATCCATTTTCAAAGGCATTCATGTTATGTTTTGTAACTCCTATGATTATTCACCATCAATCCATTCTAACTCCCTTGTCTCCTCATAATAAGATGTTGGGAGTTTGAATTTTAGATTTTGAATTGGGTTGCAAGTTAATGCCATCCCTTGGTAGCATTTTGTCTATGATATTATTTGTTTTTGTTATCAAATTCTATCCTTTTCTCCTCTCTATGAACCACTGTGAGCCACCCTCCTTTGAAAGTTCTCCTCTATTTTTATTTTATATTTTTTTTGTTGTGTGTCGATCAATGCTTCTCCACCTCCATACTAGCACCACTTTCCACCCATAACCACTATACCACCACCACGAAAACCATCTTCTGTCATCACTTTTCACAAACTTTATAATAGCCATTTTTTTCAGCGGTGTCGAAAATAGTTGTTTCAGGACCACAAATTCGACGAGTAAATTCATATAATGAGTATTTAAATTATATGAGTCAATATGAAATTTTAAATTGATTAATTTTAATAATTGAAGTAAAGGTTAGCATAATTGGTTCGGTTCAAAGGTTAAGTGGTTTTTGAAAATGAGATATTTAGACCTAATTTTTATAATTCAGAGTCATAAATATTTTTATTAAATATTCAATGAATCATATTATGGATGAATTGAAGTTTGTTCCGGTAATTTTGATGATTAATTGTTTAATTAAGGTAAAAGGATTAAATTATAAAAGAAGTAAAATTTAATCGCTATAGATTTAAAATAGTAAAGGGACCAAAATGATAATTAAACCATGGTAAAAGAGTCCAAGCCGTGGTGGATATGATTACCATCCACTAACTTTAGAATTATTTATTTATTTAGTCCTAATTAGTTTAAGGTTAAATTGTAATTAAGTTTGTTTAATTGAAATTTAATATAATTGAAGGACCAATTGTGTAATTGGACTTTCCTTAAATGGCCAAACGGTAGGAATGATGTGTAATTCTCTAGTTTTTTGATTAATTGTTATTAGATCCTTATTATTTAGTGATTAATTAAAATGGATTAAATCATAATGGATGAAAAGGTTGGGTTTTATTAGTTGAAAAGTTAAATTAATGAAACGGGAAGGTAAATATACCATTTGATGTTGTAGTGGACGATTCTGGAATGTTTAATTGTATGAAATTTGACTTAATTTTAAAGGTAAAATTGTAAATAAGTAATTAAGATTAAAACAAAAGAATAATAGAATAATATCATCTTCCTTATCAATTCATTATCACGAAATTTAAAAGAAAACCACCATTATAGAACTTAAGTTTTGGCCAAGCTAGGGTTCTTCAAATAGGTAAGTAAATCTTGTCAGTTTTTGATAATTTTTATGTTTTTTAATTCGTTTTAGCTTGATCTAGCTAACCTAGGGACTAATTTGTAAAACTGTTAAACATTTTGGTGTATGCCATTGATGAGTTTAGTGTGTTTTGAAGTTTAAAGATAAATTATTAAGCTTGGTTGTTAAATAAGACAACGTTGTAAAGTAATTTTTATTATGTTAAATGACTAAAATATGAAAGTAGTAAACGTACAAGGACTTAATGTTAAATAATTGTAAATATGGGCTGTGGATAGACCCAGAACAATTTGGCTGAAATTATCTTTAAAGAAAATGGTTAATTTGCATGTTTGGGGCTTAAGGACTAAATTGAATAAAAGTGAAAAGTTAAGGGTAATTTTGTAAATGTCAAAAAGACTTAATTGGATAAAATGAGTTAATTTATTGTTGGAGTTAGTTAATTAAATGAAATTGTTATTGGTAGATCAAGAACGTGTTGATAACCGAGGAAAAGATAAAGTAGTAGAGTAGTCCCTATACTTTGACGAATACTACAAATCAATCCGGTAAGTTCGAACAATTAATTTTCCAATATGATATTTGCAATTATATATTTGTCTTGAATATATTTCTTGTTTGCGATTCAAGTTTGAAGGCTCAAGGCGTAATTCTGTATTTGAGCTCGTAAGAGCGTAACTCTGTACTCTAGCTTGCAAGAGCAATATTCTAGACTCTGACTCGAAAGAGCGTTAATCTATTCCAGGCTCAAATGAGCTAAACTCAGTTTTGGGCTCAAATGATCTAAACTATGTTCTGGGCTCAAATGAGCTAAAATCTGTTCTGGGTTCGAATGAGCTATATTCTGGTCTAGGCTCGAATGAGCAATAATTTGTCTAGGCTTGAATAAGCTATATTTCTATAACGACTCGAGGAGGCTTACCTGGTTCTGTTGAGACGGAATAACATTGAGATTCCTTATATTCTCTTCTATAACTGAATATGTTATTGGGTGAGTTAATCGTTCTTGCGAACTTACTAAGCTTCATAAGCTTACCTGTGTATCTGTTATTGTTTTGTAGATTTCATTTTGTTATTGGAAGATCGAATCCTCAAGAAGAATCACACTATCCCGAGAGCTCGTTCGGTAGTTTTTACATCACTTGACTTATATGGCATGTATTAGGAGAATGTGGTTTGAATTATTTTGTGTGCATTAAGTTATGTGGTATATGTTGGATAAAGATTGTAGAACTATAGCTTGGTGGTTATGGCATGAATGTGACTTATATATTGATACATTTACTTATCCATTAAAACGGTATTTTGTTTCTTGATGTTAGCAAAGATTTTAATGGTAAGCTATGTATAAATATATGCTAGTTGTATGAAATAAGTTGTTTAGTAATAAGGATTTGGATGATTAGAAGTTACATGTATGATTTGCTTATTAGGAAAATTTTGTACAAAATTTAGGGATTTTTGAATGTACACATGGCCTCCACACGGGCACTAACCACGAGCATGTGTCCTGTACTTTTGACAACAGGTTTTACACGGGCAACACATAGGCTGGGACACGATCGTGTGACCCCGTTTTGTGTAGACACATGGTTCAATTACACACACGGGCGCGTGGGGTAAATTTGCATACTCACACGGTCTGTGACACAACCTTGTGATAGTAATTCGAGCAGGCACATGGTCTGACACATGGTTTGAGGCACGAGCATGTGTTTGAGATACACGATCGTGTGACCCCGTTTTGGAGAAAAGTTAAAGTTCTTGTGAGAAGTTTCAACTAAGGTTCAATAAAGTCCCTGAGAATTTGAAATGTTGCAAACGTGTATGAAATATTTAATTTAGTTGTATTTTAGATTTTCATGTGCTACTATTTGAATTGTTGATTAAAATAGTATTTGTTAATGGTTGTAAATGATCTAATCGACCTTGAGACCTTGTCCAACAATGATTTCGGGTTTCGGGTGTTACATACATGAACTGTTTCGAATTGGTCCCTGGTTGTTCGTAAACAATGTGAAGGGTTTCGAGGACCCGATTTAAAGCCGTTAATATATGTTTAATATTATTTCGAATTATATCGAAATTTATAAAAATTAAATTAATATTTAAATATTGTATGTTATTGAAATGTTTCGATGTGTTCATCAATTCTCTGTAACCCTATTTCAGTAATGAAATACGAGATTTAGGTGTTACATTTAATGGTATCAGAGTTATGGTTTAGTCGATTCTCGGACTGAATATAATGTGAATAAAGTCTAGAAGGTACATGTAACATCTCGGTTTTTAGTGGTGTCGGAAACAGTGATTTCGAGGTCACAACTCCAACGAGTTGAGTCATAAATTTATTTATTTTGATATTTATGATGCGATTAACATCGTATTAAATTTTGATTAGAAAATTTTATCATTTAGATGATTAATTAAGTAAAAAAGATTAAATCGTAAAAGGCATAAAAGTTGAATTCTATTAAGTGAAGGTATTAAATGCTATCTAAAAGGTAAAGCAAGGCCCTCAAATGGTAATTAAACCATGAGGGGAGTGAGTGGACGATATAAGGCATGGAATATGACAATCTAATTATGTTAAACAAGGATAAAAATGTAAATTAGTAAATAAGGCATAATAAGGAAAAACCTTAGGAAAATTTGTCTTCTTCTTCATTTAACTAAAATAAAAAGAAAGAAAACCCTAGAGAGGAAGCTTGAAGTTTGGCCAAGCTAAGAGCATCATTTAGGAGCTGATTTCTCACTTGTTTTTAGTAATTTTTATGTTTTTGAGTTCGTATTAACTCAATCTAGCTTACCTAATGAATCTGTCAAATGTTATGAAACTTGTCATTGTTGAAAATACTTGTTCTTAAAAGCTTTTGATGGATTTGTATGTTTGATGTTTGGGGTGAATCTTTTTGTAAAGTATTTTTTATGAATTAGGGTTTAAGGATTAAAATATTAAAATAATGAAACTGTGAGTATTTGGTGTGAAATGAATAAATTGTAGGGACTTGTATGGAAACTTGGAGAAATCGACTAGTATGGGTTTAGTGAGAATGGACTTATTTTACATGTTTTGTGATTAGGGACTAAATTGAATAAAAGTGAAATACTAGGGGTAATTTCATAAATTTCCCAAACAAAAAAATTAAAATTTTTAAATGATTTAATACATTATTTAATGTGAGAAATTGGATGATTGTTGTGTTAGATTACGATCGAGCCGCATATCTTGGAAAAGGAAAAGTTGCGGATTAGTCCTAGAAATCTATTAAACAACTGTAATCTAGTCTGGTATGTTTTAGATGATTTAATACATGATTTAATGTGAGAAATTGGATGATTGTTGTGTTAGATTACGATCGAGTTGTAGATCATGGAAAAGGAAAAGTTGTGGATTAGTCCTAGAAATCTATTCAACAACTGCAATCTAGTCTGGTAAGTTCGTATTGTTAAATTCCAAATTTAATTGCATATTTTGTGCTTGTATACAATTGTTGTAAATTTGGAATGATGATTGACAGTGAGGAAGACAAGAACAAAGGAAAGGAAGAGATAACAGGCTTTGAGCCGTAAATGCAAAAAGGTCCGATGACTCTGTGTCATTGTGAGTTATATGAATCCTATTTTGGATTAAAGGTCTGATGACTCTGTGTCATTATGAGTTATATGAATCCTATTTCGGATTACAGGTCTGATGACTCTGTGTCATCGTGAGTATATGAATCCTATTTCGGATTATAGGTTCGATGACTCTGTGTCATCGTGAGTATATGAATCTTTTATGGATTATAAGGTTCGATAACTATGTGTCATCGTGAGTATATGATTCCCAATACCGATTAATGGTCCGATGACTCTGTGTCATTGTGAGTATAAAAAAATGCATAAAACCTACCCCGGATGTAAACTACTTTTTAAATTTAGTTGATTAGATCTTATAACTCTTGAAGTTAGTAAATCTATTTAACTTTATGAACTTACTAAGCTTTGGAATGCTTACTTGTGGAAATTGTTGTTTTTTTGTAGATTCAATTTTGCTGTTCAGAGATCAGGTCATCTTGGAGCATAACACTATCCTGGAGTTGTTTGGTAGTTCTTACCTCACTTGGTTATATGACATATACTAGGATGATGTTATCTTTTACTTTTTGTAATTGGAATTGTGAAAACCTTGTTATGTTTGATGAAATGTTTAAGTAAAAGTGTATGTTTGTGCAAGTTAGATTATAGACTTTAAAGCACCATGTAATGACTTATAAACTATGTAATTTGTGTTAGCTTGTTGCATATTGGAGTTGTGAATGATTTGAGTTGATAAATTTGTGTTTTGGTATGATTCTTGTGATTTTGCATACTTGTTTCGGTAGAACTCATGCATGTATCGGTAGAAGTACAGGGTAGGAAAGAGGTTGCTCACTGACTTGGATTGTATCGATAGTTGAACCATAAGTATCAGTAGTTCTGTATTTGGAAGTATCGGTAGACTATGTACTTGTATCGGTAGAAGTTGTTAGGTTGGACTTCTTAGCTCTTTGGAATTTTTAATATCGGTAGAAGTAATACTTGTTTTAGTAAAAAAGTCACTTGTATCGGTAGAAGTCTGTATTATTGCTAAACTGTTTACTGACTTGACAACTACTGATACTTGTCCAACAAGTGCAGGTAGAAGTCTCCAAAAATCTTAGAAATGACCTTTTTGGCCCTTGTTGAATTGTGATTATAATTAACAGATAAATTTTTGCATGTTGGGTGTATTTCTTTAAAAATGTAAGATTAAATCACATGATTTTAAAGATAAATAGTGATAAAGGAATAGAGTGGCATCGAGACCCTAGCCGGTGATGGTTTCTAGTGTTACAGTACATGCCATATAAACCTGTGATAGTGTGATATGATTGATCTGATCTAACTCCTATTTTATTTTAAATTTTAAAGATATCATCTGAATTCGATCGTGATGAAATTAATGGAGTTAATAGTAATATTTCGACTATTGATTCTAGTGCAAGCCATAGTATACTGGTTTCTCAAATATTTGAAAACGAGAAGGTGAGTCAAAGTTTATCATTTTGCAAATGTTTGATGGTGAAGTCAAAATGTCTTTTTGATTTAATGAGTTAGTGGTTCATAAAAATGGTGCCGACCAATTCAGTGGCTTTATAATTGAAGACATAATGATGAATTCGAAGTTATAGTGCTTGATATTATTTCTGGTATGTTCCACTCTTTCGATATTATATATTGTGTATGCACTAATAGAAATTGGGTTAACTTATTCTTATATTGCATTGTATTAAAATGGATAGGGGCCTATTTCCTAAACCAATGAGATTGATGTTTGAGTAATAATCCGTTAGGATAGATTTGGTATGTTGAAACTATCTGCTAAAAATTAATGACTATGATTTTTCTATCGATTTGATGTTACTATCGTATCATGAATTTGGTATTATTCTAGGAATAGATTGTCTAAAGTTATATGATACCTGATCGCGTTATGAACGTCACAGTAAATATGTGCAAGCGCACACCGTCGATGCAAGTATAGTAGATAAATGTGAATCTGTCGGATATCAATCCCACAAGGATGGTTGTCTTTTATTTATTAATGTCAATGAAATGAATAAATAAAACAAGATAAATTGTGAGAGTTGTTGTCGGAGCAATGATGTGAAAATAAAACTAATGAAATGGGGTCCTCAACGTGGATAGTCAGCAGAATACTAAGTGTGACTCACAAGGTGTAAAATACTAGGTAATTGTCATTGCAAATAAGCACAATGATTGTCTTACCAAACTTGACTTCTCTATTAGATCTAAGACTTAAACATGCACACTAACCACACCTTCCAGTGCTGGCAATGCAACACATTCAAGAACAAGTGGATTAAATTCCTTCAATCCCCAAGCAACTTCCATTGTCTTGCTTGTTAGTTTAAATTGTTGCTGCACCTTCTGGTGACAGTGACTGCAATAAAACTTTCGTGATCAAAACATTAAAACCCAAAGATCAAACAATAAAAGAAAGCTTGGATAAAATATCATTTAGTCTAAAAATCAAGTGTACTTCCATACAAACTTGAATTAAACATTAATCACCAGCGTATAAGAAAAAAAATGTAAAAGAACAAATAGAGAATACTATTCTAGGCTGCTCGACTTGCTCCCTTACTTCCCTCTTGCGTCGCACTTAGGGCTCCTTATTAGAAGAAGAATTACATCCCTTCACGTTGGTTCACCCATGGTGGCCTCAAGCCCCCTAGCCGAAAAGCTTTAAAAGCTTGGTTGAAAAAGAATATGCACGAAAGGAGACTAAAGTAGAGAGAGAGAGAGTGTGTGTGTGTATGTGTTTTTTCTCTTTCCTTGTGAGTATTGATATCCCTCCAAATTGTACAGGTGCCTCTTTTGCAGAATTGAGTTGTCTATGGTCATACCAGTTGGTTATACTAAACTAGACAGCTCATGCAATTTTTGTTCTTATCCGGACAGCTATCAGGTGCGGAAACAGTTCTGGGCACAATTTTGGACATGATTATATAACTACAACTCTGGACATATTCACACAGTGATAATTTTGAACGTGCTCCTACAGCGACAATTCTGGGCATGCTCATGCAGTGACAATTTTGGCCGTAATTCTAAACATCATCATGTAGTGACAATTTTGGGCGCAATTCTGAATAGACTAATGTAGCGACATTAGTAGTAAAATATGACAAAATTAAGAGCAACTAAGCTAAGGTCCATTGAGTTAGAAAATGCAATAAACTAAACTAAAAAAATGCTAAAATATGTGCTAAGGTTGACTAAAAGAGAACAACTTAAACAATAAGTAAGGAGAAATTAATGGTTCTTTCTAGTACTATCACACCCCAAAACTTGAGTTTTACTTGTACTCAAGTAAAATAGAAACTAACAGGGTTATACCGAAAATTTAACAAGGCAATAATCATTCTAGCAACTTTAATCACCTAAAATCCCCATGAATGAATCACATTCAAATGACAAAATTTTTGCGCCGATATTTCATGAGCATGAATAACTAAGACTGTAACTTCATCAAAGCCAACATCATACCTCAAACCCTAAATTCCATCTACCAATACAACATTTATTATACAGTAATATATACATATTATTTTTCTTCTTTTCCCTTTTTTTCTTTCTTTTTTTATGTGACTGAGGGATGCCGTTGCATTACTATACCATTTTTCCTGAGAAGTAACGATGGAGTACAACAAACCCCTAGAGAGTATGTAATTGCACTGACACACACTCTTGCAGCGACAGCCTTTGGCTAGATTCCTTTTTTCTAACACTTGCATTGGAGTGTTCCCCCTCAAATAGTTCACAGTACACCCACATTGGAGTGTCTCTTATTTATAACTATATATATATATATATATAAGCAACTGTAAAGGGCAGATTCATTCAAGATTCAAGGAATGATGCTAGTCATCCATTACTAAAGTAATCTAAATCATTCATCAAAGAATTGAAGATACAACATTCAATCAAGTTTATCCAACTTATTCATTGATAGTTCACATGATTTAAGAATTAAGCATCGAATGCAGAAAAAATTTAAAAACACAATTGCAATATCCATTCATAACCTTGCATGCTTCATTAACTTGAAAAAAGAAAAAAATTTAAATGTGGGTGCATCTCCAAACCCCATATGCATTCCCCTAAACATAAAGTTTGCATTATCCCCAATGCACTAACACTAAAATGCAATGACAATGAAAATGCAACGACAATGCTTACTAACAAAATAAAAATTACATTTACATGCAATGCATGAACACTACAACTAAAAACTAAAATAAAACTAACTTAATTTTTCGCAGTCGTCGATGTAGCTGCATAGTATTTTCTTCCTTCTCTTCTTTTCTTCCTTTTTGCGCTTCTTATCCTTAGAGCACCTTCTCTTCCTTTCTTTAGGCTTCGCTCGATCCTCGAATTACTCCTTAGTATTTGGCTTTGCCTCAGCATCATCAGCTGTGACTTTTGTTAGATGGATCACTTCGAGTGGTCTAGTGTAGACCATGATAGTCAAAGGATTGTGTTCCTCATCAATTGTATCCACAGCTTCCGCCTAACTCGCTCCGTCTGGCGCTAAGCCCTCAATTGTTGTACCCATAACTTTGGGTGTAGGGACAAATTCTTTAGCTGAATTTGTCTCAGCATTTTTTCTTCATCTTTTTTTTCCTCTTCTTCAACTTGTGTTTCCTCCCCTTCAGTAGGAGTTTCCTCTTCAGTAACATGTGAATCTTGACCAGCAGTGAACTTATCCTCAAATAGGGTTTCAATATTCCGTAAACATTCCTCCATCTCCCTTGATTCTGCTTCCTTCTCGTCATCAAAAATGTGTACCATTGGAGGGGAACCCACTGATTAGTCATTTGCCCCTGAGTCAGCCTCCTCAGTTGAGAACTCATACTCTCTGATAATTGGAGGGAATACTAGGAAATTCAGGGAGAAGAGCTTTGCTTATCCGCCTTAATGTGGTCACAACAGCACTATTCCAAGCCCTAGTGTAAGCATAGAGTAAATTATGTGCTTTGTCCATGTCTTCTATTGTAGCGACAAGTTTGATCTGCCTGTTGCTGATGCAACTAGCCAACTTCTCAACAGTTTTCATTTTGTGCAACAAGGTTGTCTCTACAGTAAGGTTCATTCCCTTACTCTCTACCTTGGCTTTGCCCTTCCTCGTCTTGCTTATTTCAGTCTCCTTTATTATCAACGTATCTTTGCCACAAGTCATTCGCTCAATAGAGGCTTCATTGATCGGACCCTTATTTCCAAGATACGAAATGCAGTTGCAGTATAACTGTACAAATTATGTTGACAATAAAACTCAAGTGTGGTAACAGTGGATCCTAATTATTTTGAAAAACAAGACGGAAAATAAACTTGAACAAAAACAAAAATAAAATAAAATAAACACGTGAAATTGAATGTGAAAATAGCGACAAAAAGAAAAACAAGTTAGTAGCAACTCAATATTATATAATAAAAATAAAGTGCAAAGACAAAAATAAACATCAAACGAATGCCATCCCCGGTAACGATGCCAAAACTTGATCGTACTATGAACGTCACAGCAAATATGTGTACTTACACTATCGATGCAAGTATAGTAGACAAATGTGAATCTATCGGATACCGATCCCACGAGGATGGCTGTCTTTTGTTTTTAATGTCAATACAATGAATAGATAAAATAAAATAAATTGTGAGAGTTGTTGTCGGAGCAATAATGTGAAAATAAAACTAAAATGCGATAATAATGAAATAAGGTCTCCAACGTGGATAGTTAGCAGAATACTAAGTGAGGCTCACAAGGTGTAAAATATTAGGTAATTATCGCTGCAAAAAAGCACAATGGATGTCTTACCAAACTTGACTTCTCTATTAGATCTAAGACTTAAACATGCACACAACCACACCTTCCAGTGCTGGCAATTTAACACATTCAAGAACAAATACATTAAATTCCTTCAATCCCCAAGCAACTTCCGTTGTCTTGCTTGTTAGTTTAAATTGTCGCTGCACTTTCGAATGATAGTGACTGCAATAACACTTCCTTGATCAAAACATTCAAACCCAAATATCAAACAGTAAAAGCAAGCTTGTTTAAAATATAATTTAGTCTAAAAATCAAGTGTACTTCCATACAAACTTGAAATAAACATTAATCATTAGCGTTTAAGAAAAGAAATGTAAAAGAAAAAATGGAGAATACTATTCCGAGGCTACTTGACTTGCTCCCTTACTTCCTTCTTGCGTTGCACTTAAGGCTCCTCGTAAGGAGTAGATCTGCAACCCTTCACGTTGGTTCACTGATCGCGTCTGTAACGTCATAGCAGTTATGCAAGCAGACACACATCGATGCAAGTACAGTTGATAGAAAAATTCTATTAGATATTGATCTCACAAGGAATGGGTTCTTGATGTTCAGCTGTCGAAACAACTAACACTAAAATTAGATGAAATGTGAGTAAAGACGTTAGCACAATTAACTTAGATCTGCACACTAAAATTGTTAATACTGTCAATGCAACCAAGGTAAATTGTCAAAGAAATAGAAAGTAAATCAATTGTTGTGGAAATTTTGAGAATTTAAATGCATAAAAGTAAAGGTTTGATCAAATGTAAAGGATTGGAGTGGATCATTGATTTCGCTAAGTCGCAACGCTGGATGCGTTGACAATGTATTGAATAGACGAATTGTCACAGCAATAGACCTCCAATGAAATCTTACCAATAACAGTCCTCTTTTTAATCAAGACTCAAGTACCCATAATCACCCCACCTCTTAGTGTGAGCAACGTTGTGCACTCAAGAACAAGTGACTAGAATCTCTTCTAATCCCAAGCAACTCTCGCTGTCTTGCTTGTTAACCTAACTTGTCACTGCATCTCTCGATGTTAGTAGACTGCAAATGCACTCTCGTGTTTGATGCAATTAGATCCAAGAATGAACAGATGAAGAGCATTAAACAAGAATAAAAGCAATCTAACAATGAAAGATACTCTCGTATTCATTCAAATGTCATTAAAATTCATCAACATAAAAGAGGGGTTAACGAATACAATCAAAGCTTACTATCTCTAAACTACAAGGGCTATTCCTCAACCGCTCCTCTTGCCTTACATCAAGCACCTCTCATCATATGTGGTTGCTCCTTTTCTCTATTAGCTCACTGTTTTCCAGCTTAAATCTCAAAAACACACAGTAATTGCAGTATTTAATTCCTTCACCTCTTTATATTTTCTTTCATCTTCTTTCCTTTATTTATAGCCTTTAAAAGTTGCAGGTTTCATCCTACATTATCAGATCTAGATCCAATTTGTTGCTACATTGCTGAGTACGATCTAAAATCGTCAATTACAGTGACAACGTGTGATTTTCATGCGTTGGTACTTCCAGTTGTATTTTCAGCTTTGAGTTCACTTATCCAAAGCTCAGGTTTTATGCGGTGACATCTCTGGTTGCAATTTCAAGCTGATCTTGTGGCTGCATTCTTCTTCTAGCATTGATCTTCTGAGATGAGTTTCTGCGCTGACAATTCTAAGGTACAATATATAGGCTACTTGTAGCGACATTAGTACACAAAAGATGTAAAAAATAACAAGAATTTAAACCAAACTATAATGAGTTAAAAAATATAAAAACTAAGTATGAAATGCTTATAATGCATGCTAAATACGATACAAAAGAGACAACTAAAACATCAATTTAGGGAGAAAATATATGTCATTTGCAATGCTATCACACCCCTAAACTTGAGTTTTTACTTGTCCTCAAGTAAACAAAAATTAACAAAGTCACAAGCAAACATGTCATTGCAATCATTATTCTCGCAACTTAATTTTTTTGAAATCCTAACGCATAAATTCTATACACATGATAGAATAATGAGCCGACAATTTATAGGTATGAATAATTAAAACTGCAACTTCATTAATGTTAGTATCATGCATTAAATCTTAATCTTCCTTGAACCAATACAAAATTTATAACAAACATACTTTTTTTTCTTTTTCTCATTTTTTCTTTTTAAGTGACTAAGTGATGTCATTGCATTACTCTACCTTTGTTCCTGAGTAGTAATGATGGGGTGCAACAAACCCCCAGGAGATATATAATTACGCCGACACACACTCTTGCAGTGACAGCCTTTTGCTAGATGATTTTTCTAAAGCCTACAGCAGAGTGCTCTCCCTTGAAAACTCACAATGCACTCACATTGGAGTGTCTTTTATTAATACAATGTCGCTGAAACTGGTAAGTTAGTTCAAGATTCAAACATTCACACTATTAGTTTATTACTAAAGCAATTCTAATCAATCATTCAAAAATAGAAGACTCACTAGTCATTCATATTCATCCAATTTTCACATCAGCATCCCAAACAATTCAAGATTTACACATAAAAATAAAAATTACGGTCACATTTTTGTTGAAATTATGCATATTTTCATTAACAAAAGAATCATGTAAAGTTCAAAGATGTGAGTGTAATTGCATTTTCATTCCAAAACATCCCCTAAAACTTAATGTCTGCATTGTCTCCAATGCACTAACAATACTTATACATATATAATGAAAATGGAACGACAATGCAACTAAATTAACAAAAAATGCAATGAAAATAAAGATGCATGCAAACTATCTATAGAAAAGTGTACTAACTCATTCTTCAACAACCGAGGCAGAGGCTGCTTTTGTCTTCTCTTTCTTCTTCCTTGAGCGCTCGCCATCGTGTTTATGTTTCTTCTCTTTGTCCTTGCGCCGCTTTCTTTTCTTATCCTTCGAACCAATCGGATCGACAGATTGCTCCTCCTCAACTGGTTGGGTGATGACCTCATCGATAGTTACCTTGGATGGGTGAATTTCAACTAATGGTGCCACATATGGCACAATGGCAAGAGGTTGAATTTCCTCAATGCTGATTGTAACTACCTCTTCCCGTATCGATTCAGGTGGAGCTTCGTTACTACTAGATGCCCCCATACTCACAGGTGTGCCGATAATATCCTTAGCGATATCTGTCGGTGCATCTTCCTTCCTTTCTTTCTACACCTCTATAGGGTCTTTCAGTGCATTATCTTCTTCTTCATTCTCTGTCTCTTGGCCATCTTCTTCTACTACTTCATCCACAGGCCATTTTTACTCAATTGTGGTAATGTCAGCGCCTTCCACTACATCTACAACCACGGGGCTATGTAGCTCCTCAATGACAACCCCCCACCTACCATGGTCACCCCAAGGCTATTCAAAAATTCTTCGAATAGGCTGACAATTATTCTGTAGTAGTCTTTCATGGCATTAAAATGTCCCTCGCTCTCCTCATCATCGGAGATATTAATTCTTGCTGGGGATAGAACATTATGAGGTTTACCATCAAGAGTAGGCTGGTCAGAGGATGAGGCTTACATTAGGCAAAAAATAGAGGGGAAGGCTGGGAAGTCTGCCATCGGACTGTGACTAATACTGCGTAATGTGGCGATAATTTCCTTATTCTAGACTTTTGTATACGTATAGAAAATATGCTGTCTATAATCCATATCTTCTAATATGCCGACAGTGCGGATAGTGCGCGTGTCAATACGATCAATATTGGCTTCCATAGCGGCCAACCTCTTTTTCAGTTGGGGATTGTAGGCGCATCAACCTATTTTTCCTTCTTTTTCCCTTTGCCCTTGTCCTTTTGTGGTGCTTCTTTCCAATCGACGTTGCTTGGCCTCGAGTCATTCTTTCAACTGATATATCATTGATGGGACTTTTGCTTTCCAACACTTCCTCGCTCTTCTGTTTGCATAGTAGATTATTAAAGAAGGGAAGAGGAGTATACTGTTTGTTTTGCAGCAGCTTCAGCTATTTGATCATGGAGGATTTCATCGACATCAATGTGAAGGCCTTGTAAGATTGAGTGCAAAAGGCACATACGGTCCAATGTCACTGTAATGCTGTGCGTAGAAGGCAGGATGCAGCTGTTTATGAAGTGGAACCACACCTTGCTGAAGATTGTGAGATACCTCAATACATGGTGTAGTTACGTGGTCCATTACTTATCCAGACAGCCCCGTCAACACACAAGTCGCTCAGTAGTTGGGCAGCCCTCTCGTTAGTTAGTTCATGTACAAATGGAGAGTGGTTATCAACCCTCTCAAGAATTCGAAGCAGGACGTTGATAGTCATAGCACTCCATGGGATTAGACCTTCCCTCACAAAGGCAAACTCTTGCTCCGAATCGACAAGGTTTGCATAGAATTCCTTTACCAGTGTAGAGGTGTAGTCATCAGGGTGTTCACAAAAGAATTACCATCCCAGACGGCTTATGGTCCTTGCGACGTGCTTCCCCAAAGTTTGATGCGGGGATAGTTGCAGACCTTGCTCTGGATGGATATTTCGTTTCATCATCACATTCTGATAACGGTCTTTGGCTGCTTTTAACAAAAGTAAGACCGGTTGTGTTGATGGTGGTAGAGTGTTGGTGGTTTTAAAAGGATTCTTTGCTTCTCTAGTTTTGGCCATGGTATCTAGATAAGAAAGTTAATAGAAACTTTGTAAAGAAAATATTAGACTGAAAAATAAAAATAAGAGCAAAAGCAAAGAAGAAAATAAGTTGCAGTAATAATGGCTATTGTGATGGAGAAAGAGAAGTCGATAGAGTTTTATAACCTAGCCTTGGCAAAAATGATGATGGTTGTAAATAACTTGGGGAAACGTTACGTCTGCAAGCCATTCAGTGCCAGGCTACAGATTGTACCTTTTCATCTGATCGAACGACTGGGAAAAGAGAAAAATTAATCGGCGTGATTCTTGCTGAAAAAAATTTATTGAGTCAACACAGAATGCACCGACAAGTTGTGCTTTAGATGCATAAAAAAAAAGATAATTTTTATTCCTGCAAAGAAATTAAAACGAAACAAGTAAAAGTGAAACAAATAAAAGAAAAACAAATAAAAGAAAAGATGAAAATGCATCGACATTATTTAAATGTAACCAGATCGATGGCCTTGTTTGGTTCCTTAACTTCTGGGCTCATGACGTTGGGCATTCACCTTGAATTGTTGTCCATCCTTCAGATTCTTAATTGTCACTACACCATTCTGGGATGGTTCGACAACTTTGAAAGGGTCTGACCATCTTGATCGCAAATTACCTGGAAGTAGTTTTAATCGTGAATTAAACAAAAGAAATAGCTGACCAAGGCTAAATTGTCAGTGCAAGATGATGTTATCGTGCCATCTCTTGGTCTTTTCTTTATATATTGTGGCATTCTCATAAGCATGGCGGCAAATTTCTTCCAATTCAGTAATGTCCAAAAATCTTTTCTTCTGGCAACGTTGTAATCCATATTCACCTGCTTGATAGCCCACATGGCTTTATGTTCAAGCTCAACTGGCAGGTGACAAGACTTACCAAACACTTACTGATATGGTGACATTCCCAGCGAGGTCTTATAAGCAGTGTGAAACGCCCATAATGCATCATGTAATCGCGAAGACCAATCCCTTCTAGATGGATTAACCACCTTCTCAAGGATATTTTTTATTTGACGATTAGATACTTCAACTTGGCCATTGGTTTATGGGTGGTATCTAGTAGTCATACGATGCTTCACTCCATATCTTTTTAATGCTGTCGCCACTTGATGGTTGTGAAAATGAGTACCTTGATCACTTATTAACACTCTAGGTATTCCAAATCTCATAAGGATGTAAGTGTGGGAGAACTTGAACACCGTTCAAGCATCATCTTTTGGCACTGTTATTGCCTCTATCCACTTCGAGACATAGTCAATGCAACTAGAATGTACACATTCCCAAAAGAGTTAGGGAATGGTCCCATGAAATCTATACCTCAAATGTTAAAGAACTCTACTTCCATAATCAGCTGTTGGAGCATCTCGTTGCGTCGAGATATTGAACCAGTGCATTGGCATATGTCACATTGCTGTGCAAAGTTGTGGGCATCTCGAAACATGTAGGCCAATAGAATCCTGACTGCAGGACCTTTGCAGCAGTCCTTACACCACCAAAATGGCCTCCATATAGAGCATCATGGCAATGTCGCAGGATAGAAGTAATTTCCTCTTTAGGAACACAGCGACGAATAATATTGTCGGTGCATACCTTGAACAGGTATGGCTCGTTCCAGTAATATTTTGCAGCGTCACGCAAAAATCTAACTTTCTTGTGACCAACAACACTCAAAGGTAGCTTCCCACACACAGGGTAATTGACTACATCAGCATACCAAGGCGATGCATCAACAAAGAACAACTACTCGTCTAGAAATGCATCGATAATTTGGGCTTTATTCCCATCTTCACTTCCAACTTCCAGTTTAGACAAATGGTCAGCTACATAGTTTTCGGATCCTTTCCTATCCCTGATTTCAACATTGAATTCTTATAGGAGTAAGATCCAACGGATTAATCTAGGTTTGGCATCCTTTTTCTCAAAAAGGTATCTTAATGCAGAGTGGCCTGTGTAAACTATAATCTTTGCATCGACAAGATATGAGCGAAATTTGTCAAATGCAAAGGCTACTGCTAGCAACTCATTTTCAGTAGTTGTATAATTGACCTCCGCTTCAGTTAGAGTTTTACTAGCATAATAAATGGAGTGAAATACCTTTTCTTTACATTGGCTTAGTATAACTCCCACAACAAAGTCACTTGCGTCACACATTAATTCAAACGGTTGCATCCAGTCCGATGCGACGACAATCGGAGGTTGTACCAGCTGCTTCTTTATTGTTATGAATGCGTTTAGACAGGTGTCATCAAGCACAAACTTTTTTTTTTGCTCTAGCAATGAACATAACGGTTTAGCAATCTTGGAAAAATCTCGGATAAATCTCATGTAGAAACTAGCATGCCTAAGAAAGCTTTTTATTCCCTTGACATTGGTGGGCGGTGGCAATTTCTTGGTGATTTCAACCTTTGCTTTATCAACCTCAATGCCCTGACATGATATGCGATGGCCGAGGATAATGCCTTTAGTTGCCATGAAGTGGCATTTTTCTCAATTCAGAACTAGATTTATGTCATCGCATCTCTTCAGAACTTTTGCCAGATTGTCAGCGCATTGGTTAAAATTCTATCCATAGATAGAGAAATCATCCATGAATACCTCTAGGGAGTCCTCGATCATGTTCGAGAAGATCGCCATTATGCATCTTTTAAATGTTGCTGGTACATTGCACAACCCAAATGGCATACGTCGGAAGGCAAAGGTTCTAAAAGGACATAGGAACGTAGTCTTTGCTAGATCTTTCGATGCAATGGCTATTTGGTTGTATCCAGAATAACCATCTAGGAAGCAATAATAGACCTTACCAACTAACCTATCCAGCATCTGGTCAATGAAAGGTAGTGGGAAGTGGTCATTCTTTGTGGCTGCATTTAGTCGACGATAATCCATGCAAACTCTCCAGCCAATTGCAATGCGAGTAGGGACTAACTCATTCTTGTCATTGCTCACAACTGTGAAACCACTTTTCTTGGGCACACATTGGACGGGGCTCACCCAATCACTATTAGAAATAGGGTAGATGATGTCCGTGTCTAGCCATTTGATAATTTCCTTCTCCATTACTTCTTTCATCTTTTTGTTAAGTTACCTTTGTCGTTCAATTGATGGCTTCCCCTCATCTTTCAGCATGATCTTGTGCATGCAAAATAAGGGACTAATACCTTTGATACCAGTAATGCTCTAAGCTATGGCTCTCTTATGCTGTTTCAAAATGGCAATGAGCTTATTTTCCTGCGTTACATTGAGGGATACATTGAAAATAACAGGTAATGTATCATTGTCACCCAAAAAGATATATTTCAGGTGAGTTGCCAATGGTTTCAACTCTAAGATAGAAGCTTGCTCAATTAATGGTTTAAACACAAAGATTATCCTGTTCGACAAATCCAATGATTCCAATTGTCAATTCTACATCTGCTCACAATTATTAACCTCCTCTTTGTGGTCACATTTACCTAGAATTTCCTCAATGGATGTCACTGCATCTTTATCTATGACGGCTAAACTCATTGCATTGAATTCTTCCAAAATTATCTTGTCTAGCACATTGATGTGGTGACATTGCTAATTACTGTTGTACGGGGATGCTTCAAACACACTGAAGGTCACATGTTCGTTGTTATGACACATGATAAGTTCTCCCTTGAACACATCGATAATCGTGCGTCCCGTTGCCAAAAATGGTCGCCCTAGAATAATAGGCACCTCATTGTCTGCTTTACAATAAAGGATTATGAAATCGGCAAGAAACACAAGCTTATCTACTTGAAGAAGGACATCTTTGATTTGGCCTTCAAGTTATGCTAAGGATCTGTCTGCAAGTTAGAATGTAACCACAGTGGGCTTCATTGATTCTATTCTTAACTTCTTGAAAGTAGATATGAGAATAAGGTCAATACTCACTCCCAAATCACATAAAGCTTTACCTAGATAATGATTCCCAATAGAGGAAGGAATTGTGAAGCTGTTAGGTTCTTTCATTTTAGGTGGCAACTTGTTTGTAAGCACAGCGCTGCACCCTTCTGTGAGTGCAATCGTCTCGATTTCGGATAATTTCTTCTTCTTTGATAGTAGCTCCTTCATAAATTATTGATGTGTATTTGTTTCAAAGTAGAAACAAACTGTTGATTCTCTTTATCATGGACTTTTTCTTTAAATCTTTGCGAAAATGGCAAAGGTATCGTAATAGTGAGTTATTACGGAAAACTCGATAGTGTCGACATTGGCAGTTGCATTGACAACTGCGATGAATAAACTGCAGGCATAAATGGTGCTACAGTTAGTTTTTCCTCATGTGCTTCTACTTTGCTTCCTTCAGTTGCATCATCTTCTCGTTACTGTGGCTCAAATGCATCGACATTGTTCTGATTAGATCTGCTTGGTCTAGTTGTTTGCTTCCCACTTCTTAGTGTGATAGCCTTACAATGCTCTTTCCCTCTCTGCGTTGGGTTCTTAGTATCACTAAGTAGAGTACCAGGTGATCTTGCTCTCAAATTAGAAGCTAACTGTTTTAGCTGGGCTTCCAACGCTCTGATGGAAGAACAATTTCCTTGCACAATTGCTTCAGTCCTCGTGACATGTTCTCACATCATAGCTTCAAGAGCAGCCATTGGATCTGACCTTTGTTGAGGAAACTGCTGATATTGTCCTTGCATATGTGGCAATGCAGATTGTTGTGACTACATTTGAGATTGTGGTTGCATCTGGCTATGTGCTTGCATTTGATCAGGGTGCGAATATACTGGCGAATTCTGATTAAACTTCTACTGTTGATGGTTGTTGTAACTCCCTTGTCTATAACTTCCTTGATTTGAGGAATTGCCATATTTGTATGTGGAAACATTTTGATTCCCCCAAGGTTATTGAGTTCTATTGTTGTATGAGTTACCATATGAATTCCCTCTGATGTTATTGACATAAAAAAACATTTTTAGCATGTTGTGGGCAGTCCTCGTAATTATGGTTGTCGCCATAAATCTCATAGGAAAATGTCGACGCATCCATTTGTTGAGCCACTTGAATAGGGGCAACATCACTTGTCCCTTCATATTCTTTATGATATTGGACAACGAAGATACCTGCGCACTCAAAGAAAAAGTAGCATCTAATTCAAGAACACCAGGGTTAGTCTTTACCTTAGCAGAACGAGAGATTAGTTACTAGTAATCATTTTGAGCAATCCTCTCCAGAATTCTTACAGCTTCATTGTAAGTACAATCCAACAAAGGACCATTGGCTGATGCGTCGACAATATTTCTTGTCTGAACATTCAATCCATTGTAAAAGATCTCTATTTTGGTCTCTTGTTGAATTTCATGTATTGGGCAACATCTAAGTAGAGTTTTATAATGCTCCCATGTTGTATGTAAGTTCTCATCATCTAGTTAATGATATGTTGTAATGTCATTTCGCAACCTTGCGTTCATTGTCGACAGATTAAAACACATAACAAACTGCGTTGCTAGCACATTCCAAGATGTAATGGATCTAGCCGACAATCCCAAGAATCATGTTCTCGCTTTACCCTGCAATGAATAAGGAAATAATTGCATTTTCAAGGCATCATCATGGACACCATGTTGACTAAAAGATGCACAAATAGGAAGAAATGATTTTAAATGTTCTCTTGTGTCTTCATGAGGCAAACCAGAATATTACCCATTTGAATTAAGCATCTGAAACATCATCGATTTCAACTCAAAATTTCCAGCTTGTATAGCTGGTCTCATAACCCCTAGCTATATATCATTAAGTATAGACACAAAAAATCTCTTATTGTCCTATTTTTCACTTGTTCTTCTTGTGAAGGCGGTGGTGGTAGATTATTAATAACTTGTGGTTGTATTGGAGGAATTATATCTTGTGGCAGCAATGGTGGTAAGTTCTTGTTGTTGTTGTTGCCGACCATTTTCTTTTGTTCTTGTCTTTTCCTTCTTAATGTCCTCTCAAGTTCCGGATCAAAGTTCACAATATCTTTCGCATTTCTCCTTATGGACATGCAACACTTAAAGAATTTTGAATGGAATTAACAAAAGAAAGTAAACAAATTAGTAAAAGTTAGAAGTTAAGTAAGAAAAATTAATTGCAATTACAAAAACAAACATCAAACAAAGGCCAATTCTCTGGCAACAGTGCCAAAACTTGATCGCGTCTGTAACGTAATAGTAGTTGTGCAAGCGGACACACGTCGATGCAAGTATTGTTGATACAACAATTCTATCGGATATCGATCCCACGAGGAATGGGTTCTTGATATTCAATTGTCGAAGAAACTAATACTAAAATTAGATGAAATGTGAGAAAAGATGTTAGCGCATTTAAGTCAGATCTACACACTAAAATTGTTAATGCTTTCAATGCAACCAAGGTTAATTGTCAAAGCAACAGAAAGTAAATCAATTTTTGTGGAAGTTTTGAGAATTTAAATGCATAAAAGTAAAGGTTTGATCAAGTGTAAAGGATTGAAGTGGATCACTGATTTCGCTAAGTCGCAACACTGGATACGTTGATAAGGCATTGTGTAGAAGAATTGTCACAACAATAGAGCTCAAATGAAATCTTACCAATAACAGTCCTCCATTTAATCAAGACTCAAGTACCCACAATCACCCCACCTCTCGGTGTGAGCAACGTGGTGCACTCAAGAACAAGTGAGTAGAATCTCTTCTAATCCCAAGCAACTCTCACTGTCTTGCTTGTTAACCTAACTTGTCACCGCATCTGTCGATGTCAGTAGACTGCAAATGCACTCTCGTGTTTGATACAGTTAGATCCAAGAATAAACAGATGAAAAGCATTAAATAAGAATCAAAGCAATCTAACAATGAAAGATACTCTCATATTCATTCAAATGACATTAAAATTCATTAGCATAAAAGAGGGGTTAATGAATACAATTGAAGCTTACTATCTCTAGACTACTAGGACTATTCCTCAATCGCTCCTCTTACCTTGCATCAAGCACCTCCCGTTAGAAGTGGTTGGTCCTTTTCTCCATCAGCTCACAATTATCTAGCTTAAATCTCAAAAACACACAGTAATTACAGTATTTAATTCCTCCACCTCTTTTTATTTTTTTTTCATCTTCTTTCCTTTACTTGTAGCCTTTAAAAGTTGCAGGTTTCATCCTCCATTATCAGATCCAGATCCAATTTGCATCTGTCAAAGTTAGTTACAGTACAGCTGTGCACTCACGTAGATTTAATGTGTACTTTAGAGATCTGCAGGTTGTCGCTACATTGCTGAGTACGATCTAAAATCATCAATTACAGCGACAACGTGTGATTTTCCTATGCCGGTACTTCCAGTTGTATTTTTAGCTTTGAGTTCACTTATCCAAAGCTCAGGTTTTATGCGGCGACATCTCTGGTTGTAATTTCAAGCTGATCTTGTGGCTGCTTTCTTCTTCTAGCATTGATCTTCTGAGATGAGTTTCTACGCTGACAATTCTAAGGTGTAAAAAATAACAATTTAGGGAGACAATTAAAACGATACAAAAGAGACAATTAAAACATCAGTTTAGGGAGAAAATATATGTTATTTGTAATGCTATCATTCACCCATGGGGGCCTCAAGCCCCTTTAGCCGAAATGCTTCAAAAGCTTGGTTGAAGAAGAATATGCACCAAATGAAATTAAGAGAGAGAGAGAGAGAGAAAGTGAAAGAGCTTTTTCTCTTTCCTTGTGAGTATTATCCCCCAAATTGTATAGGTGTATCTTCTATAGAATTGAGCTATCTATGGTCGTACCAATTGGTTATACTAGACTAGACATTTCATGGAATTTTTGTTTGTATCCAGACAACTGTCAGGTGCGACGATAGTTTTGGGCACAATTCTGGACATGATTATACAGCGGCAACTTTGGACATATTCACGCAGCGATAATTTTGAACGAGTTCCTACAGCGACAGTTTTGGGCGCAATTCTGGACTTCGTCATGCAGTGACAATTCTGGGCACAATTCTGAGTAGGCTCATGCAGCGACATTAATAGTAAAATATGACAAAATTAAGAGCAACTAAGCTAAGGTCCATTGAGTTAGAAAATGCAATAAACTAAACTAAAAAAATGCTAAATTATGTGTTAAGGATGACTAAATGGGAACTACTTAAACAATAAGTAGGGAGAAATCAATGGTCTTTCTAGTACTATCAATATCGTAGTGAATTGTAGATTGAAATGAATTAATTGAAAAGTTGGACTGATGTACTATTATGGTTAAGTCTAGTAAATCAAATAGTATAACCAAAGCTATTTTAGATATCTTTGTACATGAAGTAATCTAAAATGATAAAAAAACATTTATATATATAAAAATAATTATCTACTCAATACTTAAAAAAATAGGATTAGAGGATAACTATGTACCGTTTGCCAATGGGTCTCTTGACTTGTTTTTTGAAGGATTTTTGGGATTTCTGCTCAAATCTGATAATAGAATAAATTCAAGGTAAAGAACAAAAATCTTATATCTCATAAAAAATACTTGTTTAATAAGTTAAAAAGGCATAACAGTGTTCACGAAAGTTAATACAGATTCAGTTATTCATATTCTAGTTAAATATATGAGATGCTAAAAATTTCTTTTCGAACTTGAGGTGATCATTAAGAATTCTGGTAATATTATCTGGATAAACTAATGTCTCTGTTAATTTATGAATATGATGAATCAAATTATTCAATCTTATATGATATTTATATATAGACGCAGTTATGTTTATTGATGATATTATGATATACTCTAAACAGAAAACTATGTATGCTTAATTTTTGAGAAACGTATTATAGAATTTGTGTGAGAAATAATTTATGTGAAAATTAACAACGGTGAGTTTGACTCAGTGAGTTTGATTCTCTTGGTTACATAAATCTGGTAGATGTCTTTGAGTAGATCCAGGTAAAAAGTTTTCTACTGCTATAGGGAAAAATTCGAAAAATATCTCTGGAAATTTCTATATTGACCTATCTTGAATCTGGGAAGGAAAGTGATGATTATAGTAATAATTCTATATTTGAAAAAAAAAAACTGAACATCAAGGATCGTTTAAATTATTACTGCTTGTTATGATTTCTATGTAATGAAAGCCAAGATAAAGTTGTGTCATTCAAGATTGTAAGGTTGTTACCTTCAATTAGATGATCAGGTAATGATTTCTGTTTGTGAGGAAAACTTTAGAATAAACAGGTACTGCTAGATAAAAATTTCGAGGACGAAATTTCCTAAGGGGGAGAGTTGTAACAGTCCGTTTTTCAGTGGTGTTGGAAACAATGGTTTCAGGACCACAAATTCGACGAGTAAATTCATATAATGAGTATTTAAATTATATGAGTCAATATGGAATTTTAAATCGATGAATTTTAATAATTGAAGTAAAGGTTAGCGTAAGTGGTTCGGTTCAAAGGTCAAGTGGTTTTTGAAAATGAGGTATTGAAACCTAATTTTTATAATTTAGAGCCGTAAATATTTTTATTAAATATTTACAGAATCATATTATGGATGAATTGAAGTTTGGTCCGATAATTTTGATGATTAATTGCTTAATTAAGGTAAAAGGATTAAATTCTAAATGAGGTCAAAGTTAATTGCTATAGATTTAAAATAGTAAAGGGGCCAAAATGGTAAATAAACCATGGTAAAAAAAGTCCAAGCGGACCATCCACTAACTTTCGGGTTATTTATTTATTTAGTCCTAATTAGTTTAAGGTTATATTATAATTAAGTTTGTTTACCTGGAATTTAATATAATTGAAGGACCAATTGTGTAATTGGACTTTCCTTAAATGGCTAAATGGTAGGAATGATGTGTAATTCTCTAGTTTTTTATTAATTGGTATTAAATCCTTATTATTTAGTGATTAATTAAAAAGGATTAAATCGTAATGGATGAAAAAGTTGGGTTTTATTAGTTGAAAAGTTAAATTAATGAAACGGGAAGGTAAATATACCATTTAATGTTGTAGTGGACGATTCTGGAATGTTTAATTATATGAAATTTGACTTAATTTTAAGGGTAAAATTGTAAATAAGAAATTAAGATTAAAACAAAAGAATAATAGAATAATATCATCTTTCTTTTCAATTTATTTTCATAAAAGTTGAAAGAAAACCATCATTAGAGAACTTAAGTTTTGGCCAAGCTAGGGTTCTTCAAATAGGTAAGTAAATCTTGCTCGTTTTTTGTAATATTTATGTTTTTGAGTTTGTTTTAGCTTGATCTAGCTAATTCGAGGACTAATTTGTAAAATTGTTAAACATTTTGGTTCATGCCATTGATGATTTTATTGTGTTTTGAAGTTAAATGATAAATTATTAAGCTTGGTTGTTAAATAAGACTATTTTGTAAAGTAATTTTATGTTAAAGGACTAAAATATGAAAGTAGTAAAAGTACAAAGACTTGATGTTAAATAACAGTAAATATGGGCTATGGATAGACCCAAAACAATTCGGTTGAACTTATTTTTAAAGAAAAATGGTTAATTTTCATGTTTGGGGCTTAAGGACTAAATTGAATAAAAGTGAAAAGTTAAGGATAATTTTGTAAATGTTAAAAAGGACTTAATTGGATAAAATGAGTTAATTTATTGTTGGAGTTAGTTAATTAAATTAAATTATTATTGGTTGATAATCAAGGAAAAGATAAAGTAGTAGAGTAGTCTCTATACTTTGACGATTACTACAAATCAGTCCGGTAAGTTCATAAAATTAATTTTCCAATATGATATTTGCAATTATATATTTGTCTTGAATATATTTCTTGTTTGCGGGTCGAGTTTGAAGGCTCAAGGCCTAATTCTATATTTTGGCTCGTAAAAGCATAACTATGTACTTTGGCTCGCAAGAGAAATATTCTGGACTCTAGCTCAAAAGAACGTTAATCTATTATGGGCTCAAATGAGCTAAACTCTGCTTTGGGCTTGAATGAGCTATATTTTTTCTAGGCTCAAATGAGCAATAATATATCTGGCATTGAATGAGATATATTTCTGTAACGGCTCGAGGAGGCTTACCTAGTTCTGTTGATACGGAATAATGTTGAGATTCCTTATATTCTCTTCTATAACTGAATATGTTATTAGGTAAGTTAATCATTCTTGTGAACTTACTAAGTTTTGTAAGCTTACCTGTGTATCTGTTTATTGATTTGTAGGTTTTGTTTTGCTGTTGGAAGATCAGATCCTCAAGAAGAATCACACTATCTCGAGAGCTCGTTCGGTAGTTTTCACATCACTTGGCTTATATGGCATGAATTAGAAGAATGTGGATTGAATTATTTTGTGTGCATTAAGTTATATGGTATATGTTGGATAAAGAATGTAGAACTATAGCTTGATGGTTGTGGCATGAATGTGACATATATATGTTGATACATTTACTTAACGATTAAAATGGTATTTTGTTGCTTGATGTTAGTAAAGATTTGAATGGTAAGCTATGTATAAATATATGTTTGTTGTATGAAATGAGTTGTTTAGTAATAATGATTTGAATTATTAGAAGTTACATCTATGATTTGCTTATTAGGGAAAATTTGTACAAAATTTTGGGATTTTCGAATGTACACACGGCCTCCACATGGGCACTAACCACGAGTGTGTGCCCTACACTTTTGACAACAGGTTTTAAATGGGCAACACACGGGCTGGGACACGGCGTGTGGCCCCATTCATGTAGACACACGATCTAGCACACGGTTACACACATGGGCGTGTGAGGTAAATTCGCATACTTACGCGCCTTGTCACACGGTCTGTGACATAATCGTGTGGTAATAATTCGATAATGCACATGCTTTGAAACACAGTTTGGGGCATGGGCGTGTGTAAAAGGGCACACGGGCATGTTTTTGAGATACATGGTCGTGTAACCCCTGTTTTGGAGAAAAGTTGAAGTTTTTGTGAGAAGGTTCAACTAAGGTTCAATCAGGTCATTGAGAATCTGAAATGTTGCAAACGTGTAAGAAATATTTAATTTAGTTGTATTCTAGATTATTGTGTGCTACTATTTGAATTGTTGATTAAAATAGTATCTGTTAACGGTTGTAAATGATCTGATCGACCTTGAGACCTTGTCTGGCGACGATTTTGGGTGTTACATAATGAACTGTTTTGAATTGGTCCCTGGTTGTTCGTAAACTGTTGGAAGGGTTTCGAGGACCAGATTTAAAGCCGTTAATATATGTTTAATATTATTTCAAATTATATCAAAATTTAAAGAAATTAAATTGATATTTAAATATTGTATGTTATGAAAATGTTCTGATGTGTGCAGTAACTCTCTATAAACCTTATTTCGGTAAGGAAATACGGGATTTGTGTGTTACAATCTTTCATTTTGCACCACTATTCTTATCTATTGTTTCTTTCTTTTCTCTTATTCTATTAAATAAAACCTTATTGGATAATATATTTTGATATAACAAATTAAAGTGTTTTTGAATAAAAGTAATGTTGAACAAACTGATAAAATCAAGTTGAATTGGTTTCAATTGAGTCAAACATTTTCAAATATGTTTTAACCATTTAGAATTGCTCCAAGACAAAAAGTATCGATACTTTTTGTCTAACTATTACTATTTTAAGAGATATCGATACCCTTTTGATAATCGAGACCAAATTGACATTCTATTTTCATGATTTTTCAAACAATGAAAAAAAGTATCGATCAATACCTTTTATCAGGTATCAATACCGCAGCTCCAACGATCACTGAATCTACATTTATTACAAAAATTATTGATACCCTTTTAGCAGGTATCGATACTCGAAGTTTCAGGTTACATAAATGCTTTAGTTTTTCATCCCTAATGGCTACAATTTTACACCAACAAGCACAACGGTTAGAAATCAATTTGGGGGCATAACTACGATCTTCCAAAGGTCTAACAACAAGAAGAGCAATGTGCAAAGCCTAAAGATCAACCAAAACAACCTAGAGCTTAATTCTTTCATACATTTTCTTGTAAACACTTGTGAGCTTTCATTATATTTATTTAGCTCAAGTGTTCTTCTTTGTATTGTGAGCTTAATTGGCAAACATCCTAATCTTGTAAAGATTGTTTCTTTGTTTGCTTGTTTGATTCTCTTTGAGAGAGGATTTATACTTAGGGTTTGGGTAGCAACCTTAAGGGAGATCTATCTTAAGATTTTGGGGTATAAGTCTTAAGAGAGATTGTAAGGTTAAATCTTGTTTTCAAACACTATACAAATCTAGTAGATTTGATAAAATCCTTAGTTGTGGAAAGCTAAGGTAGTGAAGTAGGCATTTGGGGCCGAACCACTATAAATCCTTGTGTTCTTTGTTGTAAACTTTTATTGCTTCCATCACAATATCTCAAAGGTCGATTTAACATCCCTTAATGGTATTATCGAGTTGATCCATCGAGCTAACAATTAGTATCAGAGCAAGTCTCTAAAGACTGTTTAACAACCAAGAGAAGATCCTCGGAGAAGCTCAAATGATCAGCAAGTCATCCAACAACAATGACGTCTACTTTCGGGTCAACGTTTGGGGGAGAAGGACATTCCACCGTAAGACCTAATCTTTTCAATGGCACCAACTACTCATATTGGAGAACAAGAATGAAGTTATTTATTCAAGCCAATGATTATGGAGTGTAAAGGATAATCACATATAGGTCATTCATTCCATTGAAGATAGTTGAAGGTGTTAGTGTTCCAAAAGAGGAAAATAAATGGGATGCTAATGACATAAAGAATGTGCAACTTAATGCAAAAGCTATGCACACTCTATTTTGTGCTCTTGGTGAATATGAGTACAATAGAGTCTCCTCGTGCAACGATACCAAAGAAATATGAGACAAACTTGAGGTCACCCATGAAGGAACAAGTAGAGTCAAGGAATCAAAGATAAGTCTTCTCATCCTTGACTATGAGTTATTTAAAGCAAAACTAGAGGAAGGGATCAAAAAGATGTCTGATCGATTCACCAACATCACCAATGGTCTCAAAGCCTTTGGGAAGGTTTATCCCAACAAAGAAATGGTGAAAAAGATGTTGAATAGTCTCCCAACATCTTAGGAACCAAAGGTGACGGTAATAGAAGAATCAAAGGATCTCAACTCACTCTCCCTTGATAAGCTCATTGGTTTTTTGCTTACATATGAGATGAAGCTTAACAAAAGGGGTAAAGAAGAAAGACTTATGAAGAATAATGTTGGTAAAGCTCTTAAATCCACTGCTATTGAATAAAGTGAATCAAGTGAAGAGGTGGATAAAGACAAAAAGATGAAGAGGCTTTCTAGAAGATTCAAGAGATTTATGAAGTCCAACAAAGGAAAACAATTTCGAAAGAAGGAAGGACTCAAGCTTGAATCAACCAAGGAGAAAGATCCCATTATTTTCTATGAGGGCAAGAAATCAGGATACATCAAGTATAATTGTCCTATGTTCAAAAAGAAGGGGTCTAGCAAACAAAATGCTTATGTTGATTGGAGTGATGAAGACTCATTCGATGATAAAGAAGTCAAATTATGTCTTATGGCTATCGATGATTCTAAAGTAACTTCTAACTCATCTACTTTAAATGATTATTCTTTTGATGAGTTGAGGCCTATGATGAATTTATTTTGGAATTAAAAGTCATGATGTCAAAACACAAGAAAAGTGTTTCAAAATTGAAAAATGAAAATGACTTACTGTCCAAAATCAATTATGAACTTGACGAGAAAGTAAATAAAATGAAAGAAATTATTAATGATTTTGAAAAGAAAAATTTAGGCTTGCATAATTTACTCTCAAAAGTTCATGAGGATCATCAAAAGCAACTTAAGTTGCTTAAGAGTGAAAAAGCTCACTCTAACAAAGTTTTTGAAAAATGAGAAAGTTCAAAACAAAACTTTGTTAAAAATAGCTTTAATTTCTATAAACATAGAGGTCCCTCAAGATTTTACAAGGGAAAACTTGTTAAGAGTGTATGTGTCCCTAAAGGACTTAGTGCTACTCAAGCCAAGGAAGCTCTTTCAAAATGGACACCTAAAGGGACAAAGATTTTGAAAACTAATGATTATTAACCCAATAGACATTGGGTACCAAAAACTTAATTCTATGTTTGTAGGTAAGGTGCATTGCTTTGAGGTGAACAAATGCAAATTTTATGTGATTGCACCTTAATGTTGATTGATATGGTAGTTCATTGGTTCTTTATGTTTAATATCTATCTTTAAACTAACCACTTTTTTTTCGACTCGAGAGCTTTATTATTTATTTTTTATATAAAAAAAGGGGAGAAGAGAAAGGTAAAGTTTATGGTTGATTGCTTGCTTATATTAGTAACCAATTTATTTTAAAAACAAAAATGAATGCAAACTTGATTTCCATAATTTATTTTGGTCTTATATTCAAAATGTCTTTTATTAAGTGGGAGTAATCTATTCAAAAACAAATTTACAAAATGTTTTGTTATATCAAAAAAGGGGAGATTGTTAAATAAAGTCTTATTGGATAATATATTTTGATATAACAAATTAAAGTGCTTTTGAATAAAAGTAAAGTTAAACAAATTGATAAAATCAAGTTGAAATTGTTTCAATTGAGTCAAACATTTTCAAATATGTTTTAAACATTTTCAAACAAGTTAGAATTTCTCCAGGACAAAAAGTATTGATACTTTTTGTCTAAGTACCAATATTTTATGAGATATCGATACATTTTTGATAATCGAGACCAAATTGACATTCTATTTTCATGATTTTTAAAACAATGACAAAATGTATCGATACCTTTTCAAAAAGTATCGATACCTTTTATTGGGTATCTATACCATAGCTCTATCGATCACTGAATCTGCATTTATTACAAAAATTATCGATACCTTTTTAGCAGGTATCGACACTCGAAGTTGCAGGTCACATAAATGCTCTAGTTTTTCATCCCTAATGACTACAATTATTACACCAACAGTCATAACGGTTAGAAATCAATTTTGGGTCATAAATACGATCTTCTAAAGATCTAGCAACAAGAAGAGCAGTTTGCAAAGCCTAAAGATCAACCAAAACAACCTAGAGCTTAATTCTCTCACACATTTTCTTGTAAACACTTGTCAGCTTTCATTGTATTCATTTAACTCAAGTGTTCTTCTTTGTATTGTGAGCTTAATTGGCAAACATCCTAATCTTGTAAGGATTGTTTGTTTGTTTGTTTGTTTCTCTTTGAGAGAGGGTTTATACTTAAGGTTTGGATAGAAACCTTAAGAGAGTTCTATATTAAGATTTTAGGGTATAAGTCTTAAGAGAGATTCTAAGGTTAAACCTTGTCCTTTAAGGTTATATAAATCTAGTGTATTTGGGAAAATCTTTAGTTGTGGAAAGCTAAGGTAGTGGAGTAAGCATTTGGGGCCGAACCACTATAAACCCTTGTGTTCTTTGTTGCAAACTTTTATTGCTTCGACCACAATATCTCAAAGGCCGATTCAACCTCCCTTACCGACATTATCGAGTTGATCCATCGAGCTAACATATTCTTTCATTTCTTTTCTCTTCTTTTGATTTAAATAATTGAATATTCTTCTTCTTTCTCTACTCAACATCTTTTTTAATCATCACCATTATCAACCATCATGCACCATCGTTCGCTGCCACAGATCACCACTAGCAACTATCGTATTTTAATTATTTTTTTCTCTTTTCTTTTCATCTTATTATTTTTAAATGACAACTTCTTTTTGATTAATTCTTTCTTTTTATTTAATGACTAGATTTTCATACCAATTTAGATCATCAACAATCTTAGTTTTTCTTTTCAGACTTTTGGAAATTAAAGTGTAAGTATTCTGGAGAAGTAATCTATATTTTATTTTGTGAAGTTTTTGTTATTGGGAGTGGTTGTATATTCTTCTAACTAAGGGGTTATTTTGGATTGAAGGATTTAATCTGAGAACCGTAGACCTTTTTGTGATATCAAAATGGGAGTTTTCGATATAAGTGGATTAAGGGTAAGTGGTGATTACAAGTGAGATGTGTAAGTTTGGATATTATTAATTTTGGAAGATTTTTCTTAAGGTTAAGAGTGATTTCAAATTTTTAATTCGATTATGTTAGGTACAAATCTAGTCTCGATTTACTTGGATCTAAAGAGTTTGAGTTCGATATAGGATATTACATGTTTGACAAAAGTTAAAAGTGTGTGTTTTATTCAAGTATTTAGTGTGAAAATGATGATTTGGTTATGTTATTTATATGATAAATTAAATATTATTAAAGTATTATCTAGTAACATTATATACCATGGTGAGTGATTATGTGGATTTAAGCTATATATTTTAACTTAAATATTTTTTATGTGTTATGTTATTTATTAATAATATGTGATTATGTTCTAATTCTCATGGTATGTGACATCATGGCATTTTAGTTTATTATAATATGTTCACATTGAAATTTTGAAATGAACGTTCTGTAAAGCATGGATTACCATGACTATCAATTTCTGATTTGTATACGATTGCATGTTTAACATGTTTATTTCTTTGATATTGAGTTTGCATGCCATGTCACATTTCAAGAGGTTGGGACTATAAAGTAAGGAAGAAGATTTGGCAGTTTTTCTGCATTATTTGGTGGTTTTACCACACATTTGTTCTGGCAACTTGTCTTCAATTTTGGTGGCTTTGTCCACATATATTTGTTGGTGTGTTTTGGATGGATGTGTTTTGGGGAATCCATTTGGTGTGTAGCGTAGATATGTAGAAAATTTTGGAAAAATTTGCATATATGTTTTTATCAAATATTGCATAATCAAAATCATGCTCATAAAAGTCTGCACAACTGATTACTATGTATTCTGTGGTCTTTTTATTCAGTTTATTATAATTCATGTTAACAAGCTTGATATAAAACTCAAACTGAGCTTATTAGCTGACTCCTTTAGTTTTCTTAAATTTTTAGATAATACTCGTGGATAGGACTTGGATGCAACATTTGGAGGAGATTCTCGGATTTAATTAAATTAAAGTATTTAAAACTCTTTTTGGGAATGTTTTGGACTTTGGATTGTTTTAATTATTTCATGAGTACTTTGATATGTTAGTTGCAATACATGCATAAACTTTGGATTTTAAATAATTTAAATCACAGGTTTTAAATATATAAATAGTTTTTATAAAAAATTATTTGTAATAAAAAAAGATTTCATAGTTTTATTTAATCGACTGCAATTTTTTGAACATAGATTTTTTTTACAAAATAACATTTTAAACTTTGCAAGACAAGTTTTCTTATCAAAATATATCAAAAAGTGATAACTTGAAACACTACAAGAATTTATTTAAATTAAACATAAGTGTTAAAAATGATGGAAAATTGATATATGAATACATCTTGATGAGTTCTCATGATTTGTAGTAGTTGTTGTTGCTAGTAGCTCGATGAAAGTCTAGATCTAGAGTTCTAGAGCTACAGTAGGTGAGAATCAGTTGAGTCTCCATGTTGATTCTTACATGTAAGTTATCGGTACTTGTAGATTTGTAATAGATGGGTTGAAAGGTGTTGTTGTGATCCCGAAAGTTGCAGTTGTTACGTATGAGACATTGTGTATGTTTATCGAAGAATGTTTGTGATTGTGCTAATGTTTGTTCAGAACAATATGCATAATTGGTGTTAATTTGTTAAGTTCAAGTACGGTTGCAAATGGGAGTTATATGTGTGTCTTAAATGAATGTTATCTGGTGCGTTCCATTAAGAGTGTATATGTCACAGCGGTGTCATAAAAAAGGGTCTGTCAGGACTTATGTAACACCCCTAACCCTTCTCCATCGCAGCGATTAAGGTTAAAGAGCATTACTATTCAAATCAAACATTTAAACTCATATTACAGTGATAATTCAACTTAAATCATACATACACATTTTTCTTTCAAAACTTATACATTTGAACTTAAATCGTGCTTTTGAGACATTAAAAATAGCTTAGGAGAAGTTCAGGACTAATTCGAAATAAATCAAAAAGGTTTGGAAAAAGTTGGCAAAAATTGGTGAAACAGGGGCACAGAGCCGTGTACAGTCCGTGTGCCTACTTGTGTGTGGAACACGATCGTGTGTCTGCCTGTATGTCTAGCCGTGTGTATACTTGAAGTAGGGTCACACGACCGTGTGTCAACCCGTGTGCCCGCCCATGTGCCTACTACACCTAAACTGTAAAATGCACATGGCCGTGTGTGGTGCCCGCGTGTGACACACGGTCGTGTGTCCACCAAATGACCTATAACTCAAGCCAAAATAAAGCTAAAACTTGCCCATCAAGACACCACAATCATACATGCAATCCAATGATTAAAAACACCATTTAGAACACCATCACACATACAAATTACTCATCTAATCATTCAACCGATATGCCATTCAAAGGCACCACATTTTGTACTAAATAAGCTTTCAAACATACATGTTTTTATCTTGAATAAACTACATATGTAAATACTCACAAAAGTGAGATAAAATGCATACCATAATAGTGTACTACAAGTCTAACCATAAATGCACACAAAAGCATGAATAGACCATAATATTCACAAGTTTTAACCAATCTTCTATATACAACAAAACATCCACCTATACATGACATTTATAACCAAGATCAAAGGATTACAAAATCTACCAAAATGGTTGGTGGATAGTGTGATATACCTCCAACGATGTCCACAAACCGAAGAGCTTCCAATGATCTACACATTCAAGGAAAAACAACAACGTAAGCAAATCATACTTAGTAAGTTCGTATGTAAGTAAATTCACTTACCAAGATTCTCACACTTAAATATGCTTTTATGCTTGATATTTTATATAAATCATTCACAATCTTAACCATCACAACTCATTCCATTAGCAAATATATCTCATAATCTATCAAAATAATGCTCTTTTTCATAAGATGAGTAAAACATTTACACTTTTCCTTACCTTGAAATAGCTAGTCATAGCATCAATTATAATTTCATTCCATCATATAATTAATAACCGTTGAACCATTTCGAATAACATCGGATACTCAAAAACCTTTCTATGTACATATATCACTTTCCTTTTCCTTTTCATTTATGCTCACACGAGCTATGGAATGGGTCTGCTCACAAAAGCTGTGGGTCGGGATAGTGGCTACACGATGCTGCTAACACGAATTATGGAGAATCCGTAAAAAATCCTAGATCTCAGCCATCGATAGGACTTCCAAAACTAGCACCCCAATACATATATAAATATATTCCTAATGACATGTCTTTTGTATCCTAAGTATTCTCTAGGTTCAAACGGGATTTTCCTTTTCACCATATATACAAGCAACTTGGCATTTGTATTTCCATTTGTAATAATATGCATAAATTGATAAATTACAACATTTAAATATTAATATAAATACCTGATTTTTAGTGGAGTTGAAAATAATGATTTCGAGATCACAAATCCGATGAGTCTAGTTGTAAATCTATTTATTTTGATATTTATGATGTCATTAGCATCGTATAAAAATTTGGTTATGAAAATTTAATATTTAGATAGTTAATTGAATAGAAAGGATTAACTTGTAAAAGGTGCAAAGGTTGAGTTGGTTAATGAGAAGGACCAAATGAACAAAATAATCAAAAGTATTTTAGTGAGTGGATTATCATGAGATATATAAACAATAAATAGGATTAATTAAACGCTAACTAAGTGATTAATAAAGCTAAATATGAAAGTCTAAATAATTACAAAATTGTAATTGGATATAAAAGTGAAATTAAAGAAGAAAATAACATATTTTCTTCTAATTTCTTCTTCTTCTTCGGTAAGAACAAGGGTGGAAGCTAGGGTTTACATTCTACGCTTTGAGTTTTGATTTGGGTAAGTTATTGTTACCCGTTTTTAGTAATTTTTATGTTTTTTAGTTCGTATTAGCTTAATCTAGTTAACTCAAGGACCAATCTGAGAATCTGTCAAAGGTTATGAATTTTGCCTTTGATGAATGAGCTTGTTCTTGAATGTTTGTGGTAGATTTGTAAGCTTGGTAGTTGGGTTTGATGTTTTTGTAAAGTGATTTTTGATGAAATTAGAGTTTAACGACTAAAACGTTAAAATGATGAAAGTACTTGTACTTGGTATGAAATAATAGCCTGAAGGGCTTGGGTATACACTCTTGCCTATTCGACTTCCATGGGGGTTTATCGAAAATGGTTATTGTGCACATTTAAGTCCTAAGGACTAAATTGAATAAAAATAAAAGTATAGGGGTAATTTTGTAAATTTCTCGAAATAGACATAAATGTAAGAAATTGTTTAAATTTCATGATTTAATGTGGAAAATTTAATGATTTATTTATTTAAATCACTAGCGATCTATAGATCGTGGAAAGAGGAAAATTGCAGAATAATCCTTGAAACTTCGTTTTGACTGCAACTTCGTCCGGTAAGTTCGCTTAACTATATTCTACTTATTAGATGCAAACCTTACTTGTTTGGTTCTATTCTTAATGATGGATCATGATGAAAGACGTGGAAGGAATAGCATATTGGCTCATTTGAACATACTGGCTCGTAAGAGCATTACTGGATCGCATGAGTTATTTTCACTGAAAGACCTGAAAGGGAGTATTGAGCATGAACACAAAAGGAATGGAGATGATTGTTCTAATTTTCTTTCTCGTTTAATAGTTAATTCATAAGTTAACTGTACAATGAACTTACTAAGCTCTGTAAGCTTACCTGTGTATTGTCTCTGTTTTGTATATTTGTTTTGCTGTTGAAGATCAGATCCCCGAGAAGAATCACAATATCCCAGGAGCTCGTTTGGTAGTCTTTCGTATCACCCGACTTATATGTCATGTAGTAGGATTGTGAATTTGATATGTTTTGTTGTAAAACCTCTAGAATATATTTTCAAAGTGTTAGCTCGATTTTATTATGGCATGATGAATTGGGATGACTTTTTGTAATCTTATTTGAGTCATTTTGGATGAATAACATACTATACTTATGTTTATGTAATGTTTTGTTATAGTAATCTCAATACTTAGAGGAATTGTATGCATTTTTGGAAATATGCTTACTTGTTTCGGTAGTTCACATGCATGTTCCGATAGAAGTACAGAGTAGGAAAGAGGTTAGGTTCTAACTTGTGTTGTTTCGATAGTAAATTTGAGGTATCGATAGTTCTAAACATAGAAGTATCGGTAGAATGTCTGCTTATATCGGTCGAAGTTGCAGGATAAAATTTCCTAACTCTTTAGAGTTTTTAGTATCGGTAAAAGCATGTCGAGTAACATTAGAACCATCACAAGTATCGGTAGAAGTCTACTACTATTTTAAAATTGTGTACTGACTTGACTATTACCGATACTTGTCTAACAGATACCGGTAGAAGTCTCCCAAAATTATGGAAATGGCCTTTTTACCCCTGCTTGAAATGTGACGACTTCTCATTCGTGATATATGACGTGTATAATGAAATGCTTTGCTAAAATGTGAATAAAGGAAGTAATAATGAAAGTTAATCTGAGATTGACGAACGAAAGGACCTTGGGACCCTAGTCAGCGACGGCAATGGGTTTTGGGTGTTACATTTCATTCATGTTAACTCATATGAACTTACCTCAGTTATTATGATCGTAAGAACAGAGTTGACAACTACTCTAAGATCTTTGCTTTCCCTCGATCTAGGTTCGGTTGATTCTTTTCTTGATCTAAAATATGATTTAACTTAATTAACATCTAAAATACAATTCAATTATTCCATTTCATTCATATTTCATAATTTTACAAAATTACAAATTTACCCTTAAACCTTTAAACTTTTAACAATTTACTCCCTAATACTTAACTTGAATCCAATCAATTTTCTCAACAACTTTAGCATGATCGAATCTTCTCTTTGCTTATAACAACCTATATTTTATTTTGTTTATTTTACAAAATTTACATAGTTTCTACAAATTCCATCATTTAATGCCTACCTTAATTTTCCCACAATTTATTTAACAACCTATGTTTAACATCTTATGAGTTCACTATCTAATTCATAATCTTCCAAAAACATATAGATTCATTCATAACCATTCTCTAAATATTCTCACCACTTAATAATATAATCCCCGAATTTAGAATATCAACCCATGACAAGTTTAAAAACTCAAGAATCATCAAGAAACAACGCAAAAATACTTACATGCAAGGGGATTTAATCACAAAGTAGCTTGAACTTCCTTTTTCTCACTTCAAAGGTGAGTTTAGGTGGAGAGAAGAGAAGAAAGGAAAGAGATGAAGCTTTTTTTTGTTTTGTTTAGTAATTTACTTTCTCTTTTGTTTATTATTCATTACTTTTAGCCATTATAATATTTAATTTAATAACATATTAACCCACTAAACACCACTAACTCACAAAAGGGTAATTTGACACGCAAAACCATTTATTTACTATTTCATTCTATTTAGTTCTTTTACATTAGCCTTAAGTCTTTTGTACCTGTTAACTTGATGGATTGTATCGAAATTGCCAAGACGGGGATGAATTGGCCTTTTAAAATTGTAAGAAGAGAGTAAAGAAAATTGAAACAATTTGACACAAGAATTTAGAGTGGTTCAACCTCAAATGCCTACTTCACTACTTTAGTTTTCCACCGCTAAGGATTTTCCCAAATCCACTAGATTTGTAGAACCTTTAAGGATAAGATTTAACCTTACAATCACTTAAGATTTCTACCAAAATCTTAAGTCTCAAACTCTCTCAAAGAGATACAAATTAGCAAACAAGAGACAATCCTAACAAGATCAAATTGTTTGCAAATTAAGCTCACAAAACAAAGAAAATACACTTGAGTAAAAAAATGAAAGTAAGGCTCACAAGTGTATGAAAGAAAGATGTGAAAATTTAAGCTCTTGGGATGTTTTATTGAAGATATTTTCTTGTAATTGCTTTGTTAGTTGTTATAGGTCCTTGGAAGGTGGTATTTAAGCCCTCTAATTGATTTCTAACCATTGTGGTAGTTGGTATCATCAATTGGATGAAAAACCAGAGCATTAAAGAGACCTGCAACTTCGAGTATTGATATCGTACAAAAGGGTATTGAAATTTTTTGCATTTAATACAAAGTCAGTGACCGTTGGGACCATTAAAATCGATACCTCAACAAAATTATCGGTACCTTCTCAAAAGGTATCGGCACCGGATTGATACCTTCTAGGGTTTGTGAAAAACAGAATGCTCTTTTGGAATCGTTTTTGAGCCATGGTATCGATGTTTTTCAAAAATTATCGATACCTCTAATTTGGTATCGATATTTTTTTAGAGGTGTCAAAACAAAATGTAAGTTTGGTCTCGATTTTACAAGGGGTATCGATATTTTAGAAATTATCAATACCGACCCAAAAAGTATCAATACTTTTTGGCCTCTAGCTATTTTGACTTGTTTGAAAAATATTTTTAAGTGTTAAAATGATTTTTGACTTAGTGCAAGCATTTTGACATGTTTAAAATCATTTTAACTTGATTTGAAAATTGTTTCAAACTTTTCTAAGAGTTTAAGATAGGAGTTTAAATTTTACCTCTTAGATTTTAAAACTGACAAATAATTTTGTCAATTTTAACATATATTCAAAAATATTTTAATTTGTTATATCAAAATATTTTATCAAATAAAGCTTAGTTTAACAATACCTTTTTCAATTTAATTCATTTTTCTCTATTTTACTAATTAGGCATTAAATCTTCTACCATCATTTTAATACTACTTAACTAATTGCTCTAAACATATATAATTAAAATTAAATAATAATTTACTCGCTAGAATTGTGGTCACGAAACTAATATTTCTATTATCGCTCTACTCGGGTCGTTACAACTTTAAACACGATCTCCGAAAGGGAAAGTCCATGGCCATGACCTCATACTTTGTAAGACCATAGCTGGGCTATGGCATCTGATAGCTTTAGAAATGACACTTATTTTCTCCCTAAATTTTTGTATTAATTGTCTTTTTTGTAGCATATTTAGCATGCATGATAAGCATTTCATGCTTAGTATTTATATGTTCACAATTGTCAATGTAGGGATTTATCTCAGAAGATCGATACTAGAAAGAATTTAAAGATGCAGCCACAAGTTAGCTTGGAATTACGGCTAGAGAAGTCACCGCATGGAAATATTTACTTTGTATAAGTACATTCATGTTGCAAGCACATCTAGAAGCACAAGCGTAAGAATTTCACACGACATCGTCGCAATTAAAGATTGTAGATCGCGCCCAGAAATACGGTGATAATCTGCAGATTTATGAAGATCACACCAGATCTGTGTGAGTGCACAGCTGAATTTCAACAAACTTTGACAGCTGCACAAGAAGTTGGATTTGAGAGGAGATGAGATCTACAACTCTTAAATCCTATAAATAGAGGAAAGAAGAAGGAGAAAAATATCAAGGAGTGGAGGAATTAATTCTGCAAATACTTTGAGTTTTTGAAGCTTTATGCCAGAGACCAGTGAGCTGATCAATCAGGCGAGCAACAACTTCTGACGAGAAGTTCTTGGTGTTGTACAAGAGGAGTAGTTAAGAGAAAATCCTAGTAGCCTAGGGATAGTATCTTCGATTATTTGTTAATTCCTCTTTGAATGATGATGAATTCTAATGACATTTGATTGTATATGAGAATATCGTTTAATGTTAGATTACTTTGATTCAAACTTAATTCTTCTCATATGTTTATTCTTGGATTTAACTGCTTGACCAAGAGAGTGTAATGGCAGTCTACCGACACTGAGAGGTGCAGTGACAAGTTGAATTAATAAGCAAGTCAACGAGAGTTGCTTGAGACTATAAGAAATTTTGTCACTTGTTCTTAGGTGTGAAGCAATGCCAGCACTGATAGGTGTGGTACTTTTGAGCGCTTGAGTCTTGATTAAACGGAGAGTTGTTATTGGTATGATTTCATTGGAACCTTATTATGGTAACAATTCATCTACACTATACCTTGTCGACACATCTAGCGTTGCTACTTAGTGAAATCAGTGATTCACTCCAATCCTTTACACTTGATCACACTTTTACTTTTATGCATTTAAATTCTCCAAACTTCAACAACTATTTAATTTACTTTTAGTTGTTCTGACAATTAACTTTTATAATTACATTGACAACTTTGATTAATTAGTGGTATAGATCTGATTTAATTGCGTTGACATCCTTACTAGCGATTTCCCTAATCTTAGTTTTAGTTGCTTCGACAATTGAACATCAAGAACTCCTTCCTCGTGGGATCGATATCCGATAGAGCAATCTATCAACTATACTTGCATCAACGTGTGTCCGCTTGCACTTAAATGTTGTGACAATTATAGGCCGATTAGCATCATAAGGAAAGGCCATATTGTGTAAAACCATAACTGGGCTATGACATCATAAGGAAAGACAATATTGTGTAAGAATAGTTAGGCTATAGCATCATAAGGAAAGACCATATTATTGGTCTATGACATCATATGAAAAGAATTAAAGGAAGGTTATTACGCAATGAGGTTCTTCAATGTTCTCAAGACGATGATAGGCAAACCTTACGAAATGTGAGTTTATGTAAATCCATATCTTAAACATGTTAGGAAAGAAAAAGCCTTTGAGGACCAAAATGAAATAAAAGCCTTTAATGTCGCATAACTGTTTTAGACCAAGATATTAATTCAGTCATAGTTGAAATTAAATTTTCTACTTATTGCCACAAGAATTCCTTATTGATTATACTTATGTAATTTATGAAGTTTTGCAATTAAGCACTTGCAATAGGCCGAAATTTATAGAATTAAGTTGCAATTGAATTAGAGGGGTAATGCCCAAGTTTGGATCTAGTTCATCAAATCTGGTTTGGGGCGTTACAAATTTCGTATTTAGAGTCTGGTTTAGCCAGTTCTTGGAACACGAAGGTTAATAAGCCCTGTATGCATAGTATGCCAAGCCTGACTTAGTCTCTCAAGTGCGTTGAACTCTTACTTGTATGGATTTTGTTTAGTTATGTATAAAGACTTTAAGATAAGAGTGGTAAGATGAAATGATGATTCATTCATGGAAAATGGTAAGATATTACATGAATAACATAAAGAGAGATACAAGGAAAGATAAAAGAAATGATTAATTATCTCTTTCAGTAGGCTTATCTATAGGCTTAGTTGGGACCTCACCTGTCTGAGGATGACGTTCAGTGTCCTGGTTCACATCTTCCAAGTCTTCCTCATTGTCTTCAGCTCCTAGCATAGTAGAAGGGAAAAGGTGATTGATTATTTCCAGCCCCTTGAAAAGCTTCCCACTCTTCGCCCTCAGGATGGTAGACATCAAAGTTTAGTGACTTTGTAGAGATATCCTTCAGATAGTCAAAGTCTACCTTGTTAAGATCAAGAGGACCTAGTGCCACTTGGACGTGCAAAATCAAGTTCGATCTCCATTCTAGAAGAGCCTAAATGAGATTTTTCTGAGTGTCTTCTTGATATTTTCTGAAGGTTTGGCTGTGGGTTCGACGTAGCCTCTCCATCTCTGCTTTATGACGCCTTGTTGAACTCTAGACTTCTCCTTGAGGATAAATTTTTCATCTCTCAAGTGGTTGATCTCGTCTTTCAACTGATTATTTTCAATTTGAACATACTCATACTTACTCTTTAGATTCTTGATCTGGGTAGACAATCGTGCGGTTAAATTTCTTGAGTCTTGGTATTTTTGGCGAAGTTCAGTCAAAGCGTCTTCACTGGATTTCACATATTTCTCCAAATCTGCTACCTTGCTATGGTAATGCCTACTAGCTTCTCAAAGATCCCCACTTTAAATACCATGCTCGAGTGACAAGATCTTTAAGATTTGAGCCATGAGAGATAGATGATCCTTTGAGGACTTTGATGTGAGATAAGAGGAGAAAGTTTCTCTTAGCTATTGAGGTAATAAGCCTAACCGTTGCTGAAAAATGGAATTGAGAAGCATGGGAGACGGTATTGACTCTAGGAGATCGCACTAATGGAAGTTGCTACTAGATTCAGATGGGGTAGCACTTTGTACCTGAGGAGGAGGGATTGTCTCTAAGGGGTTCTCTGATATGCAGGGATCAGAAGCATGCTTGAGAGAGCTTATTTGAGGGGCTAAGCCTTCAAGAACTGGAGGAAACTCGGGAGGAATAGGAACCGAGGATGAGAGTGATGGTAACAGCAGGCTCCTTGTTTGACTTGTACCTCACTAATGGAGGGCATTCGCTGCTTTCAGACTCCCAAGTACCCTCCTTTTTTCTTGCCCTTTTCCTTGTGTCCTTTGTTTTCATTTTATGTGGCAGAATGGAAGTAGTCTTCTCTTTGCCGCGATCTCTAATGAGAATTGAGGAAATATACATTTCTTGAGGGTTGGAATGTAATGATGATCCTACGCCATCAACATGCAAATTAGCTTGATCCAAAGAAATAATCATCCAATTTCTTGGGCGTAAACTACAGATACGATAAAAGTATGATGGAGGCTCTTTGATATGCCCTAGCAAAACGTACGTTAGCTCACTATCTGAGCCATATGACATCGTATGGAAAGCATTAAAGGAAGGTTATTACCCAATGGGGTTCTCTGTGTGTCCCAAGACGATAATGGACAAACTTAATGAAATATGAGTTTAGGTAAATCCATATCGTATATACTTCAAGAAAGAAAAAGCACTTGAGGCCCAAAAGGAATGAAAAGTCTTTAATGTGGCATAATTGTATTAGACCAAGACATTAATTCAATTATAGTTGAAATTAAATTTTCTATGTATAGCCATTAGAATTCATCATTGATTATACTTAATTAATTTATGAAGTTTTTCAATTAAGCACTTGCAATAGGCCGAAATTTGTAGAATTAAGTTAAAATTGAATTAGAGGGGTAACACCCAAGATTTGGAATTGGTTCATTGGATCAAGTTTGGGGTGTTACATGATGACTTTGAAAATGGGTGGTATGATGTTAGGTATGTATATGTGTTCTTGATTTTGATATCATGTTGAAAATTATGACGATTCATGGTTTAGTAATGTTAAATCGTGAAAATGCACTATTAAATGATGTTAGACATAGTTTGGTTATAGTTAGCATGAAATTAGGGTATATAGTGTGTCTAGAGTCTTGTTAGAGTTCAATGCCTTCGGGCATTGCATTTATGTTCCTTTGGTGTGATAGAGGCATATGAACAATACTTTCAGGATTTTGCACTTAAGCACTTAGGTGTGATGGAGGGATATGATATGATGCCTTCAGGCCCTAAAATTATGTATACTTTGGTGTGTTGGATGGTTATGCCCTTATGAGGTTATTGGTGTGATGGAGGAACCTTGTGTATCCGATCATTGAGTCTGCATTTGGTTAATAGGAGCTAAAATATGATAATGAAGTTTGGTTTATCTGGCATATGAATAGGTCGAATAAATACCTTGAAGATGATTTGAAATATTGATATCTTGATATATATATATATATTCGTTGTTGAATATAGTGGAACTTGGTTTAATGATATGTTGGCATGCTTTAGTGATTAATGTTTTATGTGTTGAAATAAAATTATTTTAGTACCACTGAGCTTTCAATGTTTAGCGTACAAATGTGTTTATTTCCATGCATAAGCGCTAAGTACACTTTTTGAAATGCTCGTAACGTTCAACGACATCCAAAGGCTCACAACTCAGCTCAACCAAGTGATTGTAATGTTCATTTTGAACTTGTTAATAAATGGCAAGTACCTAAGTTCTAGAAAACTTATTGTAACACCCAAAAATCATAACCATCTCTAGTCTAAGGTATCAGGATTTATAAAACTTTACGAGTCTCATCTCTTTTTTTATAAATACATACAAATCAATCACAATTTATGCAATTACAACTTGCAACTCAGCATACTAACTCCATTTAATCTTACACATTCATTTACAACCTTCCAATCAGTCAAAAATCAAATTCAATCACGTAAGAACTTAGAAATCAGGTACGAATATTTTCCATCAAGGATCACATTGATCTGTGTCTCAATCACACAGTTTCCACCACTAGCTAACCAAACTATAACCCAAACATACTTATCATTATATTACGAGAATAAATCAATATTCATATCACAAATCATGACATATATACTCCATATCAACCATAATATCACAATATCATCCAAGCAACATCAATTACTTTTTACTATCATTTTATAGTACCCAAACCCAACACTGTCGTCAGTTAGGGTTTCGAGGTCACATGCATTCATGCTTCATATCGTTACCTATTCAAATATTATTCCAACATCTTTCTTGATTTAATAAAATATATATTTATAATTCGTTACTCTTACTTTGTTTATCAACTCAATAAGGGTAAAAATGTCATTAACACAATTCTGGGAGACTTCTACCGATACCTGTTGGACAAGTATCGGTAGTTGTCAAGTTAGTAAACAATTCAGGAAATAGTGCAGACTTCTACCGATACCTATGACAGTTCTACTGATACAAGTGAAGCTTCTACCGATACTAAAAACTCCAGAGAGCTAAGATGTCCTACCCTACAGCTTCTATCGATACAAGTACGTAAACAACCAATACTCCTATGGGCAAAACTACCTATACTTAATATGCAACTACCGATACAATCCAAATCAGTAGATAACATTTCTCCTGCCTTGTACTTCTACCAATACATGTAGGGGTTCTATCGAAACAAGTATGCAGAATTTATTTAATCACACAAGTCCTTAAGTTTATCAATCATTATTCAATACAAGACTCTTAATCAAATTCTTATCTTGCAAAATCTATACATGACAATACTTGTTTCATCATATAACGCAAAATACAATCAATCAACATTAGGATTCTTAAATTCACATGTCAACTCATTACTAAACACATTTGCTTAATTAGAACATCAACCAAGCATGCAAGTTTAGTTCAACAAAGAAATCAACAATCCAAAATCAAGCATTTCAAGGTAAGATCATCCTAGTACATGCCATATAATCGAGTGATGAATAACTACCAAATAAGCTCCCTGATAGTGTGACTTCTTGAGATGATCCGATCTTCAAGCAGCAAAATAGAATCTACAAAACAACAACAAATTCACTGGTAAGCTTTCATAGCTTAATAAGTTTACAAGGTTTATCAATTTACCGAATAACATGTGTTGAACAAATCTGTAATCAATCGAGTCAAATTATAACTGTACTTCGATGATCGATATCTAATTTACTCCCTGTTGACCCAAAGGTCATAATGCTCATTTTACTCCCAGTTGACTCAAAGCTCATGTCTGTTACCAGTATACAATACTAGTCTTAGTCATCGATACGGAATATTTGTTCCCTACGATGCTGCTCACACTAAGCTGACGAGAATATGAAAACAATCATAAATTTCAGCCATTGTATGACCTGTAATCCATTCTTGGATTCTATTCACCTTACGGTGACTCACGATGCTGTAGAGAATCCGCAACAAATGCATGATCTCAGCCATCGGACCATTTTCTATATTTGGCACAAGGTCAGGAAATTCTCATCTCGTCGTTTCTATATTTCACATTTCCAATCATCGTTTCTCATTTCCAACAATCATTAGAAAGGCAGTTATAAGAATTTATTAATAAGAATTTAACATTACGAACTTACCGGATGAAATTGCAGTTAAAGTGAACTCTAGCGGCAAATCCGTAATTTTATCTTTTTCCACTATCGACGACACCTTGATCTATTACAATAATTTCATTCAATTATCTAAATCAACATAAATTTTTAATCATTTTATGCAATTAAGCCTTTTTGGTGTTTTTTACAAAATTGCCCTTAACTTTTCACCTTTATTCAATTTAGTCCTTAAGCCTTAAACTTGCAAATTAACCATTTTATTCAAATTTCAGCTTTTCTAAATGTTCATGAGTCTTTCAATAGCCTACTTTTGCCATTATTTCACATCAAGTCTTTGCAAATTTATCACTTTAACACTTTAGTCCTTAAACATTAAAATCATCAAAAACTACTTTATAAAATAATCAAATCCAACAACCAAGCTTAATAAACTTCAATAAATTCTCAACAGCAAGCTTACTCCTCAATGAAAAATTTATAACATTTGACAGAATAACAAATTAGTCATTGAGTTATCTAGATTAAGCTGATACGGACTCAAAAACATAAAAATTACTAAAACGAGTAAGATTTACTTACTCAATTGAAGGACCAAAGTTAATCGAAAGTTGGAGTTCTTCTCTTAGGGTTTCGGCTAAGACTTTGAAAGGAAGAAGATGATAATTTGTTTCTTTTAATTTTTTTAGTTATAACCTTTATTTTACTTAATTGTCATTTTATCCTTTATTCACACATGACATTTAGCTAAAATAATAGCCAAAACCGTCCACTACTCTTTCAAATGGTATAATTACCATTCAAGTACCTTAACTTACCTCTCAATTAGCATATAATGCCTTTAATTCATATAATTCCACTTTTGCACCATTTATGATTTAGTCCTTTTCACTTAATTAACTATCTAAACGTTAAAATTTCTTAACCAAAATTTAATACTATACTAATGACCTCATAAATATTAAATAATTAATATTTACAATCTGAAACATCGAAGTTGTGGCCTCGAAACCATCATTCCCAATCATACTAAAAATATACTTATTACTAAATTCTCATTTAATTAGGATTTAATTGCAATTTACCAAAATCTAAAGAGTTTCACATCATTTCTATTATTAAGCCATTTAAAGAGGGTCCAATTTCATAATTGGTCCTTCAATTATATTAAATTTAAATTAAACAAACTTGATTTCAATTTAACCCTAAATTGAATAGGACTAAATGAATAAATAACCCAAAAGTTAGTGGATGGTAATCATGTCACCACTGCTTGGACTTTTTGACCATGGTTTAATTACCATTTTGGTCCCTTTACTATTTTTAATCTATAGCAATTAACTTTTACTTCTTTTACAATTTACTCCTTTTTCCTTAATTAAGCTATTAGTCATCAAAATTACCTAATCAAACTTGAATTCACATATAATAAGACTCTGTAAATATTTAACAAAAATATTTACGGTCCTTAATTTTAGAAACGAGGTCTCGATACCTCATTTTCTAAAACCACTTGACTTTTGAACCAAACCTCTTATACTAACTTTTAACTCAATAATTAAAATTCTTCAATTCAAAATTCCATAAAAAAATTATTATTGACTTATTTAATTTAAACACTTATTACAAAAATTTTCTCATCGGGTTTGTGGTCTCAAAACCACTGTTTTAGACACCACTAAAAAAGGGTTGTTACAACTCTCCCCCTTAGGAAATTTCATCCTCGAAATTTTAATTTAGTAGTTCCTGTTTATTTTGAAGTTTTCATATAACAATAAAAAAAATCTTTTACCCGAACTTACTCAAACCCATCTTCCAACTTTACCCGACCAAGAAATTCAACCTCACTAAACCAAAACACACAGTTAATAGTTTTCACATAAATTATTTCTCACTCATAGTCTATAATACATTTCTCACATATTACGCATACACAGATTATATTTAAAATCTTTCAGAACATCATCAATAATTATAGTACGACTATATCCAAATATCTAGATAAGATTGAACAATCTGATTCATCATATTCATAATCAACAGAGACTTTAGTTGATCTAGGCAATATTACCACAATTCTTAATGATTATCTAAAGTTCAAATAAATTTTCAGCATCTCATATCTTTAACTAGAACTGAATAACAAAATCTTTATTAACTTTTAGATACACTGTTACGTCTCTTTTAACTTGTTAACTAAGTTTTCTATATAGAATATAAGATATTTATCTTTTATCTTGAGTTTATTTCATTATCGGATTTAGACAGAAATCCAAAAAATCTTTCAGAAGACAGATCAAGAGACCCATTAACAAACGATTCATAGTATCTAAAACAACTCTGATTATGCTATCTGATTTTCCTGGCCGAACCCTAGTCAATACATCAGTATGATATTTCAATCAATTCATTTCAGTATATAATTTACTACAATATCATATAACTTAAGTTAATTTATTCCATGAATAATACCAAATTTATGAAATGATAGTAACATCAAATCAACAGAAAAATCACAATCACAGATTTTTAGCAGATAGTTTCAACATACCAGTTCTATCCCAACATATTATGATTCAACATTAATCTCATTGAGTTGAAAAATAAACTTCTATCCATTATTAATATAATGCAATATATATAAACTAAATCAATCTTAATCAATGCATGCTCAATAAATAATATTGAAAGAATATGTCATACCAGAAATAATAGTTGGCAATGTAATTTCAGATTCATCATTATGTCTTTAATCCCACTCCATTTACCTATACTCAGAGATAGCGGTTATAAAGTCACTCTTTGTTTCAAATATTTACGAAACCAATATAATATAACTTGCACTAGAATCAGTAATCAAATATTATTATTAAATCCATTAATTTCGTCACGTTCATATTCAAATAACACCTTTAAAATTTGCAAATTAACAAAAGTTAGATCGAATCAATCAATATCACACTATCACAGGTTTATATGACATGTACTTTCTAGACTTTATTCACACTACACTTGTCCAAAAATCTACTAAACTGTGGCTCTGATACCACTAAATGTAACACCCAAAAATCGTAACAATCTTTGGTCTAAGGTCTCAGGGTTTACAGAACTTTTCGAGTCTTATCTCTTTTTTTAAAATACATACAAATTAATCATAATTTATACAATTACAACTTACAACTCAGCATACTAACTCCATTTAATCTTACACATTCATTTAGAACCGTCCAATCAGTCAAAAATCATATTCAATCATGTAAGAACTTAGAAATCAGGTACGAATGTTTTCCATCAGGGATCACATGACCCTGTGACTCAATCACACAGTTTTCACCACTAGCTAACCAAACTATAACCCAAACATACTCATCATTACATTACGAGAAGAATTCAATATTCATATCACAAATCATGACATATATATTCCATACCAACCATAATATCACAATATCATCCAAGCAACATCAGCCATTTTTACTATCATTGTACAGTACCCAAACCTAACACCGTCGTCGGTTAGGGATTCGAGGTCACTTACTTTCATGCTTCATATCATTACCTATTCAAATCTTATTCCAACATCTTTCTTGATTTAATAATATATATATATATATATATTTATAATTCGTTATTCTTACTTTTTTATCAACTTAATAAGGGTAAAAATGTCATTACCATAATTCTGGGAGACTTCTACCGGTACCTGTTGGACAAGTATCGGTAGTTGTCAAGTTAGTAAACAATTCAGGAAATAGTGCAGACTTCTACCGATACCTATGACAGTTCTACCGATACAAGTGAAGCTTTTACTGGTACTAACAACTCCAAAGAGCTAAGATGCCCTACCCTGCAGCTTCTACAGATACTCATATGGGCAGAATGATCGATACTTAATATGCAACTACCGATACAATCCAAATCAGTAGATAACATCTCTCCTGCCCTGTACTTCTACCGATACATGCAGGGGTTCTATCGAAACAAGTATGCAAAATTCATTTAATCACACAAGTCCTTAAGTTTATCAATCATCATTCAATATAAGACTCTTATTCAAATTCTCATCTTACAAAATCTATACATGACAATACTTGTTTCATCATATAACGCAATATACAATCAATCAACACAAGGATTCTTAAATTCACATGTCAACTCATTACTAAACACATTTGCTTAATTAGAACATCAACCAAGCATGTAAGTTTAGTTCAACAAAGAAATCAATAATCCAAAATCAAGCATTTCAAGGTAAGATCATCCTAGTACATGCCATATAATCGAGTGATGAATAACTACCAAATAAGCTCCCTGATAGTGTGACTTCTTGAGATGATTCGATCTTCAAGCAGCAAAATAGAATCTACAAAACAACAACAAATTCACTAGTAAGCTTTCATAGCTTAATAAGTTTGCAAGGTTTATCAATTTACCGAATAACATGTGTTGGTCAAATCCGTAAATCAATCGAGCCAAATCAAAACTGTACTTCAGTGATCGATATCTGATTTACTCTCTATTTACCCAAGGGTCATGCTTATTCCCTGTTGACCCAAAGGTCATGCTTATTCCCTATTGACCCAAAGGTCATAATGCTCATTTTACTCCCTATTGACTCAAAGGTCATGCCTGTTACCAGTATACGATGCTAGTCTTAGCCATCGATATGATATATATATTCCCTACTATGCTGCTCACACTAAGCTAACGAGAAAATGCAAACAAGCATAAATCTCAGCCATCGTAGGGCCTGTAATCTATTCTTGGATTCTATTCTCCTTACGATGACTCACGATGCTGTAGAGAATCCACAACAAATGCATGATCTCAGCCATCGGACCATTTTCTATCTTCGGCACAAGGCCGGGAAATTCTCATCTCGTCGTTTCTATCTTTCACATTTCCAATCATCGTTTCTCATTTCCAACAATCGTTAGAAAGACATTTATAAGCACTTATTAATAAGAATTTAACATTACGAACTTACCGGACGAAATTGTAGTTAAATTGAACTCTAGGGGCAAATCTGTAATTTTCTCTTTTTCCACGATCAACGACACCTTCTTGATCTATTACAATAATTTCATTCAATTATTTAATTCAACATAAATTTTTAATCATTTTATGCAATTAAGCCTTTTTGGTGTTTTTTACAAATTTGCCCTCAACTTTTCACCTTTATTCAATTTAGTCCCTTAGCTTAAACTTGCAAATTAACCATTTTTATTCAAATTTCATCTTTTTCGAATGTTCATTAGTCTTTCAACAGCCCACTTTTTCTATTATTTCACCTCGAGTCCTTGCAAATTTATCACTTTAACATTTTAGTCCTTAAACATTAAAATCATCAAAAACTACTTTACAAAATAATCAAATCCAACAACCAAGCTTAATAAACTTCAATAAATCCTCAAGAATAAGCTTACTCATCAATGAAAAATTTTATAACATTTGACAGAATCACAAATTAGTCATTGAGTTAGTTAGATTAAGCTAATACGAACTCAAAAACATAAAAATCACTAAAAATGAGTAAGATTTACTTACCCAATTAAAGGACCAAAGTTAGCCGAAAGTTGGAGTTCTTCTCTTAGGGTTTCGATTGAAACTTTGAAAGGAAGAAGATGATAATTTGTTTCTTTTAATTTTTTTAGTTATAACCTTTATTTTACTTAATTACCATTTTATCCTTTATTCACACATGAAATTTAGCTAAAATAATAGCCAAAATCATCCACTACTCTTTCAAATGGTATAATTACCGTTCAAGTACCTTAACTTACCTTTCAATTAGCATCTAATGCCTTTAATTCATAGAATTCCACTTTTGCACCTTTTACAATTTAGTCCTTTTCACTTAATTAACTATCTAAACGTTAAAATTTCTTAACCAAAATTTATTTCTATACTAATGACCAGTAAATATTAAATAATTAATATTTACAGTCTAACACATTGAAGTTGTGGCCTCGAAAACACCATTCTCAATCATACTAAAAATATACTAATTATTAAATTCTCATTTAATTAGGATTTAATTGCAATTTACCAAAATCTAAAGATTTTTACATCATTTCTATTATTAGGCCATTTAAAGAGGGTCCAATTTCATAATTGGTCCTTCAATTATATTAAATTTAAATTAAACAAACTTATTTTCAATTTAGCCCTAAACTAAAAAGGACTAAATGAACAAATAACCCAAAATTAGTGGATGGTAATAATTCACCACCGCTTGGATTTTTTTACCATGGTTTAATTACGATTTTGGTCCCTTTACTATTTTTTAATCTATAGCAATTAACTTTTACCTCTTTTACAATTTACTCCTTTTTCCTTAATTAAGCAATTAATCATCAAAATTACCTAACCAAACTTGAATTCACATATAATAAGACTTTGTAAATATTTAATAAAAATATTTACGGCCTTTAATTTTAGAAACGAGGTCTCGATACCTCATTTTCTAAAACCACTTGACTTTTGAACCAAACCACTTATACTAACTTTTAATTCAATAATTAAAATTCTTCAATTCAAAATTTCATATAAAAATTATTATTGACTTATTTAATTTAAACACTTATTATAAAAATTTTCCCGTCGGATTTGTGATCTCAAAACTACTGTTTTCGACACGACTAAAAAACGGGCTGCTACACTTATGACTCTTTTTAGGGTGATTTGCATTAGTTGGTATAACATGGTCATGCTTGTAAATAGTGGTTATGTCTTAGACCTAGAATAGTTCATATTTCGAACTTTTGAAACTCGATTGAATCAAATTATGTATGCTTTTATGTTACTAAATGATTTGTTATAAATGTTATGATATAATGTATTGTTTGCCATGATCTTATATGCTTTCATAAAGTTTTAGAGATGTTGTATCATTGATTAATATTATTTAGGCTGACAGCTGTAAGGCCATTCGAATGGAGAGCAAGATGTCCTAGTAGTTGAGTTATATCAAAATGCCATTTGGATGACAAATATTAGCCATTTGGATGGAAAGCAAACTTTCTTAGTAGTTGAGTTATACTAAAACATCATTCAAATGATGGATGCTAGCCATTCGGATGGAGAGCAAGCTGTCCTAACAGTTGAACTTGGCTAAAACGCCATCCGGATAGCGTCACGAGTGTTTTGAATTATACAAGAATGCGTTGATTGCATTTTGAGTTGTCAAAAGTCCATTTTGTATAAAATGATTTTGTGGCATGTATTTAGATGACCTTTAGCATACTATTAGATGTTGGATTTGAAAAAACTGATTTAGGATTTGTAATTTGGTCTCATTTTTTATTCTCTGACCTCAGACTTTTGTAAGAGGACCCACTAGAGATAATCTTATGTATTTAACATAATATTTACTCGTCACATTGAACACTACACTGATTAATTTAATTTTGGTGTTACATTTCTATTTTTTTTTTGAGTTGTTTCAACAATGAATGTAGTGTTTTGCATTTGAATTCACATCCAAGTTAAGTGTGAGGTTCTACAAAGTGAAATTTTCTGTAAAAATTTCTAAAAAATAATTAAAATTTTAAATATCTAATGATATATGATAAATAATAAATTTATCAATAAAATCGTCACAAAAAAATATAAAAATTTTCTATAAAAAAACTCTCAATTTAATTAAAAAATAGATCTCAAATTTCCGAATAATCTCTTGAAAAAAATTTCTCCAACAATCTTTATTCATTTTCTAAAATTTAAACTTCAAATTTAATCTTTTGTGCCTATCCATCTTCCATCTATGAATGTTAAAAAGTATTAGAAGAAAGAAAATAAAAGCAAATGTAAATGTTGAAACTGAAAAAGAAAAGTCTCTTGATCTTTTATTTTATATTATTTTCTTAAAAAATTGTTTAAAAACTCCAGTTACAAGATTTAAAGTCCTTATTGATAAAGGATAAGAATGATATGAAATCATAATTTCATTTAATTCATTCTCTAAATTTAATAACATATGAAGTCCCTTACCAATTAGAATAAAGGAAATTACAGGAAATAAAGAAAAAAATGTAGCAATGAATGATGGGTAATATATTGAAGGAAAAATGAAAAGTGGGTACACCTGTTTCTTATATACATGTATGTGTGCGTGTGCGTGTGCGTGTGCGTGTGCGTGTGTGTGTGCGTGTAATGAGCCCAAGAATAAACAAACAATGATAATTAAATGCATAATGAAGATGGAAAAATAAGAGTTCAAAGATTGCTGATATTTTTAGTGCTTTAGTGAAGTTGACCATCTGCATCAACTAAGGATGCTCGGAAGAGCCATTCTCTGATTCATGGATTTGATGAATCTCTTTTTCTGTGCTAGGCCCATGGAGCTCCTTTATTCGAGTTGTCATCTCAGACAACGAAGGGCGTTTATCGGGATATTGAGCTGTGCAATCTATGGCAAGCTGTAGTAGCTTGACCATATCCTCCTCGACGTTCTGGTTTCTCAGAAGTTCAAGGTCAAAGACCTCGGTAGTCCACTCCTCTGGAACTACGGATTGGACCCATCTTGAGAGGTCTACTCCATCCTCATCCAAGAAGGCATGTCTGGGTACCTTACCAGTAAGAAGTTCTAGAAGCAGGATGCCAAAGCTGTAGACATCAGCTTTTTGGGAAACTCTACGGACATCCGTTACCTCTGGAGCACGGTAGCCATTAACACGGTCGGTAGCCGATGTGGGGGCAGCAAGCTGTGCAAGACCAAAGTCAGATATGCGAGCTTCATAGGACGTAGTGAGTAGGATATTTGATGATTTGATATTTCCATGTGAGATTTTGGGTCCCTTTGAATGGAGGTATGTGATGCCTCTGGCAGCTCCAAGGGCAATGCCACACCTTGTTTCCCAATTCAATGGAGTCCTACCAGCTCCTCTGTTACCTGATCAATAATGATAAATAACGAAACAATAATAATATACTTATTTGTGAATCCGAATATGTCAGAAATGAAATGCACAAATCCATTCCATGATTCTGTAAACTAAAGAACAAAAGTTTCAGTATAAGCTCAGTGCACACAGAAGAAAGCCTTGTAAGAAAGAACTAACATAATGCACTCACCATGCAAAAGTGCAGACAAGCTTCCCATTGGCATGTAATCATAAACTAGAAGTTTCTCATTCCTACTAAAGTAGTAGGCCCTGACTGGTACCAAGTTCGGGTGATCCATGGCTCCAACGGCCTCCATCTTCTCCTTGAATTCCTTCTCTGACACCGTCACATCCTTCAACCTCTTCACTGCAACAACCATCCCCAACTCCAAAGTGGCCTTGTAGGCCGTCCCAAATGTTCCCTTCCCTAATACCTCAGCAGAGGCCCTCAATAAATCCTCTAGACCAAATACCCTCGATCTGTTCCCAAAAAAGACCAACTTCTTACTCTCACTACTCTTAGCTATAGCATCCTTTTTTACTACTCCAGATAAGCGATTACTTGTATTATCACTCTCCCCAGCTGCCTCATCAGCCGCTGGGATTTCAACCTCTGCCTGTTTTGGAGGTGTAATATCCCTTGTCTCCATTTTCTTACCACCCTTCCTTTTACATAAAAATACTAAGATAATCAAAATCAGTAAAACAGTAGTCACACAACCAGCAACAATACCAGCAATGACTCCGGTTGACCATTTATTGCCACTACTACTACTGCTACTGTTTTCAGTTCCATTACATGAAACCAAAGGCTCGCCACATAAAGAATTCCCTTCAAAAGCAGTCTTTGGTTTCCTTGATAGCCCTTTGGGGATTGAGCCATTTAACTGATTAAAAGAAACATTGAATTGCACAAGTGCAGGCAAGTCAATATCTGGTATTGACCCAGATAAGTGATTGTTCTCCAAATACAAAGTACCCAACCTAGTCAAATTGTTAACACTCTCAGGGATTGTACCTGTGAAATTATTGTTTGCAAGATTAAGTCTGATAAGTTTTCGTAAAGTGAACAACAAGGCAGGAATTTCACCAGAAAATCGATTTCCTTGTAAGTATAGTTTCCGAAGGGAAGTAAGCTTGGCAAAGTCAGAGGGGATTGACCCAGAGAGAGCATTGAAACGAAGTGAAAGGGTATGGAGTTGACTTAAGTTGCCAATGGCAATAGGAAGCGAACCCGACAGCCCCATTCCAGGGAGTCTTAACTCCACTACTCTGTTCTGCACACAACGTACACCAGTCCAATTACATGGGCTCCTTGACAGATTCCATAAAAGTGAGCGTCCACGGGAAGCTGCTCGAAGACCCACCAACGCTGCCCTGTCGGAAGCTAGATCCGAGTTCATGCTAACAAACAATGTTGTCCAGAACAAGCACAAACAAAATATGCTGGGATTTAGCTTCATAGTTTTTCTTGCTCAGAAAAAATGAACAGGCTTTAATTTCCAGAGGTAAAGATATTGGAATCAAGATGCAATTCATGTTTGGCTGTGTGAGAATTTTTGTAGTGTCCAATGCTTTGTTATTTTGTAAATGTGAAATGCTGAAACTTAGTTTTATTTTTATATTTCCTTTTGGTTTCTATAATAATGAAAACTTAATGCAGGAATTTGGTTTGATTTGACTGAAAAGGAAATTTCTTAATGAGTTTAAGGTTGCTGTTGTACTTCATAAATTTTACTACTAGAAGGAAAGTAGAAAGGAAGTAACCGGATTTGAGTCGGCTTTTGCTTTTCTTCTTTTTTCCCTTATTTATTTATTTATTTATTTTTCTATAACTTAGGAATGATGTCCTACAAAACTTACTGTAATTTAATCTACATGTACTCGGATTTAGTTTGTATTTAGATGGACGATACAGTGTGTTTAATTTAGTTTTTATCTCACATTATAATTTTTTATAATATTTAATTTCATCATTATTATTATTTTTATATTAATTATAAGTAAATTTATTGTCCATCTAAACCCTCACTTTAACTTTTTATTTTTTTAACTATATTTTTTTATTTTACTTTTTTTAATTGCTGATTTCAATTTTTTTAACCTTTTCATTAACTTTTAAATCTCTACTTTTTAATTTTTTTTATATTTTTTTGTTAGATCTCCTTTATTTGTTTATTCTTATTTAGATTTGATTTAAAAATAAAAAAGCAATCCTACGGTGCTAACTTTTCTTTTCTTTTCTTTTTTTGTTCTTTCTTAATCTTACTTTTCTTTCTAGTTGTTTAAAACATCAATTTTCAAATAGAAGGAAATTCATCAAATTTATTTATTCAATTTTCTAATTAAATTAGTCATATATACCAATTTTTTTAATTAATTAAATAGGTTTTTTTTAAGATTTAAAAAAATAAGTTAATTTTAAAAAGAAATGTGAAAATATGTTCAATTGGATAAACTTTCTTGACAACTATACGGAAAGCTCGCTTAGTTGAACAAGCTTTTCTGTCAACTATGCAAAATGTGCTCTCAACTGGATGTGCTTTTTATACTCTATTTTCAAAATCAATATTTTTCATTAAATCTTTAAAAATGATATGTTTGATCAATTAAAAAAAATAACATATACAATTAATTTACCCAAATTTTTTTATCCAAAAAATAATTTTACTCCATTATTGAAGAGTAAAAGATGGAAAAATAAAACATGAGAGTCAACAGATGGATTCGTCTTAAGAATTGAATAGAGAATGACAAAAAAAAAATCCAGTACTGACCCCACCCCACCCCCGACACGGCCACACCTAGAAGTTGGTTAGAGTTTCATGATAAATTCTGACAGGTAAAAAATGCTTCTATGGTGAAAATCCAAGTAAGAGTGCACCTACCGCAAACAATGAAGACAAATAGATAGCACCCCAATAATTGAAAATTTTTAAAGCTTTATTTATATATTTAAGAAATCAAATTGGATTATTTGTTGAAGAAGTATTGTTGTGATTGGTTTCTTTGAACAAGAGATTATTAGGTTTTGTGTTAAAGAGAAGAAGTATGTGCTTAAAGTTTCAAATCTTATATTTTTTTGCTTAATGAGAATTTTTATCTCAAAGCAGAAATTAACATCACGTTTAATTGGCATGAATAATTAAAATGATTTTTTGTTGATTTGATGATAAAGAATGATTCATTAATTTAGTTCATTGAATCTTTTATTTTCAAAATTTTAAATTTTATAATTTTTTGAAATTTTTATGCCTCTAGCATCACATCTAACCATGGCTTATCCCATGAAAATGTGTGTGAGTATAAAAAATTGAAAATAGCAACTAGAGGCTAAATTAATAACAAATTGTAAAGAGTAAAAAATAAATTTGAGATTATACCTAAGTTTTTTTTGTTACATAGTAGTATATGTTTATAATTTTTTAATTATTTGACAATGCATATATAAGTGTTCGAATTCGGATCTCTTAAAATAAATATCAACATTTTTTTCATTGAAATCACTCGTTGAATTCGAGATTATACCTAAGTTTTAAAATAGAAGCAACGAAAAAATTAAAGAAAGGATTGAAAATAAACAATTAGAACAATAAAAAGATTAAAAAATAAAAATAAAATGATTAAATATGCACAAATAAGTATAAATACTACGGTTAGAGTTTAGCTTTTAAGGAATTAAACTTTCTAACTGAGTAATGAGCCATCTCTAAAATGTATTCACTTTTATTTTCTTTTAAAGGAAGATATTTTGATATTAATATAGACCATAAATTGTGGAAAAAAGGATTGAAAATGACATAATATATGTGGACTACCTATCATGTGAGAAAACCAAACATCAAATATGAAATCATTAATTTTTTTAAAAAAGAATATTCTAAAAAAAGTGTTATTTTTCTTTCAAAATTCATCACTTTTTTATATAAGCTAAATTGATGGTATGTAAGCACCATTAATAATATCATTAGTTTATAAGTAAAAAGTATTGGACATAACAAAATTATTCTTAAGCTCAATTTTTTCTTTAGTCTTCATTTTTAAATAAATTGCAATAATATCTATAAAGAGGAGTTATTTGTTTGATAGTTAGAAATCTTATCATAAAAAAATTATAACTATAGGTTAAAGAAAAGAAAAGGGAAAACCAAATACTAATGTAACGTAATGTAACGTTTCAATTTCTTTTTTATATGATATGCGACATAATTTTGAATTTACTCGGATGAGAAATTTTGTGAATGAAATTTGATATTAAAGATAAAAACATGCGAAAAGAATTGCAAAAGTTAAAATTTGACAAATCGGACCAAATTGAAAATTTTGAAAAATATGAAGACTAATGTACAAAATTGTCCAAAATGGAAAATATGTATTAGAATGGAATATTTGCCATTGACGGATTGGAATACGAGGTGGTGAGATGAAAATTACTTTTGGTACTAAATTATAATTCTCACCACTCAAGGACTTATATTGAGAGTAAGAATTAAGAGTTTGGATTAGTTCAAGTACTAAATTTTGAGAAGAAATTGTAAAAGAGGCAAATGATAATTTTTTCATAAAAAAATAATTTGATCAATTCTCAAAACTTTTATGATGAAAAAATATTTAAATTTGATATTTGATATTTAAATTTATTTTATATTATTGGAGCCTCATATAGGAGAAGCGATCCTCAAATTGATATAAAATGGACTTGAAACATATAGGCATTTGACATAAAATAGACTTGAAACATATAAGCATGGGCTCAAAGCCCATTTGTTGGTATTTTAGAGATGGGAAAGGTTGATTCATGGGATTTCAAGCTTAATTGGTGGTGGATTGGTGTTCATGGAAGCTTGGTTAAGTGTGGGAAAACATACACCAAGGTGAGTATCATGGATATTTATCTTCCTTCTAAGTTAGTAAACTTAGGGTTTATGAAATTAATGTGATAATTAAGTGCTTCTGTGTGTTAATATTAGTGTCAATTTCCATGGCAAATTATGAAGAGATGAGTCACTAAAATGTGGTAAAAAAAATATGAATGACTATGTGAGGTTTTGTGGCCAAATAAGTGAAAATGTTAGAAAAGTTGTCATGGAAGAAATTATAGTATGTTAAGAAATCTTTATGAAAAACCATGTCATCATTATGGAAAGATTGGATAAGGCCACTACGGCCAAAAATATGTCAAATTAAAAAGTGTTTGCTTTATGTCGAGAAGTGTGTAACGCCCCAAACCCGACCCTTAAGGAGGGCTTAAGAACGACTGCATCACTAACTTTAAATAGTTATCCTTTAAAATCATATTTGGCAAAAACTAATTAAAACAATAATTTAAATAGATTTAGAATATAAGCAACATGTCATTCAAGACTAATTGATATGGTACTCTTAAACAAATAGACTCCGCTAACATTCCATGGAAAACATAGTTTAATAAATACAAGTTTGAATACAAAATATTGTTATTCAAAATGTACGCATCTTGACACCCCCTATGTCATTGTATAATACAAAACACTAGAAATCTCACAGTAATGAATGTCCTTTAATGTAGCCTTCAAGGGTTCCCTTACTTTGTCAATGATCTTGAGAATGAAAAATAACTAAGTAAGTTCAGAGAACTTAGTGAGTTTTAAAAGCAGTCATAACATCAATTATACATGATTCGAATCAACCTTTCCAACTCAAACCAAACACACAGTCCACTAATTGGCGAATACCAAACACAGACAACAATACGCCAGACACTATTTCTTTGGCATGTACATTACGCCCATGTAACCATGCAACGTGCAAGCAACCTTCTTCATGATAGCCACACCCATGTCCATAGTCATTTCATTTCATTCATCTCATTCATTTTTCTTGTCATACTTTGCCAGTCTAGATTGCAATACTCTTGCCCTACCAAAGGCTACGCAACTATTTTCATATATCACGATTTGCTAGTTCAATGCTAATTTCATTGAAGGCTACACCATGAATTCATTTTCATTTCTCGATCCATATTGTTCATTCTAGAAACAATGGGTGATGGCTTAAACACGAAGATATGTCCTTACTCCATTTACACAAACAACTAACTCATACTTACGACCACGAACATTCATTACTCATGTACATACATATCATCTTTACAGGATACGAACAGTTACCTCAAACCAAAACATAAACAAAGACATTATATACACACATGGAAATAAGAAGTTCACCAGAAAAGTGCATCAATACCAAACACCAGGACCTTTTCCCTTATCGCGAGAACCCTCATGAGTATATTGAGCTATAATATAGATAGTTAACTTATCAGATCGTGTTGGAATGCCGGTATGCCTCGTGGCACAGCAAAAAAAATATTCTGACGATCATCAGCCATAGATCTATGTACGAGGACTGAATCGGGTTGAAATAAGGCTTGAAAATATACCTTTCGAAACTAAAAAGCGACGTGTAAGGTTGTTGATAGGATCCATTTCGGAGATGTCGATTTCAAGTCGCAACAATAATGTCTGGCCTCTACGTAATCCACCCAACCAAAGAACGAATAACAACACTCTATTTAACTTTTTAGAGAGTATTTTAAAAAAAACAGTAGCTAGACCTTTTGATTTCATTTTTTTATTGATAACCCTAACACACTGAGGGATTATATTCCTTTTATTTTCTTTGATATCACATATTAGAAAAAAAAAGGGATTATTCCCTTATTATTAGAGAAACAAATAAAAAGTCACAAAAAGAAATTATATTCTTTCCTAAATAATATCAATTTTCATGTCTTTATATTTTGACCGAAATTAATTATTATAATTATTTATATTAATAATTATGGCAAGCTATATATATTTAATATTTTGTATGAATAAAATTCTTATATAAATTTTATCTATGTTTTTTTATTTTGTGCAATAAGTTTGTACATATAATGTGTTTAATATTTAACTATCAAATTAAATTAATTCAACAATTAATTTAATTCATGTGACAGCTAAATACAATACCAAATGTATTTGGATTTTGTTCTCTTCAACACCTTATAGGCTCTTGTAATGTTAGTAGAAATACTAAAAGGTTTCATATATTACAATCAATGAGTGACATCTAGTAATGCATCATTGCGACCCAAGTTATAAGAAGTTGTGATTCGACATAACTTTTTTGTGATATTTTTTTCATGTATTATCCTTTAATCCTTAATATCTAGATTGGACACAAGTCATAGAATAATCACACTTGTATAGACCGATATCATATTTCTTGATATTCTGAGTAGACTATGTTAAACAAATAACTGTGATATGTCATCAGATATCAACTTATTTGAAAATGAACATGCATTTTTAGTCTTACTTCTTTAAGTGACCCAAGATATTACTCCCATTATGTAGGAGGGATAAATCCTATCTTGATCAATCATATCCCACTACATGGACTATGGTATATCCAACATTATTAGCCTTTATAGTACAACTTATTACAGTAGATGTTTGATTGTATCAAAGTATAAGACTCACGATTTTGGGACAATGATGATATCAAGTATGAGGATCATTTACATAGTTATCACTATTAGTAATGTTTGTGACTATTACATAATAATCCAAGAAACATATTCATGGCAGGTCAGTCCAATATGTTGTTCTCTAATACATATTCATGTATTGATTTTGACATCCTTATGTCAATGACAATACTTAGTTAACAATCAACTACACATTAGTCTTAAACCATTATTATTGTCTAAGCCCGCAATAATAGTTGACTAAGGACTTTTTAAGAATAATCATATTATTCTTAGGACTTTATTATTAATCAATTTGTTTATACACATAAAAAAAGAAACTAAAATAACAATGACAATATCATATATTAATAACAAGGTAAAACGAGTATCTAATTACAATCATCTTATGATTGGTCTTTGGGCATACTCTAACATATCGTTATACCAGAAAACTAAGAAAACTCACAAGAACAATAACAAGAAACTCAGTATCTAGAAGTTTCCTTCCTTACTTTCTAAACTAACCCTAAAGCATGAAACTTTAAGGTCACTTAAACAATCATGAAAGGTAAATCTAAGGTTCATTGACATACCAGGTGCTAAATCAATGAAAGAGTTGACTGAGTACAACGAACCCAAATCTCCAAGCATGTCTTTAGTCTTAGGTTTTTCCTAGAGAAAAGTACAGAGAAAGTTTGAGAAGAAAATATGAAAGCAAAAAGGAAATGTAAAACTTGCTTAGGAAGCAATTTCCATCTTTATATAAAAGTACACAGAAGCTAGGTTTAGTGGAAAAGTCTGATTATCCCACTAAACTTGCCCTTGATTCTTGTGACTAAGAACTTTCTCTCTCATCATAAATGTGAGTCTTTTCGTCTATTGTAACTATCTAACTAGTTCTTTTTAGACTAACTAAACTATGCAACAAGAAGAATAAAATAATAATATGATAAATAATTCTTTCAAACTAAGGAGTTAACACATTCATCTAATAGCTGGGGTGGCATATACTCTATAAAAGAGTCCGCCAGACCTCTAAGCTTGCCTAACACATACCTTGCCCAAGGGCGTACTCAAAAAATTCTTATACTTTGTCTAATCTAACACCATACTTACTCAACATTATTCTAAATACTATACTTTCAATAAAACAATGATCGGTTGATAGGACTTTGCTAGGAGGGGTGTTATAAAGTGTTGATACAAGCTTAAAATATTGGAATGACTATAATATGGAAAGAAATATTGAATACTAACAAAATCGTATACCAATAAATCAAAAGGGTGATTTGAAATATATATATATATTGGTGCCTATAAATAGAATTAGGCAAAGAATCGCCTACTTACATTATGAGTTTAAAATATAAAATAAAATATTCTAAGTGATTGATAAGATGTTTATGACCGAAATGGACATTAACATAAAATGTGAAACAAAATCTATATTGAATTCTATTATAGTGGGGTAAACCATATAAAATTTATTGATTTAAGAAATTTGTACTAAAATTGATAAGGATTTCATATGAAAACTTATAACAAATTGTATTATTAAATAAATCCCTATTAGCTTAGTGAGTTAGTAGGATACGATTAGCATGAAAATAGGGGAATTTTGTTAGGAGATGCAGTTTTGACCATGGTTTAGCCTTTCGGCATAGTACTTCGGTACTCTTGTTACTAGCACTTCTAAATTGTATATGAACTAATCGAAAGGGTGATTTGACATATATACGAATGGACTTTTGTGACTATAAATAGAATTGGGCATAGGACTGGCTACTTACATTATGAGTTTGAAATTTGAAATAAAAGATTCTAATTGATTGATAAAGATGTTTATGACAAAAATGGACATTGACATAAAATGTGAAATAAAACTTCTATTATTTTTTTTATAGTGGCGTAGGCTATATAAAATTTATTGATTTTTGGTATTGTGGAAAATGCCACAAGAAATTTGTACTGAAACTGATAAGGATTTGATATGAAAACTTCTAACAAATTGTATTATTAAATAAAACCCTAGTAGCTTAGTGAGTTAGTAGTATATGATTGGCATGAAATAGGGGACTTATGTTAGGAGATGCAATTTTGACTGTGGTTTAGCCTTTGCGCACAATAATTCAGTACTCTTGTTGTAACACCCATAATTAGCTTGGTCATCAAACTCGAGTTACGGAATGCTACAGTCATAACCAGAACAGAACACATTCAATTCACATCGATTATCTCAAATAAACATAGAATACTTTATAAAGGCATAATTATTACTCAAATTAAACAAAATTCAATTTATAATTAACAAGTACATCATTTCTTAGATCATTTACAAGCTTATGTATGCTCCAATATCGTCCAAAATTTAACTAGGACTAATTTGGAACATTTTTAAAATTTCAATTAAATTATATCTTAAACAAATCCTTAAAGTTATCATCCATATCATAAACAATCAAGTGTTATGATATATATAATTAGATTTGAGTATTAATCAAGCTTACAAAAGCTTTAAAAACAATTCAGAACTAAGTAGGGACTAATTTAAAACTTTAATAAAAGTGATGTAAAAATGTAAAACAGGGGTCACACGACCATGTGACAAGCTGAGGCCATGTGGACCTAATTATAGAACTTTGTAAACATTCACACGACTGTGTGGCTAGGCCGTGTGAGAGACTAAGACCGTGTCAATAATCTTTCATCTAAATTATCAGTGGCACACAGTCATGTCAACCGACCGTGTGACATAAAAAAGGCCACATTTATAACTCATATAATCCAACTCTTAAGAATTACCAAGCACATGATTATGTACATCAAATCTTTCGTAAACACTTCATGAATTCAATCCAAATCATGATACAAAACAACCTAAAGTGGCTAACCAATATGCCATTTTGGCACCATCACAAACATATCATAAATCATTACCAAAACATTCAACAATTATAATACCAACATGATTCTTTCCAATGATTCATTCAAACATTGTATCTCAAAATGAAATGGTACATTCTTGCCATGATAAACATACCAAACCTTATCTTTTAAACAAACATAAGACATGCCATACACTTCCCAATGTTGACCATATAAATCTCAAGCCTGTTAACCTTATATCATATATCTAATAATCAACCATTCATCAAGCATTACCAATTCATAATTTACCATGATTCAAGGATAAGCACACAATCAAGAACCAATGTACCAGCATTCAAGAATGACCAAAAACGATTAGCCAATATACATGCCACAAAATCGAGTTTTAAAACGATCGAATAGTAATGGTATGAATTTGATTGATTATCGAGATAGAGGATTAAATTGAATAATTTACAAATTATGTATGACCTTGAAATTAAATGTGATGTGAATTCAATTTGATATTATACCATTACTAAATTATTATTTGTAGCTAAAAATAATGCAGGATCATTGAAAGGGAAAGGGAAGGTGAGAGTCGATGACGAGTGATTCGAGCTTTCGATAAACTATTTAGGTAAGCTATAAATATTAGGTAAGTTATGACCCGAAACTAACTTAGGTGTTGTATATTCACAATATACTACATTAAATAATATTTTAGTAAGTTATTTATAGTTATTGAGTAAAATACTAGGGTTGGAATTGTAACAACCCTAATTTTAGAATTAGGGACTAAATTACGATGTTTGTGAAACTTGAGGACTAGATTGAATTATGATTAAAACTTTGTGGCCAAATTGGAAATATTAGGTCTAATTTATGAAGCGGGTAAAGTTTGGGGTCTATTTTGAAAACCTTAATTTTTTTGGAGGCCCACCGAGTAATTTAACCATTTTGTTGGGTATTTAACCCTTTTTATCTCCTTGTGTTGACCTTTAAACTCCCTTTTTGTTTTTTCTCAAACCGATTATCTCTTCTCTCCCTCTCAACTCCCTTTTTCGATCGCCTCCATTCACCCTTCTAACACCGTCTGTGCACCTCACCATCGTCGCCTTTAGCTTCCTCGTTGTGCCGCGAATAAAACCCCATCCTTCAGAACCACTCTACGCTATTGTCCATTGTGAGAATCGGTGTTGGAATTGATTCGATTCTCCCTTGCGTCGTTGCTCCGCCCAAAAGCATAATGTTTTCCACCCAAGCTAGTTGTCCTATTAGTTGATACATCATTAATAGGTTTAAAAGAAACTCTTTTATGTTTACCCTTAACACATACATCACAAACTTTATCTAGTTTATGATAATGGTAAACCTTTTTTAGGAAAACCTCTTACTAAGTCATTTTTAGTTAATTTATGCAATATGCTCATGCTAGCATGTCCTAGTTTTCTATGCCATAATAAAGGACTATTTTCATTTTTAGCAAGGAGGCATATTTTAGAATTATACAAGTCATCTAAATGCACCATGTATATATTTTCATGCTATGTCCTATAAGCACAATCTTATTTGAAGCAATGTCAATGACTTTACAAACTTCAAACTCAAATGTAACATAGAAACCTTTATCATAAAATTAACTAATACTTAAAAGATTATGCATAATACTGTTGACATGAACGGCATTTTCAATAACAATTGAAGAGTTTTTACCAATAGAGTCTATTTTTTCAATTCTTTTTGTGGAATTGTCACCGAATTTATCATCTCTTCCACTTATTGGCTTCAAATCGATAAATAGACTCTTGTCACTGGTCATGTGACTTGAGCATCCACTATCAAGGTACCATACGTGTTTCCTTGAAAAGTTCACCTCAAAGCAATGGTCCTTTTCCTACAAACATAGAGTTAAACTTTGATTTTTGGCACCCAAATTCTTTTGGGTTCATAAGTATTAGTTCCTATAATTTTAGTCCCTTTAAGTATCCATTTTAAAATCAAGCTCTTATCTTGAGAAGTTATGAGTCCTTTAGGAACCCATATACTTTTAATGTTTTTTTTTTGTAAAAGTTTTGGGGACCTCTATGTCTATAGAAATTAAAGCTATTACAAAGTGTTGTTTTGAATTTTCTCCTTTTCCTAAAACTTTGTTAGAGTAAGCTTTTTCACTCTAAGAAACTCAAGTTGCTTTTGATGATCATCATGAACTTTAGAAAGAAAATTATGCAAGTTTAAATTCTTTTTCTCAAACTCATTTATACTAGCTTGCATGTCATTTACTATGCCTTCAAGTTCATGCTTGACTTTGGAGAGTGAATTGTTTTCATCTTTAAGTTCTGAAATAGTTTCTCTATATTTTGAATTGTTTTCATGCTTGAGTTAGTTTATGACTGCATCAATAGTCGGATCCCAACCGTGGTGGCTCCTCTATTTGGGGGTTGGAAAAGAAAAAAAGGATAGGGTGGTGGTTTGGAGGTCAACAATGGTAATGCTAAAGATGGTTGTGGAGGAGACGATGATAACAAGATTATTAGAATGGAGAAGAAGAAGAAGTATAAACATATTAGGTCATTTACGCAAAACGTAATAATATTAGGCCATTTATTAAAAAAAGAAAAATAAAGGACGAAAAAAATAATCACTCAACTTTGCCTTGTCTAACGTGGCAAGTTAATTGGCTACATCTGCTAATTACTAGCCACGTCACCTATCTTGTTAGGCCTGTAACGAAAAATGTTAATGAGTGACTGTTTTGTCACTTTTCGATAATGTTAGTGACTGATTTGTTATTTTTTGAAAGTTGAGTGACTAAATTGAAACTTTGCCTCATCCAATAAGGCAAGTTAACTAGCCACGTCACCTATCCCATTAAGCCTGTAACGGAAAATGTTAATGGGTGACTGATTTGTCACTTTTCAATAACGTTAGTGACTATTTTGTTATTTTTTGAAAGTTGAGTGACTAGATTGAAACTAGAGTGACTATTTTGTCAGCTACCTCAAAGTTGAGGGATTTTTGGTATAATTTACCTTTCAAAATATGTTGGAGTATTATTAAATGTGTAATGCAGTGTTAATATATTATTTTTGTACGTTATTTATTGATGGGTGTCGAATCCACTAAATATAAATATTCCTTCGACAAATAATACAAAACAGTAGTATAAGGCAGTAAGGTCGATTCCACAGGGACTGATTGTTGTAATCTACTCTCGTGTCTTCCTCTTGAACATTGTATCGAAGGGCGTGCCCAAGACTCGTGACTATCTCCTAACAAAAATAAAAATAAATGAGTGGGAGTTTAGAGATAAAACGTTAAACTGAAATAAAACGAAAATAAAATAAATAAAGTGAAATAAATCTTGATGCAAATAATTAATCGAGATAAAAATGAGAAAAACTATATTTAATAAGCTTAGCCTCAGCCTCGGTTCTCTCCGAACTCGAACGAATCCTCAAAATTTAATCATCCATTTTTAGTCGATAAGTTGGTTATAACGCTCAAGAACGTCCCAACCGCCAACTTGTCCTCTTTTAATCGGTTATGGTATGACCTACAAACCGACCCTTGCCAAATGTCTAACCACGTCGCGCGTGCTCGCGATTTAAGATTTCAACAACCTTGCACTCTAAAAAGCGCAACTTGAATTAACGGCCTCAACCTCGTGGGTCGTTTAAATCCAGTCTCTTCCACCCTTGAAGGAATCCAACTAGCCATTTCGCACCTGAACATACCAATTTGTTCGCGAAAACTCGAATGCATCACGACCGACTGAATTTCCCAACTGTACGCCAACCTATCTCGATCCAACGTGCACTTTTCGAATCGAAAGTAGAATTAACTTTAAGGGACGAATTTGTACTATCCCATAAACTGGAGTGATAGCGAGTACCGATAAAAAGGTTTTTAACACAGTTTCGTAACTCACGATTATTTCTTGACGGAGTGATAATCGAACTAAGGGTAAAAAGAACTTAGTGACACATGATTTTAATCATGCTTGATGGATGAAAGTGGTGAATTGTTTGTGATTATTAAGGATGGAAAAGGGAGGGATTAAGATAGAAATTGGAAAAATTTGCAAAGGAATTAAAATGGAGATGAAAATGGCAGAGAGTGAACTAACGAATTGAAAAGAAAAACAAATAAATGCTCAATTGCTTCTATTGCTCACAAAATCAAGAACATTTTTCAATGGAACCCAAAAAGCCTTATTTATACACAATTGGGTTACTAAAAATAGCTTGACTCCTTTTAAACTAAATTACCCATTTACTTAAAATAAATAAATTTAGTCAAAATAAAATTAAAAAAATAACAACTTTGAATAAGCTTATTTGACCATTTCAACTAAGAACTTATTTGCAATTAAGCCCTTAATATCCCCCAAATTCGAATATAGCCCATCTCTTCACACATGTCTTCAATTTAATCCACCTTGCTTGCTTTTAGGTGAAGAAACACCAATTTATATACCTGATAAGAAAATTTAGGAAATTAGAAGTACTTTCCTCAAAATTAATCCACAATACACAAATAAATTTCTTAAATAATTTACTTATCATTTATTAAAAATTTTAAAATTATAGGATTTAGAATAATTCAGATGAAAAATATTATTAAATTTACAAGATAATTTTAATAAAAACTAAATTGGTTTAAATATGTCAAAGGTCTTCGTACTCTTTTGAAATTTAAAATTTAGCTATTATATTTTAATTTTGAGACATTGAGTCTCTGTATTTTTTATTTAAAATTTTGGTCTCTTCATCTAATTTTATCGTTAAAGGTACATAAATTTTACTTTTTAGTTTACAGTTTTTGTCAATTTGATCATTATCCTTTAAAAGTACATAATTTTTTTTTAAAAATCATTAAAAAATATTTTTAAAAATAAACATTATAAAAATATAAAAAAAAATCCAAAATTCAATGATCTAAATTTAATTGAACCAGCCAATCGAACTGGGAACCAACTAGGGTATCGGTCTGGTAAGTGGTAACCCGTAAACTAGTACGATTTGGTTGAACTGAGTTAAAAAATCGGTTTGATTTTGAACTAGTCTAACCAATTGGTTTTAGAACGATCAACCTAACCAATTTAAAGCAAATAAATTATTAAAAAATCAAAAGTAAAAAATATTAAAAATTAGGGTTAAAATAAAATTAGTAACCGAACTTGTCCTATTCTCCCATATTGGTACCTAAAGTTTTTTTGTCTCAGATTGGTATTCGAACTTTTTTCCGTCCACTGGTTTGGTACCTAACCCTAACTCTGTTTAAATTTTGATGACGTGGTTGTGTTGGCCAATCGTGCGCCACCACGTGTCGCAATATGATAAACTTAGATTACCCGTTCATTTTAGTTTTGACCCGACCCATTTGAAAAAAAAATTAATGAACCATTAAATAAAAATTGAAAAACAAAAAAAAAAGAATTAAAAACTTTTAAAACCCATTTTAATTGTTTGGGAAAGAATATCTGAATCGAAACATTACGTTTCTTTTGTTGAAGATCAAAAGGCAGATTAATTTAAATATTAAACATTTGTTCTTCCTCTCAGAAACCTTTCGATTCAAATTGTTTGAAAGATTTCGCAATCTTAGAAACCCTTTCAATCATTTCAATTACTCACCCCTTTATCTGAAAAAAGCCCTTGTTTCATGATCGAGTAAATGTCTGTTTCGATTACCCTACTATTTGTTTCATGATCGAGTAGTCGTTTGTTTCGATTATCCTGCTATTTGCAGTATTCGAATCAGGATTGTCATATTCTGACCATCGATTATAGGTATTTGACACTATTTTTCTAGGTTTATTTTCATCATCGAGTTAAGCATGCCATTTTTAGCATACAAACCATCGATGGGGTTTTCGTTTTATGTTCTTTTAAAAATAAAACCCTTTTGTTTAAACTTATTTTCACAAACTGATTGTTTTATTTTGTTTTATATCTAACTTTAATTTATTTTTTGTTGGCATTCATGAGTGGTGGGATTTTCTTCGAGAGTTTAAGAGATTGAGGGTGAAAGGTATGTCTGCTATTGTCTGCTATGTGTGTTTCTTTAATGTTTGTGGATGTACGTATAATTATGTATGTTATGTATTGTTATGTATGTATGTTATGGTTCATTTTGTTATGTATGTTATGTTTACTGTTACATTTGTATATTTGTACGTATGTTATGTTATATACTGTTATGTATATTATGTATGTATAATTGTATGTTTGTTGTGTGTTGTTTACTGTTATGTTTGTATGACTGTTTATTAATGTTTATGTATAGTTTGGTATAATGTCTTGGGATAAATGTGTGGTGCATATGTATCTTGGTGGAACTTTTGTTACAAACCCATGTGCATCCTATGTTGGAGGGGAAGTGCTGCAATGGGATTTTAACAGTGATTTTTTGTGTTTTTACAAGTTCTGTGAGATGGTAGTGGAAGTTGAGTATAGAGTTATGAGAAACTTTCTATATTCTGAGGGTGGGGTAGGTTTTAGTAAGGGACTCTGTCTTTGCTATGATAATTCATCATTCATTACAATTATTAACCATATTAGACAAAGAGGGTCCATACATGTATATGTTGAACATAAGTTAGACACACTTGATGTTGTTGATGATACCGCATTTGTAACGACCTATATTTTATGGTGCCGAAAACGTTGGTTGTGAGACTTTAATTTTGAATTATGAGTCTAGGAATTTCAAATTAATAATTAATTGGAGTAGAGTAGAATATAAATCGGGTTAAGAAAAATTTTAACATTCGGTTAGCTAAGCTAATAAAAAAGGATTAAATTATAAAGGCTTGAAATATTAGCTTCCCTAGTTAAAAGTATTAACTGATTAGTAAATTTAGAGTTAGAGGATTTAAGTGGAAATTGAACCATAAGAAATGTTAATGGACAATTTGGGACTAGTCTAGTTGACTTTTGAATTTTAAAGTAAGGGTAATTGAGTAATTAATTAATTAAATGGAAGAAATAATAAAAGAAAACAAAAAGTGGTCTTCTTCCAAAAAGGATTTCACCACCAAAAATGAGAAAATAAAAGAAATGAAAAAATAGAAAAGCCATTGGAGAGCATTTGAGGTTCGATCAAGCTCTTACCTTTACAACATGTGTTAGTAAGGTTTGTTTTTAACAATTTTAACACATTTGGAACCCTTTTAGCTTGAGCAAGTTAGATGAGGGACTAAATTAGTAGTTATGAAAAGTATAGAGAATGATTTTTGGGACTGAAATTTTTTTGGAAGTGCTGGTTGATTTTTGGGACTGAAATTGTTCTGGAAGTGTTGGTTATGCTAGAAGGTTTTGATAGCTTGAAAAATGCTTGTCTTGTTTAGTGATTTTATTTGTGTTAGCTTCTAGGACTTATATGTTAGAAATTGAGAATGTCAAGGTGTAAATTATGAAATTGCTGCTATTTTGGGACAGTTGGAGACTCTTAGAATTCGGTTCTTTATAGATTAAATTCTTTTCTTTACAATAACAATAATTGGAGAAATGTGGAGTAATGGCCTAAGTTAAAGAGGTTATATTTTTTTTGTAGATAATGAAGGATAAGGGTATGAATTTTGGTCGATAAATTGCTTGAATTTAATTATGTTATTTTTGAATTAGAAAATGGATTCAATTAAGTTAAACAATTAAGGATTGGAAGGTAGGGATCGAATGTATAAAAGAAAATATAGGATAAAAATGTGTAAAATATTAGAAAAGTGAGGGGTCACATTTTGGTATGTAGCTATACAAATATTTGATGAGTGAATTAACTAAATTAAATGATTATCCTAGATCGAGAATCAAAAGACCCCGTTGCTAATCATGGAAAAGAGAAGTTTGTCGAATAATCGCCTGCAAACGTAATTTTTGTAAGTTCGTAGTACTTAAAACTCGAACTTTAATTATTTAATTTGTTATGTTATTAATTAAGTTGATATCCAATTATATATATTTAAATGGTTGATTGACTATTTATAAAAATGATTAAAAAATGTATCATAGATATTAGATATAGTAAATGATACAAAGGATTTAAATTGTGATGTGATGAAAGGTGAAATGACATATTTATGTATTTGTCAGTTTATTTGAATTATGTTATTTGGTTTTAATTATGTTCTTATATGAGTATTTGGAAAATCCCATTGAATGGAGAAATGGAAATATATACATATATGATTATAAAATAGATCAATAATTACTCATAGTCATCTGTTGTTAAATGGTTGAATAATGAAATGAGAAATTGTTGATTATGTAATTAGGTAAGTTCGTACTTCCGAACTTAGCATTATTGTCCATTTATTTATTTAAGTTCAATCATGTTTAAATACTAAATTGAATTCTTGATACTTATGTATTGTCCCATGTATATGATTTAATGATAATATGTATATTGTGAATTGAGAAATTGGATGTTGTTTATCTGCTAGGCACTGGGTGCCAGGATTTGACGGATATTGTTGGTTAATCCAACAAGAGTTGGGCTCACAATTGCAGTTTATCCGCTAGGCACTAGGTACCATAATCATTCGGATTATTCGACTAGAGCTAGGTGTAAACCCTTGGTTAATCCAACTAGAGCTGGGCTTACTTTTACGGTTTATCCGCTAGGCACCAGGTGCCATGAATTGTCGAAAGTTATAATGGCAAAATATCAAGTTTTGGAAGAATTATCAAGTGGTGTATCTATGCATATGGAGTAAGAAATATAATGTGTGGAAATGTTTTACATAGTTGGTTAATTGCATTATATGCTATGTTGAGGATGGAACTATAATATGTCAAATAGAAGTATCTAAATTTTTAAATACAAATATCCATATGAATGGTTATGTGGTGAATGAATTTGCTAATATAATTGAATCTTCCATGATTTTAGGTTAATTTAACAAGTAGATTACAACTTAGCATCAAGCAGGAATCCCGACCTCAAAGTCAATTAGGTTCCTCTTTTGGTTATTTTGGCATGTACCTAGGACTAGTATATGTTTAAGGGTCTAGTAGGAAATGAACTCATGTGAATAATTGTTACTATATAGTTGTTCTGTTGTAAACTTGGTTTGGATGTTGTTTAAATATATATATATTGAGTTGGTAAATTATGAGTATGTAAATGTTTAGCCCTAATGGGATGCATTAAATTGTGCATGGTGCATAAATATGTATATTGGTTGTGGTGATGTATGCTTGATAAGCTTGATGAATGGTTTGGGTAGAAAATAGGTAGATGAACACTTTAGTTTTTGGTTTAGATTGATGCTTGAATGGTAGGTTGAACATAGAAGTTTCACTTTATTAGGGTATGCATCTTGAAGAGTAAGTTAAGAATTGACTTGTTCAGGAAACAAATTTTGGTATACACGGCCTATGACACGGGCTATCACACGATCGTCTGCTGAGTTTAAGTGCAGTACATGACACACAGGTAGATACATGGGTTGGAACACGGCCATGTGACCTCTTTTCATATGTGAACATGGTCGGATACATGGTCTCACCCACGGTCATGTAAATGTAATTCGAAAGGAGACACGGCCTGGTACATGGCTAAGGGCACGGGTGGGTGTTTGAGACACTTGATCGTGTGACCTTGTTTTGAAATGTGTTGTATGAATTTGAATTGTTTATCAAAGTTCGTATTGAAGCATGATGTCGTGAGATGTTAGTACATGATATGTATGATTAAATTATAGTATATTACATGTTGCTTGGCAATAGGGAAAATGATGTAAATACTCATGTTGGGGAACAAAATTGTAATGAAGAATTAAATTGTAATGAGAGAGGTAATAGTAAGGTTGGGGAAACATTTACAGAGTTAGGCGGGGAATCTAATGTTGGAAAAAAGGGTTTAAACATGCAGTGAAAAATAAATTTAGGAAAAAAAAATCAGAGTTTTTAAATTTTTTTCCAAAATAAGATCTTTGGTTGTGATATCTAAATTAATAAACACTTAACCAAAATTGTACTTTTTTCATTCGTCTAGGATGAGCACTTCAACTGAGTAGTCTTCTTCGCTATCCTCAAGCTCACGTCTATCGAGTATTGCTTGCTTCAAATCAAAAAAATTTTCACAAAAATTATCAGTGGGATAATTTCGTAATTTCTCTAAACTTTTGAGTCAAGTTGTAAATAAAAAATATCTCTAGAGATTTTCTGAAATAATGTCTTCAGAAAATTTTCTCTCTACAACTTTCTATTGAATTCATGTGTGTGTTCTCAAAATAATGACCAATGCTCTCTTTATATAGGGAGAGTTTAAAGAGTTCAAATATGATTAAATTTAATCACTTCAATATTAAATTAACATAATATTTACCAAGATAAATATTAGATTAAATTTAATATTAAATCTTATTAAAATAATAAAATATTTATTTACAAGATAAACATTAAATTAAATTTAATATTATGATAATCACTTTAAAATACTATTAAAATAAGTATTAAATGAAATTTAATATTAATCTATTAAAATAATATTATTTTTGGAATAATCCAATTTTCAAGTTCAATTACTCATTGGGTCAATTGTCTGACTTGAAAATTAATTTCTAAAAATTAATTTTAATTAATTTGATTAATTTAATTTTACTTGATCAAATTTAATTTTCCAAAAATCACTTAAATTTTCCAATTTAATTTTTCAAGAAAATTCTTTAATCAAATTCTCTAGTTGAACAATTCTCACGACCACCTAATTTAATTCCACATGGAATAAATCAACTCAATTAAATTATTTCCAAAGCCACAAAAATTCTTCTTATTCAACACAGTCCGATCGAGCTTTTATTAAGCTAGAGGAAGGACCAATCGGACATGTACAATTAGGCTCTAGTAATTGCAATTATGTCTAGAAGCATCGTTCTGATAATTCACAATTACTTAATCATGGAGTCAGTCCACAAGAAGTATCATGATTGAAAACTCCTTATTGTATACTCATTATGAAAGCAATTCATCCAACTGCTTTGTCCAATGACCTTGTCATGTGTGTGTTACCCTCATATGATACCCTTGATTCCTTTGAGTTAAATCCGTTCACTCAATACAATCCTATTTTATCTCATTGTCACCATTGTGTCTTCGTAATGATTAATATGATTACTGTCAACAAATGATTGTGATAAATTGCTCGTTCAAGAATAAGCAACCCATGGTCACGTTTCATATTTATCAATCTTCACAATGCCAATGAGAGGATATCATTAGCTCTTTAATTGAGCTATGAATTCCAATGTTGCTAGTAAAACCATGCCATACACAAGTCATGTACCCAAGATACTTGCTATGGGCTCGATCATCTTTAAAACATAAGCTTTCACTTATATCAAAGCACATGAGTTGTATACGCATGGTCAATGACTAACTCAAGATTTAGGTAAATCACACCATGAACGTCATAAGTGAATTAATTCACATACGGATTCAGAATTAATTCATATTGGATTTTTCTTTAATCAACTAGTCACTACCCTAGTAGGATCTTTCGATCTTCCGCCAATATAACGAGTTAATAGAGACTACTCAGTAGATGTCACAGTCTAAGCTTGTTTGGGGTAAAGGTGTTCACGAATGGGCAATACCAATTTTGGGTAATTCCGACCTAGATGACTTTCTAGGGTTGTTAGGCATAGTGTTTGTTTAACATTCTTCCTTTTCCAAACAGTTGATCCAATTAAAAACCTTTATATACAACAATTAAATAACCATACTTCCAGTCTCCAATCCCTCACAATGGGATTAGTTCCTCATGATTTTTTCAAACATCATAAAATCAATAATATAATTCAATATGAAATTTAAGATTAAATAAATGAAGAAAAAGAAACTGATATTTGTATAGAAATCTGTTAGGAATAAAATCCACAATTGTTTATGCGAAGTTAAATCTCGTTCCGAAAACTGAAAATGAAAATAACAAAGTAAATTGAAATTAAATTAAGGGATGTATAAACCTAAGTGTTAAAGGCTTTATTTATAGCCTTGGACGGTCGTTTTCCTCAACCCTAGGTCAGCTGTCGTTCCTCGTGTTTAGGTGGTATTTTAAAGACTGAAATGCCCTTCTCTCGACGTCAAATTCGCATCTAGGAGTCGATGTCGCGACACACAGGAGCCATGTCATGATGAAGAAGTCAGTCCACTCCTTTAGGTCATTCTTACAGGCGTTGCCGCAACATACCTTACCTATGTCACAACATAGAAGCAACTTTGATATTCTTCAGGTCTGGTCCCTTTGTTCCGACATAGATCAGTCTGTGTCATGAAATAGTGATCAGCTTCAGACTCATTTGACTTCTAAAGGTCTCCTCCACACTCACGAAGTTCATTAGCTACTCTTAGGCCTCAATCGACCTTAAAGACAACAAAAAACACTTTTTTGCACTTTTTACACAATTTATTCAATAAGGGAAAACTAAACTAAATCTTAAGAAAAGAAGAGGAAAATGCTTAATTTCAAGCTCTTAAAGTGTGAAAAGTAGTTCAATCTTCTAGGTAAAATCTAGCAGATCAAACTCCCCCTCACTTAAGTCATTGCTTGTCCTCAAGCAAACAAAACAAAAGTAAAGGAAAAGAAAAACATAGGAGCTTAAGTTTGCATAATACAAGGATTGAGTTTGTAACATCTAATCTAGGCATTAATATCTTTCAATAATTTCAACATGATGAGCAAGTAACTTTACCATTTTCGATTAAAAACATCTAAGTTTAGTAAGTTACAAAAGATACAAATATTAAGATTTCATTGGTATAATTCCATCAATGCCTAATACAAGTACTTTAATTATCCTAATACAATATAAGTAGTCTTAATGAAATTATGTAATGCCATATTCACTTATGCATGGAGTTGCTTTAGGTTGCATAGGTTTTTTCGGCTTGCAACGTTCTGCGACTTAGGAAAAGTATGAAGTTCAAATAATGGTAAGCACAAGAGGTTACAAACATAAAAACAGTTTTACACATTGTATTGTTCCCTATTCTTCCCTTTGAGTGTCCCATATCTTCTCACCTCCTTTTTTTCTCCTTCTCTCACCTTTCTTTTCTCTCCACTTAGGAAATCTCAATATGGTCTAATCCCTTTAGCTAGCCTATGAGTATTCTTCTATTTCTTAAGTAAGATTTTTCTCTTTTTGGTATTTTTTTACTTTGTCACATTCCATATATTTTCTCACTCATCTTGTCTTTCTTTTGGAGTTTTCATTGTTTTCCTCTTTCTAGCGATACTAAAGTTCATATTCCATATTAATTTTCCTACTTCACTCTCTATTTTACAAACTCTACCTTATTGTGTCTACTTACCCTCAATACATATGGCCATACGTCTATTATCGTGCAAAATAGGACTAAAGAAAAAAGTAAACACAAAAAAACTTTTCAAGCTTAAGGGTTTGTAATGTGGCTCATCAAGAAGGGTCAATAAGCTTCAATATTGGTACTAAATGGAAACTTGGAATAAGGTTTTCTATTTGGCTCTAAATGTATCCAAACAATTCCTTAGGTCATCCCTAAACATCTCAATGTGCACAAATGTCAATTAATCACGTAATCCCAAAATTACTACCTATTATATATACTAGCATGCTCATTTTCTCATATCATTCACATTATTTGGTACCAACAATACCTTTTATCTGTATTTATGTAACCTATAGAACTTAGAAGTTTCATGCTAAAAAATTTAAAAAAATTTCATCATCATGTTAAATTTATCGAAAATTACAATAAAACTATTATACATGCTCCTAACCAATTACTTGTATTTCTTCAAGCTCAAGCATACATCAAAAGAAAAAATAAATGAAAAATAAAAGAAAAATGTAATAACAAAATGCAGTAATGTAATAATTCCTCTATTACCCCCACATTTTAGATAACACATTGTCCTCAATTGCAGCCCCTAAAAGTAAGGATCAAAGTTACTCGATTGATCGTGAAAGCTCCTCTACTAGTGGTGGGTTCCTTCTCCTTTTGTCGTGAATAGCTCCAACTACTGTGTCTCCATAATTTGGAGTTTCTACATAAAATTAAAGCATATATATGCAAAAATAAATCTACCTCTACTCTTACTCCTAAAGAAAGTTTAAAATAAAAACAAACTATCCAAAATTACAAGTTTCTAAAAATAAAATAAAATCTTTAAACTAAAATCCTCCTTTGAATTGGATTGGGGGTCCATTGGAGCTTTGCCTTTGCCAAAATATTTTTTGGTGAGAGCTCCCACCTTGTTTTCTTGTTGGACTTCGAATCATTGATCCTTTGGGAGTTGAATATTGAGGCTGGAACATAGCCTCATATTCATCCTCTGTGTTGGGGTCCTTATGTTCCCTATTGCCCTCTTCCAACTCATTTTCCTTATCAACACCTTCTTCTTCTCCAAACAAGTTTGGTGGGTAGTTAGGGGTTGATAACCCATTCATTCTTGCAATTCTTTCAATACAATTCCAGTTTCCTGCATCCACCAAATCATGCCATCAAGCTTTATGCTGATGCTTCCTTGACTTTGCTTTCCGATCGTTGATTTTTCCTTTCTCTTCAATGAAGCAGGTATATCCATCTTTTCCTTCATCCTTTGGTTCCACTCTTTAATCTGATTTCATTGAAGCTCAACGTACTGCTTATATAAGGAGTCCCCGATCATGCTTCAGGTCAGCTTCAAAAATTGCTCATTTTCGATCATTAGCACCCTTACCTTACATAATGTAGTCACCAAATGGAGAAAGAAAATGCCACTCTTCTGGCTCTAAGTACAACGCTTCATCTCTCTATAGATCCAAGTACTTACACAAATTTGTTTCTTCTACAAAACATCACACAATAAAATAGCTCGAAAGTTGTTAACATTAGAAACATTTAATGTTGGAACAATTCGAGTTGCCAGGAATTGCATCCACATTTTCGCAACCGAAAACATGACAACTTGATTAAAGTTCAAAGGCGAGCCTATATCTGGTCTATAGTTATAACAACCTGATTTTTAATGGTGTCGAAAACAGTGATTTCGAGATCACAACTCCCACGATTCGGGTCCTAAATATTAATTATTAAATATTTATGATGTCATTAGTGTAATATTAAACTTTGGTTAAGAAATTCTTTCAATTAGATTGTTAATTAAGTGAAAAGGATTAAATCATAAAAGATGCAAAAGTAGAATTGCTTAATTAGAAGGACCAAATAAGTAAATTAGCCAATAGTGGTTAAGTGAGTGGATTGTCATGATATTTAAATGATTATAAGTGAGGTTAATTATGGTTAAAATGGATTAATTAAGTTAATTATAGAAGCTTAAAATAATTTACAAAAATGACATTGTTATATAAATAAAAATTAAAGAAAGAAAAAGCCAATTTTCTTCTTCTTTCTTCTTCTTCATACGACCAAAGAGAGAAAACCTAGGGTTTCCATTGTAGAACTTTAAAGCTTTGATTTAGGTAAGAAAATCATGCCCCTTTTTGATGATTTTTATGTTTTTGAGTCCGTATTAATTTAATCTAGCTAACCCAAGGACTAATATTCTGTTAAATGTTATAATTTTTTCAATTGATGAATGAGCTTGATCTTGAATGCTTATGGTATATTTGAAAGCTTGGTAGTTGGGTTTGGTGTTTTTGTAAAGTGATTTTTGATAAATTTAAGGTTTAAGGACTAAAATGTTAAATGATTAAATTACATGTAGTTGATGTGAAATAATTGTTTGTATGGGTTTTTGAGAAGCCCTTAAATAATCAACTGGTATGGGTTTGCAAAAAAATGACTATTTTGTACATTTTAGCCTTATTAGTAATATAATTGCTTATGTCTCGGTAGAGTGTAATACTAAGTGATTGCATATGTCTCGGTTAGAGCGTATTGCTAAGTGATTACTCATGTCTCGGTTAAAGCATAATGCCATGTGATTGCTTATGTCTCGGTTAGAGCATAAGGCCATTTTAGCTCAGGAGGAGCGACATTCCATGAGAAAACTCGGATGAATTATGTAATTGCAAGACACTTGATGTTGTGGTAAATTATACTTACTTGCGTACTTACTAAGCTTAGAAAGCTTACTTATGGATTTATTGTTGTTTTGTAGATTTTTCTTTGCTGGTTGAAGATCGGATTACCTCGAAGAAAATCACACTATCTTAGAAGCTCATTCGGTAGTCTTTATCTCACTTGGTTATATGGCATGTACTAGGGAATAACACTTAGTTGATCGGGAGTACTTGAAACCTATTTTGATGATATTTACTACAATGTTAATTTGGTACCTTATTTAAGTTGTTAGATTTGAATTTGGTTTTTTGAAAGTACAACGTGGAGAAATATGTGTATTGCATGTTAGACTTATATTTTTGTTATGTAATGTGAAAGGTAATGAGCTTACTCATTTCGATGTATGTTTATCAATGAATTGGTATGATTGGAAGCTTTAGTTGCCTTATTTTGATGTATGATTATAGGTCATTGAGTTATGCTAAGTTATGTGAATTTTGTGTAGGCTTTATGGATATTTTGCATGTCATTTATAGTGTTTTGCAGGTACACATGGCATGACACACGGGATGGGACATGGTCGTGTGGCCCAATTTCGAACTGACACACGACCCAGCACACGATTTCACACGCGAGAGTGTGGGGTAATTTCTGTTCACATGGCTTGTCACACGGTTTGTGATACGGTCGTGTATGGTATTTCGTGTAGGCACACAGTCTGGGGCACGACCGTGTGACCCCTATTTTGATGAATTCTAAGTTTCGTGTACTATTTCGTGGTGTTTAATCAAGTGCTTATTAATTGAGTTGATAAACAAAATAAGAATGACGAATTAGAACTGAATGTATTTAATGAATCAAGAATGATATTGGAAAAGAAATGTGATTACATAATTTTTCCAAAACATGAATGTTAGTAGCCACGAGACCCTAACAGACGACGATGTCGGGCTTTGGGCATTACATTTAGTGGTGTTAGAGCTTACAGTTTAGCTGATTCTTGGACTGCATCTAGTGAGACTTAAAGTTTAGAAATACAAGCCATATAAACCTATGATACCGTGATATTGGTGGATCCGATCTGTAACAGCCCGATTTTTTAGTGGTGTCGAAAACAGTGGTTTCAAGACCACATCTCCGATGAGTTGAGTCATAAATTTACTTATTTTAAATATTTCTTGCAACATATGCATCGTATGAAATTATGATTTGAAAATTTCACTGATTAGATTGTTAATTGAATATAAAGGATTAAATCGTAAAGGGTGCAAAAGTTGTGTTGTTTAACTAGATGGACCAAATGAGTAAATTAACCAAAAGAGTTTTAGTGGGTGATTTGTCATAAGATGAATTAAACCTAAATATGATTAATTAAGGTTAATGGGAAGTTAATTATGAAAGTCTCAAAATTTACAAAATTACCATTGAGTATATAAGTTAAATTAATGAATTAAAATGAAAAAAAATCATATTTTCAACACTTCTTCTTCTTCTTCACGCCAAAACAAAGAGAAGTTAGGGTTTCTCTTTTGCAAACTTTGAGCTTTGATTTGGGTAAGAAAACCTTGACCGTTTTTAGTAATTTTTATGTTTTTGAGTTCGTATCAACTTAATCTAGCTTATGCAAGGACTAATTTGTGAATCTATCAAATGTTAGAAAATTTTTCATTGTTGAAATTGCTTGTTCTTGGAATATTTTGATGTATTTGAATGTTTGATACTTGGGTTAAATCTTTTGTAAAGTGATTTTTGATGAAATTATGGTTTAAGGACTAAAATGTTAAAATGGTGAAATTATTGTACTTGGTGTCAAATAAATGGATTCGTATGGACTTGTTTGAGGGCTGTGAATGTTCGATTGGTATGGTTCAAGGAGAGAATGGTATTTTGCGTGATTATATTGAAAGGACTAGATTGAATAAAAAGAAAGTATTAGGGGTAAAATCATAATTTTACCAAAAGAGACTAGATTGTGTTAAATGAATTGATTGTGTGATTTAATGTGAGAAATTGAATAATTTGTGGATGTAGACTACGATCGTGCTACAGATTGCGAAAAAGGGAAATTGGCGGATTAGTCCTTGAAGTTTTCCTAAAACTGCAATCCAGTCCGGTAAGTTCGTAGTGTAGGTCTTACTTAATATCTTTGTATATGCATATATTGTCAATGACCAACAAATTGAAAGCATCCGGAATTGAAGATGATTGAAGAAATGAAACGCAGAAGATAATAGGCTTTATGCCGTTGAAATAGTACCGACACGATGGCTGGGGTACCGTATGTGTTGCGAGTCCTCGACAGCTCTTGTGAGCAGCATCGTGACTCAGAAAAAGAGATATGGATCCTATATGGATCACAGGTCCTACGATGGCTGGGACTTATGCTTTATGCATACTCTTGATAGCTCGTGTGAGCAGCATTGTTAGGAAACAGTTTACAGAACAGATAGACACTGTACCGATGGTTGGGGTACCGCATAAGTTACGAGTCCTCGACAGCTCGTGTCAGCAGCATCGGGTACTAGTAACAGAAAGTTATGAGCAGGAAGAGATGTTGTAACTACTCTAGAGAAATGGAAACTACTTAACTTGAATGAGTCATTGTAGCTATTACCATGTTGGTATTCCTTAACTATCGAACTTACTAAGCTATAAAGCTTACCACAGTTATTGTTGCTCTTTCGTAGATCGTTTTGCTGACTGAAGATTGGATCATTGACCTCACCTACAGTCACACTATCGCAGAATTATCGGTAGATTTTACATCACTTGGTCTTATGGCATGTACTAGGATATTATTAACCTTTGATATGGAACCAAAGATGTTGAAATCTTACTATTTTGATTTTGTAAATGCATGTAGAATAACTTTGATGCCTAGGCTTATAATGTTTGTAAAAACTTAGAAGTATGTGTGTGTTGTGATATTTTAAAGCGTAACTTATTAAACTTGTGTTTGAGGTATTAAACTTGTGTCTTGGCATTATTAATGAAATTCTGTATACTTGTTTAAGTAGAATTATTGCATGTATCAGTAGAAGTACAAGGTAGGAGAGAGGTTGTTCTTTGACTTGGATTGTATCGATAGTTGAATTGCAAGTATTGGTAGTTTATGGTATTGATGTATCGGTAGTATGTAAGCTTGTATTGGTAGAAGTTGCAGGGTGTGGATTTTTACTTTCTGGAGTTTTTGGTATCGGTGGTTACATGACTTGTATCGGTAGAAATCATAGTTGTATCGGTAGAACTAGTAAGGGTACCGGTAGAAATCTTCATAGTTCTAAAATTGTTCATTGAATTGACTACTATCGATACTTGACCATCAAGTACCAGTAGAAGTCCCCTAAAATGTTGGAAATACCATTTTTACCCTTGATAAAATTGTGTTATGTTTAGATATTGTTTCAAATTGGGAGAAATGATTTTTGTTTTGACTAAAGATACAAATAGTCGGATATTCGTAAAAGATGAACAGTATAATATGAACAGTAAATATCGAAATCCTAACTGGCGACGGTGTACAGGATTTGGGTGTTATATTTAATGGTATCAAAGCTTTCGGTTTAGCTATTTCTTGGACAGTTATTTTATATTAGATGATTTCATAGTACATGCCATATGAACCTGTGATAGTGTGATACAGATGAATCCGATCTAACAATAGTTTTTGCAGATTAAAGTAAATATGCCTGAAATAGAAAGAGAGGAGACTAGTGAAGTGAATAGCAATGACCCGACAAATGATTCCGGGGCTAGTCATGGGGTCCCTATTATACCAATGACAGAAAGTGAAGCTAAAAACATATTCTTCTGCTTAATGAGATAATGGTTCTCGAAATTTATGAAGAATAACCGAGTGGTGCCACCTCCTCCACCTCTAGTTACACAGCCTGCTGCCTAACCTACAGCATCTCCTGTAATGCCTTCACCTTCCCCGGTAAATGAACAGAGGCATCGTATCCCAACAGATAGAGTAAGGAAATATGGGGTAGAAGAATTTCGTGAAAATGCTAAGGATGATCCGTCCAGGGTCGAGTATTAGCTAGAAAACACTTTAAGAGTGTTGAATGAAATGGCTTGTCCATCGAAAGATTTTGTGAGGTGTGCTGTTTCGTTACTAAAAGATGAAGCTTACAATTGGTAGGCAATGATCGTGGCGGTGATACCAGAAAACGAAGTTACTTGGGAAAATTTTTAGACAGAATTTAAAAAGAAATATGTCAGTAAAAGATATCTAGATAAGAAGAAGAAAAATTTTTAAAGTTAAGATAGGGAAGAAAGATAGTGGTAGAATATGAGCGAGAGTTTGTATTTCTCAGTAAGTATGCTCGAGAGATTGTACCCACTGATGAGGCTATATGCGTCCGTTTTGAAGATGGTTTGAATGATGAAATAAAGATGATGGCGAGTGGTTTAGAAATTCAACCATTTGTTGTATTGACAGATCGAGCACAGAAGATGAAGGAAGTATACAACCAGAAAAGACAGAGAGAGAAGAGACTTCGAGATTTTGAGAAGAAAAATCTCACCTTAACTTTTTCAATGCCATCACCGAAGGAATTTAGATATAGTGAAGTTCGCGGAGCAATCTCATCTGATTTTCTGAGCAGAAGCTGATCCTAACCACCAGTATCTAGATTTCAAAATCGACCTGTTGATAGTGTGGCAAGTGTTCGTAACGTGCCAACACTAGTGTGCGAGCATTGCAAAATAATTCATTCGGGTGAATGTCGGTTGGTTAAAGGAGCTTGTTTTAGATGTGGAAATACCGATCATTTTATGCGAAATTATCTGATGAACTCAGAAGCAAAAGAAGATCAGAGTGTTAACCCTCTGGTTACACCGTAAAAAGGTAGATGCCCGAGGCAGAGTAACTGTGTAGGTGGAAATCGAAGTGAACAGAGAGATAGTGGGAGCAGGTTAGAGGCTCGAGCTCCTGCACGGACTTATGCCATTCGAGCTAGAGAAGAGGCTACCGCTCCTGATATGGTGACTGATATATTCTATCTTTTTAATGATATTATATGTGCTTTGATTGATACAGGGTCAATTTATTCATATATTTGCACTACTCTAGCCACTGATAAGAAATTAGTCGTTGAATCAACTGAGTTTGATGTGCAAGTCACAAACCCTTTGGGGCATAGTGTCATAGATAACTTGGAATGTTGTAAATGTCCACTGAAAGTTCAGCGCCGTAAATTTCCTGCCGATTTAATGCTATTGCCATTCATTGAGTTTGATGTGATCTTGGGTATGGATTGGTTATCATATCATGATGCGATAGTAAATTGCAAGCAAAGACAGATTAGTTTGAAATATCTGACAAGAGAAGTAATTACAGTAGAATCCGACAGATTAAATAGTGAAACTAGAGTGATTTCGACTATTTCGGCATAGAAGATGGTGCATAGGGGTTTTAAAGCATTTTTAACATACATACTTGATACTCGGGGCTTGAGAACAGAATTGGATCAGGTACCTATTATTCAAGAGTATACAGATATGTTTCCAAAAGAACTACCAGGTTTTTCGCCAGTTAGAGAAGTAAAGTTTGGTATTGACTTATTACCTAGTACTGCTCTGATCTCTATTCCACCGTATAGAATGGCACCGACTGAATTGAAAGAATTGAAAGATCAGTTTCAAGAATTGTTAGATAGAGGATTCATACGACCTAGTGTATCACCATGGGGTGCGCCCGTATTATTTGTGAAAAAGAAGGATGGATCAATACGGATGTGTATAAACTATAGGCAGTTAAATAAAGTGACGATCAAGAATAAGTATCCGTTGCCTCGGATTGATGAGTTATTTGATCAGTTAAAAGGTGTAACCATGTTCAGAATTACGATCGTTTGTTGTTTTAACTGGTCATGCAACTCAGTAAATACACTTGAGAGATATGTGTGTTCGTTTTGAAGACGGGCTGAATGATGAAATTAAAATGATGGTAGGCGGTTCAGAATTACGACCGTTTGTTATTTTAACTGGTCGTGCTCAGAATATTTCAAGAGTTCGGTAAGAAGAATCCTTCTAGAGCTTTCTCTATGTCGTCGTCGAAGAAATTCAGGGAAAACGAGAATCGTGCAGCTGCAACATCTGGATTCCAAAGTAAGAGCGTATAGATGCAACCTGCTTTGAGATCTCAAAATTGGCCTATGAATAGTGTAGTTAGTGTCTGTAATGTACCAAAACATGCGTGTGAGCATTGTGGAAAATTTCATTATGGAGAGTGTGGGCTGAAGAGGAATACATGTTTTAAATGTGGAGTTACCGATCATTATATTCGATATTGTCCGATGGTGTAACAGTTCAGTTTTTAGTGGTGTCGAAAACAATGATTTCGGGATCACAACTCGGACAGGTTGAGTCGTAAATTTATTTATATATAATATTTATGATGTCATTAGCATCACATTAAAATTTGGATAGGAAATTTTAATGTCTAGATAGTGAATTGAGTAGAAAGGACTAAATCGTAAAAGACATAAAAGTTAAGTGGATAAATTAGAGGGATCAAATGAACAAATAGACCTAAAGTATTTTAGTGGGTGCTTTATGATGTAAAATATTAGGAATAAGTGGGATTATTAAAGTTAAACAAATGATTAATTAAGCTAATTATGAAAGTTTGAATATTTACAAAATATTAGGAATATGCCATGTGAAAGTTAGAAACGACAGAAGAAGAATTACCCGGCCTTGTGCCAAAGCTAAATAGTTCGATGACTAAGATCCTGCATTTGTTGCGGATTCTTTACGGTATCATGAGTCACTGTAAAGTGAATAGAATCCAAGAATGGATTATAGGCCCTATGATGACTGAGATTTATGCTTGATGGCATATTCTTAACAGCTTGTGTGAGCAGCTTCGTTAGGGAACAGTTATACCGTATCGATGGCTGGGAATAACATCGTATACTGGTAATAGGCATGACCTTTGGGTCAACAGGGAGTAAAATAAGAATCATGACCATTAGGTTAACAGGAAGTAAAATGAGCACCATGACCTTCATGTTAACAGGGTGTAAAGCGAATAACGATCACTGAAGTACAGTCTTGTTCTGACTTGTCAGAGTTACATGGTTGTTTACCACATGTTAAATTGGTAAATTGATAAACCTTGCGAACTTATTAAGCTATGAAGCTTACCAGTGAAATTGTTATTGTTTTGTATATTCCATTTTGTGACTTGAAGATTGGACCATCTTGAAGACATCACACTATCCAGGGAGCTCGTTGGTAGTATTTACATCACTCGATTATACGACATGTACTAGGATGAAATGACTTATTATACTTGTATGGATGAATGAATCTTTTACTGTGAATTTTTTTGTTAAATGTTGCACAAGTTTGTATGTTAGTTTATTGTGATATACATATACTATATGAGATGTATGAAATGTTGAATCTATGTACAATGTATTTCAAGGTTAAGTCTTTAAGTTATGAAAGATGAATGGTTGATAACTTGAGTTTAGGCATGATTCCTTGAATTCCATACACTTGTTTTGGCAAAACTCATGCTTGTATCAGTGGAAGTACAAGGTAGGAGAGAGGTTGTTCTCTGACTTGAGTTGTTTTGGTAGTTGTATAATAGGTATCCGTAGTTCTGTACTTTGAGGTATCAGTAGTTTAAATACTTGTATCAGTAGAAGTTGTAGGGTAGGACTTCTTAGCTCTCTAGAGTTTTTAGTATCGGTAGTAGTATGACTTGTATCAGTAGTTGCCTCACTTGTATTAGTAGAATTGTCAAGGGTATCTGTAGAAGTATACATTGTTTCATGAATTGTTTATTGACTTGACAACTACCGATACTTGTAGGACAAGTATCGATAGAAGTCTCCAAAAATTTTAGAAATGACCTTTTTGCCCTTGTTGAATTGTGATTACAATTAAATGATAATAAATGACGTGTTGAGTGTATTTCTGTTGTAATGTAAGATCAAATGACATAATTTTAAAGATGAATAGTGATTGATGAATAAAGTGACATCGAGACCCTAATTGGTGTTGATTTTTTGGTTTTGGGTGTTAAAGATGACACTTAAGGTAAAAGAAGATCGAAGTGTGAAACCCCCACCTACACCACAGAAAGGCAGATGACTGGGTCAAAGTAGTGGTATGGCCAAAGGTCGGAGTGAGGTTAAAGATGGTGTAAATTAGTCTAAGGGCCGAGCACCTGCACGAGCATATGCTATCCGTGCCAGAGAGGAGGCTACCGCACCTGATGTTGTTACTAGTATATTCTATCTTTTTAATGATATTGTGTGTGTTCTGATTGATCCAAGGTCGACTCATTCTTATATCTATACTATAACACCCAAAACCCAAAAATCGTCACCGGTTAGGGTTCCGATGTCTTACTATTCATTTATCACTGTTCATCTTTAACATCATGTCATTCAATCTTATTTTATTTAAAGAATTTCACTCCACAAGACATATGTCGTCATTTAATTATAAAAACAATTCAATAAGAGTAAAAGGGTCATTTTTAACATTTTTGGAGACTTCTACCGGTACTCGTTGGACAAGTATCGGTAGTTGTCAAGTCAGTAAATAGTTCAAGAATAGTGCAGACCTCTATCGATACAAGTGATAGTTCTACCGATACAAGTGACTCTTTTACCAAAACAAGTCTTAATTCTACTGATACTAGAACTCTAAAGGGCTAAAAATCTCACCTTGCAACTTCTACTGATACAAGTATATAAACTACTGATACTTGCTATTCAACTACTGATAAAACCTAAGTCAGTGAGCAATATCTCTCCTACCCTGTACTTCTATCGATACATGCGTGGGTTCTACCGAAAGAAGTATGCAGAATCTCAAGAATCATTCCAAAATGCAAGTTTTCAACACAAATCGTTCACGTCTTCAATATGCATTAAGCCAACACAAAATAAATAGATTCCAATCATTACATAGTACTTTAAATCTATAAACTAACTTGCACAAACATACATCATTACATTCAATATCTCATCAACATAACAAGGTTTTCACAATCTCAATAACATAAACAAAGAATACATCATCCTAATACATGCCCTATAACCAAGTGATGTAAGAACTACCGAACAACTCCGAGATAGTGTGATGCTCCAAGATGATCTGATCTCCGAACAGCAAAGGTGAATCTACAAAACAAGAACAATTTCCAAAGGTAAGCATTTCTTAGCTTAGAAAGTTCATAAGGTTAAACAGATTTACCAAACTTCAAGAGTTGTATAATATATCAAAATTAACTGAGTACGCGATATTCATCTGTTGTTAATTTCCATTCGAATTTGATAACTCATGATGGATTCGTGTATCTCACGATGACACAAAGTCATTAGATCCTTAATCTGTAATAGGATTCATATAACTCACGATGACATATAGTCATCGAACCTTTAATCCATGATAGGATTCATATAACTCACGATGACAAAGATTCATCTGACCTTAATATGTGATAGGATTCACATAACTCACGATGACACAGTCATCGAACCTTTAATCTGTGATAGGATTCATATAACTCATGATGACACAAAGTCATCGGACCTCTAATCCGTGATAGGATTCATATAACTCACGATGACACAGTCATCGAACCTCTAATCCATGATAGGATTCATATAACTCACGATGACACAGTCATCGAACCTCTAATCCATGATAGGATTCATATAACTCACGATGACACAGAGTCGTCAAACCTTTAACCTATTGCACAAGGCCCGGGTACTTCTTATTCTGTCGTATTTATCCTTCACATCTTCAATTTGTCGATCCAATCACCAACAACCATAAAAAAGCAGTTATAAGCAGCTATAAGTAAGATTTTAACATTACGAACTTACCAGACTGGATCGTAGTTATGGTTAGACTCTAGAAACTATTCCGCTAATTTTCCTTTCAATCAATCTATAGCACGATCGTAGTCTACATCCACAAATCATTCAATTTTCACATTAAATCACCCAATCAAACTATTTAACACAATTTAGTCCTTTTTGGAAAAATTATGATTTTACCCTTAATCTTTTACTTTTATTCAATTTAGTCCCTAAGCATAAAACACGCAAAATTACCCCTTTCTTACAAAATCAATACCAACCGACATAATCATGGATTTCCACAAGCCCCTAAAATTTCATTGTATTGTATCTCACATAATACAAATAATTTCACCATTTTAACATTTTAGTCCTTAAACCCTAATTTTATAAAAAATCACTTTATAAAATCAATGAATCTATTCACCAAGCATACAAATCTATCAAAATCTTTCAATAACAAGCATTTTTAGCAATGGAAAGTTTTATAACATTTGACAAATTCATAAATTAGTCCTTAGATTAGCTAGATTAAACTGATACAGACTCAAAAACATAAAAATTACTAAAAACGATCAAGGTTTTCTTACCCAAATCAAAGCTCAAAGTTTCAACAATGGAGAACCTTAATTTCTTACCCTTGACATGGGGAAGATGAAGAAAATAAGTGATTTTTTTTTTCATTTTCCTCTTTTAATTTCATATATATAGTTAATGGTAATTTTGTAAATATTTAGACTTCCATCATTAAGCTTTAATTAACCTTTTTTAATCTTAATTAAACCTATTTATACTTAGTTTAACTCATGCTAACCCACCCACTAACCTTTCACTGGTTAATTTACTCTTTTGGTCCTTCTAATTAACCATCTCTACTTTTGCACCTATTACAATTTAATCCTTTCTATTTAATTAACTATCTAAACGATAAAAGTTCTCAAACAAAAGTTAACACAATTATATTGACATCTTGAATATATTAACTAAACGATATTTATAACTCGACTTGTCAAAGTAGTGGTCTCGAAACCACTATTTTCGACACCACTGAAAATCGAGCTGTTACATCTCTTCCCCCCTTAAGGAAATTTCATCCCGAAATTTCTTACCAGCTAACAAGTTGGGGTATTATGGTCTCATGGAAGCTTCCATCTCCCAAGTTGTTTCTTTTAAACCACGACGGTTCCATAAAACTTTTACCAACGACACCCTTTTGTTTCGCAGTTCCTTTACGTCACGAACCAGAATTCTCATTGGTTCTTCTGAGTACAACAAACCCGGTTATATCTTAACCTAGTAAGGAGTAATCACGTGAGAAGGATCTAATCTGTACCGTCTTAACATTGAAACATGGAACACATTATGAATCTTTTCAAGTTTCGAAGGCAAAGCCAGTTTATAAGCTACAGGGCCAACCTATTCGATGATCTCATACAGCTCGATAAACCATGGACTTAGCTTGCCCTTTCTACCAAAATATAACACCTTCTTCCAAGGTAAAACTCTCAGGAAAACTCAATCCCCGACTGCAAACTCTATATCCTTCCTCTTTAGATCTGTATAAGACTTTTGTCGATCGGATGCTGCTTTCAACAGTCCCAAATCACTTGTACCTTGTCTTTAGTTTCAAGTATCAAGTCAGTTCCAACCAACTTAGGCTCGCTTAACTTTGACCAATACAAAGGTGTTCTGCATTTTCTACCGTATAATGCCTCAAATGGTGTTATTTTAATGCTGGAGTGATAGTTGTTATTATAAGCAAATTCCACCAACGGTAGGTATCTCCCAGCTACCCTCGAACTCGAGTATACAACATCACAGCATATCCTCCAGAATCTGTATCACCCGCTCGGACTGACCGTCTGTCTACTGGATGGTATGCGATGCTAAAATTTAGCCTGGTCCCCAAAGCCTCGTGCAACTTACTCCAAAATCTTGAGGTAAAACGTGGATCTCTGTCAGAGATAATAGACGCTGACACTCCGTGCAACTGCACAATCTCTGATACATATAATTCAACCAACTTCTCTAGTGGAAAGTCCACTCGGATAGGAATAAAATTAGCCGATTTCGTCAGTCTATCCACTATAACCCAGATCGAGTCTTTCTTCCTCAGTGTCACCAGTAATCCTATAAAAAAATCTATAGTGACTCTCTCCCATTTCCACTCAGGAATGGTAATAGGCTGTAACAGTTTAGACGATACCTGATGTTTAGCTTTTACTTGTTGACACACCAAACATCTAGTCACGAACTCTGAGATTTCTCGTTTCATACCTAGCCACCAATACATCTTCTTCAAATCATTATACATTTTCACACTGCCCGGATGAATGGAGTAAGTACTACTGTGAGCCTCTAACATAATGTCCTGTCTCAAATTAAAATTATCAAGAAAGCCCACATCATCATCAACAGTAAATCTAGCAGTTGCATCATTCAGCATCTGTTCCTTCCTAACCTTAAGCTTTGGGTCATTTTCTTGCAACTCTCTTATCCGCTGTAAAAATAACGGTTTTGTCTGAAGTTCAGTTGTAACAGCGCCGTCACTCTCAAGTGATAGATGGGCATTCATTGCCCTCAGTGCAAACAATGTTTTTTAGCTCAAGGCATCAACGATGACATTAGCTTTTCCCGGATGATACTCAATTACCAAATCATAGTATTTTAGTAGTTTTAACCACCGATGTTGTCTCAAATTCAATTCCTTTTGAGTCATTAGATACTTTAGGCTTTTATGATCGGTAAATACGTGACGCTTTTCACCAAACAAATAATGTCGCCAAATCTTCAAGGCAAATAGTAGCTAACTCTAAATCATGGGTTGGATAATTCTGTTCATGCAGCTTTAATTGTCCAGAGCATAAGCTATCTCCTTTCTAGCTTGCATCAACACAAAACCCAAGCTATTCAGAGACACTTCACTGTATACAACAAGCTCTTTACCCAATTCAAGTTGCGTCAATACCGGAGCTTCTGTCAACAATTTCTTTAACTAATCAAAACTCTGCTGGCACTTTTCTGGTATCTTTCAATCGAGAATAGTCGAAATTTACTTGGATCAACCCAAATCCCCTCTGATGTTACCACATGACCTAAAAATCTCACTTCTCGCAACTAGAACTCGCACTTGGTAAACTTCGCATACAACTGCTTTTCTCGTAATATTTGTAAAACTTCCCTCAGATGTTGAGCATGCTCTGACTTCGTCTTGGAATAAATCAATATATCATCAATGAATACCACTTCAAATCTATCTAGCTGAGATTTAAAGACTTGGTTCATCAAATCTATGAATGTTGCTGGAGCGTTAGTTAACCTAAATGGCATTACTACAAACTCATAGTGTCCATATCGGGTTCTAAATGTTGTCTTCGGCACATCACAATCCTTTACCCACATCTAGTAATAACCCGATTTGAGGTTTATTTTAGAGAAAACTATCGCACCTCTCAACTGATCAAATAACTTATCAATACGAGGAAACATATATTTATCCTTGATTGTTACCTTATTCAACTGTCTATAGTTTATACACATTCTCATCAAACCATCCTTCTTTTTCACAAAAAATACTTGTGCGCCTAAGGCGATACGCTTAGTCGGATAAAACCTCTATTTAACAACTTGATAGCATTAGAAAAGACGATTAATTCCTCCTTATTTAAAGTATAATTTGTTCATATTATATCATTTTTACCATGCATTTTTAGCTTTTTATATTCAGAAATTGCATTTTTTAAGTTAGTGATGTTTGGTTTAAATTTCTTTAATTTTGTCCTACTTTTGCTACTAATGTCACCACATTTATTGTTCAATTTTGCGTCTAAAGATGTCAATGCAGGAATCTGTCCCAAAAGATCAACGTAGGAAGGTGTCTAAGGTTGTCACTGTAATTTATAATCTAGAATTGCGCCCAAACATATCACCGCATGAACATATCTAGAAGTACCAGTGTTTGAGAATATCAAGGTTGTCGTAGCGAATTAAAATCTAAATTTGCGTCCAGAGATGTCGCGACAACCTTTAACTGCTTGCCAAATGCACCAGATTTGCGTGAATGTACAACTGGATTAACTAACTTGTACAGCTATAAGGAAGTTAGGTTTGAAGAAGAAGGACACCTGTATTTGACATTAAAGATAAATACTGATGAAAAAAAGGAGGAGGGGGAGGAATCTTGCTCGTGACAAAATATCAATTCGATTTTTCATCTTTTCTGGAAGCTTAGCTCCATGGCAGCTTAGTTTGTTGGAGGGTGAACTGGCTACAACGAGAAGGCAAATCGTACTCCTGACGAGTAATGTTCCTACGTGAAACACAAGAGGAGCATTAGGGAAGAGTTAGGCTAGGAATAGAATGCTTCAACTTGTTCTTTATTTCCTCTCAAATGCTGATAAATTCTGATGACGTTAAATGTGTATGGAAGTACCTTTTAATTTTAGATCTAATATGATTTCTGCTCAATTTTCTCTTATCTATTTATCTTTGGATTTAACTGCTTGATCACGGAAGTGCTACTGCAGTTATTGACACTGAAAAGTTCAGTGACAAATTAAATTAATAAGCAAGACAACGGAAGTTGCTTGGGGAATGAAGGAATTCTGGCCACTTGTTCTTGAATGCAAAGCATTGCCAACACTGGAAGGTGTGGTTAATGTGAGTATTTAGGTCTTTGATAAACAGGAAAGTCGAAGTTGGTAAGATCTCATTAAGCTTAATTGAGGCGACAATTTATCTATTATTTACCTTTTGGTCACATTTAGTGGTTTGCCAACTTATCAAGTTAGGGATCCCCCATTCCATTGTAATTGTTTTTACTTCTTTAATTTTCTTAAATTGCATCGAAAAATTATCTTCAAAATTTCACTGCATTTCTTATTAATTTGGTTCGACAAATTTTATTATAGTCTTGCAATATTTACTCCGACAGTTTAATTCATTTATTTTTGCACTCTTAATTTTAATTGTGCTGACATTATTCATATAGTTTCTCTTATTTTAACTTTAATTGAATCAACAATTATAAACATAAACAGCCATCTCTATGGGATCGATATCTAATAGTTTTAAGCTTATCAACTATACTTACATCGACAAGTGTTTTATTGTACAATTACTGCGACATTCATAGCGCGATCAAGTTTTACCGCCATTACCGAGGATGGCGTTTGTTTGATGTTTATTTTTGTATTTGCAATTATTCTTTATTTCTTAACTTTTATTTGTTACTAATTTGTTTCAATTTTTGTTGACTCTTTTTCAATTTTCTTTTAGGTGTTTTATGACCACTAGAAGAAATCTTGAAAATATTGTTAGCTTAGATCCGAAAATCGAGAGAACCATTTGAAGGAGAAGGCAAGAACAAAGGAATATGGCTTTGCCTGGAAATGATGCCATACCACAGTTGCCGCCATAAAATCCTGTCCCTCCAATACAGCCACAGAATTTAAACAACCCATCGTTGCCATAAGAAGAACAAATGCAAAACAAAACGATTAGAAACTTTGTTGTTCTTGTGCTAGATGATTTGCTGCCAGGGGTTGTTAGACCAGCTATCCAAGTTGGAAATTTCGAGTTAAAATCGGTTATGTTTCAAATGTTAAGTTAGAATGGCAAATATGTTGGTTTGTCTCAAGAAGATGCGAGAGAGCATCTTAAATCTTTTCAACTAATTTGTGCTTCTTTTAGTCAGCATGGTGTTCCTGATGATGCTTTGAATATGCAACTGTTTCCTTATTCATTACAAGGAAGGGATCCAACAAGAAACGCAAATCAAAATTTTCTATAATGGATTAAATGTGCAGACAAGAAATCTTGTTGACTCATCTGCAAAGGATCCTCTGTTGGACTGCCCTTATGATGAAACTGTGAGAATTTTGGAAATAATTGCTCAAAATGACTATTAATATCCAATTTCTCGAGCTACTCAAGTAAAAACGAATCTTGGAGTAATTGAATTAGATGCCATATCAGCTTTGAGTGCACAGGTACCTTCGTTGGCTAACATGATTAAAAACATGAAGGGGACGAGTGAAGTTGCTCCCATTCAACTTGCCCAGCAAATGAATGTCCCGACAATTTGATGTGGAATTTGCAGTGATAATCATAGCTATGAGGATTGCCCACAGCATGCAAAAAATGTGTTTTATGTCAATAATATCAAAGGAAGTTCGTATGATAACTCCTAAAACTGTTCAACTAGGTATCAAAAACCTTGGGGGAATCAAAATGCATCCACATTTCAGTATGAAAATTCCTCAAGCTAAGGAAATTTTCGATAGGGGAGTTATAATCAACAGTAGCAAAACTACAACCACAATCCTTAAACGCATGCACATCATGATCAGATGCATCCACATGCTCGTATGCAGCCACAGCAGACTGTAATGCCGAATCTGAATATTCAAGGACAATATCAACAACAACAACAGTAGGACTCTCAACCATGTGCTGATCCATTAGCTGCCCTTGAAGCTTTGATGCATTAACACATCACAAGAACTGAAGCTATTGTGCAAGGAAATTCTTCTTCCATCCGAGCATTGGAAGCACAAGTAGGACAACTAGCTTTTAATATGAGCATGAGACTACCAGGTGCCTTACCCAATGATATTGAAAATTCAGTTTAAAAAGGGAAGGAGTATTGCAAAGCTATTACTCTTCGGATTGGAAAGCAACTGTAAAATAAAGTAGCAATTCCAATACAGCACCTGTCGACGCAAATGAAGTAGAGCAATGAGGAAAAGTTTTACTTGAAGAAGAAGCAGTAAAGCTAAATTAGGAGGAGCCATCAGTTATTACTCCCATGCCAACCATTCGACCTACAAAATTATCGACGCAGCCGATTATGTCACGACAACCTAATGCTTCAATACCTTTTTCGTTTCCACAAATATTTAAGGAAAAAGAAAATGATAGAGAATATCAGAAGTTTTTGGCAACACTAAAACAATTACATGTTAATATACCTCTTATCGATGCACTTGTACAAATTCTTAGCTATGAGAAATTTATGAAGGAGCTCTTATCCAAGAAAAAGAAGTTAATTGATATCGAGACAATTTGCTCACAGAAGGCTACAGCGCTGTGTTGATAAATAAATTACCACCCAAGATGAAAGATCCTGGTACTTTTACAATTTCGTGCTCCATTGGAAATCATTACTTAGGAAAAACTCTCTGTGATTTAGGAGCAAGCATCATTAACCTTATGCCACTATCAACATTCCAAAAATTAGGAATTGGTCACATGAAGCCCATTGTAACAACATTGCAGCTGGCGGATAGATCGTTGGCACAACCTAAAGGGCAAATCAAAGATGTTCTCATCCAAGTAGATAAGTTTGTATTCCCAGCAGCTTTCATTATTCTTGATTGTGAAGCTGATAAAGAGGTGTCCATAATCTTGGGACACCCATTTCTTACTACGGGTCACACTCTTATAGACGTATTCAAAGGCAAGTTAATTATACGATACAATGATGAACACGTTACCTTCAGTGTTTTTAAAGCAATTCTCTGCAAGGGTAAAGAGGAATGACACCATATTGATGTACTAGATGAATTAATTATGAAAAAATTTCATGAGCGTAGTTTAGCAGCTTTAGAATAACTTGTGGTGACAACTGAAGACAATTCCTAACTGATTGTGACCATAAGGATGAAGCAAATATTGTTCAGCTTAGACATGGTTGGCAGATGGAATCCTTAGATTTGACCAATAAAAAGGTCCTTGTATTTAAGTCGTCTGTTGAAGAAGCTCCGACCTTGGAGTTGAAACCATTGCCAACAAATTTAAAGTATGTTTTCATTGGTAACAAAGATACCCTACCAGTAATTGTCTTCGGAAATCTCAACGCAAGTCAAGAGGAGAAATTGATCCGAATACTAAAACAACACAAACGTGTCATCGCCTGGATCATTACGGATATCAGAGGCATTAGTCCCTCTTTCTACCTGCACAAAATCAGGTTGGAGGATGAGGGAAAGCAATTCATTAAACAACAAAGGAGGTTAAATGAAAAAAGTGAAGGAAGTTGTTAAAAAGGAGATCATCAAATGGTTGGATGCGGGCATTATTTACCTAATTTTTGATAGTACATGGGTGAGCCTAGTCCAATGCATTCCAAAGAAGAGCAGTATTACGATGGTAAGTAATGATAAGAATGAATTATTTCCTACTCGCATTGCTATAGGTTGGTGAGTTTGCATGGACTATTGAATGCTACCAAAAAAAAAAAAGATCACTTCCCACTTCCCTTCATTGATTAGATGCTGGACAGGCTTGCTAGGAAAGCCTATTACTGCTTCCTTGATGGTTATTCTGGCTACAACCAGATTGTAATTGCGCCAGAAGACCAATCTAAAATGACTTTCACTTGTCCATTTGGTACCTTTGCTTTTCGTTGAATGTCATTTGGTCTATGCAACACACCAGCCACATTTCAAAGGTGCATGATGACAATTTTTTCAGATATGATTGAAGACTAGTTGGAGGTATTCATGGATGATTTTTCTGTTTATGGTCACACTTTTGATAACTGCGTTGACAATTTAGGTAGAGTTTTAAAGCGATGGAGGACACTAATCTGGTACTAAACTAGGAGAAATGCCACTTCATGGCAACTGAAGGTATTGTTCTTGGACATCGTATTTGTTGTCAGGGCATCGAAGTGGACAAGGCAAAGGTGGAGATCATTGAGAAGTTACCCCTACCTAATAATGTTAAAGGAATAAGGAGTTTTCTCGATATGCAAGTTCTTATCTCGAAAATTGCAAAACCTCTCTGCTCATTGTTGGAGCAAAATAAAAAGTTTATGTTTGATGCTGCCTGTATGGAAGCATTTTTTAAAATTAAACAACAATTAATGTAAACACCTATTGTCGTCATACAGGACTGGGCACAACCATTTGAAGTTATATGTGATGGGAGCGACTATGTAGTAGGTGCAGTGCTTGGTCAACACAAAGATAAGGTATTTCATACAGTATATTATGCTAGCAAAAGTCTTACTGAAGTGCAGGTCAATTATACAACCACAGAGAAAGAGTTGTTGGCAGTAGTTTTTGCATTCGACAAGTTTCGTTAGTATCTTGTTGGCATAAAAGTTACAGTATATACTGATCACTCAGCATTGAGATACCTCTTTGCCAAAAAAGATGTCAAACCAAGACTGATTCGATGGATCCTGCTGTTACAAGAATTCTATATCGAAATTAAGGATCGAAAAGGATCAGAAAATCAGGTAGCAGATCATTTATCTCATCTAGAATTCGAGAGTGAAGATGGTAATACCTCACAAATTGTCGACGTATTTCTATACGAGAAGCTCTTTTCTATCAATGCATCCCCATGGTACGCGAATGTTGTCAATTATTTGGTATGTGGAAGACTGCCATTGAGTGCAACTGGTCACAGAAAGGTAAGACTTCTTCGACATACTACAAAGTATTACTGGAACAAGTCATACTTGTTCAAGGTATACACCGACAATATTATTCGTCGCTGTGTCCCTGAAGAAGAAATGTTTCCGATCTTGAAGCATTGTCAGGATGCTCCATATGGAGGTCATTTTGGTGGTGTTAGGATTGCTGCAAAGATCCTTCAGTCAGGATTTTATTGGCCATCATTGTTTGGAGACGCCCACAACTTTGTTCAACAATGCGATAAGTGTCAGCACATTGGATCGATATCTCGATTCAACAAGATGTTGTACCAGCCTATTATGGAAGTTGAGCTTTTCGACGTATGGGGCATGAATTTCATGAGACTATTTCCCAATTCTTTTGGAAATGTTTATATTTTGGTCACTGTCGATTATATCTCCAAATGGGTCGAAGCAATTGCTATCCCTAAAGGTGATGCTCAGACAGTATTAAAATTCTTTCACACATACATCCTCACTCGATTCAGCACACCTAAAGCATTAATTAGTGACCAAGGCACTCATTTTCATTGCAATCAAGTTGCGACCGCATTAAAATGTTATGATGTTAAACATCGAATGACAACCACATATCATCCACAAATGAATGGCCAAAATAAAGTATCCAATCACTAAATTAAAAATATCCTTGAAAAGGTGGTGAATCCATCTAGACGAGATTGGTCTTCAAGGCTCAATGATGCATAGTTGGTGCTTCGCACAATGTATAAAACACCATTAGGAATGTCATTGTATTAGCTATCTTAGGAAAAGATGTAGTGACATTCGTTAAGGAAATCCTAGTTGAATGTGACCACAAAGAGGAGGTTAATAATTTTGAGTAGAGGCAGAATTGGCAATTGAAATCTTTGGATTTATCGAATAGGACAATTCTTATGTTTAAATCGTCAATTGAGCAACCTCCTACCTTGGAGTTGAAGCCATTGCCAACACACCCGAAATATGTCTTTTTCGGTGACAACGATACATTACTTGTAATTGTCAATGCATCCCTCGATGCAACGTAGGAAGATAAGCTTATCACCATTTTGAAACAGCATAAGAGAGCCATAGCCTGGAGCATTGTTGATATTAGAGGCATTTGTCCCTCTTTTTGCATGCACAAGATCAGGCTGGAAGATGAGCGAAAGCAATCAATTTGAGCAATAAAGGAGACTTAATGAAGAGATGAAAGAAGTAGTGAAGAAGGAAATTATCAAATGGCTAGATACGGGCATCATCTACCTTATTTCTGATAGCAATTGGGTGAGCCTCGTCCAATTTGTGCCCAAGAAAAGTGGTTTCACAGTTGTGAGCAATGACAAGAATGAGTTGATCCCTACTCGTATTGCGACTGGCTGGCGAGTATGCATGGATTATCACCCCAACTGAATGCAGCCACAAAGAAGGACCACTTCCCATTACCTTTCATTGACCAGATGCTGGATAGACTAGCTACTAAGGCCTATTATTTCTTCTTAGATGGTTATTCTGGATACAACCAAATAGCCATTGCACCGGAAGATCAAGCAAAGACTACGTTCACATGCCCTTTTGGAACCTTTGTATTCTGACATATGTCATATGAGTTGTACAATGCGCCAGCAAAATTCCAGAGATGCATAATGGCGATCTTCTCGGACATGATCGAGGACTTCTAGAGGTATTCATGGATCTCTGTCTATGGATTTAACCAATGCGCTGACAACCTGGAAAAAGTTCTGAAAAGATGCAATGACACAAATCTAGTTTTGAATTGGGAAAATTGCCACTTCATGGCAACTAAAGGCATTATCCTCTGCGATCGTATATCATGTATGGGCATTAAGGTTGATAAAGAAAAGGTTGAAATCATTGAGAAATTGCCACCACCCACCAATGTCAAAGGAATAAGAAGCTTTCTTGAACATGCTGGCTTTTATAGGAGATTTATCTGAGATTTTTCCAAGACTGCTAAACCATTATGCTTATTACTAGAGCAAAATAAAAAGTTTGTGTTTGATGACACCTATCTGGACGCATTCAAGAAATTAAAGAAGCAGCTGGTACAAGCTCCGATTATCGTTGCACCAAACTAGACGCAACCATTTGAATTATTGTGTGACGCAAGCGACTTTGCTGTGGGAGCTGCACTAGGTCAACATAAAGAAAAGGTATTTCATTTCATTTATTATTCTAGTAAAACTCTAACTGAAGCGTAGATCAATTATACAACTACTAAGAAGGAGTTGCTAGCAGTAGTCTTTGCATTTGACAAATTTCGCTCATACCTTGTTGGCGCAAAGATTACAATGTACACAGACCACTCAGCATTGAGATATCTTTTTGAGAAAAAATACGTCAAACCGAGGTTGATTAGATGAATCCTACTCTTTCAAGAATTTGATATCGAGATCAAAGATAGAAAATGATCTGAAAATCAAGTAGCTGACCACTTATCTTGACTGGAAGTTGGAAGTGAAGATGGGAATAAAGCCTAAATTATCGATGCATTTCCAGATGAGCAATTGTTCTTTGTCAACGCATCGCCTTGGTATGTTGGTGTAGTCAATTGTCTTGTATGTGGAAAGCTACCTTTGAGTGCTGTTGGTCACAAGAAAGTCAGATTCTTACGCGACGCTGCAAAATATCATTGGAACGAGCCATACTTATTCAAGGTATACGCTGACAGTAATATCTGTCGTTGCGTTCCTAAAGAGGAAATAACTTCTATCTTGTGACATTGCATGATGCTCTCTATGGAGGCCATTTTGGTGGTGTAAGGACTGCTACAAAAGTCTTGCAGTCAAGATTCTATTGGTCGACATTGTTTCACGATGCCCACAACTTTGCATAGCAATGTGATAGATGTCAATGTACTGGTTCAATATCTCGACGCAACGAGATGCTCCAACAGTCGATTATGGAAGTAAAGCTCTTTGATGTTTGGGGTATATATTTCATGGGACCATTCCCTAACTCCTTTGGGAATGTGTATGTTCTAGTTACAGTTGACTATGTCTCGAAGTGGATCGAGGCAATCGCGGTGCCAAAATATGATGCTCGAACGGTGTTAAAATTCTTTCACACTTACATCCTTACGAGATTTGGAACACCTAAAGCGTTAATAAGTGATCAAGGTACTCATTTTCATAACCATCAAGTGGCGATAGCATTGAAGAGATATGGTGTGAAACATCATTTGGCTATTACATACCACCCACAAACCAATGGTCAAGCTGAAGTATCCAATCATCAAATCAAAAGCATAATCGAGAAGGTGGTTAATCCATCTAGAAGGGATTGGTCTTCGCGGTTACATGACGCATTGTGGGCGCTTCGTACTGCTTATAAGACCCCGCTGGGAATGTCATCGTATCAGTTAGTGTTTGGTAAGTCTTGTCACTTGCCAATTGAGCTTGAACATAATGCCATGTGGGCAATCAAGCATGTAAATATGGATTACAATGCTGCTGGAAGGAAAAGATTGTTAGACATTACTGAACTAGAAGAAATTCACTGCGATGCTTATGAGAATGCTGCAATTTATAAAGAAAAAACCAAGAGATAGCAGGACAATATCATCTTGCATCGACAATTCAGCCCTGGTCAGTTAGTGCTTTTGTTTAATTCTCGTTTAAAACTGTACCCAGGTAAATTGCGATCAAGATGGTCAGGTCCTTTCAAAGTTGTCGAAGCATTGCAGAGTGGTGTGGTGACAATTGAGAATCTGAAGGATGGACAACAATTCAAGGTGAATGGCCAACGACTGAAACACTACATGAGCCCAGATGTCAAGGAACCAAATGAGGCCATCGATCTGGTAACATTTAAATAATGTCGACACATTTTTACATTTTCTTTTATTTGTTTCACCTTTACTTGTTTTTTTTACATTCTATGCAGAAATAAAAATCATCTTTTTGTCGATGCATCAAAACACAACTTGTCGGTGCATTCGACGATGAGTCAGCAAAGCTTTTTCAGCAAGAATTGCGTCGATTGATTTCTTTCCTTTCCCAACCGTTCGATCAGATGAAAAGGTATGATCTGTGTAACACTCGAATCTCGTACACCGTCACTGGTTAGGATTTCGATGTTTACTATTCATTTATACTGTTCACCTTTTATGAATATTTGACTATTTGCTTCATTTTCAGTACAAAAATCATTTCATACAATTTAAAAACAATATCTAAACATAACACAATTTTATCAAGGGTAAAAATGGTATTGCCAACATTTTTGGAGACTTCTACCGGTACCTGATGGTCAAGTATCGGTAGTAGTCAGTTCAATGAACAATTTCAGAACTGTGCAGATTTCTACCGGTACCTGTACTATTTCTATCGAGTCAAGCGTGATTTATATCGACACAAGTCATGTAACTACCGGTACCAAAATCTCCAGAGAGCTAAAATCGACTCCTTGCAACTTCTACCAATACAAGTTTACATACTACCGAAACATCAATACCATGAACTACCGATACAATTCAAGTCAAAGACAACCTCTCTCCTACCCTGTACTTCTATCGATACATGCAATAATTCTATCGAAACAAGTATGCAAAATTTCATTAATGATGCCAAGACACAAGTTTAATACCTCAAACACAACCAATATAAGTTATGCATTAAAAGATCACAACACACACATGACCTCTAAGTTCTTACAAGCATTACAAGCCTAAGCATCAAGTTATACTTTGTGCATTTACAAAATCAAAATAGTATGATTTCCACATCTTTGGTTCCATATCAAAGGTTAATAACATCCTAATACACGCCAAATAACCGAGTGATATAAATACTACCGATCGAACTCTTAGGATAGTGTGATTGTCTTCAAGATGATCCGATCTTCAAGTCACAAAATGAAATCTACAAAACAACAACAAGTTCACCGATAAGCTACATAGCTTAATAAGTTCGGAAGTTCATAAATTTACCAACTCTTATGAGATAGCCAACTCTATAAATATGTCAAGTCAGCACAACTGAACTTCAAAGGGTCACTATTCCTTTTACTCCCTGTTGACACAAAGGTCATCTTGCTTATTTGCTCCCTATTGACCCAAGGGTCACGCCTATTACCAATATTCGATGTTATTGTTAACCATCGATACGGTACATCTGTTCCCTACGATGCTGCTCACACTAAGCTGACGAGAACATGCAACATGCATGAATCTCAGCCATCGTAGGGCCTGTAATCCATTCTCGAATTCTATTCACCTTACGGTGACTCACGATGCTATAGAGTATCCGCAACAAATGTAGGATCTCAGCAATCGGACCATTTTTTATCTTTGGTACAAGGCCGGGAAATTCTCATTTCGATGTTTCTCATTTTCTACAATCATTAAAAAGGTAGTTATAAGCAGTTAATATAAGAATTTGACATTACGAACTTACCGGTCTGAATTGCAGTTTAGGGAAGACTTTAGGAACTAATCCGCTAATTTCCCTTTTTTACGGTCGGTAGCACGATCATAGTCTACATTCACAAATCATTCAATTCTCACATTAAATTACATAATTTAGTCATCCAACACAATTTAGCCCTTTTGGAAAATTAGGATTTTAACCCTACTGGTTTCTCTTTATTCAATTTAGTCCTTTCAACACAAAACATACAAAATAACAATTCTCTTACACAAAAACCATTCTCTTGGGTACTTACCCAACCCATTCATATACCTATTTTCACAACAATACATGAAATTTCACCAATTTTCACATTTTAGTCCTTTAACTCTAATTCTATCAAAAATCACTTTACAAAAAAAGAATTACCCTAAGTATCAAATAGTCAAATATATCAAAACTTCCAATAATAAGCAATTTTAGCGATGGCACGTTTTCTAACATTTGATAGATTCACAAATTAGTCCTTACATAAGCTATCTTAAGTTGATACGGACTCAAAAACATAAAAATTACCAAAAACGATCAAGATTTGCTCACCCAAATCAAAGCTCAAAGGTTGAACTTGAAAACCCTAGGTTTTCTCCCCTTTGTTGCCGTGTGAAGAAGAAAGAAGAAGGAAATGGAATGGAATTTTCTTTCTTTTCTTTTAATTTCATACATATAGTAATGGCATTTTTGTAATTATTGAAACTTTCATCATTAAGCTTTAATTAATCATTTTTTAATCTTAATTAAATCTATTTATACTTAATATAAACCATACCAAACCACTAACTAATATTTTTTTGGTTAATTTATTCATTTGGTCCTTTTAATTAAACATCATACTTTTACCCTCTTTATAAATTAGTCCTTTCTATTCAATTATCTATTTAATCTATGAAATATTCAAATCATAATTTCATACGATGCATATATCACCAAAAATAATCAAAATAAATAAATTTACGACTCGACTCGTCGGAGTTGTGGTCTCGAAACCACTATTTCCGACACCACTGAAAAATCAGGCTGTTACAATCTACAACCTAGCATTTAATGGTTGTAAATGCAATGTTTTCCCATAACCTTTTGCAATCATCACGATTTTTACCAAGGTTAGGTTATAAAACCCCTCGCTGCAGATTTCTTTTCTCCTCACAGTCATCATTGTTGCTACATTTTCTTTCTTTCATTGCCTCTATTTTTCTCTTACGTTCACAAGTTTAACTTTTCTCTGTAAGTTCCTCTAATTTCCTTTTTCAATTACCATGGCTAAAACTAGAGCATCAAAGAATCCTTCCAAAACTCCTTCTAAAACCACACCTTCAACTTCAACCACAATGGCTCCGACCACAACTTCACCACCATCCACAGGGCCAATCTTGTTTTTGACCACTGTAGTCAAAGATCATTATTTGAATGTTATGCTGAAGCAGAATATCCATCCAAAGCAAGGTCTGCAACTGTCCTTGTATAATACCTTAGGGAAGCAAGTCGCGAGGACTATAAGTCGTCTTGGTTGGGAGTTCTTCTGTGAACACCCCGTTGGCTACTCCCCGATGTTGGTAAGGGAGTTTTATGCAAACTTTGTCGATTCAAAACAAGAATTTGTGTTCGTGAGGGAAGAGCTCATCCCATGGAGTGCGGCTTACATAAATGTTCTGCTACGGATTCTTGAGAGGGTAGACAACCACTCTCCATTTTTACAACGATTGGATGATGAAGTAACTGTTCAGATCATGAGGGACCTTTCCATTGATGATGCTATCTGGACAGGTAATGATTTCCATAACTACACTATGCATAGGAGGTATCTCACAACCTTTAGCAAAGTGTGGTTCCATGTCGTGAACAACCGTATTCTACCGTCCACGCACATCAGTACGACGACATTGGATCGTATGCTGCACTCCATCCTATAGGGCCGTCACATCGACATTGGTGAAATCCTCCATGATCAAATAGCTGAAGTTGCTGCCAAACAAAATGGTATACTCCCATTCCCTTTTTTGATAATGTTAATGTTGCTTTACAAGCAGAAGGGCATTGTGCCTAGGGATGGCAAGGAAGTATTGGAGAATAAGAGTCTCATCAATGACATATCAGTTGAAAAGATGACTAGCGGCCAAGAAACGCTGGTGGCAAAAGATGCCTCACAAAAGAAAGATAAAAGCAAAGGGAATAGGAAGGAAAAACAGGCTAATGCACCCATAAATCCCCAATTGGAAAAGAGGCTGACCGCTATGAAATCCAATATTAACCGCATCGACACTTGTACCATTTGCATTATCGACGTTTTAGAAGATATGGATTACAGATAGCATATTTTCTATGCATATACAAAAGCCTAGAATGAGGCAATTATCGCCGCATTGCGTAGCATAAGTCCCAGTCCGATGCTAGATTTCCCAACCTTTCCATCGATTTTTAGGCTAATGCAAGCCTCATCCTCCGATCAGCCTACCCTTGATGGTAGGCCTCAGAATGCTCCATCCCTAACAAGAATTCATATCTCTGATAACGAGGTGAGCGAGGGACATTCTAATGCCATGGATGACTGCTATAGAATAATTGCCAGTCTATTTGAAGAATTTTCGAATAGCCCTAGGGCGACCATGGTAGGTAGGGGGGTTGTCATTGAGGAACTGCATAGTCCCATGAGTGTAGACGTAGTGGAGGGTGCTAACATGGCTACAACCGAACAATAGCAGCATTCGGATGAAGGTGCCGAACAAGAAGATGACCAGAACAAGGAGAAGGAAGAGGAAGACAAAGAAGACAAAGAAGAAGAGAATGACATGAAGGACCCTGCGGTAAAGCATGAGAAGAAGGAAGAAAAAGAAAAAGAAGAAAAAAAATTATGATAAATGCTATATTGGTTCAAGGAAGATTAGGATTCAATGCATGATACTAACATTTATGAAGTTGCAATTTTTAATTGCTCATGCCTATAAATTGTCGGCGCATTATTCTATCATGCAAATACAATTTGTGCATTAGGATTTCAGAAAATTCAAGTTGTGAGAATAATGATTACGGTGACATATTTGATTGTGATTTTGCTAATTTTTGTTTACTTGAGGACAAGTAAAAACTCAAGTTTGGGGGTGTGATAGCATTAAAAATGACATATATATTCTCCCTAACTTGATGTTTTAATTCTCTTTTGTATCTTATTTAATATGCATTAAAAGCATTTCATACTTAGTTTTTATATTTTCTAACTCATTGTAGTTTAGTTTAAATTCTTGTTATTTTTATCTCTTTTTGTACTAATGTCGCCACAAGCAATCGATATATTGTGCCTTAGAATTGTCAGCGCAGGAACTCAAGTCAGATAATCAATGTTGGAAGAAGAATACAGCCACAAGATCAACTTGGAATTGCGACCAGAGATTTCTCCGCACAGAACCTGAACTTCGAATATGTAAATTCAAGTTAAAAATACAACTGGACGCACCAGCGCAAGAAAATCACACGTTATCACCGTAATTAATGATTTCAGATTGCACTTAGCAATGCAGCAACAACCTGCAGATCTCTAAAGAAAACATCAAATATGCGTGAGTGCACAGTTGTACTGTAACTAACTTTGACAGTTGCAAAAATTAGATCTAGATTTGAGAATAGAGGAAGATGAAACATGCAACTTTTGAAGGCTATAAATAGAGGAAAGAAGATGGAAGAAATCATCAGAATTACTTTGTGTTTTTGGGATTTAAGCTGGAAATGGTGAACTGATGGAGCAAGGGAGAAACCACTTCTGATGATAGGTGCTCGATGCAAAGCAAGAGGAGCGGTGAAGGAATAGTCCGTAGTCTAGAGATAGTAAGCTTCGATTGTATTCGTTAATTCCTCTTTTATGCTGATGGATTCTAATGACAATTGAATGAATACGAGAGTATCTTTCATTGTTAGATAACTTTGATTCTTATATAATGCTTTTCATCTGTTTATTCTTGGATCTAACTACGTCAAACACGAGAGTGCATTTGCAGTCAACCGACATCGAGAGATGCGGTAACAAGTTAGGCTAACATGTAAAACAGAAAGAGTTACTTGGGATTAGAAGAGATTTTAGTCACTTGTTCTTGAGTGCACAACGTTGCTCACACTGAGAGGTGGGGTGATTGTAGGCACTTGAGTCTTGATTAAATGGAGGACTGTTACAAGTAAGATTTCATTGGAGCTCTATTGCTACGATAATTCGTCTATACAATACCTTGTCAATGCATCCAGCGTTGCAACTTAGCAAAATCAGTGATCCACTCCAATCCTTTACACTTGATCAAACCTTTACTTTTATGCATTTAAATACTCAACACTTCAACAACACTTTGATTTACTTTCTATTACTTTGACAATTAACCTTGATTGCATTAACAGTATTAATAATTTTAGTGTGCAGATTTAACTTAATTGCTCTGACAGCTTTACTCACATTTCATCTAATTTTAGTATTAGTTGGTTCGACAGCTGAACATCAAGAACCCATTCCTCGTGGGATCGATATCCGTTTGAATTATTCTATCAACTATACTTGCATCGACATGTGTCTGCTTGCACAACTGCTGTGACATTATAAATGCGATCAGCCACCGATCAAAGAACTAGTCTTGTTCCTTACTAAGGCTGCTAAGGACCGCTTTCATGATATCATGTTAAAGCGGAGCTGTCATCGAGAACAAGGGTTCCAACTGTCACCACTTCTCACTATGGGTAAACAAGTCCACCAGACCATTTTGTGACTGGGGTGGGAAACATTTTGTACCCATCCTGAAGTATACTCTCCATCTCTCGTTATGGAATTTTATGCTAACTTGATTGATAAGGATCAAGAGTTTGTTTTTTGTTCGAGAGGGACTAGTACCCTAGGGTGTTACACACATCAATGCCCGGTATAACATTGATGCTGAGGAAGATGAACATGTCGCCTTCCTAGAGCAACTGATTGAAAAGGGCGCTGACATGTTAATGAGTGTTTATGCATTGATGGTGCCATTTGGACAGGCAACAACCCCAATAACTATACCATGCATCGATGACTCCTCACCGTGCAAAGCAAGGTCTGGTTCCACTTTATTAATTGCAAATTATTGCCTTTAACTCATAGCACCACGGTGACATTAGATCAAATGTGTCTCATCCATTTGATTATTAAAGGCCATAGAATAGATGTCGATGCAATCCTGCATCAGGAGATTGCAGAATGCGCAGCTAAACAAACAAGTATTTTGCCATTCCCCTCTCTTAAAAAGCAATTGTGTCGACAACGAGGTGTTTTGCCTCATGAGGGAGAGGAGTTCTTGGACAATAAGGGACCAATCAATGATGTGTCGGTAGAGCGTATGACAAGGGGGAAGGATACCCCTATGGTGAAAGAAGCTGCCCCGAAGAAAGGAAAGGGAAAAGCAAAAAAGGAAGAAAAACAACCTCATGGCCCCATTGATATTAAATTATGGAGGAAAATTGCAAATATTGAGCAGTTGGTTGACAGAATTAGTGTACGGTAAATCAAACTTGTAGCCACAATTGAGGACATGGAGCACTCGTAAAATTTATTTTATGTCTACACCAGGGCATGTAATAGTGCAATTGTCAGCACATTACGTAACATTAGCAAGCATCCTTTGCCAGAATTCCCAGTGTTTCCTTCTATCATCAGGGAGGCAACGCCATCAACTGAAAGAGCTACTTCGGAAGGGAAGAACCAATCTGTTGCTTCTTCGCAAATGGTACATATATATGATGATGAGAACCAAGACATGAATTTAAAGGATGTTAAAGATTGCTTCTACAACATTGTCGGCCTTTTTGAAATTGAATTTTCCAATAGCCTAGGAGTAAATATGGCTGAAAAGGAAGCCAATGCTGATGAGGAGCACACGACTGTGGAATTTGTAGGTATTAAGGAAGAGAAAGAAGAAGAGAAGGAGGAGGAAAAGGAACAAGGAAAAGAAGGAGAGAAGGAAGGAATTTTTTTCGCAATAGATTTGCTCGAAGAATTTGTCGTCGCACCTAAAGATCTGGGTGCAATTGATGAAGAACTAGCACAACCTAATGAGAATCAGGCCGAGGTAGTGACAGTCAACAATGAGGATTTTAATCCTTTGGCTATAGTGCCCTATGTGGCACCCCTTGCTGAAATACACCCTTCTGATGCCACCGTCGATGAAGCCATCACACAACCAAATGTCGAGGAGCAATCTGCCAACCCAGTTGAGCCAATAGAACGAAAATGCAAGTGCAAGGATAAGAAGAAGCGCAAGGAGGAGTGCCACAAGAAGAAGAAAAAGAAAAAGCAACCACATCTTCGATTGCACATCACTAAGTTAGTCTTTAATTTATTCAATACGTAATTTAGTTACACATCATGTAGTTGTAATTGCATTGTCATCACATTTTAATTGTCCCTGCATTTTATTTGTCAACGCATTTGCATTGTAGTTGCATTTCCATGTATATTTGTATATTAATGTTAGCGTATGGGGGACAATGCAGACTTTAAGTTAGGGGTAATGTATATGGATTGGAAATGCGATTGCACCCACATTTCTAAATTTTTTTGTCCTTTTTAGTTTAATGAAAGTATGCAAGGTTATGAAAAATATGGCTACAAATTTTTCATTTGATGCTTAATTCTTCAATTATATGAGATGTTAATACATGAATTGGATGAGTGTGATTGAATTTTGTATCCCTCTATTATTAGATGAATGGTTGAAATTGCATTAGTAATAAATTAATATCATTATTTAAGTCTTGGAATAACTTGCCATTTGCAACTATATATATAATTAGAACTATTAATAAAAGACACTCCAATGTGGGTGCATTATGACTTATCAAGGGGGAACACTCCAATGCTAGTGTTAGAAAAAGTAATCTAGCCAAAGGTTGTCAGTGCAAGAGTGTGTGTTGACACAATTACATACTCTTTAGGGGTTTGTTGCACCCTATCATTACTTCTCAAGAACAAGGGTATAGTAATACAACGACATCCCTCAATCGAATAAAAAAAGAAAGAAAAAGGGAAAAGAAAAGAAAAGAAAAAAATAATATGTTTATATGATAAATGATGTGTTGATCAAGAGAATTTAAGATTTAGAGCATGATGCTAGCATTGGTGAAGTTGCAGTTTTGATTATTCATACTTATAAATTGTCGGCCTAATTTTCTATCATGTAAATGTAATTTATACATTAGGATCTCAGAAAATTCAAGTTGCTAGAATGATTATTGCTTTGACAAGACTTTTGTTATGACCTTGCTAGCTTTTGTTTACTTAAGGACAAGTAAAAACTCAGGTTTGGGGGTGTGATAGCATTAGAAAAGACCATTAATTTCTCCTTATTTAAAGTATAATTTGTTCCCATTATATAATGTTTAGCATGCATTTTTAGCATTTTATATTCAGTAATTGCATTTTCTAAGTCAGTGATGTTTAGTTTAATTTTCTTTAATTTTGTCCTACTTTTGCTACTAATGTCACCACATTTAGTGTTCAGTTTTGCGTCTAAAGATGTCAATGCAGGAATCTATCCCAAAAGATCAATGCAGGAAAGTGTCCAAGGTTGTCACTGTAATTTTGAATCCAGAATTGTGCCCAAACCTATCGTTGCAGGAACGTATCCAGAAGTACTAGTGCTTAAGAATATCAAGGTTGTCGCAGCGAATTAAAATCTAAATCTGCGTCTAGAGATGTCGCGACAACCTTTAACTGCTTGCTAAAGGCACCAGATCTTCGTGAATGTACAGTTGGATTAACTAACTTGTATAACTGTAAAGAAGTTAGATCTGAAGAAGAAGAAGGACACATGTATTTGGCATTAAAGATAAATACTGATGAAAAAAAGGAGGGGGAGGAATCTTGAAGCTTGTGACAAAATATCAATTTTGTTTTTCATCTTTTCTAGAAGTTCGTGACGAGGAGTGTTCCTAAGTGCAACACAAGAGGAGCATTAGGGAAGAGTTCTAGTAGGCTAGGAATAGAATGCTTCAACTTGTTCTTTATTTCCTCTCAAATGCTAATAAATTCTGATAAAGTTAAATGTGTATGGAAGTACCTTTTAATTTTAGATCCAATTTGATTTCTGCTCAATTTTCTCTTATCTGTTTATCTATGGATTTAATTGCTTGATCATGAAAGTGTTATTGCAGTTACTGACACTGAAAAATGCAGTGACAAATTAAATTCACAAGCAAGATAACAGAAGTTGCTTGGGGAATGAATGAATTCTGGCCACTTATTCATGAATGCAAAGTATTGCCAGCACTGGATGGTGTGGTTAATGTGAGTATTTAGGTCTTTGATAAACAGGAAAGTCTAAGTTGGTAAGATCTCATTAAGTTTAATTACAGCGACAATTTATCTATTATTTACTTTGTGGTCACATTTAATGGTTTGCCGACTTATCAAGTCAGGGATCTCCCATTCCATTATCATTGTTTTTACTTCTTTAATTTTCTTAAATTGCATCGACAAATTATTTTTAAACTTTCACTACATTTCTTACTAATTTGCTTCGACATATTTTATTACAATTTTGCAATATTTACTCTAACAGTTTAATTTATTCATTTATGTACTCTTTATTTTAATTGTGCTGACATTATTCATACAATTTCTCTTATTTTAACTTTAATTGAATCAACAATTATAAACATAAACAACCATCTCCGTGGGATCAATATTTGATTGTTATAAGCTTATCAACTATACTTGCATCGACAAGTGTTCGCTTGCATAATTACTGTGACGTTCATAGCGCGATCACAACTCTTGTAGCTATGCCTTGAACTCTTTCAATTCAGTTGGTGCCATTCTGTAAGGTGGAATCGAAATCGATACAATGTCAGGTACTAAATCAATGCCAAATTCTACTTCTCTGATCGGCAGTAAACCTGGTATTCCTCTGGAAACACATTTGTAAATTCCTTAATAATCGGCACCTGTTCTAACTCTGTTCCTATACCCCGAGTATCAAGTATATAAGCCAAAAATACTTCACAGCCTTTACGAACCATATTTTGTGCAGATAAACCTGAAATTACCCTGGTGTCACTGTTCAATTTCCCAAACTCAATTATAATTATCTCCTTTGTCAGGCGTTTTAAGTCAATCCGTCTTCGTTTACAATTAACCACTGCGTCATGCTTAATTAACCAGTCCATTCCCAAAATTACATCGAACTCAGTGAATGGTAATTGCATCAGATCAACAGGGAATTTATAGCCCTGGACTTTTAGTGGACACTTATAACATATCAGATTAACAATAACACTATGGCCCAATGGGTTTGTGACTTGTACATCAAACTCAGTCGACTCAACAGACAATTTCTTTTCAGTAGCTAATGCAGTACAAATATATGAATGACTCGATCTCGGGTCAATTAGTGCATACACAATATCATTAAAAAGATAAAATATACCAGTTACAACATCAAGAGCGGTAGCCTCTTCTCTGGCTCGGATGACATAAGTCCGTGTAGGTGCTCGAACCTCAAATATGGCTACATTGTCTCTATTATCTTTATGGTTTCCACCTGTACCGCTACTCTACCCCGGACGTTTACTCTTTTGTGGTGTAGCAGGGGGTTTTATAGTTTGTTCCTCCTTTGCTTCAGATTTCATCAGACAGTTTCTCAGAAAATGGTCTGCACTTTCACATCGATAGCATGTCCCTTTCATCTTGTTACATTTGCCTGCATGACTCCTTTTACAATACTTGCATATCGGAGTAAGTGTATTGCGAAAGCCAACTACACTATCTACGAGTCAGTTCAAAAATTTTGATTCCGATTGTCCCGACTTACTCCTGCTTAGGAATCTCAAAGAAACTGGCCCCCGACTAGCCTCTTCTCTGAATCTCTTCGGCAACGGCATAGAAAAAGTCCTGGCAATATTCTTCTTTCCAGATTCTTGAAACCTCCTTTCTCTCTGTCTCTTGTTTTTGTAGATTTCTTCCATCTTTTGAGCTCTGTTTGCTAAAACTACCAACGGTCGGATTTCAAAACCACCACCATCATTTTGATCTCGTCATTTAGCCTGTCTTCAAAATAGACTGATGGTATTACAAATGACATATATTTTCTCCCTAAATTAGTGTTTTAATTGTCTCTTTTGTGTCTCATTTAACATGCATAATGAGCATTTCATACTTAGTTTTTATATTTTCCAACTTATTGCTAGTTAATTTAAATTCTTGTTATTTGTTTATATCTTTTTGTACTAATGTCGACGCAAGCAGTTGATATATTGCACCTTGGATTTATCAGTGCAGGAACTCAGCCCAAGAGCTCAATGCTGAAAGAAGAATGCAGCCACAAGATCAGCCTGGAGTTGAGACCAGAGATGTCATCGCACTGAACATGAACTCTGAATTGGTAAACCCAAGCTGAATTCACATCTGGAAGCACCAGTGCAGGAACATCACAGATGTCACCGTAATTACGGTTTTAGATTGCGCCCAGCAATGCAGCGACAATCTATAGATCTTTGAAGAAAACATTAAAACTGTGTGAGTGCACAGCTGTACTCTAACTAACTTTGACAGCTGTAAAAACTAGATCTAGGTCTGAGAATGGAAGGCTAAATTCTACAACTTTTGGAGACTATAAATAGAAGAATGAAGAATGAAGAAAACATCAAGAGTTAAAGAATTAAATTTGCAAGTTACTTTGTGTTTTTTTGAATTTATTGTTGAAGGGTGGAGAGCTGACTGAGCCGACGAGCAGTAACTCCTGACGAGGAGTGCTTGATGCTGAGCAAGAGAAGCAGTTAGGGGGTAATCTGAATAGCCTAGAGATAGTATATTCCTATGTATTCGTTAACTCCTTTCTTATGGATGATGAACTATTATTAATATTGAATGAATACGAGAGTATCTTTTATTATTTGATCCTTTTGATTCTTATTTAATGCTTTTATTCTGTTTATTATTGGATCTAACTGCATCAAACACGAGAGTGACTTTACAGTCTACCTATATTGAGAGATGTGGTGAGAAGTTAGGTTAACAAGTAAGTTAGGCGAGAGCTGCTTGGGATTAGAAGAGATTCTGATCACTTGTTCATGGGTACATAACGTTATTCACACTGAGAGGTGGAGTAATTGTGGGTACTTGAGCCATGACTAAACAGGGAATTGTTATTGGTAAGAATTCATTGAAACTTCATTGCTGTGAAAGTTTATCTATTCAAAACATTGTCGACGCATCCTGCATTGTGACTTAGCAAAATTAGTAATCCACTCCAGATTTTCGCACTTGATCACATTTACATTTCATGCATTTAAATATTCAGCACTCAACACTCAACACATTTTATTTACTTTCAGTACATTGACATTTAACCTCTGACATTTAATTCTGTTGCGTTGACAATATTGATTATTTTATTATGTAGATCTAATGAAATTACATAAACATCATTACCCACATTTCATTTCATTTCAGAATTAGTTGCTCCGACATTTAAACATCAAGAACTCATTTCCCTGAGGGATCGATATCCGATAGAATTGTCTATCAACTATACTTGCATCGATGTGTGTTCGCTTGCACATTGTTGTGACGTTTTAGACGTGATCAAGTTTTGGCACCGTTGCCAAGGAAATTGGCATTTGTTTGATGTTTACTTTTGTAGTTGCAATTAATTTTACTTACTTACTTTTAATCTCCACTAATCTATTTATTTTTCTAATGTTTTCTTTTTTAGTTTTTTTTTTTGGTATTACATGTCCACAAGGAGAAATCCTAAGGGCATTGTAAATTTTGATCTGGAGCTTGAAAGGACATTGAGGAGGAGAAGGCAAGAACAAAGAAGAATGGTTGGTAACAACGACAACAATAATTTATCACCATTGTTGCCACAAGATGGAGATCCTCCAGTGCTACCACAAATTATTAATGATATACCACCACCGCCTCCAGAAGCTAAACAAGTGCAAAATAGGATAAGAGATTTTGTTGTGCTTATACTCGATGATTTACAACCAGGGGTTGTATGACCGGCTATTCAAGCTGGTAATTTCGAGTTGAAACTGATAATGTTTCAGATGTTAAATAAAAATGGGCAATATTCTGGTTTTCCTCATGAAGACGCAAGAGAACACTTAAAATCATTTCTAGTTATTTTTGCATCCTTTAGTCAACATGGTGTCCCTGATGATGCCTTGAAAATGCAATTATTTCCTTTATCGTTGTAGGGTAAAGTGAGAACATGGTTCTTGAGATTGCTGGCTAGATCCATTACATCTTGAAACGTGCTAGCAACGCAATTTGTTTTGCGTTTTAATTCGCTGACAATGAATTCAAGGTTGCAAAATGATATTACTGCTTATCATCAGCTGGATGATGAGAACTTACATATAACCTGGGAATGTTATAAAACATTGCTTTGACGTTAACCAATTCATGGTATTAAGCAAAAAACTCAAATAGAGATCTAATATAATGGTTTGAATGCTCAGACAAGGAATTTTTTCGATGCATCTGCTAATGGTCTCTTGTTAGACTGTACCTATAATGAAGCTGTAAGAATTCTAGAAAGAATTGCTCAGAACAATTATCAATATTCAATCTCTCATTCTACACAGGTAAAGAATAACACTGGAGTTCTTGAGTTAGATGCTATTTCTGCTTTGTCAACGCAGGTATCCTCATTGGCCAATATCATAAAGAATATGAAGGGAACAAATGACGTTTCCCCTTTTCAAGTGGCCCAGCAATTGGATTGCATCGATATTTTCTTGTGAAATTTGTGATGATAATCATAGTTATGATGACTGCCCATAACATGCAAAAAATGCTTTCTACGTTAACAACATCAGAGGGGGTTCATTGGGTAATTCGTTCAACAACCGATCTCAACAACCTTAGGGGAATCAAAATGCTTTCACATACAAATATGAAAATTCCTCAAATCAAGGGGGTTATAGACAATGGAGTTTCAATGGCAACCAAATGCAGAATTATAATCAGGATTCACAAGTGAGTTCTCAACAGATGCAGTCACATAGCCAGATGCAACCATAATCTTGATTACAACCACAACAGTCTGTGCTGCCACATATGTAAGGACAGCATCATCAACAGCCATAGTAGCAGTTTTCTCAACCTAAGTCAGATCTTATGGCTACTCTTGAGGTGTTGATGCGCGAGCATATCACGCGGACTTAAGCAATAGTACAAGGTAACACTTCTTCCATCCGAACCTTGGAAGCCCAACTAGGATAGTTGGCTTCTAATATTACCATAAGACCACCAGGCACTCTGCCTAGTGATATTGAGAATCCTACGCAAAGGGGCAAGGAGCATTGTGAAGCAATCACGTTGAGAAGTAGGAAGCAGACGGTTGAACCAAGCAGTTTTGGCCAAGACCATGTCAATGCATCTGATCCATAACAACAAGAAGAGAATGCAGCTGAAGGAAATCAAGTGAGAGCAAATGAAGAAGAACCAACTGTAGTATCATCTATGCCTACAATTTGCCCAACAAAGTTATCAACGCAACTGCCAACGTCGACACCATCGAATTTTCCACAACAACCCGCTGCTACAATACCTTTGTCATTTTCGCAAAGATTTAAAGAGAGAGTTCATGATAAAGAGTATCAAAAATTTGTTTCTACTCTGAAACAATTATACATTAATATACCTCTTGTTAATGCTCTTGTACAGATACTTAGCTATGAGAAATTTATGAAGGAGCTCTTGTTAAAGAAGAAGAAATTATCCGATATCAAGATGATTGCGCTCACAGAGGGGTGCAGCACTGTACTTACAAATAAGTTGCCAACCAAGATGAAAGACCCTGGCAGCTTCACAGTCCCATGCTCCATTGAGAATCATTATTTAGGTAAGGCTTTATGTGATTTGGGAGCAAGTATTAATCTTATGCCTTTGTCTACTTTTAAGAAATTAGGAATAGGTTTGATGATGCCTACTTCGGTGACATTACAACTTGCGGACAAATCCTTAGTGCAACCTGAAGACCAAATTAAAGATGTTCTTGTCCAAGTTGATAAATTAGTGTTCCTTGCTGATTTCATTATCTTAGATTACAAAGCAGATAAAGAGGTGCCCATTATCTTGAGGCGACCATTTCTTTCAACGAGATGCACACTTATCGACGTGTTTAAGGGAGAACTTATCATGCGTCATAATAATGAGCATGTGACCTTTAGTGTGTTTGAGGCATCTCCATCTGGAACTAAAGAGCAATGTTATCACGTTGACATGTTGGACGAGATCATTATAGAAGAATTTAATGCAATGAGTTCAGCAATGTCAGATGAAGATGTGGTGACATCCACCGTTGAAATCCTAAATGATTGTGTCGACAAAGAAGAAGTTAATAATTATGAGCTAAGATAGAATTGGCAACTAGAATCTTTGGATTTTTCGAACAGGACAATCCCGATGTTTAAATCATCTATGAGCAAGCTCCTATCTTGGAGTTGAAGTCATTACCAACACATTTAAAGTACGTCTTTCTTGCTAACAATGAGACATTATCTGTTATTGCCAACGCATCCCTCAACGCAATGCAAGAAGATAAGCTCATCGCCATTTTGAAAGAACACAAAAGAGTCATAGCTTGGAGCATTGTAGACATCAGAGGCATCAGTCCCTGTTTTTGCATGCATAAGATAATGCTAGAAGATAAAGGGAAGCAATCAATTAAGCAACAAAGACGACTTAATGAGAAAATGAAAAAAGTAGTGAAGAAGGAAATTATTAAGTGGTTAGATGCGGGCATCATATACCCTAATTCTGATAGCAATTTGGTGAGTCTCGTCCAATGTGTGCCTAAGAAGAGTGGGTTCATAGTTGTGACCAACGACAAGAATGAGTTGATCCCTACTCGCATTGCGACTAGCTGGAGAGTATGCATGGATTATCGTTGACTGAATGCAGCCACAAAGAAGGACCATTTCTCACTTCCTTTCATTGACCAAATGCTGGATAGGCTAGCTAGTAAAGCTTATTATTGCTTCTAGGACGACTACTCTAGGTACAACCAAATTGCTATTGCACCAGAAGACTAAGCAAATACTACATTTACATGCCCTTTTAAAACCTTTCCTTTCCGACGTATGCCGTTTGGATTGTGCAATGCACCAACAACATTTCATAGGTGTATGATGGCGATATTCTCGGATATGATAGAGGACTCTCTTGAGGTATTTATGGATGATTTCTCTGTTTATGGACAAAATTTTGATCAATACGTTGACAACCTAGCAAAAGTTTTAAAGAGATGTGAGGACACAAATCTAGTTCTGAATTGGGAGAAATGCCACTTGATGACAATTGAAGGCATTGTCCTCGAGCATCGAATATCTTTTCAGGGCATTGAAGTCGATAAAGAAAAGGTATAAATCATTGGAAAACTACCACCACCCACCAATGTCAAATCAATAAGAAGCTTTCTTGGACATGCTAGTTTCTATAGAAGATTCATACGTGATTTTTCCAAGATTGTTAAACCTTTATGTTCACTGTTAGAGCAAAATAAAAAGTTTGTGTTCGATGACAACTGTCTAGACGCATTCATGACAATATAGAAGTAGCTGGTACAAGCCCCAATTGTCGTTGCACCGAACTGGACGCAACCGTTTGAACTAATGTGTGACGCAAGTGATTTTGCTGTGGGAGCTATACTAGGCCAAAGAAAAGAGAAGGTATTTCATTCTATATACTATGCTAGTAAAACTTTGACTAAAGTGCAGGTGAATTACACTACCACTAAGAAGGAGTTGCTAGCAGTAGTCTTCGCATTGATAAGTTTCGTTCATATCTTGTCGGCGCAAAGATTACAGTATATACAGACCACTCTACATTGAAATTTCTTCTTACGAAGAAAGACGCCAAGCCTAGACTGATACGATGGATCCTACTCCTTCAAGAATTTGATGTTTAAATCAGGGATAGGAAAGGATCTGAAAATCAAGTAGCTGACCACTTGTCTCGATTAGAAGTTGGAAGCGAAGATGGGTAGAGGTCCTAAATTGTCAAAGCATTTCCAAACGAGTAGTTATTCTTTATGTCGATGTTGTCAATTACCTTGTGTGTGGGAAGCTACCCCTGAATACTACTGGTCACAAGAAGATCAGGTTCATACTGCAAAATATCACTGGAACGAGCCATACCTATTCAAGGTATGCGCTGGCAAGATTATTTGTCTCTGAATACCTGAAGAAGAAATTACTTCAATCCTGCAATATTGCCATGATGCCCCTTATAGAGAACACTTTAGGGGTCCAAGGACTAATGCTAAGGTCCTACAGTCAGGATTTTATTGGCTTCGAGACACCCATAACTTCACACAACAATGTGATCATTGTTAACACATTGGTTCAATATCTCGACGCAATAAGATGCTTCAACAATCGATCATGGAGGTAGAGCTCTTTAACATTTGGGGTATCAACTTTATGGGACCATTTCCAAATTCTTTTGGGAATGTGTACATCTTAGTTACTGTTGGCTATGTATCGAAGTGGATCGAGGCTATTGCAGTGCCAAAAGATGACACTCGGACGGTGTTAAAGTTCTTTCACACATACATTCTCACAAGGTTTGGAACACTGAGAGCATTAATAAGTGACCAAGGAACTCATTTTTATAACAACCAAATGGTGACAGCGTTAAAAAGATATGGTGTAAAGCATCATATGGCTACTACATATCACCCACAAACCAATGAACAAGCCGAATATCCAATCGTCAAATCAAAAGCATACTTGAGAAGTTAGTTAATCCATCTAGGAAGGATTGGTCTTCGCGGCTACATGACGCAGTGTGGGCGCTTCGCACTGCTTATAAAACCCCACTAGGAATGTCACCATATCAGTTAATATTTGGTAAGTATTGTCAAATGCCAGTTGAGCTTGAACATAAGGCCATGTGAGCAATCAAGCAGTGAATATGGACTATGATGCTGTCGGAAGAAAAAGATTGTTGGACATCACTGAGCTAGAAGAAATGCATCGACATTCTTATGAGAATGTCGCAATATACAAGGAAAAGACAAAGAGATGGGATGACAAAATCATCTTGCATCGACAAATTAATCTTGGTTAGTCAGCACTTTTATTTAACTCACGTTTAAAATTGCATCCAGGTAAATTGCGATCAAGATCATCAGACCCTTTTAAAGTTATCGAGGCATTCCAGAACAGTGCGGTGACAATTGAAAATCTAAAGGATGGACAACGATTAAAAGTGAATGGTCAACATCTAAAGCACTATGTGAGCCCAAATGTCAAAGAATCAAACGAGGCCATCAATCTGGTCACATTCAAATAATGTCGACACATTTTTTATTTTTTTATTTACTTTTATTTATTTCACTTTTACTTTTGTTGTTTCAAATTTCATGCAAAAATAAAAATTGTATTTTTGTTGAAGCATCAAAGCACGAATTGTCGGTGCATTCTGTGATGAGTCGGCATAGCTTTTTCAGTAAGAATCGGGTTGGTTGATCTCTCTTCTCCCCCAACCGTTCGATCAAACTAAACAGTACAATCTGTAGAATGGAAATTAATAACTGCAGATGCAACGTTTCGTTGTAATTTTTTCAATCATCACACCTAGGTTATAAAACCTCTCTCCTACTGTTTTATTTTCTCCTCACATCCTCAATTGTTGTTACATCTCATCTTTTCCCATTGCTTCTATATTTCCTATTTTGTTCACAAGTTATCTTTTCTTACAAACTTCTCTAACTTTCTTCTTCAATCACAATGGAAAAAAACCCGAGCATTGAAAAACCCTTCCAAGAACACCCCAACAACTTCAACTATTGTGGCTCCGACCACAACATCATCTCCGTCTATAGGTCCGATCCTATTTCTGATGACTGCAGTCAAGGATCGCTACCAAAATATTATGTTTAAACAAAACCTCCACCATGAACAAGGTCTGCAACTATGTTCGCATCAGACCTTGGGAAGACATGTTTCCTGCTCCATCACTCACCTTGGGTGGGAGTTTTTCTATGAACATCCCTCTGGTTACTCCCCTACACTGGTCAGGGAGTTCTATGCCAACTTGGTAGACTCGGAGCAAGAATTCATTTTTGTAAGGGAAGGACTCATTCCATGGAGCACTGCTCAAATCAACATATTGTTGAAGATTCCAGAGCAAGTGGATGATTATTCACTGTTTATACATCACCTAGACGATGACAGCACAGCTCAAATGATGGAGGACCTTTGTGTCGATGGAGCCACATGGACTGGTAACAAGTTCCACAACTACACCATGCATAGAAGGTATCTCACAAACTTCTGTAAGGGTTTAGAGTTTAGGGTTTAGGGTTTCACTTCATCAACAGCCATATCATGCCTTCGACACATAGCATTACAGTGACAATAGACTGTATGTGTCTATTGCATTCTATCTTGCACTTTCGACACATCGACATTGGAGATATTATCCATAATCAAATAGCAGAAGCCGCTGGCAAGCAAATTGGTATATTCCCATTCCCTTCTCTAATCATGTTGCTTTGTAAATTGAAGGGCATTGTGCGCAAGGATGGTGAGGAGATATTAGAGAAAAGGGGTTTGATCAATGACATCTCCATTGAACGAATGACTCGTATCCATGAGACACCAGTGGCCAGATAAGCCTCGAAGAAGAAGGATAGAAACAAAGGGGAAAAGAAGGTAGAACAATCTGATACGCCCACAAATTCATAAGTGGCAAAGAAGCTGTCTCTAATGGAAGTACACCTTGACCGAATTGACATGCACTCCATCCATACTGAAGGTGTCGTCGATGACATGGATTACAAACTGCAAAAATTTTATGCTTACACGAAAGCCTAGAACGAGGCTATTGTCGCCGTACTCCGCCAGATCAGCCCCACTCCATTGTCAGACTTTCCAAACTTTCCATACATCTTCCGCCAGATGCAGTACTCGTCATCAGATCAACCTACCCCTGATGGTAGGCCTGCCCCTACACCAACACAGACATCTCAAATGATGACAAGGATGAAGGACACTCTAAGTCTAATAAGGACTGCTATCGCACCATTGTCGATTTTTCGAGGATGAGTTCTCCAACAGCCTTGGTGCGAATATGGCTGAACGTGAGGTTGTTATGGATGAAGATGTCGACGTAGTAGAATACGCTGACATTAGCCTAAACGAACCAGAGCAACAAGTAAATGAAAGTGCAGACCAGAGAGATGACCAGTTGAAGGAAAAAGAAGAAAAAGAGAATAAAGTGAAGGACCCTGCCGAGGTGCAGGAAGAGAAGGAAAATGATGCCCTGACAACGATCGCTAAGGATGTTGTCGGTACACTAGAAAGTGTGGAGGCATCCAGCTTTGAAGAGGCTCGACCTGATTCGAGCCAGGCTAAGGTTGTTATGAGCATAATCGAGGAACATAATCCTCTTTCTATCGTGCCTTATGTAGCACCGCTCGTCGAGATCCACCCATCAGATGTGACAACCGATTAGGCCACCACCCAACCTATTAAGGAGGAGAAATCCACCAAGCTGGTTGGTACGACGAATAAGAAGAGAAAAAGGCGTAAGGATAAAAAGAAGAAGAAGCACCAGGATAAGGGTGAGCGCCCAAAGAAGAAGAAGAAGAAAATAAAGACAGGCGCTGCATCGGCTACTGACGAATAAGTTGGTATATTTCTTTTTAGATAGTATTCATGCATTTTTATCGTCATTGCATTTTAATTTGTCACTGCATCCCTTTTGTTAACTTAGTTGCATTGTAGTTGCATTTCTATTATTTCTCTATAAATATTGTCAATGCATTGGGGACAATGAAGACATTAAGTTTGAGGGAGACAATGTGAAATGGAAATGCAATCACACCCACATATTTGATTCTACTTATTTATTTGGTTAATGAGAATTGACAAAATTTCAACAAAAATGTGCCCATAATTTTATTCTAATGCGTAATTCTTGAAATTATTTGGATGCTGATGTGAAAATTGGATGAATATGAATGAATGATTGGAATTGCTTCAATAATGAATGGATAATGTTGATGTTTGAATCTTGAACTAACCAATTACAGCGACATTGTATTAATAAAAGACGCTGCAATGTGAGTGCATTATGACTTACCAAAGTAGAACACTTTACTACAGGTTTAGAAAAATCATCTAGCCAAAGGTTGTCACTGCAAGAGTATGTGTCGGTGCAATTACATACCTCCTAGGGGTTTGTTGCACCCCATCGTTACTGCCCAGGAACAAAGGTAGAGTAACACAATGACATCTCTCAGTCATTTGAAAAAGAAATAAAATGAGAAAAAGGAAGAAAAAGAAAGAAATTTTTGATAAATGTTGTATAGGTTTCAAGAAAGGTTAGGATTTAATGCATGTCATTAACATTTATGAAGTCGCAATTTTTAATTATTCATGCCTATAAATTGTCGTCGTATTATTCTATTATATGAATATAATTTGTACATTAGGACTTCAGAAAATTCAAGTTGTATGAATAATGATTGCGGTGACATTTTTACTTGTGACTTTGCTAATTTTTGCTTACTTGAGGACAAGTAAAAACTCAAGTTTGGGGGTGTGATGGTATTGCAAATGACATATATTTTCTCCCTCAATTAGTGCTTTAATTGTCTCTTTTGTATCTCATTTAACATGCATCATGAGCATTTCATACTTAGTTTTTATATTTTCTAACTTATTGCTAATTAATTTAAATTATTGTTATTTTTTATATCTTTTGTACTAATATCGATGCAAGCAGTCGATATATTGCACCTTAGATTTGTCAGTATAGGAACTCAGCCCAGGAGCTCAATGCTGGAAGAAAAATGTAGCCATAAGATCAGCTTGGAGTTGCGACCAGAGATGTCACCGCACTGAACATGAACTCCGAATTGGCAAACTCAAGCTGAATTCACCTGGAAGCACTAGCGCAAGAACATCACAGATGTTGCCGTAATTACGGTTTTAGATTGCGCCCAGCAATGCAGTGACAATCTGTAGATCTTTGAATAAAACATTAAAACTGTGTGAGTGCATAGTTGTACTCTAACTAACTTTGACAGGTGTAAAATCTAGATCTGGATCTAAGAATGGGAAGCTGAAATCTACAACTTTTGGAGACTATAAATAGAAGAACGAAGAATGGAGAAATCATTAAGAGTTGAAGAATTAAATTTGCAAATTACTTTGTGTTCTTTTGAATTTATTGCTGGAGGGCGGAGAGCTAACTGAGCCAATGAGCAGCAACTCCTGACGAGGAGTGCTTGATGTTGATCAAGAGAAGCAGTTAGGTGGTAATCTGAATAGCTTAGAGATAGTATATTCCGATGTATTCGTTAACTCCTTTCTTATGGATGATGAACTATTATTAATATTGAATGAATACGAGAGTATCTTTCATTATTTTATCCCTTTGATTCTTATTTAATGCTTTTATTCTGTTTATTCTTGGATCTAACTACATCAAACACGAGAGTGGCTTTGCAGTCTAACGACATCGAGAGATGTAGTGACAAGTTAGGTTAACAAGTAAGTTAGGCGAGAGCTGCTTGGGATTAGAAGAGATTCTGATCACTTGTTCTTGGGTACACAACGTTGTTCACACCGAGAGGTGGAGTAATTGTGGGTACTTGAGTTGTGACTAAACAGGAAATTGTTATTGGTAAGAATTCATTTAAGCCTCATTGCTGTGATAGTTTATCTATTCAAAACCTTATCGATGCATCCAACGTTGTGACTTAGAAAAATCAATAATCCACTCTAGATCTTTGCACTTGATCACAATTACATTTCGTGCATTTAAATATTCAGCACTCAACACTCAACACATTTGATTTACTTTCAGTACATTGACATTTAACTTCTGACATTTAACTCTGATTATGTTAACAATATTGATTATTTTATTGTCAAGATCTGATGAAATTGCGCTGATATCATTACTCACATTTCATTTAATTTCAGAATTAGTTTCTCCGATATTTAAACATCAAGAACCTATTTCCTTGAGGGATCGATATCTGATAGAATTGTCTAGCAACTATACTTGCATTGACGTGTGTTCGCTTGCACATTGCTGTGACATTTCAGACACGATCACGGACACACAGGGCTTCATCCATCAGTACAACCTTTCTGGCATACTTGCTAAGCTGTACAAATTCTCGTTTGTATTCTGCCACTATTTTTTTTCCTTGTCTCAGTTTTAAGAATTCCTTCTTCTTCTTATCCAGGTATCGCTTGCTAACATATTTCTTTTTGAATTCTGTTTGAAAGAAATCTCAAGTGACTTCATTTTTAGGCATCATTGTCACAATTTTCGTCCACCAGTTTTAAGTCTTGTCTTTTAATAGTGACGCAGCACACCTCACCTAGTCTTCCGGAGGATACGCCATCTCATTCAGAACTCTCAGCGTATTTTCCAACCAGTATTCAGCTTTGGAAGGATCATCTTTTACGCTTCCCCGAAAGTCTTCAACCCCGTACTTTCTAACCCTATCTATTAGAATGTGACACCTTGGTTCTACCATTGGGGGTGGTGGAGGTCTAGCTGGAGGTGCTGTCGATCGAGCGGCATGCTATGTAACTAGGGGTGGAGGAGGTGGTGCTATCGATTATTTCTCATGAACTCTGAAAACCACTACCCCATCAATCCGAAGAACATGTTCTTTGCTTCATTTTCTGTCATTAGCAATACCAATTCACTATGACCTTCCCCAGAATCATTAATCGAGACATTGCTGTTTACTTCGTTAGTTTCTTCCTTTTCTAAGTCAAGCATCCTATAATTATCTACAAGAACAATAGTTAGATCGGATTCATCTATATCACACTATCACAGGTTCATAAGGCATGTAGTTCTAAGTCATTAAACATAGTCAATACAGTCCAAGAAACAGCTAAATAGAAAGCTCTGGTACCATTAAATGTAACACCCAAAACTCAAAAATCATCACCGATTAGGGTTCTGGTATCTTACTATTCATTTCACTATTCATCTCTAACATCATGTCATTCAATCTTATTTTATTTAAAAATTTCAATCCACACGACATATGTCATCATTTAATTATAAACACAATTCAACAAAGGCAAAAGGGTCATTTGCAACATTTTTGAAGACTTCTACCGATACTTGTCTAACAAGTATCGGTAGTTGTCAAGTCAATAAACAGTTTAGGAATAGGCAGCCTCTACCGATACAAGTGACTCTTCTATTGAAACAAGTCTTAATTCTACCGATACTAAAACTCTAGAGAGCTAAAAATCTCACCCTGTAACTTTTACCGATACAAGTATACAAACTACTGATACTTCTAAAAACATAACTACCGATACTTGCTATTCAAATACCAATACAACCCAAGTCAGTGAGCAACCTCTCTCCTACCCTATACTTCTACCGATACATGCATGGGTTCTACCGAAATGGCTATGTAGAATCTCAAGAATCATGCCAAAATGCAAGTTTTCAACACAAATCGTTCATGTCTTTAATATGCATTAAGCCAACACAAAATACATAGATTCCAAGTTATTACATAGTACTTTAAATCTATAAACTAACATTATTACATTCAACATCTCATCAACATAACAAGGTTTTTACAATCTCAATTACATAAACAAAGATAAAGTCATCCTAGTACATGTCATATAATCAAGTGATGTAAGAACTACCGAACAACTTCAAGATAGTATGATGCTCCAAGATGATTCGATCTCTGAACAGTAAAGGTGAATCTACAAAACAATAACAATTTCCTCAAGTAAGCATTTCTTAGCTTGGAAAGTTCATAAGGTTAAACAAATTTACCAAACTTCAAGAGTTGTATAATATATCAAAATTAACCGAGTACGAGATATACATCTGTTGTTAATTTCCATTCGTATTTGATAATTCACGATGACATAGAGTCATCAGACCTTTAATCCATGGCACGATGACACAAAGTCATCAGACCCTTATTCCGTAATAGGATTCATATAACTCATGATGACACAAGAGTCATCGAACATTTAATCCGTGATAAGATTCATATAACTCACGATAACACAAAGTCATTAGACCTCTAATCCATGATAGGATTCATATAACTCACAATGACACAGAGTCATCAGACCTCTAATCCATGATAAGATTCATATAACTCACGATGACACTCAG